>OW679200.1:10718689-10810665 GCA_940337035.1 Agriotes lineatus
GTGATTTATTTTACTGTTACTTACTGAAATTTGAAATTACCTAAAAACTTCATATGTATCAGCCACACTAATCTCATTAGTAACAATAGATGTTAATAAAGCTATTAACGCCACTGTAACTTGAATATATTCAATAATGTTCCGTATTATGGAATAAAGAGTAAAAAAAACATGGCTCTACCATTACAAACCAGTCATTCAGTATTCTTTTATTCTTAGCTTTTGGAAAGTCTATAGATAGCAGCGGGTGTAGAGCGGCAGGAAATAGGTCCAAAGATAAGAATATTTTAACATTCAATGGAAGTCACGTCCGCGTAGGCTTAAGCCTCAAGCAGGCTCAGTCTAACCTCACTCCTGCGATGACGCGCGCATGTCGAATTTATGATTACAATTTTCGCACGTACGCCGACGTCACTTCAAGTTCAAATGAAGAAAGGCCACGTCCGGGAAACATATTTGGAAGGCCCTGTGTACAATTCGGACAGGAGAAACGTTGTACATTGGGGTTTTTGTCACTTATACTCATAATTTACGGACAAATTGTGGCACATCTTGAAATAATATTTATTATTAGCCGGAGATTATGCGAGAGAAGGATAAACGTGAGGGCTTATTGGAGAAATTCGATTTTAGACATCTTTAAAAATTTAGTAACTGCTATTCAGACACGCCATTCTGGAGTTACTACTAGCCGGTACACTCAATTCAAAGGCAAAACACGAATTTTTTGCTTATTTGTTAAGTACGATTTTATTGTTAAACGTGAAATTAGTTAACTTACAACGATTTCAAGTTAGAAACTATAAAATTATTCTTGAAAAAAGGGATTAAAACGGCGAATACAGTATTTATTTACAATCAATAATAGTTAAGAGACTATAATTGCTGCTGTCCAAATCAAGTTAAGTTGCTTGAATGGGCTTAAAGAAAGAGACTATACAGCTAATACAAAAGCAGTAATAAAATGTATGTACGTACATTAATTAAAATTTTTCTTCATATAGTTTTTATAATTTTAATCAGGTGTGTTTTAATCATTTATTGCTTACTACTCACAACACATCAGTAGTAATTTACTATATTTTTAACAACTTCCTTAAATATATTATTTTTAATAGCAGTTTGTACGAGTAACTACCTGCAATTACTGAGCAATTGGTAGTTTAATTACTCAGTACTCAAATTACTTTTTGGAAGAATGTAATTTGTTACTCGGTTACTTTTCAAAAGTAATTTTCTCAGCTCTGATTATATTTAAATTTATTAAATTCCAATTACCGCAAAAGCTGCATTTCTGTTGTTTTGCAATCTTACACATTTTTCTAGCTCCAGACGGATACAACTCATGATTCATAATTAATTTCTGCGGCTGCGCTGTCTCGGTTGCTTCTCAAATAATAACAAACATGTCAACACTTTACCTCTGGTATAAATTAAGATAACGGGGCTACACTAGTCTGTTGTTTTGAAAAAATATTTTTTTGTTTTTTTGTACATTTCTCGTGCATTTTTTATGAGCATGTTTACATAAATGTGTAAAAATTGAATATGGCTACAATAATACAGCAAACAGATGACCATCGCAATTCGTAAACAAAAGATATGTTGACAAAATTATGCACAATTTGTTACGTCAATTAATTAAAATCAACATCAATGGATAGGTACTTAAAGAAGCCAAGATTCAAAAGAAATAGTAAATTAACTATGTCTAATTTAACGAAGCTCTACCCCGTACGGTTGGCTCCATTGAAAGTTAACATTCTATACCTATATCACAATTTGAGTGATTACATTTTTCAATAAGCTAAAAACGTTTTCAGGCGAAATTACTAGTCTCTCGTGTCAATTTTTACCAACTATATAAATGTTCGCTCGTCACTTGTTTTCGTATATTCCGGCTTACAATATTAAATGATAAACATATCGTCCACATAAAAACGCCGATATAATAATGTTGCTTTCATTAACGCGTACGCCCCTAGCCCAAGTAATTTTCAGAGTACATCTACCTCGTTATCATTATTGTTTCATGCATGGGAATAACAAACAATATGAAACGTGCAACAACGCCCTGAAACCAGCAAGGGCAAGCCTAGAGCCGCCATCAAAAACAAAACCATTAATTCAGCGTTCGCAAAATGCATTTTCCTCCAGAAAAGCGTTCCAGAAGTCCACGGAACGATTTTCTCGCACGGCCGCTGCTCCGCAAGCCATCAAAACTACTCTCCGCTCCCCTCAAAAGTGCCTTCCGTGAAACTGGACTCATATTACTACATCTTATAACTGGGTATTCCACTTAGACGCAAACGTTCAAGCAAGCAGTCGAGGTTGCAAGAGGCAACGCCGCTTAGTAAGCGACTGGCCGATTGTGCAACGTTGCCTAAAGTCACAATGACGTCACAGAACTCTTGTTGATTTATAATGAGAAACAACGAAACCTGCTTGTAGTTAGAGGCGAGCGCGGGTCGCACGAGCCCGAAAAAGTTAAAATTTGATCGTACACAGATGTTGCGTAGTGGGGGAAGAGTAATTATAAAAAAACAGGAAACGTGGTTTTTACGCTATGGTAAGCTATGGTTCAGCTTCAATTTTAATTCAACAACTGAATGGTCGTTTTCGTTGCAACAACGTTCGCCAACTCTGTTTTGTGGAGCCGTGCCGAGCTCTACTTGACGTCCTTAGAGCAGTTAAGAGATAAAAACAGGCCCCCAATGAGAAGCGAGGATTTGTTTAGCCAACTCGACGCAAAAACAAGCCAGGAAACGAGCTATTCCAATGCTAAATTACAAAATTATGCGGCATACAGCGGGCTACGCATATATTTGAAATAACAGGCATTAATTTTTTTCTGCTCTCGATCCACGGTGCGTCCACATAAATCGACAACACGTGCAAAGAGCGGTTCAGACGTGATATTATTTTTCCATCAATTCTGGATTAGAAGGTGCAACTCGGGGTAAAAACTTCCAGTTGATTGCGGCGACTGCGACAGATAGTAATATTTGTTAGTGTCAAATGGACGCAAGTTTTGATCGGGTTGGATTTATAAGACAGCTAAATAGTATTTGGATTTTAGGATCCTAAAACATTTTGGCGAATATCAGAGCGGCAAACGCACAGAACTTGTAGTAAACATTAATCTGGGGATAAATGTACAAAATCATTGACAACAATCCCGCCTATAGGTTTGCTATTTTACCTATATGCATCTTTCTTAATTTCATCTGATCATTACAAAAATGGTAACGTACCTAATCGTATGTTAATTTAAAACCTAGCAAACATCAAACTAGGAAATTGTGGGGTATTGTGCAAACAGCGAGTAAGTATCCATTTATATCAATCTGGCATTGAACGAATATTTATAATTATCAGTAACTTACGACAAATTTATTAATTAAATACAAAACTACGAACGTTCTTAGACCGAGCTTGGTGGTTGCCATGAACAACCATAAATTCTCTAAATTCAATTTACTAAATGAGAGCTGCCTAGATAACTCGCCTAATGGAAAAGTAACTGCTGCAACATTTCATTATTGCAGAAAGAATACCTGTAACGTAGGCTTGGCCAATTTATACTTACTAGCTGCCTTAATTTCAGGGAATATTTTAACTTTAAGCTGCAATCGTTTTGCTTTGGCGCAAGCTATTCTAGTATTGGTTTCGACCTCGATCATTTTATATCAATTTGCAATTAAGTTAAATGAAACGGCCTCATGGAACTACATAATTGGTGAAGACAGTTGCTACCCCGTCAGGGTGGCGATGGGGAACGTTGTCGAAATGCCGAGCCTAAAGTGGCGAGTTCAAATCCCAGTCCTCACGATTTTTTTAAAGTAATCGAAAGATGTGCATGCAAGTCTCTAAATCCCCAACACGCACATAAGGTAGTAAAAATGATTTTTTGAAAAGGAGAACGCAAATAATTTGGATTTAATCAAAAATAAAAATTAAATAGTGCATCAGTTGCATTATACATAGAGAAGTTTCTTTCTTCCCTAATTATTTTAGAGCAAAATAGCGAAAGGATAATTTACTCAGTTTTAAAAACTCCATCTAATGCAAGATTTTCTTTTCCAAATACTACAACTATTTTCCGTGTGACTACATAATCCTGAATAATAGTAATGACATATTAATCACTACATTTAGAAAAAATACTAAGAAGTGTATTAATGTTACACTTAAATTACATCTTCGATGTTTACTACAATGTCCAATTTTATGAAAATGTGTGATGATATCTCAAGTGAGAATATTCTACGACATTTTACGATAGTGTTCAGCTGCAATAGTGAGTTGTTCGAACATCTTGTTTAAGTGTACTGTAAAATGATAACATTTTAGTATTTCTTTGAATGGTTGTAGTTTTTTATTTACCATTAATAATAATCAAAATCGTTTCATTTTTCTTATTTCTACGGAAGACAAAATATTACATTAGATGCAGTTTTTAAATCTAAACAAATTACCCCTTCGCCGTTTTGCTTAAAATCTGGACCAAAACCATGTATAGAGGAAAAATGGGAAAATAAGTTTTCCTGGACATTATTTACTCTTTATTATGCATTCTTTCATTGCTTATCTTTATCCTTTTACCATGCGGTGCCCCAAGGAAAGCAGTATTCATTTGAACCGCTTTGATTAGTTTGAAAGGCTAAAAACCAGAAATGGTGGAACAACAGTTTTTCCTAGATGGTGGTCAATTTGAAATTTAGAAAAATTATATATTATTCAATTTGGGCATTATAATTGTTCTTTCCTTAGTTGTTATATAAGTGGTTTTGAGTAAGCAAAGCATTTCAAATGTCAACATGGTATCTATCTGAATTAGATTTTTCTTTCTTAAATACTACGCCCTACAAAGAGGGAACAACAAAAAATGTTTATGTGGTCACCACACGACATTCTTTTACTGCGTAACTTAACAATGGCAAGACTAAAAATATATGTCAAAATAAAGGTTATTTTTTCTACCCGCAGATATAAAACTGTTTATCTTAACAAAATTTACTGATTTGTATAATTATTTAAATTAACCAGAAAAAACTGTTCTTTTTTTAAATTAGTTTTGCGATTATTTCTTAAACTAGCAGTCCAGTGAGACAAATGTCTCATTTAATAAAACAAAAAAGACCATTTTGCAAATAGAACGCGTATTCACCACACGTACGTATATGACGTCATTGTTGGTAGCAAACTACCAGTCGCATTCGCCTTGATAAAATTTGCCTAGAATCTAACATAAAAAGTTAGGATTAGGATATAATTAAGATAATAATTAGTGTTCGAGACTGAAATTTGGTTCCTGACCTGACATGACCATTCCAAACATTTAACTTTCATAACTTTTTTCTCTATCTCTTACGGTTTGGCTGCTGAAACAGCGTCCCCGACAGATAAAACAGCGTCCCGGAATGACACGTCTATTAGATAAAGGATACTTCACAAAAAACGTTTTCTATAAAAGTTATAGACAATTACGTAATATGTATGTATACCTATAACGTTTTTAAAATGTATAACCATTATTAATTTTTGGTCTTCCAGGAAATTCTTGTAGAAATTTTGCAATTTTTTTCAAAAACTGTGCTTACAAAAACGTCTTTTAAGCAAAAGATATTATATTTTTATCTACTTTCAGTTGGTCGATTTTAGTAAAAAATCACTCCGAATTTACATTAAAAACGCAAATATATTTTGTTTCAGGTCGATTCATTGAACGGTTTGGGTTGTAGGGAGGACACGGACAGACGTTACTTCGAAAACCATTTTTACTTCTAAAATAAAATATAGCATGATTTTTTTGAAACTCAAATGTTTGGGGATTAAATTCTTCTCCGTAGCTTCTGATTTTCAGAAACGTTGTTTTCGAAGTAGTGTATGTCTGTCAATCTGTCTGTGACCTCTCTACAGCCCAAACGATTAAATTGATTGGCCTCACAATTGTTATTTTTGATTTTAATATTAATTCTGAGATGAGTGATATTTAATAAAAATTGGGTAACAGGAAGTGGTATTTCACTTAGGTTTTTTCCGGGAAAATTTCATGATTGTTTTATAAAAATTAAAATGTATAAAACACGATAATGTACTGTGCAATTATCTATTACTTTTGTTTAAAAAGTATTTTGTAAGTAGTTTTTGAAAAGATCGTAAAATTATATTTTTACATACATAAAATGTCTGTCTAAAAATAATGGAATTAAAAATGTTTAAAACTGTTTTATATTACGTAATTAATTATAACTTTTGTCAATAGGTTTTTTGTTAGTAGTTTTTGAATCGCAAAATGAAATTTCTACAAGCAGTAAACGAAAGTCGTGTGGCGACACCTCATTTTAGAAGTAATCATGCTTTTTTTTAGAACTCCCGACTTTTGCGGAAATAACCGTTTTAGTATCTTCCGATTCAATAAGTGATTTTCGAAGTGATGTTCTTCTGTCAGTCTGTGCCCTCGCTACAACCCAGACGGTTGAACCGATGGGTCTGAAAATTTATATGTTCGTTTTTAACGTAAATTTAGATATCCCAGTGACCCTTGGTTAAAATCGGGCAACCGGAAGTGGTACTTTATCTTACGTTTTTTCCGTTTTCCGGGAAAATAATATTATTTGATAAAGATTAAATTTTATAAAAGAAAATCGTGTGTGCATGCAATGTTCTACAACTTTTGTTTAAAATGTTTTTTTGTTAGAAGTATATTTTTTTGGAAAATCCCGCAATTATTTTACAAAAAATTCTTGAAGTCCGAATATTAGTAATGAGAATATTATTGTCTAAACTTATACATTACGTAATTATCTAGAACTTTTGTCAAGTTTTGTGTATTAAGTTTTTGAAAAAATCACAAAATAAATTTTTTGCCATCAGAAAATTTGTATGATTAAAATATTGGGGATGAAATATCTAACCACAAGAGATGTGCTCTGATAATAAAAACATTTTTCGAAATCTTTCCTTTATAGCGGCGATCCTAAAAGCTGCTACGAAGATCAACGAGCATCCAAATTACAATGACGCTATCGGAGAAGATGTTGGGACGTCCTCGAAACTGAATATGTAAAGTGACACCTTACAATTTCCTATCAACGTCTCAGATATTCAAATCGCAAGGTCAAAAAATGAATAAATAACAACTAGGCGCTTAACCCGTAGGCGTATTTCCAAAGGCTATTCGGATTCGAGGCGCAGGTTCCAAGGCTTACGTGACTTGGGTGAACGGACGTGTGGCATTTGTTTTTCCATGGCGCTCTGCACACCGGTACAGCGATGGCTGTTGACTCATCTCTACTAGCAAAATTAAAAACGTTACCTAGACCTAGAGAGTTGACAATTCCCGTGGCGTGAAGAAATACCCAGCCGTTTTGTGAAAATATCAGCTGCCAGCTACACTTATTATTATTACTCTTATTAGATAATAGTCGAGCGATAACATTTATAACCTTCTGCCCTCCTGAAGCAAATATTTTCGCAATTCCATATAAAAACACCGTTTTCGTAATGAGATACCACGTGCGATAGCTAGAACAATGATAACACGCTCTGGAACAAATATATTCCACTTGCATATGGAAGAAGACTGACTCGCGGCGGGCGTAGAGAGCGTGACGGCTGTGAGTAACTTTTCGTTTGGGGACAACTTTAATTGCCGGATATTAGCAGCGCCTCAAATTTTAATGCCTGGCATAGGCGGCTTTTAACCTAATTTGTACTGCAGCTGGGCGGGCGTAAACACTGCAAAATAAATACCGCCGATGCAGTTTGTTTATAAATACGCAAGAAATTGAACGGGTCGATAGGGAGATATGCAGTTCACAAACGCTCAGCACACGGCCGCTTCGATTTGGCTTTGCATTTTGTAAACAGTTATTTTCGGTAGGTCACGTGCCGCGTAAAACGTAGGCGGGCCTTATCTAACGCGCGCTATTTGCGAATTGGATGAAGATGTGCACTTTAAAACCAACCCAGTCGCACTTCATTACGTAAATATTTCCAAGTTTGCGGGAACGGCTGATTCGACGGTTAAAAAGTAGCGCGGTCGAAGTAGGCTAAGCTAAAACAATATTCGTTTCTTTCAAATTCAAATGTGAGAGTGCGAAATGTGCATACATGAAATTCAAAATCCCACTTTGGCTAAAACGTATGCAAATTATAGATCACACTCGGTGACTTCTTAGGCTAAAAGTTAAGAAATCCTTTTTAAAATATGAATAATAATTAACACTAATAAATAACAGCAATCTACTTAACGTCAGCCACCAGAGAAATCCAGGGATAATAAAGCAAGCCCAATTTATTATTTCCGAAACTGGGTCAAAGGTCCGCTGAAAGCATACACGGCCTGATGCAACGCTTTTCCATTTTTTACAAAAAACTATGCTACAGCACGGAATAATTAATGCATAATTAAAAACTTCAAAACGAGTAGGTACCGTAATTACAGTTCTTTCTGCGTTGAACATTCAGCAGCGGCTGCTAGAAACAGTCTGCACCGGAAAATTGAATAACCCAAGGATTTTTCCTGCTCGTAAAGGTATAATTATGTAACATTAATTGGCCGTTATTTCAGTTTTCATGTTTGCGTTTCGTATCTGATCCTATAAATTAAAGCTGCATGTGGTTTATATTGTTCACAGTAGTAATTCCACCCAAGATTAGTTTTAGCACCTGAAATTACGTTGTAATTTGCTAATTGTCCTGAAAAATCGATATTAAAATTGTACAAGCTAAATCGTAAGCATTTCTCCAAATTGAACGAAGCATTTCCGGTTTCATACCTACAACTGTTTAACGTCAAATGCTTATTGCATTTCTAGTAAAATATTCTGACGCTCATATTGACAATGATTAAAGAATTGCAATAAATAAAAATATTATTTAACAAAGATGTTTCTATACAAAATAAGACCGATTTACAATTTACAATTCGCTGTCCCAACCTATTATTTTTTACAAATAACGAAAAGAAGCTAAAATTAACACTAGCATACTTTGCGTAAAGCCGGATCTACACGTTGTTATTATAAAGTCTAGCTGAGCAACCAACGAAGGCAGTTGTAAATAATCATCTATGGATTAATATTTCAGGACATAGCGTTAAAAAAATTATAAACACTTCTAAGAGATTTTCAAGCATTTTAAAATTATTTTTGCTTTAAGTACTAATAAAAAATTGAAGTCAGGAGGTTGCGGTTTGATACCCGACTTTGATTTCTCGGCAAATTCTCTCAAAATCAAGTGCCTACGGGGACACAATTGCCGACCAGACTGTCTCAGTGAAGATGACGTGCAGTTCTTTATAAGTAGGTACTAAAGTTAATTAAAAAAAAAGACGAGCGCCAACGAATCTTTGAATTACAAGTGACCAGGTATCAAGAGAATTCGGAAACTAAAAGAAAGCTCAAAAATCCAGGTAGTAGTAACATAAACAAGACGATGTACTAATATCAACGTATAATAATCACAATTTAAACAGTGTACAGGCCAGTACCGGATACAGGTGATTGTTCTTTAAATATAGGCCAAAAATAAGGTGTACCTCAAAACACATAAACGCGACTAAACTTGCGAGTATGTTAACATTTACAACATTTTAAAATGTACAAATATAAACTACGTTTAGTATAACCCGCGTACAAACATCAAACAAGTAGAGACACTAATTCTAAATGTTGAAACCTGTCTAAAGTGCCTGGGACAGTAACTCGGAGGGTATTTCTAAGTTTGATTATCAGATAGCAGCACAAAATTCTACCAATTAGAGCTAGTACTAGCTCTGCTACCACTCATACGTGATACAGTAGTGGCGCCATCTGTTAGTACTATTGAAATGTACCCCCCGGGAGCCTTTCAAGGTCATCCAAATCGGAATTTTTGACATCAAAGGAACCGACAGTTTGATTTGTTCGCTGGTATAACCAACAACAAATTAAAAGTGTAACTTACACACATTTCATTTTGTTTATGAAAACATCTGTCACTGTGACAGGCAAAACTTTGCACTGGATTAAGTTTACTTGTATTAAGAAAAGAGGAAAATAAGATGGCATTTACACAACAACGAGTGTATTAATCATAACAGTCAATAAAAATTGTTTTTATTAAGTGTTTTGTATAGTTTTAGGAAAATTGTTCGAGATCAAGATGTAATTTGGTTCACTATGACTTATGGTAGTTCATTTGCTTCAATGTGTATCTATGAAGTTATGGCAAACTTCAATTTGATCATGGCATGCTGCGAATGAGTTTTTTTTTAAACACACGATACTAGTTTACCCGTTCAAATGGGCCCTGAGGGGTACGCATGGAGATCCTTAAGCGAACTGTTAATAACAACAGGAGTCCAAATTTAAAACCCACGGGATTCTGATGGAATCCAGGTACGACCTGCAGCAAGACAGTAAGAAGGTACTCAAAAGCACCAGATCACTGTACACAGCATTCAATTGGCGTTAAAAGAATGGAAAACAATACACCTCATATAAACTCTCTTTTGTTGAGCTCCCAGCCCCACTTTGACGGCACACGTATAGCCAGTGCAGTAGGACGAAGGTCAAGCCAGGGCAAATACAGACAGCTTGATCCGGGAATGTTGCATCCAGGCAGCAACCGAGTCAAGGTCGTGGACGTGGAACTGGGATTGTCACATTAACAACCAAGATTTATTTGGGGCCCCTAACTTGCAGCTCTAACGAATGCTCTAGATATAATACAAAACGTCTAAGAACGCGGTACGATAGAAGCTTCAATAGATTTACCCTAATATCTGGGCCACGTGCAAATGAATTCCAACAGCTTGCTACCAAAATCCGTCAAAGATTGACGAGAGAGAAATTTCTTTCTTAAAATCATCAAAGCAGCAAACAACCGCTACATAAACGAGGGCGAATCCTAACATAACTACACAAAAAAAAACCGCAAAACTCTGGGCAGTCCGAATAGGAAGCGTAACTGCTTGGAATCATTGCACACAACAAAAAGAGCGGATCAGACGTCGACCGGCCATTTTATCGTCTAGCGTAACGATAAAATTCATCAAGCCCAAGGAAGGGCACGCGCGAAGTTCAAAATATGCGCCATAGACTTCAAAATTAACTAGAACGCGCTCAATGACCTGTAAACTTATATAGACGCATTTGGACCGCAACAGGTTTTCTAAAGATCAAGACTTTCTATTGATGACTACCAGCAATGTCATAATTAAGAATGTGAAAGATTATTTCACTTTTAGTGTAGAAAAACCGAAATGATTGCTAAATGAGCTTCAAATATACTTAAAAACAAAATTAGAGAACAGAAAAGACAATAATCATGCTGTCTCAATTGTTATTTTTTACAAATAACGAAAAGAAGCTAAAATTTTGACTGAAGCTTATTTTGTGTAAAGTCGGATCTACATATAGCCTGCTGTATATGTATACAGCCAGATCTACACATTGGTGCTATGGGTTCTAGCTGAGACGCGAAAGCAGTTTAAATTAATCGTCTATAGTAAATTTGCAGAATCAAATAGTGTTAAAAATTATTAACACTTCTCTCTGCGGCGTTTTCAATAATTTCTCTAAAATAGTTTTGCGTTAAGTGTAAACGAAAGTTTTAAATCGAGAAGTTGCTGTTTTCTAATAATAAAGACGTTCGGTTGTTCGCTATTGGTATTTCGATAATTGTTGCGAGCGTGAAAAATTAAAGTCGCTCTTGGCGTGGAAATGCCAAAATTATTGTTAATGCAACTTACTTATAAAACAAAAATAGAAAACAAAAAAACATTAATATTAAGCTGCCTCAACCTGTTATTTTTTACATATAACGAAAATAAAAACTAAAATTGTCACTGTAACCTACTCGTATTATGTACAGGGTGTTCCGAAAAATCGTTTACAAATTTTCAGGGATTTACAGGGACAGTTACTTTTGTAACTTACGATAAAAAGCAATCTGTAATAAATAATTTTTTTCAATAACTAGGAGACGTTTCCGACCATATGTTGCTTAGCGAAAATTACTTCACTTGCCTTCCTCTCCATCCCCTGAAAATTTGTAAACGATTTTTCGGAACACCCTGTAAAACGCTGGATCTATACGCTGCTGTTATAGGTTCTGGCTGAGCGACGAAATCAGATTTGATTAATTCTATATAAAATAACCCTAGAAATCCCAAGCGGGGACAAATACTGCTCGCTGTTTTAATTTTAGGTTACACTCTCTTTAGCTATGGATTGGAATGCATGACTTTTTAAGTATCTGTTAGTTAGTTATCAAATATGTTTGCTTTTTCGTTTAAAAAAAATATAATTTCAGGGCGGGCACTTATTTAATTTTGGTATTTATAACAAAAACTAATGAAAATGTTTAATTAAGCGTGCATAAAGATGTTACTATATGCAGTATGTTGTGGTTATTCTGTACTAGTTACTAGTATCTCGCTAATGCACTTAATATTTTTTAGAAAAAAAAAGCCGCACCTTGGGTATGAAAGTTAATTTTTTTCTTATAGATTTATACGGTTAAAATTTCAGAACGAAGGTGCGTTAGAAATTGTCTACTATTCAACAAGATTTTGAAGCATTTCTTCAAATAAATTTTCCATTAAGCACTAACCAAAGTTTGAAGTTGCGAAATTGCGGTTTTCTAAAGACAAAGACCTTGTGCCCATAACTGTGAGCGTGAAAAATAAGTCCCTTTTAGCGTAGGTATGAAGACCAAAATTCTTATCTTAATGTATGTACAGTCGTGTGCAAATAAATCTGGGACAGTTTTTTTTTCACATGCAGATTCAGTTAAGAATTGAAGAATATCTCCATGGATTTCCTGCTATCAGAAAGAGCTACATTAAACTTTAACAGGTACTGAAACCCGTAACTCTCTCTGATAAGAGGAAATCCATGGAAATATTCTTCAAATTCTTAACTGAATCTGCATGTGAAAAAAACACTGTCCCAGATTTATTTGCACACGACTGTACATACTTAAATACAAAATTAGAAAACTTAAAGGACAACAATTAAGCTGTTCCAACCTGTTATTTTTTACATATAACGAAAAAAAACTAAAATTATCACTGTAGCCTATTTTGTGTAAAGGCGAATCTACACGCTGTTGCTATGGCTTCTAGCTGAACGGCGAAATCAGTTTTAAATAATCATATATAGATCAAATATTTCACGCATTTATCCAAATTTATCCGTTAATACAGTACTAACGAAAGTTTGAAGTCAAGAGGTTAAATTTTTTTGAGGATAAAGGCATTCACTGTCCGGTTTCTTTAAATCTTTAGAACTCTGCTGTTCACACTTCTTATTTTTTAAAGATGAATTCAAGTCCGGTTATACATTTTCATTCGCTTTTATAATTTTCCAGATATTTAAAATCGCTTTTTTATTTTAAGTATGAGTCAAAGGTTGTTGCTATGACACCGTCGAAAAAAGCTTACTGCTGCCTATTTAAATTTATTATGGCCATTTTTAATATTTAATGCTACTATTTATACACACAATAGCCTTCTGTGATTTGTCCCCGGCCTTTTCACAATGATGAGCACAAGAAATGGAACGATGGCACCAATAGAATTTTAGGAATTTTATTTACAATGTTACAGAATTAGATAAGCAACTGGCAGCAGCAATATACCATTACAATGATATAATAAAAGACTATTCAAGTTGTTGGCACTATTAATTACAAACAAGATTTGAGTTGCTGAAATCAACAGTTTCCATATTAAAGCATTCAGTTGTTCTTTTTGTGACTCAACAAAAAATAAAAGGTTACTTTTTGGATAGGAAAATACCAATGATTATTGCGATTGGTGATGTTCAAGCAGAGAAATAGAGGGGCAATTTATAACGTCATACATTATTTATTAAAGCAAGATCTGGAATTGCATCGTTAGAATAACAGTCTTGCTAAAGATGTGCTTATACAATACATATAACAATACAACTTCAATTCTAAAAATAATAGGTGAAACGTCCTTAATATCATAAATCGGGCGATTGGTGCTAACTCCATTAATAACATCATCTTCAAAGGCCTTAATTAAAATAGCAATTTCCTGCCGCGCAGAGGGGATATTTTGGGCGACGACAAAGACACAATTCTTTCCAAAACCGCATGGAGCCGCAGATTTGTCCCCGATTTTCGCAATAAATCAAGGCTGCGTATGCGCCCAGCAACAACTAACGAGTATCAAACTGCATCAAACGAGGAATTACCGTTACTTCTGCGAAGCAGTCAGCACTTGGGGCCGAATATTAGCATATTTCAATAATAAGTCGAGAACTGTTAGCTGAGCACGGAATGCAAAGATAAACCGAAGTAGATCTGGTCTAGATTGGAGGAACTGCATGTGCTGGAAGGCGCCCGATGACGTGCTCGGACTCATCATCATCGCTAAACCCAGTTCTTGAGAAAGCCAGATAACCTATAAACTTCATTTTTTGCAAGGCCGGTGTCAGTAATTAGTTTCTAGAATTATAGTTGGTACTTACGAACAACTAGCAGGGGTTACTGCAAAAAAAAAACAGCGAAATGTTCTGTACTACGAGTATGTATGTCTAAAATATAATGTAGCACTCTTCTTAGTGAACTATTTTGTTTTGTAATTAAAACGAAATCTTCTAATTTGGTAAATGAAAATTTTCTGGAACAAATAGTTTTTGGCTTTTCTGAGAAAAAACATCGACACGCATAGTAATTAAAAACAGTTTAGCTCTCTCAACGTCCTAACACTTAATTAAATAGATGTATGTACCGTCTTCCATACTTTCACATGAAATCGAACACTACTGCTTTTAGGAAATGTATCTTATTTAATGAAGAATGAATTTTAAAAGAACGTGTAAGTACGAAATTTACTGTTTGAGACTGACAATCCTCAACAATGTGTAATGCTCCCAGAAATTAAAATTTAGATTTCAATACTAGAGAAAGACTAATCTAACTTAGATGAACACAGTATGCATAAATCTCATTTTACTATGTACAAACCGCTCAAGTAAACAAGAAACAATAAGTAAATTATAACGCCGTATATTAGCTTAGCAACCAAGTAGCCATAGGTTCAAACCTGGTCGTAGCAGAGAATTTTCTCGAAGCGGAATTGGATTTGAAATTGTGCGGTAAGTTCGATTTAGATCCGGTGAAAGTCTCATGTGTTTCAATGCGGAAAAACTTAATGCAAGTCGCATGCGACCCGTTACCTCCGTTGCACTTTCTCTGCCTCAACACCGAACGATAAGTGCAAGAATTATTTATGTACTTTTCTACATTCCTTGGTATGTATTTATTAATTTTACTATTCATCGACAAGAAGAATCCTGAACAAACACTTTCAATTAATGTTTAATAAAATTCGTGTCGTGGAACCTCGCCCGGTATATAACTCGGTTAAATAACAATTAAACAGTAGCAATGTTAAAAAATCGTAGGAAACTAATTTACAATTGCTTGCTTGCATGTCATAGCAGAATCACGTGATGATTTATCTAAGTAAAATGTTTACTCCCAGCACTATTGAATAGTACCTCCCACAGATAACATAAACATTAAACTCTGAAAAAAATTAACAAAAATTATCTGTGGTATCTTTTTTAGAATACCATGTTATCGTCTCATTTGTTAGGGAATTCTGTCCCTGCAGCACAGCGAAAGTACTTAATTGTAAAGAACAGTACCTTTAGTAACGTTGAAGACGTAATTTATCACGTATTATGATCGTACATAATTAGTACCAAACAAAAGCATCTACACGCCGGCTATGAGTACAAGGATCGAGAAAAACTAAATAATGCAGATTATTATTTTTTTTCGTCTGCTGAGATCTACAGTATATGGTGTTAACTACATCACCCTGTAAGTTGCCTGCCAGGTCAGACTCCATATTGAGTGTAGCTATACCGGATGTCCATTCTCAAAGTCGAACATAGGCAATTAACATTAGTGCATTCACTCGTTTTTCATTGAAATAATTCATTTCTTTGTAGCTAATTTTATTAGACGTTGGCAGAAAATAGATGATTTATCCGAAATAATTACAATTTTTTTTGACAAATGCTATCGAACTTGAAAAGCAAAGCATGGCATGTTTAAAAATTCCCAAGCTTTAAATTCGCGTTTTAAAATAAAAATCGCATCTTGAATATTATTATTGATATCATTTGATGCGTATTAATTGTATCTTTCCATTGATACCATTACCGTCCCTGTAAGTTGACTTGGCGAGCAGGAAACGGCAAAAACGTTCAATACAATGTTAATCGCCTATGTTCGACTTTGAGAACGGACACCCGGTATATAACGCTCTCAAATGGGGTTTTTGCCCGTTTCAAGATATTTTTCGTAAATTGCAATGTTGAAAGGTTCCATAGCTCCTAACGTTCAAATGTAGCGATACTGTATTTTTGAAATTAGGTCACCTTACGCGCCTGTGTATAGAGCGTGCTGCCTATTTTCATCTCAAATTGCTAATTTTGGGTATTTTGAAAATTTCAAATTGCCTATTGAGCTCTTGCGCGGTTAACTTCAGAGTACAGTGAGTCTTCCGGTGCTTTTTCTTGAAAATTACCAGCCTCTTTTCTGTCGCCATTTAAGACGGAGGGACGTAGACCGGGGGCTTGAAAAAGGACATTTCCAGCCGTTAACATATCACGTCGTGTTGAAAAGCGAATCGAGCATTTCCATTATTCTTGCCCCTTGCTGTTGTTATGTATTGTCGATTAATATTTGAGACCGATCAACACCTTCAGGTGTGTGATAAAATCATTATTTCACGTGGCTTCACCCCTTCTATGAATGGTTTTGGACGCTTGTTTCCTAACACTTCAGCCACCCCCGAGAAGCTATACAGTTGTTCATGCTCCACTTCGTCGCACAATGCCCTTATGAGCCGCTAGAAAAGTTGATACTTCATGGGGAACGCAGGTCAGGTCTTTTTACCTCCGGTTGTAGGATCACATAGAGCTCGCTCAGTTCAAGTTATTCGGTACGTAGAAGTCAAGAAGGGCACCCCGATCGCGTTCGTTTTAGCTTAAACTAGCAGGAGTATATAACAATCACTTATTGAAATATTTATTTTTTATGAATTTTGGCTTGCTTGACAACACTCAAATAATTATAAGTAATTTTTAATTTTCACTAATGTTTATTTGATTACTGAAGTCTAAAAAAGGTTTGTTTTTAGGAAGCCACAATTTTAAGGAATTGTGAATTAATTGTATTCGAGAGGCATCTACGATCAGCGTTGTTTTTTAATCTTGCAGTAGTGAATTCCTAATTTTATACACGAGTAGTAGCTCCGGTGTCACAGATCGTGTTCTGTTCATAACTACAAATATAATAGTTCTTTATTATTGTTTATTCTTTTTAAGATATCTGATATAAATTTCTGTTCAGCGTTATTTGAATAGTAGGTACAGTGAAAACGCTATATTTAGATATCGTTTATTACTAGAAAACTAAAACCGTTTGGCCTTCTTGTGCTGACGTCAGCCCGGAGAGCTGAGGCCTTGCTTTTTAGTCGGTAGTGCCATAATTTGCCGAGTATATCACGTGAGCCTATCCTAAAAGTTGTAAAGGGTGGAAGAAACAAAACGTGTCCCGAACTGTATTTTAATTATATCAACTACCGTAAAACGGGGCAACTTCGTCAGGGTTTTTGTACATTTGCCGCGCTGTAACCATAGAGGATTTTTTAGGATAACAAAATTAGATGATACCTAACAGTTAGAGATGGACAATTACTATCCGTCCTTTGGTTTTTATAAATATCGTTCATACGCCCGAAAAATCGCTAAACAATTCCTGACGAAGTTATACTGATTTTTGGACAACTTCGTCACCTTACTCAAATTCGTCTATAAACGATGTTGTACGTTTCTAGGGACAACTTCGTCATGGTAGATAACTCATTTTGGTATCTTTATTATGGTACATAAATAATTGCATCATTTAAAAAAAATTTAAGGTTATATTAAGGCACAAAATGACTTTGGGTTAAATTATTTCTCTCCATGAAACCCACCATGAAGTCTTCACCAGGAAGATTGTCACGAAAAATCACTGCTTTATGTCCTTTTATATCGAGATAGCCTTTGATAATCAATCTTATTTTTAACTTTGTTAATGGATAAGACCAAGCTGAAAGTTGGTTTATGGCACCAACAATTTCCGCCTCCTCCAAGGTCGTTAAGGCTTTTGGGCGGTCTACTGATTTAATGTGTCTACCATGCCACTTGTCTTGAAGCGTTGTTCGCGGTATTCCATGTTTTTTGCTGAAAACCGACATCGAGAGGACATTTCCAATATCCTTCAGTGGGTCTTCAACTATCTGGGGATCATAACGCTGGTAACTCCTACCTCCCAACACTTTTGAGTTTTTCTTCGGCATTATTACATGAATAGATACACTTTCGACGCAAACACAATGGAAGCAAAACGGTAACTGTAGATTTTGAGGTTATGCTTACACAATAGTACATCGGTTGCCGAACTGACGAAGTTGCCCAGGATGACGAAGTTGCCCAGGATGACGAAGTTGCCCCGTTTTACGGTACTCCACTGTTTCTACAAGATATAATCCCGGTTACTAATTGTAATTAAATGTAATACGTAGAGAGTGGTAGAACTATATAACGTACGTTTTAATGTAAAAAATTTACCCCTTCTAGACCAGATTAGGTTTTCTATTAATTTTAGATTTTTGATATGATTCGCATTTTGAAACGTAATTTCGAATATCAGTGTACATATTACGCCATCTATATTTTGATTTAATTCTGGAATAAGTTCTATGAAATACAGGGTGTCCAGCTAAAGGGGACTCATGGTTGCTTTTTAAAATTTCAGGAATTTGTTCAGGAGTGACAGTTGTAATTGTATTTGAATACACGGAAACTTGTGTAGTGGTTGGAATAAGAAATCGTAAACGATCGAGTAAATAGAGTGTTTTAACAATATGAAATTCATCAGATGGATGTAAAATATCAATATAAGAAATGTTATTTTGTTTACAGTATAAACCCACGGTAAAAAGGCATTGGAAAAGATCTTGATAAGAAAAATTATCAAAGAAATTATTCTTGTGATTACTTAATAGATATGAATCAGAAATTCTTTCACATTCATAAAGGGATGCAGACGGTTCAAATTTTGATCATTTAATAAAGAAGTAGTTAACAAATAATCTTCGTTATCTAAGGGATGAAATAGTAATTATAAATTTGTAGAAGTAGATATACAATCTTCATGTACTTCAATATTAGTTTGAGGTAATTCATCCAAATTACGTGCTTTAATAGTCAGAAAATGTAATTTCGGTAGAAACTGGTAAAACTTGATCAATAATTTCGGTAGAAACTGGTAAAACTTGATCAATACGCGATAAAGCGTCAGTATTAGAATGTATTTTTCCAGGTTTGTAGACAATTTTCATACTCGTATTCTTCTAAAAGTAGTCGCCATCGTACTAATTTTGAACTAGGGTCTCTACAATTTTTAAGATATATTAAAGGTCTATGATCGGTTACGATTTTAAATTCACGACCATATAAATAGGGACGAAAATGTTTATACTCCAAACAATTGCTAATAGTTCCTTTTCAGTAGTACTTAATATTTTGTTCTTGTTTATTAAGTGTACGAGATGCAAATGCCAGGAGACGATCTTGATTTATAGGACCTTGCGATAATACAGAACCAGTTGCAATATTACTGGCATCGGTAGTTAAAATAAACTCTCCTTAGAAAAATCAGGAAAGTGAAGGACTAAATCAGTAGATAGAATTTGTTTTAATTGGTCAAATGCAGCTTGTTGATCTATAGTTCAAATAAATTTATTATTTTTTTGCAAAAGTATAGTTAAGGGTTTTATAATGCGAGAAAATCCAGAGACAAACTTACGATAATATCCACTTAGGCCAAGAAATGATTTAACTTGAGTAGGTGTCTTTGGTTGCGGAAAATTAACTATAGCTTTAATTTTATCCGGGTTAGGTTTTACAGTTCCACCATGAGAAATTATGTGACCCAAATAAGCAATTTCCTTATGCAGAAATTTACATTTATCAGGTTGAAGTTTTAGATTATTTTCGCGTAGTCTTGAAAATATTTCAAAAAGTTTCTTTTCATGATCTTCCAAAGAACCGGCATAAATGACTATATCGTCTAGATAAACAAAGCATTTGTTACCTTGTCAACCTGTTAATACAGTGTTCATTAACCTATGAAAACTGGAAGCTCCGTTACGCAATCCAAAAGGTAAGCGTGTATACTCAAAGAGTCCATCAGGGGTAGAAAATGCAGTTTTAGGGGTGTCCTTGGGATCAACTAACCGTTGGCTAGGTCCAAAGTTGTAAAATATTGAGAATGACCTAATTAGCTAAGAACATCTGGTAAAAGGTAGGCATCGCCAATTGTTATTTCGTTAAGTTTGCGATAATCTACAACAATTCGCCATTTCTTTGTATGGAGAATGAGAAGGTTTAATTATATTTTGGGCAAGCATTTTTAAAAGTTGAGAATCAACTTCTTGTTTATGTATTTCAGGATATTGATAAATTTTGGTTGCAATTGGACGATGTGTTATAATATTTGTATGAGTTAGAACATCACCAGGTAAATGAAATATGTCATGAAATCGCTTACATATATTGAGTATAGAAAGTTTTTCTTCAGGATTTAAATGATTAGTACGAATATCCGAACGTATTTTTTAAACACCCTGTATGTATGCCTCCTAGGCGCAACTCACAACTTTACTAATTGTCATTTTCTTTCCTTACAATGTGTGGATACTGGATAGTGTACGTAAACCGTTTCACGAATGCCTATTTTAGAAAATCACGCTTCTACACAAAGAGTTGCGACTCCAAAATTATGTTGTCGAGTTTCATTTTTAACCAAACAGTTATCCTTGGGCCATGGCAAGATTAAATTACCAGTGTGGTGGTTGTCAAAGCAGACACGTTAACCACCATTCACTCACGTCCTGTAATAATCGAACCTACTCTTTCTCAGCTCCAACAAAGGGCTGCATCGGGCACAATTACAGGCAATTTTATTATTTCTTTGTTCTTCACGGTGAATTGGTAACCCTGCGTACCAGGTGAAACGAGTGAGCGGCGTTGCCGCGCGAACAGGAAGTGAAACAAATTGGGCAGATGCGAGCACTCGCACGTAAAAAACGAAAACAAAGAGTCTGCGTTTCTAATTTAAATACTGTTTTATAACTTTTTATTTTAGCAATTTCCGCGATCCTCCGCCTCCTCTTTGTCCAATTACACCTTTTCGCAAACGGCGCTTTCGTTAGTGCAATTACCGGGAAATTGGTATGTGTTGTCCATCGGCGATGAGCTGATCCAGAATTCGATTACGCAAAGACGTCTCTTCTACTCTTGCGTTGGAAAGGAAATAGTTGGAGTGGCTAGTCGCCTGTCCCTGACTGGATCGAATTTACATGCAATCGCTTTGGGAAATAACAACAAGTGGGCAGTGGTAACGCAATACTCGGTACCTACGCGGTTTTTGCAAGTCTTCGCTTACATAAGAAAATTAAACTGGCCCCGCTGCGGACTCAAATGGGCCAAATTAAGATAATCGATTGGTTCGTGGACCTCGTTCATAAATTAGAAATCATTTACAAAGGAACTACCGCTATCCGAAAATAATTTATGGCTTAAAAATGTCCACCTTTTTTTGTTTTATAATGTACAGTTCAAAAATGTGTACATGTATGTAACACATTACTGTGACCAATGGCGGCTCGCTATAAGGAACCAAGGAGCCATGGCTCCACCATAACAAACCAGACATTCTGGATTTTTTAATTTTGAAAGAAACTTATATTTATTTCATCATTGTTCTCTTTAAAGCTTAAAGCACCTTTCAGACGTGGATACTGTATGTATACGAATACTGAATCGCAGTGGAAAATAGTTCAATTACTTGCGAGAACAGTCCAGTGTAGTTCAGTTATGAACCTAGCATTGCTGTTTTTTATTTCTGTCAAAATAGTCTGTGTATGCTGTATCCCAAAGACAGGGATTGAGCTTTACTAAACTGATAAAAATGTTGTAGTCAGATATTTATTGTACGTTCCATGAGCACTGGCTATATCTATAGTAACGAACACCCTGTTGCGCACTACTCATTCGCTTTATTACAAATTGAAGAAAATATCCTACACCTATAATATGATATCGTGTGTTCTGGCTGGTAAAAGTATGCGTGTCTGAATTGTTTCATATAATCTAAGTCTAATAAAAAAATCTGTATCCGAAATACAGAATTTGTCGCCGGCGGCTACAAGGTACGGATACCGAAATTCAGTATCGCGATACTGTATGCGTCACCCTATACCGTGTGAAGAGGTCCATTTGAACACATTTATTTTCTGTATCTGGGATACTGGTATCTCGCATACTGTATCCGCGTCTGAAAGGAGCCTAAACAAAGCACGAGTATTTTTTATTCCATAAATATTAGGTAACTACACTAAAGCGCTACTTGCTTTCCGGCCGCGTGCGAGCCAGCTCGAAGGGGCTCCTCAGCTTTTTCAGTTTATAGGCTCCAGCGGGGACACCCCAGAAAAGATAAGAATATTACATTTTAAGATTCAATATAAAACACCACAGTTGAGGCACAGAGCATCAGACCGCAGCTGATAGCCTGCGTTTTGAATGACCGATATCAATGCTTACACCTTTGGCACGTATGGCGGGTCCATTGAGTGCAGATACGCTTCATATTTATCATCTGATCAGACTTAATAATCAACAGATTATAGCACGAGGGAATGTTTAATGCGCGACGGGAAGCGGAGAGCTTTAAATTTCCCGAGAGGTATAATCATGATCACATGTTCAGGCAAGTGGAACATACGTTTTATTTCATTTTGGTTCTCAAAATGGACAAAATTCAAGAATTCAGTATTTTGGCTAGCTCATCGTTGTGCTGGCGCTGTGAACTTTTGGTGTGCTATGGTTTCTATGCAAATTGTTGGTGCTTGTTATATTGCTTAACAACTATATAAACCATTTTACGCCCGCTATCGAGGGCCAGTAATCAAGGTTTAGGTTCAAAAATTAAATTAATAACTATTATAATATTCATACATTTCGTAAACCAGATAATTAGATATGACGTAAGTCTGTTTTCTGCAATATATCTAGCTAATACAGATTTTTGTTGTTCCAAAAACTTAGTTTGCCAAAAATTGGCCGAAAAATTAAAAATATTATGACATACATTATGTTCTCTATTTACATACATATACATATTACTGTAATAAAATCAAAAATATATAAATATATAAGGTATACGGTCACCAGAGTGTTGTTAAGTTAGCTTTAAATTAGCTTTAGGATTGTTGGATGTAGTGTGTTTGGATGCGGGAAAGCGTAATGTATGTCGCATGCAACCCACTACTTCCGTTGCACTTCTCGCGCAGCATGAATGGTCTTCGACGCCGAAAGGTAAAAGAGATTAAAGCTTAATAAATAAATGCAATTGTTAATAGAATTTTCAAGTTCATTCTTTTTCGATTAATAATACAACTCCATAAGTAAGAATTTCATTTTTTAATTGCGTGTTATTTAAGTAAAAAATATGTATTAGGTAAATAATACAACGCATTCGTCCAATTAGTGGAAAGTCAATGTTTTTGTACAGTTATTCAAGTCAAATTACACACTTTAACTTGTATTATTACTTAAAATATCCTCTTGACATTTTAGCAACAACACCTGCATCATACGTAAATATGTTTATAAACGTTTTTTCCAATACATTCCTGTGTCACGAAAATTAATGTATAGCAGCAACGTGTTTCTATTTTTACTTGAATTAATGAAGAAATTATATCTTCAACAAACTAAACACATATATGTATTGTCTTGTCAGTATTCTAAATTGTCTTTGAATGTATATGCCATATGTCTTTACTTATATTTAAGTAGTCTTAATAGTATGAAGTAGTATAGTTCATTTTCATTTTAATTGATCCAAGAAAAATAGCTGGGTGATCGCAACATGTATGGGAAACTTTCTTTCTGGGACATTCGTTCCAGCATTATTATTTGCTTTCTCTGTGACCTAATCGGCGAATTCCACTGGTAACACGTAGCACGTACTCATCCAATAAAGGAAAAAAGATGTAGATAAGAAACTAACAATAAAATTAGTAATCGCAATAAGCTACAAAGTGACATTAGATAAAGGTATGTTTTAGTATTACAATGTCTCACGTAATTTTAATGAACGACCTGGATTAAGTAATTCCGAATTTTTGTTTGAATTTTCTTAACATTTTAATGTCGTGCCTTTTCTGATTGCTAGCTTTTTATCCCACCACAGTATTCTAATTAAATACTTTTGCTAGATCGAATAGTTCATACTTATATGTACACAAAGTAGATAAAAATATTTTAATGTTTCTAATAAGTCTAAAACAGTCAATCGAAACAGTAATGTAATTTCCATTAATTGGCAAAGAGAACAACATCGCGGTCAGTTAAGATTCAAACCTACGCTCCAAGAGAAAATTTGAATTCTACTCAAAAGCCTTAACCACTCGTCCAGGAATGCTACGTAATGTATAGGCTTATCGTTGTATTATAAATGGGAGGGTGACGACATAATGAAGTAAGCCTTATCGCGGACGAAACAAATCCGATCGGTGACGATGTGTTATAACTCCGAGGGGGGCAAATGGGGGTTCAAAATGTTAACTTCAAAGTGCCAGTGCACTTGCAATATAGATTTTAAAATATTGTGACATTTTGATTATGCCCCCTCCCCCAAGTGATGCTCTAAGTTACGCTCATGCGGCGCAAGCACAACATACATTATATATAACAATGTCGAATGAACCAATTTTATCAATTTAATATTACTATTACTATATTGATATTGGAATTCTGGACAAAAAATTATAGTTCGTGTAATCGTTATATAACGAAGTGTATTATAACATTAATATTACTAAAACGAATATTTTCAATACGTGTACGGAAAATATATGTAGCTAAGATATTTGAAATAACTAATCACCAAGATTTATAATTAATGCTATTATTGTATGAAAATAATAGAAGAGTAAAATATGTACTTAATTAGCGAAACGGTACCTCCTTAGCAATGATTTTTTTTAATTCGAGCTTTGTACTTTTTCAAAAATATAGTTAAAATAAATGTGACATTCGTTTGGGGGTTCGAGAATAGGCAGTGCCACGAAAAACACAAGAATTCACAGAACGCATCCCAAATAGTAACACAATAAATCAAGCTAGTACAAGCAGCCCATGATATTTTATATTTCAGTTCTAACCATCAACACTTAAGTTAATGGTTCGTTAAGTGATAGGTGCCATGTCATACACTAACACTCATAGAGTCGAAGTTCATAAAAGCAAAAGTTTACATGGATTTATAAGTGGATAAGGGATCGTAAACATAATAAATCGTTTCACTTTAAACTACTGTATTGGTTTTAATTTATCTCATTTTCTAGCAATATACTTGAAAAAAAACTAAATCGTACGTTCAAAAATTTCACTGGCACATAGATGCACACTATACATCAAACTGGCAAAACTGCGAGAATGCTGGCCTCTCGCAAAATTTCCATCGTTTCTATTTCTATTTCTGCGTTGACCGGATAAATCCACCAATTACAGAGCGGAATAGCAGAGGCTCGATGGTCGGAAAAAACGCAAACATCATTAATTCACATCACAGGCGTGCATAATCTATCCAAATGCTGAATGGAGAAGGGTATTCCCGACGAGCAGTTGCAGGAAAAACGAAAGTTCACTGCAGTACAATGGCCAGTGATCGCGAGTCCAAGAAAAATCAGCAACAAGCCACGAAACGTTATCTCGGAGCGGAGCATATATTCCTAACAGGTGTTTGATGGGGATAAACCGGCGTGCAAACAGCCGCACCTGTTCGACACCTAACAGAATGACGTCGTCTTTAATTGGCGGTTCTTTTCGCAATGTTCTTAGTTCTTAGATAACGCACGCTCGCATCTCTAGAAACAACCGTGTCGAAAGCGCCTGAAAAATAGAAAACCGTTACGAAACGCAGCATTAATCCGATTTCGAAATCGCATATAAATGAAGCCGATCAATCAATTCTGTAAAGAAATTGATTAATGCTCGCAACCTCGATACGCCGAGCACGAAATAGCTGAAATTGTGAGAAAAACACGTAACGGTTCTTCTGTTCTCTATTTTCCTTTCCAACGCGCTTTGGTTTTCTGCCGTAACGACCAGTAGACATTAAAAAGTCGTTAGAACTGGGCCGTTTTTCTGCTACTGGTGAAGGTGGCGAAGCAGACATGTAAAGTTTCCCACTAAGAAAGCGTCCATGGCAAAAACAATGCCGAGATGCTCTATACAGGTCGATGCGGTTGCAAATTTCCATCGACATTCAAATTGAAGTGTAATTTTGAAATTCCTCTACGTAATACTAATAACATCGAAAGAACATGGTTTTGCATATTTCTGTAGTTCATATTGTAAATGTATGTACTTTATATTTTCCTGACGGTATACAGAAAGGAAACCACATTTCATTTACGTAATTAAACTAGGATCTTCATTTTGTGCAGTACAATATAAGTGTCAGTAGAATTTACACGAGGTGTAACACAGAAACCGTATCAGTCATTTATTCTCTTCGAAAAGCGCTCGTTACAGAAATACAATGTGAAACGGGTCAATTCGTGCCACCTGTGTTTCCACATTTCATACCTTTTTATTATATACATGATTAGTAATAAAGCTCAACAGTATGTGTTCTTATATCTTATTCAAGTAACAGCATAGTATAAGTAAGAAACTCTGTGTCTGAGGCCGCGTACTATAATGCCCCGAGTGCGAACTTGCGGGAATGTGCAGAGCCAGCGTTATGCTCTCGATAACAAAGAACAGCCAAAATCGCCACAACGCGGGAGATTCATTCGGCCCACAAGCTCGTAAAGGGTGCGGATCGGCTTTTTAAGTGTTTTTGAAGGTTTGCGCGTGCAAACCGCCTACGACGTGCATCTTTAACCGAGGTGCAAGCTATTCAAGTGAAATAGCACATTATAAGTGATTCCGCGGTGTTTCAATTGGACATCGCTAGATGCTGCGATTTCGACATCAATAAGGCACCCAGCGCGGTTCCCGGATCTTTGGTGGACGTACTGAAATAAGGTTAGTTCCTGCTTGCAACCACGCTACGAATTAAGAAAGCAGTTACAATATTAGTAGTAATTGTTTTCACGAATAATTGCGCAACTGTGAGCAATGTGTCCGCGGCCCAGATAACGGGGAAGTACCGGCAACTATTACACAGTCATCACGTCATTTGCTGACTCGGCGTCCAGGGGTTTCAATCAACAACTTCGTGTTAGATTTATGGGTGCGCGGAATTATTTTATACCTTGCGTTCGTGGACTTGGGCTTTGCATGAATAACTGAACTCTATCCAGTTAAGGCATTTTCCCATGCGCAGTGTGCAACTGTTTCATCTATTTGTTCGTATGTATTTTTTGTGTCTGTTTTCTTACAGATTATATGTATTCATGTAAACTGTTGGGTCTTTCTTACTGGTAGTGGTTGCATGTGTAAGTACAATATTTCAGGTTACAACAAGCTGACCTCAAATAATATCAGCTTTCACTTAGTAGCACTGGCGATGCCAATAGAGCCTCATATCTTACCGACTGAATAAGCTAGCGACCCAGGGCATTGCAAAGTAATAGTAGAGTGTAAGGACTAGGCAAAAGCCGTGTTACAAATGTCAAAGTCTATGTAGAACAGTGGCGGCTGGGCGGCCCGCTATAAGAAGTCAAGAAGCCAAGGGGCCATGATTGTACCATAACAAACCAGTCATCCAAGACTTTATTCTGAAAGAAACATTTTCTTGTACTTATTTTTCATCATTCTTCTCATTTTAACGCTTAAACAAAGCATGAGTATCTTTTAGTTCATGAATATAAGTAATACGATAAGCGATGCTTGGTTTCAGGGACGCATTCGTACCAGATCGAAGCGGCTCCCAGATTTTTGACAGTTTATACATTCCAGCGGGGGTAGAGCGGTAAGTAGGACCAACGATAAGGATATTTTAACATTCAATGAGAGCCATGTTTGCGTAGGCTCAAGCTTCAAGCAGGCTGTCTGATCTGACCATGCAGTAACACAGACGTGCCGAGTTTCTGATTACAATTTTCACACGTACGCTGACTCATCGAGTTTAGATAAGAAAGGCCTCGCCTCGTCCAGGGAGGTTTATCAGAAGGCCACCTGTATAATTCCGACAGAAGAGACGTTGCACGTTGGTGCTTGCGCAAAATAATTATGATTACCATTTTATTATACATACTTAAATTTACTGGTAAATTGTCGCACATCTTGAAATAATATACGTCAAACACGCATTCATCTATGTAACTCAAACATCAGATGCACTTTATTGGCCGCAGTATACATCTAAACGAAAAATGAAAGAGAAATATTCGATTAAGTTCATATTTCATTAGCCTGTAAAGTTTGGCAAATTTTTCACTATTCTAACGTTTAGGAATTTGTCTGTATCTGTGAGGGGGTGGAAAATATCTTTTACAAATTAGGCATGATAGTCTTCAAAACAAACAAGTTTTCTAGGAAACTGCATTTACTATAGTTCAAGAAATAAACATATAAGAACATTTGATTACTGCTGGTACACATAAAACCGATTAGGCGATTGCTTTAGTAATATTTGAAAGCCATTATAGAAAAGTTGCAAATAACAGCAGTCATTATTTTTTGGACATTCCATCAAGCAAGCCTCTTCTGTTCAAAATAGCTATTTGTTGCTGTATAAAGAAAAAAACTATAAAAGTCGAATTATTAATGAAAAATTATATTTCTTTCCCTAAACAAATAAGATCTAAACAACACTGCAGCTCCTCCATAATATATACGAGTACAATGTCTATTATCATTTTCATTCTGATTTTAAAAAATTCGCAGAAGCTATGTATTATGTTCTGTTTATACAATCAAGGACGCTTTGGCGTTGCAATGTAGTTTGACATCACAAAATGAATTTATATTCTATCCAACACAAAATATTTAAGGTTGACAGTTTAGTGAGAACTCAATTGATCACTGACGTTCAGCTGTATTTTTGGCGTCAGTTTAAATGTCCTACTTACTATACAAAATGGGTTAAAAAGTGGCATACAATGGCATCTGTGTATGTCCGAAAACGGGTGCTTCTGCGGCCACGTTTTTAGAATAAAATAACCAATGTGTTACTCTAACTACCTACGCGAATGTGTTGTGTTATATATTTTTTCAGACCTGAAGTTGAACATTTCCCGGAAGAATATTGGTTCCAACAACAGTGCTACAAGCCATAGAGCACATTACTATGGTAATCCTGCAGAAACTCTTCCTACAGCGCTTAGTTTACCGATGAGTAAATTTGACGAGGAGAATAAAACATGCGCACAGCACTGCGTAATGTAATGAATAATTTCGAAGAGCGGTTGGAAGAAGGCGTGGCTTTTCACTAATAAAATTGCCACATTTTTTAATGTCATTATGTGATACCTTTTAAATTAAGTAAATTTCATTAAAGTTTCTAAATGATACATATTTGGCCCACACTGTGATAAGGAACGTTGTCTTGGTTCAATAACTACTTCCTCAAACTAATTCTAGAGAATCTTTAGGATCTGTAATATACATGTTATCCTTCACATAAGTGGTTTATAGCCGTCTTCCAGATTATTAAACTCAAAATCGCACTCCGCTGAATCACTGCGTAAGGTATTATGTATGTGGATCGAAACCAGTTTCAGAGCTAGCAAAATGTCCTAATTCACAAATATTTCACTAGGCGGCGAAATGTCGCAAATGCAAACAATGATGTAAACAATACAAATATGGATATCAATTGACATATGAATCGATAATATGCGACACATGATTATTATATAATAAAATATGACCAGTTATTACTTGCAAATCATCTTTAAAAAGTGACTCGTGAATAGAAAACCAGGATATCAAGCCATTTAATACACCAAACCACAAGGAGAGCATCTGATAAAACTCTTCGACTATAATTAAGTAAAAGCTGCGATCATGAAAAAAACTGTAATAATGTTCAGGATACGATCTGATAACAGGGCAAGTTCTACAAGGGTGTATCTTTAATGTCATATTTAGACGATTATTTTCCGGAGCAATGGAAGTTGACTCAAATCATCATGATACATAAAACCGAATAAAACTACGGAAGAATTAATATCTTACAGGTTCATAAGTGTTGCCAGCCAGCATTTTTGACAATACTGGAAAAACTGCTCCTGGAACGGCCTAAATCAATTCTGGAAAAAAGAAGTCTGATACCACATCACTTGGCTTTCGAAGTAATCATGATACTATTAAACACGTCCATATAGTGATTAAGCAAATCTGTAATTGACGCAAAGACTTAAAATACCAATTACCTCAGACATAATAACTTTTCCTCGTTTGTCTCAAATTTGTAAAACGTGAAATAATTTATGTACGACTGCATTATGTACTGTTCATAACAGTTTTGGGGCAATAAAGTGGCTCTTTATAGCACTAGTAAAATAAAGTTTACTTGATCTTACTATAGTACTATAAAAATTTTATTAGTACTATAAAGTACCTTACGTCAGTTGTCAATGTTAAACTAATTGCTTGTCAATACCCATCAAGGCACCCTAATGTCAAATCATTTCTGCCACAGAACAGACGGACGGTAAATTTATAAACTCGATTTTTTTCAATTTTAATAGTTGAACATAAAGCTTTGTATACAACTAGTACATAATACGACTTTATTGGCTCCTCTCTTTTATTCGCCTCACTCGCAAAACTCGCTCGGTCATAAAATAGGCTCGTTAACTTGAAGTCCTACATTAGATACTTGTAATATACAATTCCCCTAATTAAGTTCTTTAAATTAGTAACACGTTTGCCACTGATATTAACGTTTTTTGAGGCAGCTGATTTAATTTTACACAAAACGTCATGTTTCTGTAATGCTTAGGTAAACTGCTTTATTTTATAGATGAGATGAACAAAATTCTGGAAAGGAACTATGACTAATGCAAGGGTAGGAGGTCCTTAATATTTAAAAGATGCTGCATTTTTCCGATCAAAACGTCTACATCGTACAATAAAAGCGATTACCTGACTGTTTACGTTATATAAAAATGTACAAATAACTCGATCGAAAATGATTATTGATATGTTACTTAATAAGATGTATGGGCTGGCAAAACATAACAGATATTATCTCTTCTATTAAATACTGAAATCTTTCCTATAAAGTGTTTACATTTAATTCCAAGAAGGAAGACATGTTTTTATGTAAATGTATAAAGGAATAATCTACCATTACCACGGTAATCAATAGTAACTTCCGTCGCAGCTTTAATAATGAGGAGCAAAATTAACACTGACATATAAAACCTTCAAATGTATTTTTCCCGCTGCTGATCATGTAATTCAGTGATACAGCCTTAGTAACAAAACATGTAAGTCGGTGATTATATTTGTTTGCTGCTTTTTCTTGACAACGGAACTTAATACTATTATTAAGTTCCTAGGATAATAAAATTAGCAAAGCAAGATGCAGATTTAGACGTTTTGTTTCTAAATTGCAAGTGTTTATGTGACATGTGACACTCATAGGTAACACGACTCACGAAAATTAATTCTGGTGACAGGTGACAAACCAAACGATTTTTTCAAAAATCTAGGAAAATTTCGATAAGCAGCGGGAAAATTATAATAAGATAACTCGGAATGTATCGCCTATTAAAATTTTCGGCAGGTAACAAGCCGCGACTTCGTCTTGGCTTGTACTTGCCTACCTCAAATGTTAATAGGTCGTTACATTCCTTGTGACTTAAATAGCTATTAAGGTGAAACATTGCAGTGCTATATTATATTAAAAGTCTCTACAATTACATGAAATTGTTTTAATAATTAGTTATATAGTACAAATGAGTCATAATAGAATCCAAGCGAAAAGTGGTTAACTCACGAGGCCGTAAAACGGCCGATTGGATTAAATTTTTTAAGGAGGTAAACAATGCACGTGTGCAATATAAAATTGTATCTAACTCCCCAAGCTCAAAATACTTCAATGTAATGAATAATAATAATTTATGCAAAATTGCACTTTCAATCAGTGTTTCTTTGGTGCTTTATGCGTTCCTACAATATTGCGTTTAAATTGAAACCTCCAGTGGGTTTGAGAGAATTACCCCCGTTGCCTTTCACAACGTGACTATTTCATTACAGAAATATAAATAGTCGCTTTCCTTGCTTAAAATCACAATAGTAAAATTGAAATTAGGTGTTGGATAAAATATTTTTTTCTGATAAACTTCACCTAAACGAAGCGTAGGATAAACAATTCGGTTTGGCCATTATCTAAAAAATACGGCCAACACAATCAAATATGTCCCGGAATCAGACTAATGTCAGACACATGGACGACTTTTCAAACCGTAAAAACATCAGGCTGGATGCGATAGTTGTATTTTTGAAATTATCTAATTTCAGAGTACCGTTTTCTTCTTCATTGGACGCTAGAATCTCGATAATCAAATATATTCCTAATTAAAGAAGTTATATTTACTCAAAACGTTTGTTCCAGTAGACGTACATCCGTGATTTAAACAATAAACGCAAAACTGATCGTTCTCCTGCGAAAAAGTTAAGATACAAATATTACATGGTTTCCGTGTTCCCACACTGCGTGTCGTTTATGACTCAACCATTAATAAAGTATTTATAAACACGTAATTGTGTATAATTCCCATAAAACCAGGAAAAGTGGGAGTAGGAAAGGGGCAGGAAAATGTCAAACCCCCGATTCGCATTCAAATCGCACGACAACCTAATCTGCATTATTTAGGGAGCTGCTAATCAGCCCTTCTGTCGGAAAGTTCAGTATTAAAAATGTAGGAATTACCTAAACGCAGACGAAAAATTCAAAACGACAGCTGGATTATCTAACGCTGTGTTCATCGTTCTACCTGTCGATATTGTTATGATAAATAGTGACACAAGCAGAAATACAAATATAATTATCGGTTATGTACAAGGCTGCATTCCTGTTTGCTATGTAATTTTCACGAACTTGAAAAACAAACAATTTGCCTCAATTATCGCACTATAAGTCGCATATTAGCGACGTTGCGTAAGGCAACGTGTAGGCCCCACTGCAATTTTTTTTAGATTTAGAAAAAAAAATCATAATTTTATTCTGTTTAAACTACATGATATACGGATGATACGTTTAAAAAAATATACGCTAATACTCGAATCTTCCTTGAAATGATGATCCTGGGTTCACGTTCCGAGTCGCTCGTCTATTATTAGCTAAAATACTGCCGAGTAATAACAAAAATAATGATCTATGAGCTGAAATTCAAGTATTTAAACCTGGGCGAAAGTTATTCTCTAGGTACGCACCACGAGCGCTAATGTGAGTGTTCTGAAGCATGTAAAACAATTTATTTCAGCCTTATACTGCCCGAGGAAGAAAACTGCCCGAGGAAGAAAACGCAATTGGACATTTTAATTATGGGGCTCGGGCTGCTTTCCCAGAAACTCCGATAGCACTCGTTGACAGGTTTCTAACCGAGAAGCGTTATTAAATGCCCACCAATAACTTCGATTATTTGTGGAAAATAAATCTACTATAACTGTGCGACGCTAACGCTATAAGGCGACCTCGCATGTCATCAACCAGTTTTTAAAGGTCAATTTTTAAATTACATCTCTAATACAATTATTGCAAGCCATCAATCAACTGCTCAACGTGGACGTCTTGAGCTGAAACGAGAAGAGCGACTGCATATATAAAACTTCTGCAGGATTCTGCAACATTTGAAGCTGACGTCGATTTCTGGTTGCAACCGATGGCTAGTTACGACGACTAGAGCTACCAGCAAAATCTGATTATGATTATCTTACTTCAATTAATATGATCATCTTACTTCCATTAACCTCTTCAAAATCGTGTCTACTTATGTGTAAAAATGAAAAGTATTTGCACCTAACTAATCAAAATATATGACAGTGAGACAAAGTTACCAATGAACCATGAATTGGTAAAAGATGTGGGACGAGAATGCGTAAGAATAGTGAAAGCCCAAAGTATAAAATGCTTCGGACAGAGCCACAACGAAAAGATGGTGAAATGAGAGGTTTCAAAAACTAGGAAAGATGAAAGATAAAAATGAATGGAAGAAAATAGTAAAAACCGCCAAATCACATAATTTAGAAGTTTTCTATCCTTTGGAAATTGGCCTTCCTCATGTTTCTCAAATTTTCTCGATTTTGTGCGTTTTCGTACCAGTTTACCCTTCATATTCTTTTAATTTGGAATCTCATCTGGCCATTTATGTCCTGTCCATTGACGTTTCAATGACGATACTCTTTCAATGACATCCTATACTTTCAACATGACTCCTAATATTTTTCTCTATTGCCCTTTGGTAAATTTTAACTTGTCGATTATTTCTTTTGTGGAGATCCAGGGCTATCCAGCAACAATTTTTTCATATTACAAAAGCAGCTTTTATTTCCTAAAAAACTAATTGAAACTTGGAAAAATAAATTTGCCATTAGGTGCTCCTGTTTAATTTGTGTTGCAAGTACATAATAATAATGTGCAAACGGTAAATTTACTTTAGGTTTATCACACACAGTCAGAACTGTTTGTTGCTTCAGTGTGGCTACTACCTTCATAACGTAAACTTCTAACAGGGAACTCCATTTGGTAAAACATGAAATGTTGTTTTCCCAGCGCAGCAATCATGTTAACACCACTCTAATTTTCGGTGCTTGAAGAAAAGCTGCAATCAATTCCCCTCTCTTTCAAAAATAAACATAATCATAGGACAATTAAACTAACAAGCATCGTCACCACGATAAACAAACTTATAAAAACAACTTTGAATCTGTCTAATGGTGATAATTGTACAGCAACTGTGTTTATTTTTAGATATCTGAAAACCTGTAGGTTAATGCAATACTTTAGAAAAAATCGAGCATTTAAAAACGTATTCCACAATCCACATCCTGGCCAATATAAATTATCACAAATTACACAAATGAAGAACTTTTACAGGCGCAAGTCACCCTGAAGGTCATCAAACTTTTTGTTCGGACGATATTTTGGCTTATCGCTGTACATTTGCATAAAAGAAAAAATCACAAGTAAATTTCGTGTTAAATATGTCCAACTTGCAAAACAAACATCATTAAAAGTCTGAATTCTTTGTTCAATGCTACCACATTCTCAGAAGTTACTGCGGTAGCAAGTTTACATGTGCGTACATAATTTCGATAAAAATATTGTAAATAAACGTGTATGTATATTAAATAAACATTACTAATCTACTATGTTAACTGAAAACATCACTGCCCACAGTTTGGACACATTTAAAGGACGTTGTTTGTTTTACAAAAAAAGTAAGCAAACTAATACGTATTACAATTTCCAGCCAACTAACACGTGGCAATTTGACTGGTTAATGGATTCGCTAAAAATATAAAAATTCAATTTTATATGGTGTCAATCAATACATTTTAACTGCATCAAAAATTCCATGCGATATTTACTATAAATAATATTTACTTCTTTGTGCTGATTGATTTGCAAAATTTAGGGAAAGGGTACATTTCTAACGCATACTATTCGAAAAGTAAAAAATAAAGCTCGTTGATTATTTCTAAAAAAATGTAAACATAGCGTTTTTATTTGCATCTAGATACTGTGCCATAAAATATAGCTATATAGCAATGTTATAAATACCCTCTTCCTACACAATGGAGATATAAGAATTCAAATTACTGAAATGTGCATTCTGAATATTATTTTTCAATCCCACAAAAATATAACTTTAAAGCAGACATCGATTTAAAAAATAAACAAATATAAAACAATAAAATTTAATCGTGAGACAGTAATCTAGATCTAAACGATAAGTTGTCATTTATAATGGTGCATGTGTTTGCTAACACAATAAGATCGAATGTTCGTTAAAACAAGACGCTACTTCGTGTACTGCTGTTTAAGTTCGGTAAAATATCAATCTATAGGTTTAAAAAACACGTTTTATAAAGCATTAGTTGCGATTAAGTTGTTTAAGAAAGCTTCCAACAAGTGACCTATACAGAAAAAACTTCATTTGCAAAACAAATTAACAATTTGATATTTAAGGTTGGAAAACACATGCCATAAATGCGTATATTTACAGGAAGTACAATAATGTGAAACATTAACATAACCATAGGAAGACGGTTCTGATATGAACGGGAATTTACCTTTTCATCCAAAATTAAGCGTATCAACAAGGACGTAAACCGGTCGAAAAATGGTTGTACCCAATATCATTGTGAATACATCAATATTCAAAAAATCGACCGATTGTAGAAGCACAATTAAAATGGATAAGGAACAATATGTACTCGTTTCGTTCCGGAACAGAAAGGAAAGGGGACGTTGGACTGAAATTTCAAGAGAGAGTCTGTACTAACGTGTGATGAATCTTGGGTGCACTACTTGATTATTCCCGAGATAAATCGACAAGTACGAGTATATTTGTTTCTTGGGATATGGAAGGTGTTGTGTGCATTGATTTTATTACAACCAAACCAAGCACAATTAAAGCTTCTTATTATTCGTCGTTACTAGAGGAAAGACGAACTCAGTCGATAAGAAAGGTTCAACTAAACGATCAGGTATAGAACAACGCTTTCGCTTCGGAACCAGTTCATTATTAACTGGCATTTCCTAGAAGCATGTAAATGTTAGAAATTTTCGTTTTGTCTAATTAGTTATCTACACCTACATGAGTATTTTGTTTTCTACTGAATATGAAACCGCCTGAGGTACAGAAGATCAATGGAACATTTTTGAAAGGCGCAGCCTCATCGTTTACTTTATTACGAAACAAATAACAGGTGGAAGCGTCATTATGTTCGGGCTTAGCTTCCCAGGCTTTAATCTGATTTTGACAACACTATCTCACCGACTATTTATATTCATATAATGAAACACTTGAGTGATGCGTTGCTGTTCGCGGAAATGTGATATGAAGTCATATCGGTCCACCCCTTTTCCACTGTTGCCATTGATAAAAAATAAATTAGTATTCGTGTTCTATTTAGCGCAGAGTGTGAAATTTATCTTATAGATAGATAGAATGCGAAAATGTAAAATGAATTAAAATATTTTAAATTTTCGCATTCTTTCATGTATGTGTCATTGCTGCCTGCACATTTACAATAAAAATGTGAAGTACCTAATTAAGTAATTAATATTTTAAATATGTAAATCAATTTTTAATAAACAACTAAATGTAAAAAAAAACGTAATGTATCGCTCCTATAAGGAAAATTTTATTTAAAACTAACCAAATGAGTCAAATGTAAACATTTTATTATAATTGCAAATGTAACTGATGAAGCCATCAAAAATGGCGAAACGTCTTAATTATTAAATATATATGTTACGACACACTGACTTTTACTTAAACAAAAATTTTATGTAATCGTTTTGGCTTACATCTCCTATCTATCATATAGTATTTGAATCTTAAAATGCCATATTTTTCAATCAACTAAAATGATGTATGTAACATCAAATCAATTTTAAACTAAAATATCCTTCCCCGCCCCCTATCATGCAGAAATCATCTTGGTGAGCTTCTTTTCCCAGTCAACAGGTTTAATGATATGCATACATAATGTTATTAGTACTGAAAATATGCTCTAAATTAATAAATAAATCCATAGAATCGGTATTTATCAGATACTCTGGAATAACTACTGAAGTTTAATCGTTATTAACATCAACCCTCACTGAGCGAATAGTCTGTTTTGTTGATACACCTTGGGTATAGCGAACTAACACGTCGAATATTACAACTAATACTTGTGATTAAGGACTATTTTTTTAACTGAACTACTTTTCACTTTACTTTCCGTTTAAATAAATAAACTAAACGAGTTGATCGAGTCACCGTGTAAGACGAAATGGATTTTCGATACAATATCTGTACTAATGGAATGTTCGTTTGACGGGGAATTCATAACCCATAAAGATATCGATCGAGCCGCCACTAACGAGCAGGCCCATCACTAATAATTAAAAGAATTTTCCAAATATTCGGCATAGCTACCAGCAGCCCAGCTGGGGCCCAGTGAAGCGTTGGGCTAACAGGCCGGCGCGTAAACAGAACAATTTATTTTTGTCAAAATAACTGTGCATGCTATTCGAGCGTCACGATCACCTTGTGTATAAGTGCAGGCCATTAAGAAATCACTCAAGGTGACCCAAAAATTGATTTCCGCGTCTATGTATAGCGCTAAGTGGTATCGCCGCTGTCCAGTCAGACCATTATTAATATTAAAATGACATTGACGACTAAACCCTATCACATATTCATTACGAGAAATTAGACCATTGTGTACACAGTCGATTGAACGGCGGTGTATTATTCATCGATCCCGCGCACTTGTATAACGCTGCTGGCCGAACTGATACAGAAGACGGATTCGCGGGTCGCCATCATGGTCTTGAATTTGTACCCAATCGAGGTGGAAAAAATAGAAGACACGTTCACGTTCATTAAATAAATTTCAGTCCCGTCTTAATAAACTAATAAAACTAGGGGAAAATGTGACAACTTCATGGTGCATGGTAGGCATGGTACACATTTTAGTATGCAACAGGATACGATTAGTGATTACGTTACCAGAACAGGATTTTCACCGTGTCGCAATGTAACTTAATTTGCCAGTGTTGTTTTAGTTCGAATGTCGATTTCTTAAACCGGCTGAAAGGTTGAAATTAAATATGGGTTTCCAAGGAATTACTGTAATTCACCATGAAAATCAGTCAGGTGAAAGAAATCTTTGGCTTTTATCATAGTGTGATGGATCATAAGTGAATAGTATAAAAACTGAAGTGACCATTTGTTTGAAATCATATCAATCAGAAACACATCAAGTAACATTTATTTACTTAACTAGTACGTAACAAGTATGTATATACGTTGATATTGGTATAAAACTACATACTAAATTCCAGTTTTATTTCTCAAAATATTATATACGTCTAGTGTGTTTGAAACAATTAACTTCAGAATTGATTATGTGATTTAATTTGATAGGATAAATAGATACCTCGAGCGTTTTTGAAATGACTGATAATAAATACAACCCTGTGGAAAATTATGTAAAACTTGAATTTCGCGTTGCTCTTACTATCATTATACATGACAACATTCAGCCGTACAACTGTAATCTAACTTCCAGTTTCTGTACTTCTTCACCTGGAAATAAAATTCAGTTGCATGCCTGCATGTGTCGGTGCTGTGGGTGTCAATTAGAACTTGATGCAATGTTTTAATTATTTCAATATATTTTCAGATTTTTTTCAAAAGTGGATAAGGCGCAATATTTGAAAATAAATATATTATATACCAAAGGTTGCGTTATAAATAATTGAACGTTAAAATAATCGCATAACCAACAAGTGGTTGAAAAATCTACTACGCACAAATGTGTAAAACCGAACTGTAATGTAACTAAAATAAAGCGCAATTGAGGGTTAATAAAATTTATAAAAAAGCAAACACAAACAGCTGTAAACACAAGTTACATGGGAACTACTTTAATAAATTATTCAGATTAAAATCGATTTTAACGAATGAAATCGTACGTCCTTTCCCGCCTTATGTAAATCTTATCTTTCCCCTTCATCTAATTGAATTTTTATGGATATTTAAATAGGAGTGACTGAACTGATTGCCTCCAACGCAAGATTGCAAAGCCTATTCAAGGCATTCTCGAAAATCGTTGTTTAATGAAATTACTATTACAAAAGAACCAAAGATATATGTATTCACCATAAGCGATAAATGTAATGAGAAAACCGTTTAATCAACATGAGTACAATAACAACTGTCTATCATACTGTGCAATTTGCAAGCGATAGTTATTTATTTAATTTTTATACGAATAATTAATTGGAGTAATACAAGTTTACAATGAAACCTAATTGATTTTTAGTGGCAAATATATATAGTCCAATAATATAATTTCTATCCTAACGAGTACACTATATTTCAGAAAAGCAGTATAATCATTTACAAAATTGTTGAAGTCTACGGTAAATCTAAACAGAAAAAACCAGCAACCCCTAGCGAGCGCATCTCCGAGTGGCGGATGTGATGAGTAGGCCGGAAATAAAATACCTCACGCGGACCAACAGGAACTACCACTACTAGCAGCGTCTGTTTCCCAGATTAAGATTTAAACTGATTTGAACTTCGCCAATTCGTCTCATCAGCGCGGAGAGGAATGGCCACAACTTCCCAAATGGTCACAACTATGACTACAGCTAAAGATAAAAATAAATAGGGAGAATTACGGAACTCATATATCCCATTACGGATAAAAAATATTGATTAAATGATGACATTTGAAGAGAGAATGAAGGCAGGGTTGTTTTTCTTTGTTTTCAGTGTAACTGTAGGCGATTAAAATAACAATCCATTATACATGGTGTTAATTAAGTACGTAGACAAACTTTAAGGGGTGATTCCTTGATCAATTCTAAGATAAAAACTTTATACAAACATGGGACCTAAACGGCTTGATTTTCAAGATACAGGATGTTGAAGTTTAAACAAAAATTTAATTTTTCCAAAAATCTGGAAAACGCCTAGAGGTCTTCTAATGAAACTTGGTGTAGGTTAGTATTTCATAAAGTAGCAAAGTTTGGTCCAAATAAATTTAATTTATTTCCACCAGTGGCGTGCATAGAGGCGACCTCAATTACCTTAGAAAAATCTGGTACGCCACTGACTTAGCCAAAAAAATTATTGTAAATTTCAACATTGCTGCGGACTGGAGCTTTACCGTCTAGTGCTTCTCGTCTGTCAATTAATTCCAGCAATACAGCATGACAATGACAAATAATTCAATACAACAAATAAATGTATCACAATTCGTTCACCAAAACACGTCTGCATGTATCCATAAACGAATCAGCTGTTGCCATTTTGCCTTATTAACAAGATTTCTTTGTGTTATAATCCTCAATAAAAGCGTCAATTTGACAGGCAGTATGTGAACTGGACTGATTTTGTTTTTCATACATAGTCAACTTAGCTTATAAATACCATAAAAAATCAGAAATACTCCGTTTATTTTCGGGTTTCCTTTGTCAAAAACGAAAATACTACCTACTTAATTCATTTCAAATTTTCAAAAAAATTAATGAAAATTCTAAAATTTAAATTTATCGACTATACTGCTGAAATGGAAAGTGAAATTCGCTCTGTTTTTCTTATACTTCGTCGATTCTCGGTAATCCGAAAATTCGCTAATCCGAACACGTCGCGATTCCAATTAATTCGAATTACCGTATGTATGTATGTAATTATACGGAATAAGTTTAAGTATCTAATAATATGTGTTAGTTGCGTTCAGATGTTTTCACAAAATCGATGTCAAAACAATAACAACAGCATAAAAGCGCGTACCGAGAATAGGAAACCCAGAAACAATTTCTTTGGGCCGCAGGGCTTCCCACCCGCGGACCCACTTAAAAATAAATGAAACTCAGGTTATCAGAAACAAACAGCGGCCCACGCAGCGGGCCGAGGCGGCGCACGCGAACGCAGATCGCGATATCAATTTATCTAGGAACCCGCAAGACTGCCAAACTTAAATCTATAATTTCCAACTCAAACACCGCCGTATTCAAAGTTCCGCCGCGGGGCGCGCGGGGGGATCGTGCGATTTCGTACGTGACCGATGATGAATTTCCCCTTCCACCCATAAAATGCGGGTGGCTGATCGATACGCGCCGTTGCCAGACGCGCGGCGGCGTTGCCGAGTCCGAGTTACAGTTTGACCGGGATATGGAAGAGCAGGGGCTACTACAGTTCTAGGCTGCTTAGCGCGGCGCGCTTTCTAGGCGAGCGGCACATTCGCAAAGACGGAAAAATCGCGCTGCACTTTGGAAACGCGACGTGGCTCCCCTCTCGCTGGGCTACTAATTTGTTTACCGAAAACGATGTACGCTCCCCGAGTTTTCCCATTAAAGGTGGCTTAGTGCGGAGGGTTTTTAGGGATCTCCCGCTTCCTTTTAGGAATAGGGCCGGGAGATCCAGAAACCTCTGGAACACGGATCAGGGGCGGCTCGGGCTGCCCCATTACTCATCGAAAATCAATTTTAGATAGGATGGCTCGAAAGTGTCCCCAAGCCTTAGGAAACTGTGTATCTGTGTACTCTATAATCTAATAAGCGTGATTTCCTCAATTATCTTTTTTGGTAATATGATATCTGTTCTATGGCACGCCACTTAAAGAACAATTGAAATACTGCTATGACTGAGCCACCTTGAGACAAACCCCAGGTCTCTAACAATGATATCATTGTAGCACTATGGGAAAGAACACAAATGCTAATTTATTGGGGAAAAGAAGGTAGCAAAGAGAAATGTAGTTAATAATTTCCGTGATGTAACACTGCCAAATATAACATATAAATTATTTGCATGCGTATTGTGAGTATACTGAGAAATACCATGAAGGAATTCTCGAATATAAAAATGACACAGAAGAAACTATGGGCACTATAGATACATAAAATTGGATAAATTTATATAGAGAGCTAGATATCCCAATTAAACTGCTGGAATTAATTGAAATAACTGCCATTGGATCGCAAGCTAAAATAATAATACATGGAAGTGAGACAGATCTTTCAAGTAAACAGGTGTTCGGCGCTTCTGCTCAACTTCTCCCTATAAGAAGTGATGAGAAAGTGGATACACTTAGCTCTTTCTGTCTATACCAAAATGGTTTAGATAGAATGCTTACGTTGATGACATCGTCATAATGGGCAAAATTACAAAACAAAAGTAAGGATCCATTCCTAAACCTGGAGAATGTATCGATGAAAAATATTAACTTGATGATATTTCAAAGACAAAACATAATAGATGGGGAGTGGAGGGTACGGTCACATAATCTACACCTTAATACATGTATCAACACTTTTAATTCAGGGAAAGTACATTTTATATTATAAATACAGCAAAACCTTATTAAGAAAAGTTGTATGTGTGTCAAATTATGGTCACATGCAAAATTTAAGTAATACCGACTTACTTTTGTTTTATACAACCGTGTTTATCACAAAAATACTTCCATCTAAACACACGGTTTCATCGACGTACGCCGATATTTCTGACATTTTGCTTGAAAACATAATTTTACATTATGAACACCTTTTCTTAATGTGGCTTCCTGGATTTGGCACAGAAATGTTACTTTATTTAAATAAAAAAGTTTATCTAAAAGAGTCATTCAAGTGACTGCTTTGCTCACTCCTTCGAGCAAGTAAGTTGAAATTCATCAACTCCATGATCATTACCTCACCAACTTAAGTGGGTAAATTAATTAGCTCACACACAACATGAAAATTTTATTAAATTGCACTATTCTTTAAATATATTAATTTGCAACAGAATCATTTCAATTATTTTAATATATATGTATAGCTGAAAATCCTCCAACATATGGAATACGCAAACAGTCAAGTGACAACTGACATATTTATTATTTTAAATTATACATATTCTTGCTATTGTTGATAACATATTATATGGAACACGTAATACGTAAAGTCTTTTTATCTCACAGATTTACATCACTTACTTGCTGACGCTTAAGGTAAAACTTTCTGCTCAATCAAAAATGTAGGTACCTATACTCCCTTGTACCATAAATAGCTAATTTTATTTACCGCCAAGACCTTCTTCATTTACAAAAGCCAAACAAAGCTTAATCCTCAAATATAAAATTAGTATTGAAAAGTTTGATGTCTATCAGCATACCTATCGTCAACTCAATCCGTGGGAATGCTCGACTTAGATGCCGAAATTGCTCAATTGCCGAAATGAATTTGGCCAATGCTGCAATTGAGAAAATGAATTCGACAATTGGGCGAATCCAGGTTTTTGCAGTTCCCGGTCTGAGCATTCCATTTCGGCAATTGAGCGAATTCCGCATCTGAGTCTAACAGGCACGCTACTGATGTGCTATGTAGTTGATCCCGTGATATTTGTTTAGCCTTAGTGGCCCATCCTCTTGTTTTGAATTACATATGCATACATTATACCAAGCACTTTTAATCATACAAAAGAAAAGCGGACAATGTTGCAAAACAACTGTTATCAGCCAAAATCGCAATTATAGCAAAATGTAGTCATGTTTCGGAACATGAATCCAACATTGCTTATGTGATCAACACTACAAAATGGTATAATAAATTACAAACAATTTATTCTTGGCGATCCTTTGGTACGTTAACTTCATCTCGAACATAAAACGAATATGTGTAGCCATTTTCATTTCTTTTTCGTACAGACGGTGAACCTAATAGTTTTAAGAGACTAAAAACTAATTTCTTGCGGAAATGAATTAATCAAGGCGAATGTACGGTGGGCAAACTCATAAAAAAAGAACCACAACGAAACCTAATAATTATAATAAACATTAGGGAGGCCATGGCAACTGAATTCTACATACAAAACACAAATTCGTAAGTAATTAAAAATTCGTTTATGCAAAAGCTACATTGAGTTCACTAATTTTCTTAAATTCTATTACCTGAAGGCAATTTAAGTTTAACTGATGTAAGAGTGTATTAGACAGCTGACGTTTATTTGTAAATAAGACATTTAGTTCATGTCAGTACGCAAAAAAAGAATTTATTATTATACAAGACGTAATACATTTTATGAATATAAACAAGGATTTCCTACAATGATTTCACTGTTTCGTAACAGTCCCGTAATATACTAATTCGTGTTTTGCTACTATTTAACAGATAGAATGCAAAAAAGTAATGGTGAGAATAATCACAATATTGAAATAAATATGTACAGGGTGGCCAAATTTCGATGTTTCCATACGGAATCTCGGTAACTATCTAAGATATGAAAAAATGGTCCCCCATCATCGATCTCTTTTTTCGAGAAAAACTGAGTGGTGAATTCCAAAATTAGCTCCCGTCTTTTGTTTTCGAGTTATAAACAAAAGTTCGATTTTTCGACTTTTTTGTTCTATGGCTATATTTCGCTTATTTACGAACATAGAAAAAAGTGATGTATACCTTTTTTATGCACTTTTTTAATAAGAATACAGTGACGTAGTCAATTTTTCAAAAATATTTTCGAAATTCGAGTTATAACATAAATTTGTTGTGTTTTTATGAAACGCATACTTGGATCTGGCATCAAAAGCAAGACACATTTTTCCCATTCCAATGGAATGCAGCATCAAATTATTCATTTTCACAACTTTATAGCAAAAACTCGTAATTTTCAAAGTAGTTTTTAATATTCCATCATTTTCTAGTAAGCTTGTGTTATTTAGAATATACCTGCTTGAACAAAGTATTTGCCATTGCATTGTTACAATACCGATCGTTTAATTGACAGAATTAATAATAGTTGATTGTTGATTATAATATTTCACCTTAGAAGTGCGAAATGGCATATGAAAATAACGAAAAGTTTAATACATAATTCTGAGGCGGCAACTAATAGTAGATTATGTTATTAGGAGTAAAAGTGACACTTTATGTGGCAAAGCTGAAGTTTATTTAGCCGAACGTTAGTGAGGCAAATAATTCAGCTAAGCCACATAAAGTCACTTTTACTCCGAATAACATATACTATTTTATCCGCAAACGTATTCAGGTAAATTTCATTAATATAAATTTTAAAAAAAAGATGCATCGACCGGGAATCGAATCCAGGCCACCCGCGTGACAGGCGAGCACTGTACCCCTGCGCCAACCTCTGTTGTTCCAATAACGCGCTACTGTAATGATATATGAACATACTAAATCACCCGAGCTAATAGCACACGGCCACAGCAGCAGCTGTCACACCATAACCCACGGCGACAGATGCTCCGCTCTGCTGCAGTTAAAACTTTTTCGTACTCTTTCTGAAAATTAAAAGCGGCCTACGATCTAAGTCTAAAAATTAGCATCATACAATTTAATCGGTCCAGTATCTTCGGAGGAGATAGCGAACAAATATAGAAAGAAAGAAAGAGAGCAACGATTTTGTGTGCTTAGGCAGATAAAGTACGCAAAAGTTGCTATTTTATCTGCTTAGGCAGATAAAGTGACACTTTTACCATGTCAATAAAGACACATAAGTTGTCACGTTTGTGACGTTTGCGGATAAAACATATTTTAATCGTTATTCGGAAAGGCGGCAATCTAACAAATCTATTTTTGAAACATTAAAAGAAAATCTCATTCATTATGGGACATTTAACAAGACAAGGACAAAGAATTTAATATTGAAAATACTGAGGAAGTTACCATCGATGGTATTGGAATGGCAGTTGCAAATCCTTCGATTACAAGCCGTCAAATTGAGGCCGAGTCTGATATACAGGGTGCTCTACAAGGTCAGGTACAAACTTCGACAGATGATTGCTGATTATATCTTAAGTAAAATATTGTATTTGAACTTTTGTCGTTAAACGCTTCCTTAAGATAATTATAGCTAAACAATTGAAGTTCACACTGGGAAAAAACCATTCGACCTTAAATCAAATAAAAATATTTGTATTATTACCAAAAAAAGGTACAAAAACAAAACTATTAACACCAACAAGGGTAATTGCAATAAAAATCGAAATGTGAAACTTATTCGGCTTAAACCAGATGCTCGAAATGTCCATCCTGCGCTCGAATACATTTCTGATATCGGCGGATAAGTGAATCTTTAACCCGAAACATGATGCCTCATTTCATTGGCCGTGTCCTGAATTCCTTATAATAACTGGTAACGAGTGCAATCTAAATAATGTGGTACACCAGCTGCTCCATGTGCCCCCACAAATAAAAATCTAATGGATAAGTCTGGCGATCGTGGGTGCCAATGTGCGGGACACCTTGACCAATCCGTTTGTTGGAATAGTATATTACTATACTAGTTTAATAAGAGGGCCTATTGCAGCACGAGTGAATTTGGGGCACGAGTGTAGCGAGGAGTACTCGAATGGAAAGAGTGACAATATGTCAGTTGTCTAAAAGAAGATAGGCTGTTTCAATGTTTTTCGTATGAAATTAACAATGCTAACACTCTGCTATAATGGATTCTATTGTAGCACTGTTTTCGATGTTATAACAACGATTTTGTAACATCAATGTACATATATAACAATTATTATTCAGCCACTCAACCACTCGCATTCCTCGATGTGGAGGTGCACCGTTGTGCTGATAAAACATGTGCCAGACGATGTTGAAAGGAACGTTTTCTATTTATGTAGTTAAAAAAACTGTTTTTAAGAAAATCTCTATACATGTTTGCACTTATACGATCGTGGATTAGCTGAAAACGCCGCATTCGCATTTGATATGGATTTTTTAACGACCAAACGTGCTCGTTGTGTTGATTATGTATTCCATCTTTCGTGAATATAGCTTCATCAGACCACAAAACATGAAATATAAAATCAGAATCTCGAACCAAATCTTATAGAAACAGAAGCCACTGGCAAAATATTAAACGCCCCTTTCAGTCTCCTAGCTACAACGCCTGCACATTTTGCAATTGATAGGGATGCAGCATTCCTCTGTTTATTAAGCGCCATACTAAATTTTGTGAGGGTTGTAAATTTCTTGATACACGTCGAGTGCTTGTACTAAGAACAGCAACAACATTTTCTTAGTCTTGGATTCCCACTTTGTGTAGCAGAGTTGCCAGTGTTTCTAGTCTATGAAAAGATTTGGTACTCTATGATCCGGGTGACGCCTGTTTCGGTATCTTTCCTGATATTCTTTTGCTGCTTGTCGTGCGATACCATTCCACAATCTATATACGAAGGCACTCTTGTATTGTGAAATTCATAATTTGAAGATTCGAAGTGTTATACAGCGAATAAAACTGGCAACTGGTTGACAAGCATTTTGTTTCAGATCATTGCTACTGCGATTTTAAATTCCGATTTTTTGTTTAATTAATAAATTAACTGTCAAAAGGTTTTCCCCAGTGTGATCTTTAAGTAGCCATATTATCTTAAGGAAGTGTTTAACGACAAAAGTTCAAATACAATTTTTTACTTAAATTATCATGAGCAATCTTCGATCGAAGTTTGTATCCGGCCTTGTAGATCAATCAACCTGTATCACGCCGCGTGTTATCCATTTTGAAAAAATACAAATTCAGACCTTATAAAATAAGGAAACAACAACTCCAACCAACCAACCAACCGATCCTGAATGACGCCTAGACTTTTGCATTTGGTACGTTAAACAAATTGAGCAAGATTCATTATTCTTTAGAGATATCATTTGGACGGATGAAGCATATATTAGCAGTGCCGACACAATGAGCACTGGTGGTTCGATGTTAATCCCCGCCGAAACGTCGTACAAAATCAGGAACGCTTCCGTTTAAGTGTTTGGTGTGCCCTATTAAAGCTTTCGACTCTATCAAGTGGTATCATCTTTGGACGATACTCACAGAAATGGGCGTACCACCACACTTAACAAATCTAATACAAAGTCTGTACAAGAACAATAGGACAAAAGTAAGAATAAACACCACGTACTCAAAAAAATTCAGCACCCAGGCCGAAGTACGACAAGGATGTATTTTATCACCTTTACTGTTCAACATATATAGTGAATATACAGGGTGTCCCGAAAAATCGTTTACAAATTTTCAGGGATTGGAGAGGAAGGCAAGTGAAGTAATTTTCGCTAATCAACATATGGTCGGAAACGTCACCGTGGAAATTTATGTAATCTTCCTCCAAGAAGTTTTGCTGGAGTTATTAGTAGACGTGCCCCTAGCAGTCAGGCAGGGTATGTGGTTTCAACATGATGGGACCCCTGCTCATTTCAGTCACGCTGTACGCCAACATCAAGAGCTGACATATCGCAATCATTGGATCGGCAGGGGCGGGACCGTCAATTGACCAGCAAGTTACCCTGATTTACCGCCGCTGGATTTCTTCCTATGGGGACATTTAAAAAGCTTAGTGTACGCGACTCCAGTGAACACACAGGAAGACTTGGTAGCCCGAATTATTGATGCCTGTGGAAGGAAACTCCAGGAATTTTGGCCAGAGTTCGAGCTAACATGGTGCGTCGCTGCCACGCTTGCAACGATGCTGTAGGTCGACAGTTCGAGCAATTATTATGAATGATGGTTGTTAAGTACCATTTTGTTGTTTTTACTTTTGTAACTTACGATAAAAAGCAATCTGTAATAAATATTTTTTTTCAATAACAAGGAGACGTTTCCGACCATATGTTGCTTAGCGAAAATTACTTTACTTGGAGAGGAAGGTCCAATCCTTGAAAAATTGTAAACGATTTTTCGGGACACCCTGTATTATGCGATTGGTACTAGAAGAATGGGAAGGTAGAGTTGCAATCGGAGGCAGAACAATTAACAACTTAACATATACCGACGACACTCTAACAACTTAACATATACCGACGACACTCTAATAATAGCAGCAAACACGAAAGAATTGAATTGTGAACAATCATGCAAAGAATAGAAAACGTAAGCAGACAGTACGGCCTAGCGATAAAAGCATCAAAAACCAAAGTTATGGTAATTGACAGGGCGAATAACATCCAACCACACGTAAATAGTATATCTGGATACCAATCAGTGGAGCAATTTATATACCTAGGATATATGATCACTAACAAGGGATGGAGGGAACAAAGTAGAAATAAAACGACGAATTGTAAGGTCCACACATTACCCTTTTGCTGTGACGTAACAATCTTCTCTCTTTATTTAACAATAAGGAACTAGACGAAACAAAAAATCTGCAGTTTTTGGTCAGGTCCGCTTTAAGTATGGCTTGTTTTATAATAATGTCAATGTGACATTTGTCCAAAATGACAGTAATATAATGCGCAATGACAAGCAAGCGAGCAAGCCTAAAGCTTATATTAAACGTTAGGGACTTCTTCGAAGAGGAGAAACGTCGGATTACCTAGGTCAAATATGTCTTGGTTTGAATAACGTGCTTAAATAACCATCCCTTACATTAAAGGTTAGGTATATGTCAAATTCTTTCGAAAGTCTACTACCTGCGATCTAAATGATCTTTTTGAATTTCAATGCAATATAAGACGTTTTAAACGCAATGTTTTGTTATTTCTGACGTCACAGAAAATGGGTAATGTGTAGACTTTAGTAGCCAGAACATCCAACGACGAAGCTCATCCGATATGGAAAGATTACCATACCCGATTGCTACAGACCGCGCTGCGTATGTAAAATTCGGGTCGCGCAGCTGCTCGGCACCCGATCGGCGAATCTCACAGTAACGGCGCGTATACGAAATGCCTTGCTTTTAAAGGAGCAATTCGAATTTCGATATTATACCTCAGAAACTTGGACACTTCAAGTCAGATAAACAAAAGATAGATGCTTTTAAAATGTGGGTAACAGACAACTTCTACGCATACCATGGACTGCTCACAGAAGAAATAAGTCAATCGTAGAGGAACTAAATGTAAAAATACAACTATCAACAAATTCAACGATCGTATTTGAGGTACTTTGGTCACATTGTCCGACATGAAAGAATGGAAAGAGTTATGGTACAGGGTAAATTTGATGGCCGTCGACCCAGAGGAAGATCTTCCACCAGATAGGTGGACCAAATGAAAAACCTGGTGGGGGAAAATTTAGAATAGATAGGGAGTTATGGAAAGCAAACATCGACTCCGTCACATAATATCACCAAACCCTTGCCTGGGGTAAGAGGACTGCGGAGAGAGAGAGCATTTTGTCTTACCGAATTTATGAAGAAAAACTGAACTTGTAAACCAACACGTAATCAGCAGGGATTTTTAAGATGAATTGCTGCTAAATGAGAAACGATACATATTTTCTAGCAAGATGGTGCACCTCTTCATAATACTACAATCGTCTAGAAAATGTTAACCGTTAATTTTGGAGACAAATGGATAGCGACCAACGGACCAGTAAGGTAGCCACCACGTTCGCCGGATCTAAGGCCACTAGATTTCTTCTTTTGGGGACACATTAAAGACAATTTATTTATAATTCTTTATTCTTGATTGTTCAATGTCCCGTAATGAATGATATTTTCTTTCAATGTTTCAAAAATACATTTATTAGAGTGTCGTCTTTCCGAGTAAGACTTGTCATCTCGGAATTATTATTACATTCAAATATATCAAACTTTTCGTTATTTTCATAGCCCATTTCGCAATTTTAAGATAAAATATTATAATGCATAATCAAACGTTATTAATTCTCTGAATTATAGATCCAGTATTGTAACAACGCAATGACAGATACTTGGTTTAATCAGCTATATTCTAAATGACACAAGCTTTGAACTAGAAAACAAATAAATACTAAAAACTACTTTGAAAATTGTGAGTTTTTGCTATAATGTAGTGAAAATGAATAATAGACCCTACATGATATACAGTGTGTCCCAGATCGAGTGAGATTGCATGAGTAACTTTCTTATCGTTGAAGATGGAGATGTTGTTAAAGGGCAACGTTTTGCGGATTCATATGATGATTTAAAATCTGTTTGAAAAAGCTCAAAATGTTCTAACCAGTCATAGGTTATTAAAAAAATTTCTTGTATGTCAAATATCTTCGTAAGTATAAGAAATACGAAAAAAAGTTTCATATAAAAGTCACCGTTTTCGATGGGACCAATTTAAAATTGGTGTAATAAAAATTCAAGATGGCTGCTTTTGAGATACTCGTATCAACTTCCATAAGTTAAATAGGAGCCATATTGGATTTTAAGGTTACTGAATAGAACCTTTTCTTCTCTTTTCAACGACGTAACATAACGTATGATTGAATAAAAAATACCAGTAAAATTTATTGTTTTTACATTTTAATCAAGTAGGCAGGCTTACATGGATCCAAACAAAATTAGGTGAAATTTATTTTAGAAAACCTTTGTATGTAATTCCTATAATAGTTAGTAACATTTTAATTCAGTACTACGTACTTGAACCACAAAAAACACCGTGACATTACTTTTTAAATGTATAATCAAGTAGCTATAATGAAAAACAATAACAAAGTTTGCGTAAAGTAACCCGTCGTGTCGTAAAATGGTGTCAACTATGTTTAGCTAACAATCGCCAGCATTTTGATCATTTCAAGTGATTATCAGGATTACGTTTCGATTTTTAAATATATTTTTTTAATCCTACTTGATTAAAATTTTACTGGTATGTTTTATTCAACCATACGTTATCTTACATCGTTGAAAAGAGAATAAAAAATTCTATTCACCAACCTAAAAATCTAATATGGCTCCCATTTAACATAAGTTGATAAGAGTACCTCAAAGGCAGCCATCTTGAATTTTTATTCTACACCAATTTTAAATTGGTTTCATCGAAAACAGTGACTTTCATATGAAACTTTTTTCGTATCTCTTATACTTACGAAGATATTTGACATACAAGAAAATGACAGTTTTTAGTTTTTTTAATAACTTGTAACTGGTTGGACATCTTGAACTTTTTCAAACAGATTTTAAATCAGCATATAAAACTGCAAAACATTATCCATTTAACCAAATGTCCATTTTCAATGATAAGAAAGTTACCTATGCAATCCCACTCGATCTGGGACACACTGTATGTCATTGGAATGGGAAAAAATTGCCTGTTTTGATGCCAGAACCAACTATGCGTTCCATATGAACAAAATACAACCTTATGCAATAGCTTGAATTTCAAAAATATTTTTGAAAAATTATAACTCAAAACAAAAGACTTCCGATGTCCATTTTTCCGTATCTTTTATAGTTACAGAGATACCCTATGAAAACATCGAAATTTGACCACACTGTACAATGATAAATACAGTAACCGCATTGTTTTCGTATCTAAGTTTAACCACGTCTACGTAATGAATACATTAATAATCACCCTTGTTTACAGCTGGATCCACAAGGGAAGGCGCGCGGAAGGCCTGTTTATACAGTTTGAATACTTGCAATCTCCAGTGGCATAGCGTCTTTTGTAGGTATGGGACGAATATCCGGCAATAATACTACATCCGGCCGATCCGGCCTAAATACCGAATATCCGGTTTCGGCGAATCCGGCCATAAAATCCGGCCAATCCGGCCACAAAATTCGACCAATATTTTAAAATTAGAAAATCACCACTGGGAAATAGTATTGTAAAACTTAACATTTTATTTATTTTTATGTTTATGAATACATGTGTGTGTACATTTTTAGACCGCTGGTCACTAATGTCCCACGTTTTTTAACAGATTCATACTGTTTTAATGTCGGTTGTATAAGGTTAGCACTAGATGAACATACCAGTTGTTTATTACTTTCTTTTTGACTGTTAAATTTAAATTGTTTTTCATATTCTTCCTGGTGACACGTTTTTAGATGCGTTATTAGTGGCGTTGTGGAAGCGGACTTACCACTGCCTCCTCGAGATAAAGTTTTTTTGGACATTGTACAACTTGCTTTAGTTTTATCATCATCACATACTTTAAACACACTCCACACCTTACTTTTGGTGTTGGCACCAGACATCCTCTAAAACGTAATTGCTACTACTGTATCTATCAAGTTAAGCTGTTCTGACAGCATAATGTGAAACACTACCCTGAGAAGATTTGTCAGCAATTTTCATCAGTTATAAGATAAGCGGGGCTTCCCCGCGCGCATTTTAGCAAGTGCTGCAACATTTGATCCGGCGGCCGAAATACTGTGATTCGGTCCCGCCGAAGGCCGGATATCCGGTATCCGGTAATCCGGCCGACGCCCGGTTCGGCCCATCTCTAGTCTTTTGCATAATTTTATAATAAAACTAAGTATTTGAGTATGATTTTATAATAAATATATGAAAGTGTAAGTTAATAATAAGAATAAGATGGCGTTATTTGACTCATCTCTCGTAATTGGTACCGTTCATATGGTCATGGTAATCTCCACTTTTGTCCCAGATTTACATGTTAATAAACAGTTTGGAATAAAATCCTTGCCGCTTGCGTGAATCATGATTAATCTTTGACTCTTCCCAATATTAGAAAGCAACCCTTCTTTACAATGATGGCACTGAACCACACCAACCTAGATCTGTCAATAACTTTTCGTGTAACACCTTAATAGTGACACGGCGTTCTTCTGTTTTATGAAAATTGTAGATTATTTACCGAATATCAGAATTCAAAATCTTCCAACTGCGTTACAGTATGTTTTCTAGGACGCTTTGTTCGGGCGGTTTGAATCTCACCGTATCGTCATTTTCTTCCTACAATGAACCTCACGCGTTTCAGCATTCAACACTGGCCATTGTCAAGCAGTTTACAGAGAACTAAAATGTTTAGCAAGGGCAAAAGGTAAAGTACAGTATGATCGAAAACTTTTAAACTCTTGAGGGCTGTGGAATTAGTTTGTCAAAGAATTTTGTTGGAAGTTGTGGTAGTAGAAGTCACATTGGCATCTTATATCTGTAAGTTTAAGGTTATGTCAGGACTGTCATTTCAACAAATACAAACATTCCTGTTGAATACATAAAAACGTTAGTAACAAAAACAACTACAGCTATTCAAAATGATTTGCTGCATTTTCCATACACAGCACCACCTAGTGCTCGGCATTAAACATCCTGAAACAGTTAAGTTTATCTGTCAAAATTGTGTAGGTTATATTATTAAGTAGCTTTACTCATCACTGCCAACATAAATTTAACTTTTAAAAAATTCACAGTCCTCTAGAGTTTAAAAGTTTTCGATGATACTATCTAATTATACAGCCTTGGAAGTTGAATCGTCAACGACTTAGGATCAGTGAGCAATTTTATTTGAAAATGCTAAACATCAAAACATGTGAATAAATTAAATATTGGTATCTACCAATTGATAAGAAATATCAGAATAGCCACTGCATTTGATGTTAAACGAATTTGTGTCCACCAGCTGTCGTTGGGCATGCGCCGGCCGCTCGCCTTCCTTCGTGGACCCAGCTGTACTACGTTCATAACGATCGCAAACTATCACTTGGGTGATATTAATAACTTATTCGACTTTTACACGCATCGAAAATTGTTTGGAATTGAAATTGGGTTTGCAATTATTGAAGTAATTCGTACAAGTCAATTCACTTCTTATACAGACCACACCGGAGAAAATTTGTCCTGCGACAAAGTAGAAGTAGGTAATAAATACTTCTCTGTGACCACAAGGGGTTGAGTATTTTTTTATTAAACCAGAAGGCCCTCGCCTTCGATTGCATCAATATTTTAAATCCAGATGCTTTCGAAACAATCGACATCGGAGGTAAACAATGGTAATATTTGTTAATGATGAAATAGGTATGCATCCATAGCTTACTAATTTTAAAACGATTCGTAATTGTTTTTAATGTCTTCTTTGCAAAATTACAGCAATTGATGACATTATGTCGGTGTTTATTTAGAAAATAGATTGACTTAAGATTGGCTACGATTTATAAATGACAAATTTACAAAACAAATTCCATTACCACACCCGCCTGGACATACATTTGTTAAATTTAAAGAAACCCTCAACTAATAGATGGAGAGGAAAACCCTCTATGCATCAATATCTACTGTGATACAGTAGTTAGTGCACCGCTCGAAGTGTTAAAATATGTGAGGAGTTTTGAAATACCTTTCGCACTAGTTTCTACAAAAATTATCATAATGGCCACAATTTAATCAAACCTGTGAACAATACAATATACTCCTATCTGCAGAGAAAACACAATGTATGGAGATCAGTAAAAAGCCACTAGGATGCAAGTTAGAAATTGACGGGAATATCATAGAACAGGCGATGAATTTCAAATATATCGGTATAGAATTGTCGAGCCACGGAGATCGAAGAGAAGAAGTACAAACAGCAACTTCAAAAGCAACCACGATATTAGGAAGTCTTCGTAGTGTGGCGTAATAAATTTATGAGCATTGTGAGCAAATTTAAAATTTACAAAACTTCGGTATGATCCGTAACGACATATGGCATTGAAACAAGAGCTGAAATCCAAAAGCCAAAACAGAAACTGTGTACAACAGAAAAGCGAACGTTAAGACAGATCTGGGAATAACGTTACGAGACCGACAACGCAACCCAGCGATTAGAGAAAGATGTACTCGTTAACATTCAAAATGTAGTCAAATGGCCAAAGAAAGAAGAAAAGCCTGAAACTAACACGCCCAAAAAATATAGTCCCACCGCAAGCCCAAAATAGTAAAAGATGGAAAAGGCAAAGGCAGACTACCAAAACGACGATTACAAAGTTGGGCGTCATTGTCAGTGGCGTAAAATTAGAAACAAACAGGATTAAATTCTTATAAAATAAGAAGAGCCATAATGCATATTTCAATTCTTTAAATCATGATCGTTCATATAGAATTTATTTCTTCTTCTTCTACTTTCTTGAGATCTATTGATCTGTTATTGTTCCATCGTAAGAGCTTTAATTTTCTTGAGAAATAGACTGCCAGCTATCCCTCCACCTTTTGTGATCTTCCAATAGGTCGGCGACCTGTCGGTTGTCTTTCAAATGCAATTCGAGCTATTCTGCTCTCGTCCACCTTTTGACGTGATCTCGCCAATTCTCTTTTTCTTTGTCGACCCCATCGTACTATTTTATTTTATTTTATTTTGCACTCCGCCAACAGCCAACTATATCTGTGACTCCGCAGTTCTCAACATATTCTTGGTTTTTCGCGTATCCGCTCGTACTTCAATTCCATACGTTATAAGGTTATAACACAGGTTTGTAAATTCTGATCTTGCTATCAATTCGCATATACTTATTGTTTCATACTATGTCTCTCAGGCATCCAGATGTCACAGCAGCTTTGCTGATTTGCCCCTTTAGGTCTTTTACTGGATTTTGGTCACTTGACAATTCGATTCCGAAATATTTAAAATGCATCACTTGTTCGACTGCGTGTGTGTCTATAGCTAATTTACATCGTGTGGGTTCCCTAGATAAAACCATACTTTTTGTTTTACCTATGGATATTGTCATATTGTATTTTTGGCCTGATTGGGAGAATCTAGGAGTTGCATTTGAAGTTCGTCTTCGCTTTTGACGGTATCATCCACATAGCAAATTTATTTGTAGACGATAAAACACATGCATTCAGATCTTTTTCCTACTTTTTAATACATGCAGATATTTACAGTTGGAATGCCACCAAAGGAATGGACATATGAAATGATATTGATAGTTTTACATTCATTTTGAGTTTTACAGCCTTGGTGGTATTATACATCCACCATTTCTAAAATTAAGCTTCATGTCAAATTGTTAAATATAATACTCTACGCATCTGAATGAATTTTGAAGGCTATGATGCACCAATCTGATCCACCAAGACCATAAGCAAAAGTATTAATTGGTATGTATTCTCAAATGGTGCATCTGGTTAACGCACCACGACACTTGACGTGTTAATTATATTTAAAAATGTATCCTTTGCCTGTTTGGCTACGATAAATGCCTGTCTGGAATGCAACAATTTCGACCAATATGCAGAAAATTTATACAAAGTTTAGAACAACCGGACGAATTAATAATCTAAGACATCAGGAGGTAGCCTCTGTGGGAACCATCAAAATCGTCACTATTCATCATTGGCTACGTAGTGGTGCTCTGCTGGCATTAAAATTCTTCTTTTCCTTAGTTAAATACCCATATGTCAGTTCCTATCGGTATAGCTAATGTTCTTGGATTTGTCTGTAATTTCGTTCGTCTAGCCAATTCAATTTCCCTATTCCTTCAGCCAATTTTCGAACTTACGCAAAATTAGACCAGTAAATCTTCAAAAATTCAATCTTTATGATTCGAATCCGGTTCTGCCGTATCCAGCGCGTTATAAATAGCAATAGCTGTCATATTCAATGCGGAACATACTCCATGACCGTATAAAAATGCAAATTTAATGTATCGGAATAAGCCAGAGTGTCCAAGGTAGACTATTTCATTTATTTATTGGTTTCTCAACCCGTGGTATTTTCGAATCGCTCGGGGCGGCGACAACCTTAAATGGCCACGCCACATTGCAAAACTCCTCAAATTAAAAGTTAATCAACAACGCGACAACCACGAATCCGGTCCTTTGGCCAGCTCCAAAAATAAAGCCCTCGGACACTCCAAAGAACTAAATTTCGAAGATCGCGATGGAAGTATCTATTTTGGCACAGCCTGGAAGATGAATTATTATAATAACAAATTACACACGAGCCTACACATAAAAGCTAGAAAAACAAACTTGTATGCATGCCTGTTTCGGTCCATCCAGGGTCGTACTTGAAACTCCCACGCCTTCAAGGGGAAAGTATGAAAATGATTTTGCTGGGAATTAGTGTAATGTTAACCAACTATTGTAGTCATAATTATTACACTGTAGGCAGTCAGCTTATCTGTACTAATCTCCACGATAAGAGCCGCGAGCCGGCTGTGTTGAGAAGTTTGACCTTGCGATGATGACAGGTTTCAGGTAAGAGTGGATGATTGGGGAACCAAATCTCGAAGCCCAAAATTGATATAAAAAATGCCGTGCAAGTGAAGTGGCCCATGCTGCGATATCTATAAAAGCACGTGTTAGTTTTGACTATTTCTCTTTGAAAATTTCCACAATCACACATTTGTGTTTCTAAAATTTCGTCCAATGACAATCAAGTACGTATCTCTCTTGCATAATAAATACGGTACATAACGAGGACCTTTGTTGTTCCAAGACATTGACAACGGTATAAGGGTGTAATATGTAACGTAAGTACGTTAATATATTTCAGGGTGGTAATCCTCCATATACACAATTGTCCAAAAATTAACCGTATTGGATATACGGAGTTGTTAAAGTTGTCTAAAAAAAGGCATGTTATAATTTCCTTACTAATGCAGTTATTTAAACCAAATATGGTACACAACAGCATACATGGAGACCAGTCGAGGAGACATGGGTAATCAGTGCCATAAATATGACAAAAAAAAACGCCTCATAGAAAATAATGGCAAGTCAGCTAATTCTAGACAGACAACTCATCTTTGATTTTTTTATTATCCCGTAGTGTCACAGATTTTGCAAAAATGTCAATGCCAATGTTTTTTTGTCCAGAAAAAGTAAAAATGTTGAGAGCATTACTACAAATGTCTTTAATTATTTAGTATAGCCATAGAGACGGCAGGTTTCTTGACATTTTTAAGATCCTGATTGAAATGCACGACAAGTAATTCTTTAGATGTTTCAAGACAAAGCAATTAAAGTTAATTAGGTTTAAGCAGCTGCACGAATAAATAATTCTAACAAAAAAAAACACATTTTTAAGTAAACTATATAAAGTTCGAGCACTCCATTCCATGTCGGCACATGACATGAGACAAGGCGAGTCACGGTCGCCGAGAAATATCTCTTTCCGAAACCCAGTCAATCTCTGGCACACCGTTAACGGCGTACTGGGTGATGTGTTTAACATCACGCCTTCGACGACTGCCTTACTTTCCCTACTGTGGTTTCGGTGCTGAATTTTTAAAGCAACTGGGTAGGCCGCAGGCCAGTTGCCATATGTGGGAATTGAACCGCGTACCGTGACACCGCAGCCTATTAAGCTCCCTAACCGCTCGGCCACGCTGGCTGCAGTAAACTATATATAAGCCGTTCAATAGTTATTTGCCAAGTAGGTAGACATGGAATTTTGTTTTTATGTTTAATAAAATTAAAACTCCCCAGAATCTCTTTCTGACACTTTGTCAGAATCAGCTGTTATGTACAGGAGGCTCACGAAAGTGTCTAATTTGATATTTTGAGGTTAAACGTGTAATGTTGCCAGTGCTTTCATACTTTGTTTGCCACTAGGCATAATATGTATGGACATCAGCGTTATGGATACCTATCTGTCAAATTGTAATACTAGAGCGATATGCCAAAAGTAATTAAAGGTGACACAAAACTGAAAATTACAAAGGCCTACAGGCATTATAAAACCGACAGGCCAGATCTTACTGAAACTGAAATCCTTGCATTTGGGATGCAAGTATTTATGCATAAAACTTAACTGTTGCTTTAATTTTGGGCTTTGTACTGTTTTAAGTGTCCGAAAGAACTATAAGAAGTATTATTGGGCAGGATAATTTTGAAATTAAACCTTTTGGCCCACGACCTAAAAATGATACTTACTATAAAAATTTTGCAACGACAGATTTGGAATTATCACTTGAAAAATGAGCACTTTACTTTGCCTAGACTATTAAAGGATGCGCATGTGAAACATGGACGATGAATGTGGCAGATCAAGACATGATAAATAGGTGGGAGAGAAAAATGCTGCGAAAAATATTTGGAGGGACTCGGACGGAGAATGGTTGGAGAAGACTTACAAACGAAGAGGTACAAGAGAAGTATGAGGAGCCAACTATAGTAGACTTCATTAAAGCTCAAAGGTTAAGATGGTTTGGGCATATATGGAGAATGCCAGATGGAAGAGCTACTAAGATAGTATTGTAAGGAAGAAACTAGAAGAAGAGGGCGACCAAGGAATAGGCGGAAGGAGACAGTAATGGAAGACAGAAAGGAAAGGAATAGAAGACTGGAGAAATAAAATCATGAATAAGGGACAATGGAGATAGATTGTTATGCAATGGGCCTAAAGTGGCTTGTAAAAGCTTTATTTATTTATACTGAAAAAATACATAAATTGTAATATTTAAATATTTTTGTATACAATTTATAATTACAATAAAAAAACGACGTCATTATACCATTATGCCTACTCAACAAAGTATGAAACGTATTCAGAATCAGCAAGTTGTCTTTCATGAAATTTATCTTAACTAATAATAAAAGTGGCACAAAATACAAAACCAAATCTGGCAACCACGTTTTGTACATTAACATAAAATTATCATTTTGTATAAAATCAGCATAACCTAACTTTTCTTAATGACTGACAGCATATTTACAGGGTGAAATTCATCACCCTAACATGGCCTCCTATCTGGCAAATAACTATTGAACGGTTTATATGTACCTATATCGGAAACGAAGAATTTTTGGAAACTTGTTCATACGATTTTTTTAGGATTCGATGAATTTTAGATAAGATGATAGTACGTACGGCTTTTGATGGGCTACATTCGAAAAATAATAGTGTTTTATTATCAAGTGTAGTGTAATATGTATCTAAAAAAAAATTAAAGTAGCTGTTCAAAGGCACCGCACAAGTGGGGCCACTATGAACATGTTTAATTGCTTAGAACTTTAAAGGCAAATGGTACACGTTCAATCTAACCCCACCATTAAAAAGAGCGGAGAAAATTATATAGAAGTTTCAAAATGAACATTCAAAATTAAAATAACTTGAATTTATTGATTCTTCGAATACGGGTTTTAACACTTGTTATTTCAAAACATGGAAAAAAATTAATAATAACAAACAGCACTAATTATACACAGCGATTCGTAAGTTTGGCCATTACATTTAAGAGTAGTCGGAGGACAACAAACAGAGAACAAATTTGCACAATAAAATATGCCTCAAATAATGTCACAGAACATTAGAACGTATAATTGTTTAAACTGATTGATGGTCACTGGAATGAATTTCTATAAACATAATTTCGCGGAGGTGGTTGCGATAAGACATAATTTGGATAAAATTTTGAAGCAAAAAGCAGTTATTTGGGCATTTCAATCACATTCGGTGCATTAGGTTAATATAATGTATTGTTTATACATGCAGACAATTTTATTCCTGTTGGAAATGGATAGACAAAACACGTGTGGACACATATATGAGTATCTATCTAATTATTTCTGCTATTCAAAGTATGTACCCTCACGCTCAGAAAAATTGTGCAACGTTTTAAAAAAAATATTCTTAAAAAAGTAATCATCAGAGACTAAAATTTTCTAATCTGTGGTCATAACAAAGAATTGTTCTAACATTAGGTTTCCACTACTTCCACTACTTATCAATCGTTTGATCTACTGAAAAGTTATAAACAAAAATAAAGTTTTGCAGTAAATTTGTGAAAAATTCTTGAAAGTCTGGGTTAGGATTATTTTCTCTAGCTTTCTGTTTTCGGACATCATAATTAACAAATTTTCTATTATACTATAGTTAAATTCGTTAATCTTTATAAAAACATTAATCATTTTATACTGCAACGAATTCCAGACAGCAAAAGTAAAAGAAATCTAGGAAAAAAATAAATTTCAATGTTACCGTCTTCAGCTTGAAAATTTTCCAAGGTATTATTATCTCCTGTTTCTTTCTTTTCCTGTGCCTTTTCCTCTACGGAATGGGAAAAACTATTTTTATATTATATTTGGTTCTAAGTGTAGAAGCTTTCTCACATATTCATCATAAGTTCATTAATTGAATTTTTATTGTGATTTAATTTCGTGTCAAGAGGTAGGTACGTCAGTGTCAGACATTAGAGAAATGTTCTGATTCTTATTACAAACCCCTTTCATTCTCCCTATGGAATTGCAATAAAGAAAACTTTTAGATTTATTGAATTCACAATGCTAAGAGACTGAGAGCTTTATGATCCTCTTGATAATTCCCACGTGAGCTCGTAACTTCCTTCCTATGAACGTAAGGTATATAGCCAATTTTAAAGGTAAATCTATTAATCGAATAGTGAGTTTGGCATGTAAACCGAATATTTGAACTAATTTTTATACAGTAAAAGGTCAGTTTCGACAAAAACAGCATTGTAGAACAGATTCCCGGTTAAAATCTGAACAACTTGCATAAGATATATCATTTGTCAATTAGCGAGTTGTGCAAATAATAATCGGATTCATTTTTCTAAAATTAAAATTTTTCTAATGAACCAATTTAACCCCACTCGGAATTTTTGCAAAACTTTCGGTTTTCTTCGACTCACAGAGTGTCTAGAACATTTATTAAATAATTTAGTTTTATAATAGAAAGTAATTTCTAATTCTGTTTTTATTTCATTTCCAAGAGTGGAAAATTGTAGCATAAATGCAAATAAACTAAATCTATGGGTTAATATTTTAAGAAATAGCTATAAGTATTAGTTAGCATCACCCACTTATTCACCAAAAATAACTTAAAGTAGGATCCGGTCCAGTCCACCCCCACAAAACCACCAAAGGTGTGGAATGTTGACAAAATTCCTCAAACTCAAATTGGGCTCCTCCCTTGGTCTACGACAATTGATATATAAAGTGTCCGACAAAAAGTCGGCAAATTGAAAAAAAATTTTTGATTTAAAAAAAAACCTTTTTACATCAATAATCTGTGCTTGTCTAAACACGTATTCATATATACTGATTGATTTTTCTTTATCCAATTTACATGTTCTTAAAAATATCTTCATTTAGGCAACTGTAAAAGAACATTTACAGGATTTTTGTAACAGTAATTCATTAACAGATTAGAGTTTCTTGAAGTCATTTAAATAGATATTAATTAGAATTGAAAAATATTTCTCATTAAAAGCGTCTTGCATAAAAAACGTCAAAATTATGCAAACATACTATTTTTCGGTAAATAATAGAAAATCTAAAGAAGTAATTAACATTTTATATTATTTTTCCCAATTATAAATCTTTAAGTGTTCAGATAAAAAAATGAACTTTAATATTAAATCTTGGTATGTGAAATTTTAAAAAATATTTAAAAAATTGAAAAATGAATTTTTTGCTAAAGTAAAAAAATAGGGGGTTTCTGGCCTTGAGATTATTCCGCTTCCTAAGAATAACGCATTGAAATCTTACTTAGTTTCCGAAAAATAGCACTTTTCGGATTTTGAAAATTTCGAATAACTCCATGTTCTAAATAAGTTAAGATCACTCGGTATATATGATAGGGGCAAGCACAAATTATTGACGTAAAAAGTTTTTTTGAAAAAGCAAAAATAAAACATGTTCCCATATTATGCCGACTTTTTGACTGTATATAAAATGCAAATAGTAACATGTCAAAATGCGGAACATTATACGTTCAGTTAGAATATTTTGGATGAAAAATGCAAAATTAACATGTTATTACTGTTTTTTATATCTTCGAGATCAAAAAAACACAATTAATATCTTTCTAACACCTACATCGTGTTTCAATAAATACAACGCAGCTTTGGTCTAGTTTCTGGAATCGATGTGTTGAATTTGAATAAGAACATTGGTGACCGTCACCTCTGTAGAAGGGCATTCTTTCTTAATGCAAGGGGTTAGGCTGGCCATCTACCCCGGTCGCGGATTAAGATTGCTTATAAAAACCACACTTTGTGTGGTTATGAACACGCTCTCAGCCTACATTAAGAGGAAGAAAAACAAGTCTTTCATTTATACTTTAAACACCTGAATAACGAAAAACACAATTTGAATTTTAGAAACGCTTGACAACTAACAAAGGGTTCATCTATTTGAATACATTGGGAGTGTCCTTCTCTAACAAAACACTAATAAATGTATCATTTTCTCATGTTTCTGTCAAAAAAAAAAAACGTTGCAATAGTGATCGAGGTGTTCACCTTTAAATTATAAACACGCCATAAGGATGTTTTATAACTATGAGAAAAGTGGCTCGCTCGCCTTGTATAAAAAGTAACACAACTTAAATTTTTAATTTAAAAGTAGTGTTCAATAAGTTTGCACATGACGATGACTACCGTATTAAAAGTAGATCAATTCGTAAGCACGTCTGTGTTGATTATCATTAAGAAGTTCACCAATAGCCAACAATGTGCAACTTGATAAAGTAAAGACACGTTTTTGTGTTCAACGATATGTTAATAGGTCAACTAACAAACAATTCACTTTATAAAACAAAGCTGCAAACTAAAGCTCAATGGCGTTTTTAACATCTATTATTTGCTTACTGCTGCCAAAATTAGACGGATTTGAATCTTCAGAGCGGTGGAACCAAGAAAAAACCGCTCATTATAATACGTCAAGGCACGAAACACAAAATACAAGAGCACAGAACCTCCGGCTGGATTATTTTCGGCTTCATTTTTCTGTGTCATGGCGAGCTAAAAACCGTGCGGCAAAATATTTAAAAGAAAATGCTGACCTCGATTGAGGATATATCACGACATCCACAGGAAATGGTTTTTGAGTGACGCATTTCTGGCAATCTGAGCGGACCTTTTTGTTTCGGTAGAATAATACCCCTTCACCACGGCCTGCTTCCCAAACAAATACAGAACCGATTATGCCAAATAAATGGCTCTGGTTGTGACGGGTCTGCATTTATTATAAAAAGCCTGCATTCGCTACAGTTGCTATTGAGGGATGTCTTGTAGCGCGGCAGAATTGATTTCAGAAGTCGCCACCCTCGTGCATTGCCGCACCCCCCTCATTCTGTTGGGAAATTCAATTAGTTAACCCTTGCAACATGCAGCGACATAAGTAATTCTGAACTGCTACTTTTAAAAACGCAATTAATTTTATGTGTGCACAACAAGCTGCATACGTATCCCCCTCTCTTTCTATAGCAGTTATTTGTATTGGGTTTAAACCTTTTCTCTCATTTTTTATAAAAAGTAGTGCTACGTAGTGCTACATCACGCTCATAAAACTGCATTTCTTTAGCTACTGAAGTTTCCATATAAACGATATATCTATACCATAAAATCGGTGGTCCCTTTCTTTGCATGTATGTTTGTTTGCTATCTCCTCCGAAGATACTGGACCGATTAAATTGTATGATAGCTTAAAATTTTACTAATTTTAAGACTTAGATCGTAAGCCGGCTTTTATTTTCAAAAAAAGTACGAAAAAGTAAAGTTTTAATTAAATCGTGTAATTAGCGAAGCTAAGCGTAGCTCGGGTGATTCACTATATACCATTATAGCAGCGCCTTATTCAACGAAGTATCGTGGATCAATGGTAAAATACTCGCCCGCCACGCGGGCGGCGCTGGTTCGATTCCCGGTCGATGCATTTTTTTTTAAATTTATATTAATGAATCTCTCTTAAATTAGCAAACCGAAGCGTACCTCGGGTGATTCACTAGTAGTAAATATAATTGGGATCCGTTCTCTACGGTAGCAATTCAAAAGAAAACTCTTGTTATACAAACTAATATATAATAAATATATTTAGGAAAGCTTTATCTTTATCAAGGCAAAGAAAAGTGAGGTTAGTACTTCATAATTGGCAACAAAGAAAATAAACAGGCATATCTTGTTTGGTATATCAGATTAAATGTAACAAAATAATACCGAAGTAGTCAATTGATTCATCAATTACAAACAGATTTAAAAATTGCATGTTAATATACAGGGTGTAGAAATGCGTTACGCACCATAGGGATGTCAATGGTAATTTTTTCATAAGACAATATTTGCTTCCCTAATTATTTTAGAGCAAACTTGTATGGAAGTTTTTTGTAGAGAAAAAATTCTGTATCCATTTGTGCCAGCATTTGTCATTTTACATTTCGGAAAACCGAAAATTTAAAATAATAAAATTGCCATTTTTAGACAAATCAGTTGTGCCTTGAAATTATTGAAGCATATCAAAGCATCAACAAATTAGTTTGCTGTTTATTTGTTTGCATCTATCAAATGTAGCTGCACCCATGGCACTTATTGCACCTGATCTGCTTCCAGCATACCACTTCACAATCTGCACTGATTTTTGAAAAAATTATAATTCTAGTTTATTTCATTATTAGGTTTTCTGACGTAAAATGAGAAAAATGATGACATAAATGGATGCAGAATTGTTTGCTCTACAAAAAACCTATTTACAAGTTTGCTATAAAATAATTAGGAAAGCAAATATTGTCATATGGAAAAATTACCATTGCAATCCCTATGCAGCGTAAAGCATTTCTACACCCTGTATAGTGATTAATATTTGTTACTATCTTGCAGTTTTTCTCTACGAACACAGATAAAAATTTACTCCGTATATTAAATGCTACATAATAAAACACCCTGAATATAAAAATAATAACGTTAAGATTAGCGCTGATTCCAAACGTTATCGTCCAACCAATTTTAATTGATGTATATAATGTAGGATATACAATAAATAGTCTAACCAAGCCAAATATAAAAATAAAATCAGTGTTCATTTGGAATTATCTTAAGAAGAAGTAAAAATACAACCCACATTCTCCTAATTGTACGATTGCTTCCTAGTTTTAGGTATCCACTGCAAATTGTGAGAAATCTAGAAAGTGAAAATTGGTGTGTAAACTCGATCCACCGCCTCCGCAGATCACTTCGGCACCGCTGTCTAGACCAACCCATCGCTTCAGAAAGACCTTTCCCACGCGAGCTAATGTGTATTTTAAAATCTGCATTTGTCATACTCGTGTTTTTGTTGTAAACTTTACAGTTTCGAAACGAAAATTCGGTTTATTAACGTATCAACATTCGCTAGATGGTTTTGTTTTATTATGTCACACGCTGTCATGTTTGAAATGTAATAAATTAGTTCGTGTTTATAACATTTACAGGACATGTCTTACGCACATTAATATTGGGAGCATAGTTTAATATGTTAACATTTTGTATTGGTACCGAAGTTGGAATAGATAGCATAGAGCAGTTTTTAGTATCAGCTAAAAACATAATTTTCGTATCGACCCCCGTATGTATCCCATTAATCAAAAACCATATCCGCTTGATATCACTGAACATATTAACAAAAAAAAACTAACGGTCTCGAAAACAAGTTTGTCCTCCCACATCACCTGGTATTGGCTCGGATCATTTCTCGTATTTGCATGAGGATGACTGCATGACGAAGAACATTATGAGAAATGTGAGTAAGCTAAAGAAAGATACTAGTTCAACCTACATGTGTGGTTTGCAGTCAAAAGCTTACGGCAAATCTCGCAACTTGCCACACAATTCTATGTCAAATCATCGGTCAGTCACAAATAAAATTCACAACTAGAATTAGTCATATTCCTTAAATGTAATATAGCAGTAAACATCAGTATAAACATAAAAGTGATGCAATAGCTAAATTATGCAATTAAAATCTGATTATTTCACAAGACTACCCGGTGCTATCACCGAATAATGACTAAAACCAGATTTGAAGACGGTTTTAAAACTGCAATGCGAGTGTACAATTATTCACGTGTTGGGAAAACATTATGCAATGTCGTCGACTAAGGTTAGGAATGCGTCTGTTGTTGCAAATGCAAAAACGCGTGGATCGGGCTTGTCGAAACGCACGTGGGTGATTTTCCAAAAATAAACCTCTCCAATTTTATCCGCAGATTAGCCAAACGATAGCGCCGCTGCCTTTCCACTGCTTTCACGTATTTATTATTTAAGTGTAATCGTGAGGAAAAATCGGTCAACTGCTACATTACGGAACGAAAGCATGGGTGACTCACGCACGACACTTTGGCTCGACTTTAAAATTTTCCTGACTGCCAGGAGCGTTAGATTCAGGGAGTTTACTTTTGATAAACATTTCTTATACCTGTGTTTCCGGATGTTTTCTTATTAGAGTAGGCAACAACGCTTGGCATTTGTTTAATTTTGAGGTATTTAAATACAACACTCTTAGTGCCAATGTAACAATTTGTGAACTGTAGGCTACGGCCAGAACCTACTTTTGAAAAAAAAACCTGTGCTTGCTGTCTCTAGTCTTTTTTTCTTGTTAAAATAAGCAAAAAGAACAAATCATTTATGTAATTTTGACACAATTAAACTCAAGTACGACACTTGTAGTTCAAATTTAAAAATTGATAAGACTGTAAGCACAAAGTTATGACTTACTTCCAAGGTCTTTTTTTACATCATGCGTTGGATTCTGTAATATATACCTTGCTAGAATTAATAATGAACTGCAATATAGTTTATTTGATTTTGAATAATTTAAGCTCATTCAAATGTAACAATTGTCAGATGCAGGCAACGATCCGATTTTGAAAAAAAAACCTCTTGCTTATTTCATTTCGAGAAATTTCAAGTCTCACGTACAACGAACGCTTTTAATTCAATGTAACGTTTCTAAGAGTTTTCTTGTCTCTTCCTGCATTTTGAGGAAGTTAAAGCATCACATTCGACACGAGTAGTTCAAATGTAACACTCCGTTAGCAGCAGGCTAGGACCTGACTATGAAAAAAAACATGTGCTAATGGTTTTCAAACACTTTGCTTGGCTCCTATTTTATTTTGGGAAATTTAAAGTGTACAACACTTTTTATTTATGAACTATACTTACAACTTTTTCTCGCTTCCTATTTTATGAAATTTAATTTATACGGTCTAATTTAAAAAAAACGTGCTTGCAGTGTAGTCTCTAAACTTGTTTCTTATTTCATTTTGAAGAATTTAAAGTACGTATCACATAAGACAAGAGTAGTTCAAATGTAACACTCCGTTAGCTATAGGCAAGGATTCTGCCAATGGAAAAAAATATGAGCTTATGGTGTTTAAACATTTTGAAAAAAAAACTTGCTTGTAGTCTCATTTTTTTACTTCGTTTTGAGGAATTTAAAGCCTTGCGGACGGGATTCTTTTATATACTAAAATTTTCTCGCTATTTTCATAATAATAAACATTCCGAGTCTTTTTACTAGCTGGTTAATGCCGCATCAGCAGCTATAATATAGCTATATAGGTCATTAGCGCCTTATACAAAATACAAATATTGTTATAATAAATTATACACTGATTTGCACAAATATTCTATTTGTGGACTACAGACCAGGCCACTGTCTTGTCACGAAAAAAGAAACGTGCCTGTATATGTAGTTTGTCATTTTTTCTTGTTTTTTTAATCTCCTTTTGAGGAAATAATGGTCGTCCTGCAGTTTTAGTTCAATTATTCAGTTCAAACATTTCATTTGTACGCTGCAGGCCAATGTCTTTCTTACTAAGACCAATGCCTTCGAAAGAAAAACACATGGCTCTGTTTCTGAAATATTTTAAGAAAGTTAAAGACTCACGTGAATTTTTTTCTATGCTATTTTTTTCGTCTCCTATTGTCATACTAAGAAATATGCAGATTCTGATTTAAAAACATATTTTATTTGTGCGCTGCAGGACACGATTTGATCGAAAAAAATACGTGGCAGTAGTCTCTATTTTTTTCCTTATTTTTGAGTAATTTAAATCTAAACTTACAATACTTTTCATTTAAATATTCAATTTGTTCATGGTAGGCCAGAGCCTTAAGAAAAACGTGTATGTATATAGTTTTGAATTATATTTTCTTGTTTCTTACTTCATTTCAGGGATCATTTTTGCAAAAGTCGTCGTTTTTAACGAAAAATCGTAAAGAAAAGTACACCTTTTTAATCATTAAATTCCACAGTCCTTTTCGACTAAATTTCGAGTTGCAAGAGATCACTATGCAAAAAACTATCGATATAGGTATATCACGGTATATCACAATTAGGACATTTATTATTTTTCAGTCCTATTTTAACAAAAATGTAGCAAATTCAAGTGAATATATAGTATTTAATTTTTTATAACTATAACACGTATATGTTACAAACCATGCAGTTTAAAAAAATTTTTGAGCATTCTTTCGTTCGGCCAATTATTATCAATGAAAAAAGTTCAAGAGACAAATTTCTTCTAAAATTTTAAGCTGAATTCAAAAATGTAATAGTAATACCTATACCATATTTAAAATAGGAGTTAATAAAAAAAATAGGAAAAAAACAAAAGAGACCCATTTTAGATGTATTCAACTGGAAAATCACCTATCGCACATCAATGCACATTTAAAATGTAATAAAAATGTAAAGTTTGAAAAAAATCGTTAAGAGCAGTTTATGAAATCATTGAAAAAACTGAAAAATCACAAGAGTAAACACCATACTTCCAGTTATGCGATTTTCTTCAAAAGCTTGCTGTCGCATCTAGATAGTACACAAAACTTATATATGAAATTTCAACGCCATAGCTCTTTTCGTTTTTGAGATATTCCGTTCACACACAGACACACAGACCAATGAACAAAAACATGTTTTTTGGGTTCAGGGGACTCTAAAACGTGAAGATCTGTTGAAAACTCAATTTCGAATTTTTGGGGTGAATCCAATATGTACTTTCTTTATCGTAAAAGGAAGTAAAAATCCCGTTCATTCCTGCTTGAGAGAACTACTGAGATGATAAGTGTGCAATTACGTCTCTAAAATACGGAAAATTAAAAGTCTAGTTTGGATAACATTTTACTGTATCAAGGTTTTTTGGTTCTTACTTGTTTAATCTGGTCATCTTGTACCTCGACAGGTGTCGAGGTTGTTTCTTATTTAATTTTGAGGAATTTACAGCTTCGCGTGCGGTATTTCATCTTAAGCAAATTAAAGTCTTGCGTATAGCACTGTTAGTTCGCCAGTAACAATTTTTGAGCATCTGATTTTGAAAAAAGTATTTGCAGTTTCTAAATTTGTTTTCTTGTTTCTTACTTTATTTTGATGAATCCAAAGCCTCACATACAATACTCAAATGTAACAATTTGTGAACTTAATGTCATGGCCTGATTTTTCTTATTTGTTACTACATTTTGCGAGACTTTTTTTCTTATTTTGTGAGTTCCAAGCTGTCTGATTTTGAAAAAACAAGAGTACTTGCTAAAAGTGTTTTCTTGTTTCTTATTCTTACTTCATTGTGAGCAATTTAAAGGTTCGTGTATGGACAGTTCAAATGTAACAATATTGCAGCTATAATCTAGGGTTCAATTATTAAAATACATGTGCTTGTAGTCTTTACAAGATGTTGTTTCCTATTCCATTTTGAGAAAATTAAAGCCTCACATACGAAATATTTGGAAACTAAAACTTTCTTCATTACCTCTTTCATTTAGAAGAATATAGTCTCACGTACGGCACTTTTAGTTCAAATATAACAATTTGAGCCACAAGCCAGTCTGATTTTGAAAAAAAAGTGCTTATAGACTGAGTTTGTTTTTTCTTGTTTCTTATTTGATGAATTTAACCTCATGTACGACACTTTTAGTTCAAATGTAATCAGTTGTAAGCTGCAGGCCAGGATAAAATTTTGAATAAAAAACATGCTTGGGTCCCCAAAATCTTGTTTATTTTATTTTGGGGGATTTAGAATCTTACATGCGACGCTTTTAGTTCAAATGTGACGATTTGGTAAGATTGCAGTTGGAGCAGTGCTACGGCCTATCTTTTTAAAAATAAAACGGTGCAATCTTACTAGTTTGTCTTGTTAAAGTAGTCACCAGTGCATTTGATTACAATTTACTTTTCAGGAACTTAAACAAACGGAATATGCTTTTAGTTAAAAGTGCTATGGTCAGGTCTAACAAATTGATTTTGTAAAAAAATGTGCCCGTTGTCTGTAGTAGAGATGGATTAATACATACTCATTAAACACAACAGCCAAGTAGTTCATATTAAATTTTAAATTTAGTAACGGTGGAAAAAGGAAGAATATGGCTATGGATCTGCTGTACATAAATATTGAATTATCATATAAACAAAAATAAAATTTTTATCGAACCGATTATGTACACCATTCCATTGAAATAAAAAAACCTGTGTTCATCCATTTTGCTACTTTTCACGTCAAGGAGCACATGGCTCATTCATTACATTTCGTAACAAATTTAGCATAGGAGGCAAGCCAGGTGGCGATAAAATAGACTATCAAAATTGTTTTTTAAAATGAACATGACCAAACAACTTTGCGACGTATTTTTAGCGCAAGGGTATTTTTATTTTGTAAACTATTCAGTGCGGCCACGCCAACCTTACATATTTCAACATATCTTCAGCACCTAAACTCGACTACTTTTATAGCTGCAGTCTTTTCGATTGCACTAAAACAAACGAACGTGAAATTAATTTCACAGGACAAACCGTCGCCATTTCCCCTAGCGGTAAGGTTGAGCAGTTCATTAATTTTCCAGTTAACTTTACAATGTCAACAATAAAATCGCGCCTAATTCATTACGGCACAGACGCATAGCGCAATAAACAAATTGGAAGCGTTTTGATTACACGTCCCACACGCCACTTGAAAAGTACGACATTGTCCAACCTTGACCTTCGCTATCAGAAACCTACGTTCGCTTCGATAAGAAACAAGGATGTAAATTAAATACCATTTACGCTGAAAGCTGAGAAAAACGCGTCGCTTCCTGATCGCCGACAACAAACATCGGTTAACAGTACAAATATTTTTATTTAATGGCGAGCTTTAAAAAGCCGCATGAGCATGAATCATACTGCAAGCATAATTTGCCCGTTCCTGGTCGTAGATCATAATTATAGTCAACTTACAGCTGTAAAAAATTATTTATGCAACGTCGGAACACTAAGTGACGGCGCAATGCATTTTCTTCAACATTCTTCCAGACAAGGATGGATTTGTCGATTCTTATCCCTGTAATTAACCTCGGCAGTCTGAGCTGAGAAATATTGCCCTTCGGGCCGCAGACCACGTTTTGCAACCGCTGGACGAGCAAGATGTGGGGCATTTTTGTGCCGCACCAGCGAGAGAAGAAATAATTGCAAAGTCCTACGACAACAGCAATTAAATTAAGTAAGTCATTTCGAGCAGCTGTAAGCATAAACCAACCAGTTATGGGCTAAGAACTATACGTAGATCTACGTGGGCTTGGAAACTGTAGTTTCTTGGAATTAGATTATCCACAATTTCAACAAGAAGGTGCTCCCCACCGTTTTAAAGCTGATAGTGATACTAACAAACTTCCTTATTTTGCTTTCAAAATACACAATAATGGTATAAACTTCGTCATAAAGCACATTGTGCAATCGTAAATTGTAATTATTATTTACAAATCAATTAAAATTGGTGTTACATATTATTGACAGCAAGAATAATGGAGATAATGACTTGGATATGTGGCCAAAATCAGATGTAGACGATTTACGTAAAATCATCCTTAAATCTATTTACTATTTTTTAAAAGGTATCTTACTTACAAAATTAAATAGCTTCCATTGTAATTTCGATAAAATGGTTTTCCAGCACACCCATTTCATTTCATGGCGTTTATTATAAAAGTAGTTGCACATACAACTCGCTACATACAGGATGCTTTAAGATGTTTTTAATTCCCCTGGTGGACTGATATATTACTCCAAATGTAACATTTTTTTAATAACCAATCGACTATCTTTTCTAATAACCGAGTTATTAATCAAATTCACTTACATACGTATAATATTTAGCAGTGTTGTACAACACACAAGAAGACTGATAAAACAAATTCCCTTTGTTTCCGTATTAGGCTTTGGCTGTGTCAGTTGTCAATTGTAAAAAACAAATGCAATTGACAGGGCCCATTTTCAAAATAGGCTTTCCTGAAATTTGTGGAGAGACTGTCTATTAGAGGTCGTGCCCTTAAGTGTCATCTGGGAAATATGGCTTTTGCATGACGACGCAGAGAGGTCAGAAACCATTTAAACAATACTTCAATTCTCGGTGGATCGGCGAGATGGTCCTGTGACGTGGACCGTACGTTCTCCAGACTTAAATCCTTCTGATTTCTACTTGTGCGGCAACTAAAATTACTAATGTATCAAGAACTCGAAAATATTCAGTTATTAGAGAAGATTGCTTATTAAAGAAACAATTCAATTTGGGGAATATCATCCCACCAGAGGAATTAAAAACATCTTGGAGCACCTTGTATATCAAATATATATTGAAAAAAACACCAGAAACCAGGAAAGGCTTAAGAATCGAACAAATAAGTACCGACTAACAAATACAGTGGTCTCCACAGAGGAATACGCCTGCACCCCAGGGGGTACTCTAAGTAACACAATAAAATTAACAAATAAATAAAACAATTTGATGGTTTGTACAGACCCCTAAAGGGATTCAAGCTACATATTTAGATTATTTCCACCTCTGCATACCAGCCTACTATGATTGATTAAAAATGCGAATTTTCGGAAACTTACCTTAGTGATCAAGGAATTTGATTTCAACATCTTTTTAGCGTCCTCAGAATCATCCCGACACAGATTTTCGTAGCAAAAACAATTCATTTAAGGCAATAATAATAATCGAAATATGGTCAGAACATAAAATGGCATAAAATAGGTGATTTTGTGTTTTTATAAGGCGACTTCTGTTTGAAATATGTATAAAAACTAAAATCATTATCACTTACACTCTAATAGTAAAATTATTAAGTTTACCACAAAAATAAAACGAAAAGTCCAATTTCAGGTGTCGCGGTCGGGTTTACATAGTTGCTTAACTTAATATCACTTAGTTTTTTTAAAACTGTATTTTGACCTCCCAAGTATTTTTTTGTAATAAATGCTTATAATTTTTTTAAAATTTTTATATCATGGTTTCGTATTTGAAAAACATTGGCGATAATGGAAAATATTTCAAAACTGAATTTTCACCTTTTCATACATAAAAATCTTAATTTTTAAATAAGAAAGCACATAGAATCACAGCTTTGTGGAACTAAACATGCCACAGACCTAATACATAAGAGGAGGAAGAAGAAGAAAATGAAGAAGGTGCTAACAATATCATTTTTTAAAATAATTTTTGAGACATGAGCTTAGTAAAAACTCAAAATTACGCAAAACGTAACCAACTTTTGAGAAACAAAACAATTAAAGAATATTTTTGTTTTTACTACACAAAATTGTAAAATTTTGGATTTTATATTTGGGTCATATTGCCATTATTATTATTTCTTACAACTTTTATTCATATTTTTGCAAAGCAAGGTTTTTGAGGATGCTAACTATTATTTACAAATCAAATTCAACCTTCCTTGTTCGCTAATGTAAAGGTTTGGAAAAATCCGCATATTTAATGGCGGGTATACAAAGTTGTAATAATCTAAATAACTAGCCAACTTCCTAATTTTCCTTAAGGGTACGCACAAGCCACCACAATTCCAAATCACTATGCTTAGAAATAAAAAGATAAGTAGGTTTCAAGATAAACACACTGTATACATCAAGGGTACGATCAAAAAAGTTTGGAAACTACTGCACCAAAAAATACAGAACTGCCATTTGTGGTAGTAAAAGTCACATTGGCATTTGATATCTGTCAGTTTAAGGTTATGTCAGTAATGTCATTTTAACAAATACAAACATTTTTGTTGAATACATGAAAATGTTAATAACAAAAACAACTGTTCAAAGTGATTTCCTCCATTTCCGTACACAGCACCACTTTGTATTCAGTATTAAATATTCTGTCAAAGTAAAGTGATTCTGTCAAAACTGTATAGGTTACATTAAGTACCTTTACTCACCCCTGGCAAAAATAAAATTTTAAAAAATCCACACCCTTATCTAGAGGATAAAAGTTTTCGATCATATGGTATTGTCCTTCGCGTTCTTAATATTTCCAGTTTCACACTCTAACTAGATACTGACAAAATAATCACAACTACACACACCGTTGCAACTTTTTAATTTCTTAGCAATTTAAAAGCAAATATTATTCAATATTGAAACTTCCTTATTATATCCACTACGCCATCTACTACATACATCCAAAAATGGATACAAACATTTGAAAAAACATAGTATTTACGCCTTGTGTTAAGATTTACAAGTTGAATTAATATAAATGTTAAATGTAATTGCCAATACATAAGACTGTAGATACACTTTATCTTTTCTAACTGCTGTAAAATTAATTTGCGTCGTTACCCCATACCCAAATCCTACCCGCATACCTTTCTTAAACTTGCCGTTTTTGCAATCGCTTCGCACAGTATTGAATATTCTAGTCGTCGTTTTGAATCGTACAACAAAAATCTCGGAAGTGCTATCGATTACTTCCTGTTTGTTGTTATCTAAAAAATCTGTATGAAGAAATATTGCGTAGGATTGCATGAGGACTGCATATGGGAAAATTTCAATGTCCAATATGCCAAGATTTGAGTCTCATTTCAATAATAACGTTCTAGTTGATCCTGTTGTAGAAGAATTAATTTTGAACGAACTGTATGAGCCAATCCTAAAAAATGTTTGACGATTGTCTCCGCAGCTGGAAAAGTTGGGAGATGTCTAAAACGTAATAAACTGGAAGTATTTACACACAAGATCTTGCATACACAGGAAGTAGGCGATGCAAGTTGAAATACTGTGTGTTTATGTGTTTATGGACATCTCTACTACGAACGAACGGTGTTGTTGGAAGTTACTGGAAAATAACAGGTGTGTAAGTGAAAAGTGAATCACACTGTATATTCTTGGGCAACTAATTATATTTATTTTCAGTTTTTATGATATTTCTGAAGATATTAAGAATAAAAAATGGTTGCTGTTTAGCCAGAACGCCCTGATCGTAAAACAATAGTTATTTACATTACAAGCTGCGAAAGCTTACTTTTAGGTGTGAGGTGTTTTTGAATGGCCGAGGCGAAGCGTAAGCGTAGCCGAGGCTGTTTAAAAACTCCGAGCACCTGAAAGAGCTTACGCAGCGTGTAATGTATTAAACTTTTCATTCTCCCCTCGATATTTAATAAAATACAATGACTTTTGTGATTATAATAAAATTAGTAAGACAGGTGGCTTGCCGTTAACGTTACTTTGGTAACAATACAAAAGCATTATTTTATGACATTTGTCAAATATCATTGAATACTCTGTCATAATTTAACATGAATTTCATTAAAGAAGCTGCAAACATTGCGTGCAGAAGTTTGTTGCCGGACAAATCCAAAGGTCGGTACAATCAAGCTTACGAAAGTTTCATACCATGGTGTGCAACGAATGATGTTGACATTGTTGCTTTTTGTCGTCCAGGGCACGAAAGTTTTTCATACCTAGCAACCCATCACTTAGCATGTTTTACTTTCGCTTTCAATTGCCTTATCAAAATCGAAAATGGCACTTTCGTAGAGGGGAGAATGAAAATTGCGTTTTTTTCCATTTTCAGTGCGGCAGAAACAATATCTTGTCTCCACTGGCCAATAAGATTAATAAGGCATTCGAATGCCTGCAATCAGCACACGAATTTCCTCCTCATGCAGTATTCAACCGCACGTTTTTCTTTTTACGGCACCAACTAGGGAAGTTCTGGCAGCTCATCCCCACCCGCAGCGGCGGATTCTAAAATATTGACCCCGTTTCCATTTTCCAATAAGATTATTCATAGTGGAAGTTTGTGCATCCCTGAAGCGCGAAAGAGAGTGAAGAGCAAAAGTCCGGGGCTGGAGTTTCCAGACGCGCTCCGGGCGGCGTTGCCGCGCAGATGGGAGCGGCGTTGCCGCGTCGAGGGAAAGGCGCCGTTGCGCGTTGGCATGGAAAATCATTCATAACTACAAGGGCTGTGCTGTAGTAAATGGAATTTTAGTTACCTATTCACGCCGCGTGATTGCACGCGAAAATTGTTAACTTAGTCATGGGGTGCATGGTACGCACGGCCCAACTGCACTGAAAATTTCATAAAATGCCGGTTCATTGATCCAGCGGCTAATGAGCGCGATTACGTAATCCGGAAAGGATTACTCACTTCTGCATGCAATTAAAACGCAAGGGCACGTCGACAGTACTTTGGGTAAATTATGTATCTAGCGCTGGGGCTGAAAACTGAAATGTACGTTGTCGGACACGCACCGGAACACGAAAGCGAAATATTTTGGTGTCCCCTTAAAACTGCAATTTTTAATAGCCCCTAAACGTGCCCAGTAAGGTTCTATATTAAGATTAAGTTGTTTACAAATAATAAATTTTGTAAATACATACATATCGGATACTTCAGTAAAATACATCTTCCCATTCATTTTAAAAATTCAGCATGACGTCAGAATGTATAATATTAAAAATATAAACAATTGAGCAAAACATGTTCTGCAAACAGCTTAACATAAAAACAGCGTTCAGATTACCAAATTCAACAAAAAGAAAAAAAAATAGAATACAAAATTAGACTACCGATTGCAAAAGAGTAAATACATTTAGTAAACAGATCAGATCCCTTAAAAAAGTTTTATAAATGGTAGAGACTGTAGAGAAAATAATAATATATACTGTGAATTGCAAATTTAAAAAACAATAGAAGAAATTCGATTGTACCAAAACTATAAAATATAGAATTGACTATTCAATCCACCTGCCATCTGTCAAAAAGTGACCAATGAAAATCCAGAATTTTGACGTTTCTTGACCAATCAAAAAAATATCAGTGGATATATCTTCCTAGAAGGTATTCAAGTGACTGTTTTAAACAAATGTGATTTTTATTAGAAAAAGTCAATATTAGTGTTCTGTTGCTATAGAAATTGCGTAGTTTGTTGCTAGATTCACTGAAAACTAATTTGAAAAAGTAGTTTGGTTCATTGAATAGTCCCTCGAATGCCATTCTTAGTCAAAGTTAAGTAGAATATTTTTGCGTTGGTATCACTACTCATGTCCATTGCGCTTAGGTTAAGTACCACCGCAAAAATAGTCGACAGAAGTTTGACTACTCATGGTATTATAAGTGAGTAAGTATACTTTACATCGGACTTAACACGAAGCACCTCCACTAAAAATACTTTTTTGCTTCGCATTACATTTCGCTTTATTTCGTTTTAATTGCTGATTCGTATTGTTTCAAGAAATAGAGCATTAAGAATATGAAATAGTCCAGGGTGGTCCTGGGTACATATACGAAAGATCTTACGGCGATTCAACTAAATCTCCCCGAGTGCAATTAGTTCTTTCTCTTTCAGGAAATCTTTGGTAGGACGTATCGACAGTGTACACACATTTTTTCATATTTGATTTCAAAAAAAAAAAATATATATAACTGTAATTTTTTGTATTTTAGTTCTGGCATTTCGAGCAGCAACTTATATTAAAATATTTATTCGACTTAACTTTTTTTAAATTAGCGTTATGCCAATACATATGACATTAGAAAAAAGTAATTACCTACTCTTGTAATTGAAAATGTATTTAATAATCATCTATCCTACTGTTATAATATAACAAGATTTAAGTAATGTGATCCGGAGGTAGCTATTCGATATCGTTTAAAACATGTAAAACAACATCCACGAAGTATGTCAAGTCAACATAACACGATTTATGTGTCAACACACTCGCTCGTATCAATACTATCAATGCACAGTGCGACTGGCAGCTGATGAGGGCGATCCGAAAAAATGACCCAAACTCATATGGCAATTATTTCGTCCATAAACGCTGAAGAAGCAGAACTGAGAGGAACAGTTTCAATGTGAAAATGGGCTTATTTACAAATATAGTGCTCCGGAAATGTAATAGTGTAATACAATACGATGGTAACGGCAATTTCCTATAAGAAAATGTGGTGTAATCTAGACATTGCAAATATATGTATTGGAGCTCGAGCACTGTTTTAGTTTTGGTAATAAATTAGTTCTTATCAGTATAATTGCTTGCCGAACAATGACAAAGCCGTCAACAGACGCTGAGTCTAGCGTATGTATTTCTGAATGTGCACGCAAACCCTTGTCAACCGCGTGTAGTCCGTTTAGTAAAACAATTGTTCATTGGTACCACTTACGTTGCGACTTTTCAGCAAGTTGAAGGTCTGTACAAAATCTATCCGTGTAAGAACTTTGATGACAGTGGCGTGCGCTTGCATTGTTAAAAGGAAATGTCAAAAAGTAATGAAAAAGAAACGTTTAAAATGGTGAAATCGTGGCTGTAATAAATTGTCACATGTAAATTTGCTTCTAGAATTACAATTAAAACCTGGAAATCGATTTAACTACTTCAGGATGGTTGAGGAGATTTCCTCAACTGTGCGGCGAAAAAATCAGGCAGCGGCAGATATTTTCGTGACAGACTTACTGGAATGCGCATTACAAATAAGTCTTTTAAGGTTTCAACCACACACACACACACGTTTTTGAATGAACTGTTTGGAATGCACAAGCAAGTCTGCAGATGTGGCCGGCTCTTGATACTTTCCACGGGTTAGGTACTCGTATAGCTCGCAAAGTATTTTCAACATTAATTTTAAAAGCCTACCGCTAGTTGAAAAGGTTAAAATAAACTTAGATTAAATTTCAACCAAAATAAAGTTGGAACTCCCGATTTTGCAAGACATTTTTTGGGGACATTTACAAGAAAAACAAATGGATTTGTGAATGTGATGCATGCTCAGTTGTTTCCATTATTAAATAAATTATTGTGTTTTTAACACTTATGTACATTTTATGTTGTGTTTGAATAATTTTTGTTCTATAGATATGTTTTTTTGGATTATTAAAACAAAATCATTGCTATATTTGGATTAAAACATTGTGCGTCATTAATTATTATATTTTGCTTAGTAATTGTTAAATACTATTAAGAGTATCCCAAATACAATTATCTCGGGCCGCCCCTGCCATGGCCAAAGAGTCTCTGGGCGTATAACGAAATTTTTACTTAAACTAGTTAAACCAGACTAGCCATGGCTCATCACGGCTTGTGATTACCTTTTGTGTAAGGTTAACAGGAAACAAGCTAAACGAATGAGTAAAAAATTCGATACCAGATAGAGCCACAACAAAGCGAAATTATTTAATCGACAAATCAACAGCTTTACATGTAAATCTGTTGTAGACGTATTTACCTCCAAAATTGAGTCGTCTTCTCCGCAACCTTTGTGCCTCGTGGTTTGAACAAGTTCGAGTTCCTTCTCGCATGGCAAGAGTCTATGGGTGTTTGACCAAAGTTGCATCTAAACCACTTAAACTAGACAACAGGAAACAAGCTAAACGGATGAGTTAGAAATGGTAACATACGAAGACAGTGTGATGCAGCGGCGGCTCGCTATAAGGACCCAAAAAGCCATGGCGCGAGTAATTTTTATTTCAAGAATATACACTGTACGATAAACACTTGCTTGCTTGGTTTCATGCACGCATTGGGACCAGCTTTTCGGCAGTTTATCGACTGCACTGGGCGGAGAGCGGCGAAGGAGGTACGCGCAAAGATAGGCTGTTTAGCATTGATGAATCGAGGCAACTTTTGCATTTGGCTCACGCATTCTGACTACGGCTGTGATAGCGCGCGTCTCGAGTTACTGCTTTCGATGGTTGCAACTTTTGCCATGTCGAGTGACTTCATCGACTTCATCGACTTCAGATGAAGAAACACCGGTCCCCTCAGGGGATTTTAGTAATACGTAAGGTTGCAAGCACGAGCCTGGTTATTTTAATCATATTTATTTGTATTAATTAATAGTTCCCATTTTATTATGGTTGGTTTATTAATTGTACATTCGATTTTCTACACAGTTGTTGGAATGCCTTATGCATCCGGCATTTACCATGAATACATTTAACAGTCCTTTAAATAAGCATTTTGTGTTGTATTCGCTCGAAAAAAGTTTGAAATAAAGCAGTAGAACTGGCAATAAATTTATATTATTATATTATACGTATTATTTACTCATTTCATGTGAAGATAAACTTAATCTTAAATAGTGGACTCATTTTTTTGCCAAATTATACATTTAAACAAAAAATTAAAAAGAAATATTCGATTCAGTTCATCATCTTGTATTAGCCTGTAAAATTTGCCAGTCTTTGTGAGGGGATGGAAAATGCAGTTTACATTGGGTTGTTCCCACCATAAAAATTCTCCACGAGCCTCCACTGGTGTGATGTACCAGATATTGCCAGACACTTAGACAAAAAAAGCGAGAATGAAACAATGAAGACCACATAAGCAATTGGCAGAATGCTGGGCTTCATCGTTGCAAAGTAGCAAAAACAAGAAGATCATTCAGGACCCAAAAATTAGCATAAAAGAAAAATTAAAGGAATGTCAGCGAATATGCTCAAAAAAATGTTCGTTTAAGTATGAAAGAGTGCCAATGTAATTAAAAACTGTTTTTATGGTGTTTAATAATGTTGTTTCATGAATAATTAACGTATAACATTTTGAAATGTGAACTGTTGTTATAGTAGTTCACTATGTATGTATATGAATTGGAAGATTAAATAGTTCGGACTTAAAAAGTTATTAACCTAAAATGCAATATTAGAGTTACCCTATGCTGTTGACCAGTTACATCGATGGACTACAATCTCCATATTTTCTTTAGTTAGGTTAGATTTACCAATTCTCTTTTCTAATATTATTACCTTCTTTTGCAAATTATTTTTAAAAAAATTGTGATTTCCCTCTTCTGATTTTAATATTTTAGTTATTTTATAATTTTTTATTAATAAAAAATACTAGATAACATTGCCACCGCAACGTAGCCTTTAACGTGTCACGTTTTAAAAAAATAACGGAGATTTTAATTAATTTTAATCGCGTTCTCCATAAACATCACAATCCTCCCAACACCAATTTGGATCACTGGCAGAGCTTGCAGCACTACTTTATAGAAAAAAAAACACCAAAATTCGCAATTAAAAAGAAGACATTTTTTAGAAAAACACACTCCGCATAATCAGAAAGTTATGAGTTTCTTTTCGTAAATCAGTTTTTAAAGCACCATGTGCACGTTAAATGTGGAATTTTGTGTAATTTTATTAGTTCTTGGAATCATTTGACATGGAAGTGCTCAACCTTGCTAAAACTATTATGTTGGTGAGATAAACAATGATCTGGAAATTCCAGACTTGTTCAATTTTTCATTGTAAAATACAGAGAAGAAAATTTCAACATCGGCTAAATGGTAATTTAAAGTGATGCAGTTTATGGATAAAGTACAGATCCTCTCATAATTTCAAAGAAGTATTTAGTAAAGGGGTACTTATTACAACCACTAGCGACTAGCTATCAGAAGCTATGGCTCTACACTCAAACCAGTCATTGCCTATTTTTTTTATAAAAAAAACATTTTTGTACTTATTTTTCATCACTCTTCTCACTTTAAAGCTTAAGCAATGCACGAGTAATTTGTATTTCACGAATATAAAACTGTACGAGAAACACTTTCTTGCTTGCACGGATGCATTGAAGCCAGATCGAAGCGGCTCAGTTTTTCTACAGATTATGGACTGCAGCGGCGTGGCAAAGAAGGTAGGTTAAAAGACACGCTACTCAAGCTTGAACTGGAGCCACCTCAGCTTAAGCTAGCCTGAGCAGTTAGTCGAGTTAAGATTTTTTGGCCGAATTATACATTTAACAAGAAACTGAAAGAAATATCGATTCAGTTCAACATCTTTTATTAGTAAAGCTATGATGGGCAAAATAAAGTCTAGAAAAAGGCAAGCAAAAAGACAAAACAAAAGATTTAAAAAAGCACTAAAAAGGCAAAAATTACGTAAAAAACCAAAAATGAAAAAAAGCCAAAATTAAAAGAAACAGCGTTTAACTGCGAAATACAGTCGATGCACTTCACAAATCACAATGTTAACACATTTGAAAATTGTAACAAACTGGCTGATTCAGCAGAAAACTTTCTCCTGACAATACTGGTCCCCTCATTAAAATTAATCTCCAGAAAATAATCCTGAGAAATTTTCAGCCGATAACAATAAAGGATAACACCTCTACCTTTGACGGCTTGGGAAAAATACTTTCTACAATTTATTTCAGAAATTTAAAATGTGCCGTTTTCTTGGAAAATTGCTAGTACATTTTTTTTAAATTGAAAATTTAAGAACTAAATTTCTTAAAATTTTAATTTTATTATACCGTAAAAGGCACCAAAAGGCAAGAAAAATAGAAAATTCCCCAAAAAAGACAGAATCCTAAAACACGCAAAAAAGGCTAAATAAAATTTGCATTTTTGAATTTCACGCATTCTAAAACGAATTTAAAATTGGGTCTGCTTTTTATCCTTCCATTTATTAAAAAATGCAATGTGTCAAACTCTCCTAGCTCTATGTATTAGCTTGTAAACTTTAGTAAATTTTTTAGCATAATTTGATTAGCTAAAACGAGGCTTTGAACAATTACATTTATTATATTCATAGCAACGTCTAAACAATTTGACGGTTAAGTTAGAAATACCTAGCAACTGTACATATTAATGCAGTTACATTCATAACAGACCATACTTACTGTACCAGTTATTTGTCTTGCATAGTATCGAGAGATCCAAAAAAAACTGTTCCTCAGCGGGCTGTGGAAATTCAACGTATGAATAATATGTTGGTGACACTGTACGTCAATGTCAAATTCGAGGTTATTTGGTTAGGTTTTCCGTCAGTTTTGACACAAAATGAAGCAAATCCTAACCTGCTAACCTCGAATTTGACATTGACGTACAGTGTCACCAACATATTATTCATACGTTGAATTTCCACAACCCGCTGAGGAACAGTTTTTTTTGGATCTCTTGATACATACAGTGAATTGATTATAACGCGCAATGTGGCATTCCCGTTTCCATAAGGACTTGATTGTTACTATTGGTTTCTAAGGGTACGCCATGTCATGTGTAAATGCGTTTAATTTAGAATGCAATATATGAACCGTAATTTTATTGAAAAAGAAGCAGCAGAAAGAACAACAGGGCATGTAATAACCCACATACTTCTGTAAACTGAAGTCTTTATACTATTTGATCAAGAGAATTCCTTCCCCCGTACAATATATAATGTTTTTACATACTCAGTAACGTTTCCATAGTGCATTTTAAAATAAACGCATTTACACATATTGCGCGTTATAATAAACTCCCTGTATAATAAATATACGTTAACATTTCTCACGAAATAAGGTGATGATGATGAGCCAAAAATTATCCATCAGAGAAGGACCACGTGTATGGAAATGAAGCCTCATCCTTATTTCAAGTGAAATTTTGGTCCATGAAGTTTCGGTGGGGTCGGGACTGTATACAGGTCGACCCGTTGAGGCAAGAACTGAAGACCTGGCAAAAAAATGAAAATTTGGTGTTGTCAGATCGACGAATGAATGTGTCTATTATTGCCAGGGAAGTTGGAGTATCTCAAACAACTGTTTGGAAAGTTTTGTACAATTTGGGCATGAAGAAAATGTCGGCAGGTTGGATTCCAAGGCTGCTTACACCGGAGAAAAAACTGGCCAGGAAGTATATTTCCCAGGAAAATATGATCGCTTCACAGTCTGATAAGAGATTTTTTCACGAAACTAGGGATGGGGCTGGGATAATCCTACCACACAATTTATATAGTGGGTCCACAAAGGTTCACCTCTTCTAAAAAAACCAAAACAAAAGTTTTCGGCTGGAAAACTGATGCAACCATTTTTTTTTTTGAACGAGAAAAGAATTCTGCTCATTCAATACTAAATGGTAAAAGGCACTACAATGAATGGGGAGGTATACTTAAAGACGATTTAAAGCTTGAAAAAAGCGTTGAAATTGAAACGGCCATTCTCGTGGAGCAAGAAGAATCTGATCCTTCATGACAATTGCAAGGTCCATAATGCAATGTCCAGGCTGTAATTCAAGAATGTGAATTTACGAAGCTACGTCTTTCATCGTACAGCCCCGACTTCACCTTTGACTTTTTTTCTGTTCAGTAATCTCAACAAAAAAAACTTAGGGGCAAAAGGTTTATCAACGATGAGCTGAAGGCAGCTGTTGATGATTATTTTGAGGAGCTTCCGAAAGATTTATATTAAGGGATGCGGCAACTATGGAAACGTTGGATTAAGTGTATTGATGGTCAAGGTAGTTACGTAGAAAAAAATATATCTTACGTGCTTACGTAGCTTACATAAAAAACGCCCTTGTAGAAGCAAGCATCATTGGAACTACCCAATGAAAATATTGCAATGAATGGAAGATTTTGAAACTCAAATAGTTATAAAGTGTACATTAAGACTAAACGCAATTAAATAAATGAGTTACCTACTACTAATTTACATGAAAGTACGTTGTTGATATGCAACGTTTATAGACACAACCAATAAAAACACTCCACGATACTGTATTACGCATTTTTGGTTAATTCAAACACAAAAGTAGCTCGGTATGGTCACCGCAACCTTCGAATTGTGATATACAATAAAACATCACATACAGGGTCCGGCAACGCCGCGGGGGTGAAAGATATTTCTAAAACTATGAGAGTTACATGAATATTGTGTATATAAAAGTTGTAGGTACGAAGGTGGTGCACATTGCTAAAATATTTTTGAATATACACAGTGGCTCAAAAAAGCGTGGCGAATCAAACTTCCTGTTTTTAAAATGGCATGCCCTCTATTTGGGTAGCTTAAAAGTTTTGCATTGAATACTCATCATTTTGATATGAAGTTGTATGGGCGTAGCGTCAACTGTTTTGGAGATATTAACGATTTTATTTTAAAAAATGCTCTACTTCAGGCGGCTGCTGTAAGCAACAGAAAACAATTGAATGAAGCAAAACGTTATCAAAAAATTATGATTTTCGTGAAGTACCTTTTAAATGTAAAATGGTGGATCTGGGCATTAATGCTATACAGGGTGCTCAATATTTGAAAATGTACTAATTTCGATTTTTTTCAAATGGAACGCCCGTATATTTTTATTTTTTTGAAAAGCCCTTTTAATGAGCTTTCTTTTGATATGGCACTTTATAACTCTAAATTGAACTGTTTTTCAGATATGCATGTTTGAACATAAAAAACCATTTAAGCCCCATAAGATGCTTTATTTCAAGGAATAACAAACAAACGCCGATAAAATAATGATTTAAACACTTGACCCTCCAAAAATTAAAACGCAAAACCAGGTTTAGAAAATATAAATGCAGTCAGTGTTGATACGAGGAATAATAAACACGAAAAAACGATAAATGCAGGAATAATTTAATTCCAAGGTCAAATAAAATCAGATTAAAAAACAAATGCCAATACGCCAATATCCTATACGTAATTACATTAAATGTACAAACAGTTCTCTTTTCCGGCTCTGAATATTAAAGCTGTACAGAGAACTCATAATCAGCAAATATAATTACATATTTCGATTTATTTAAATGGAATACCCTCTATATCTCTGTATTTTGAAAAGTACTTTTAATAAGCTTTCTTCTGACATTTCATTTTCTATCCCTAAATTCAATCGCTTTCCAGATTTAATAGTCTACTACTTTTTTTCGTTTTTACGTATTTATTATTTCTAGTTTTAAGTAGTGGCTGGATTTTTGTTTCCTAAACTTGGCTTTACCTTTTTTTGATAAGAAACCAAATGTTTAAGTCATTATTTTAATGAGGTTTGTTTGTTATCCCTTTTTGAAAATATAAAAATGTACAGGGCGTTCCATTTTAAAAAAATCGAAATTATTAAATTTGCAAATATTGAGCACCCTGCATAGCATTAATGCCCAGATCCACCATTTTACATTTGAAAGGTAGTTCACGAAAATATAAGTTTTGATAACGTTTTGCTTCTTCATTCAATTGTTTTCTGTTGCTTACACCAGCTGCCTGGAGTTCAGCATTTTGTTGAATAAAATCGTTAATATCTCCAAGACAGTTGAAGTTAGGCCCATACAACTTGATATCAAAACGATATTTTAAGCTACCCAAATATAGAGCATTCCATTTAAAAAAAATAGTAAGTTTGATTCGCCACGCTTTTTTGAGCCACCCTGTATATTCAAAACTATTTTAATAATGTGCACCACCTTCGTACCTACAACTTTTATATAAACAATATTCATGTAACTCTCATAGTTTTAGAAATATCTTCCACCCCCCGCGTCGTTGCCGGGCCCTGTATGATTGTCCTGTGGAAACTTGAGCGTTTCAAATATGACGTGGGAAGAAAAATGTTATCAAAAAGTTACAAACTCTTCCGTAGGAGTCAATTTCTATAAAATCGACTCTGCCTAATAGCTCTGTATGGTATAATATACATTGGTCTTTTTATTGGTAAATGCACTCGAAATAGCGTTTTACTGAAAATGCGCCATTCGTGCTTGTTTAGAATATAAGTACAAAAGGAGCATAAATATTTACACGTTATTTATATGGAAAGTAAAAAAAAACGTTTATGCTCTCGACAAGCAGGGCCCTGGAACAAAAATGCCGCAATAATAAACAAAGCAAAGCGCAACAAACGCCGCCACAAAGAGAGGCTTTTATCTATGGATTTTTTTCTTAGAAATTACTATTGTTATCGTAAGCTATGTCTCGTTCATGAATTTTTATGATTTACTCCGAAGGCCAACTGATTTTTTAAATGACGCTATTAGTTTCGCTTAGAGACCGCCACTAATTTTAATATGGTTGTAGCCAGCAATACTATCAGTATCAATGCTGTCCCAAAAGAAATAAAGTGAGGGCCTTTTCGATTATCACAACTCTTAGTTGTAGATCCCGTAGGACTCTTCGTTTTTACAGCAAATTATTAGGTAATTATTATTGTTTATTATTTTTATAGGCCACCTGGGTGGCTGAGTAGGTTAGCAGCCTGCATAGCAACCAGGTGAACACGGGTTCAAATTTAGTCTCATTAGTTAAGTTAATTGTAACTTAGGTTTAAAGTTAAAGGTGTATGGTATGCTTGGATGAGGGGAGCGTAATGTAAGTCGCGTGCGGCTCAGTACCTCCGTTGCACATCCCGCGAGGTATGAATGGTGCTCGACATCGGAAGGTAAACGAGGTTAAAGATAATGAATGAACCAAGGAATTATTTTTGTAAATATCTTTTTATTAATTGCCCAACAACACGTCATTTTAATCACTGCGCTTATTAACACAATTAGCGACATTAGATTACAAAAATGGAATGCAAGCTCATAATCCATATCGCTGCAAACGTGTTTATTACCTCCTGAACTGCATTTTTGATTGATAGATGTTTAAATGTAGCTTGTTCGGTTACTATGTACTTGGATATAATAATTATAGTAAAGGCCTGATAAAATCTGGACAGTGCCGTTCTACAGCAGTGCTACTGACATTTGTTTATCGTGTTGCTATTTTAAAGAAAATGATCTCATCTACAGTTACTTTTAAACTCAATTTCTACTTTCCAACAGAGAAAATAACAAGTTAAGTGTCTACGAAAATTCTCTCAAAACTGGGCTTCTCTGTCAGATATTCATGGAGGGGAATGCTATTTACAAGGAATATTAGGGTGTTCAAAAGCCAATCTTTGTTGCTAATTTATTGTAATCCCCTTTTCAATTATATATTTTGTTTTTGGTACCGGAAAAGGTATCAGGACAGACGATGTTGGATTAATTCAAAATATATTTTGGCATTTCTACACATCAATAACATCGAGACTGCCAACTCACTTGAAGTTTACGAAAAACTAAAGCAAGGTCTGCCGACTTGCCATAATTAATTCGTTAGCAAGGAACCCACATGCAAACGTATTAGAAGTAGTATATACTATATAATTATCCATAGCGGTTAACGTTACATAGTTTATATGATTTTATTAATTACTTGTTTATGGCGTAGTCCTGGTAGTACGGTTCCTTAAACGCTTAACCGTTTATTCATTAGAAATGGCGGCTATTGGGAGTTCATATAAAAATAAATTTCTTTCAAGACAAACCGTTCATATAATAATTGCTCTTTGCAGTAGTTTACTGTATGTAATTACAATCATGCCGATATCGGGCACGGCTCTCTTGGAAGATATATTGTAAAGCAATATTTGTCACGAATCTGTTTTAATATCTGTTGTAACTGTGCAAGGAAGCAGCACATTAATGCGCCTACAAAATATGCGAATTATAGACATCACCAGCAAATGGACAAATTGTCACCTGTAAGGAGCATTGGGTATATCAACACTAAGAATTCTTATACTTCAAACACGAGTTAGCTCATCTAAATCATTAGTATTTCCGTCTCTGTTCCTTTAACTCATCATTATCAAATACTAATCCAATCTAGTTTTCGAAGAGATTAGCAACGTTTCGAATAACTACTATAATTAGGAGGGATTTGGGTAACAACATGTGGATTATTTAGCATAAGATAAGGCTGCTTTCCACCTGCCTGGTTTTATTCCAGTTTGCTCTCAACTTCCATCAATCGACTACACAATGTCAAGTGTTATTATATAATATAACGAAATAACGGCTCACATATGGGCCTTTGTTTGCCATTCCCATATCCGTATCAACGAGCCCTTTTATCTGCGACTATCTATGGAATAGAAAAACAGAAATAAACTCGAAACGAATTGCTGCAGCGGGTTAATTATATTTTCAGACAACCTGCGAGAGGCGTGCACCGCCGATATAAATCTGCTGGTGCATGTTAAGCAACAATTTAGAAATTTCCATTCGGAACCGCGTTGTGCACGTCTGTACTCTATCACGTTGATCTGGCCAAGTAGGCAGTTTGTAGTTTCTATTTATGTTCTCGCAGGAATTAAAAGTTGAGAATGTTCTGTTCCGATCAACGAGCACTGTAACAACCCGAACGCCTACTACGTGTTCGTTATTACAGAACAGGTCTACATGTACGAGTGGCATACCCTGTAATTACGAATTTCCATTTTTCGAATGTGCTGGTCTGTCTACTTTACATTATTGTAGGCCGACTACTGGTAAAACGAAAAGATACTAAATAAAAATCAAAGAAGAGCAGTGATGTGGAGGAATTACATCTGCGACTTATGTTTATTTACAAGTACATATCTTTTTATGCATCAATATTATTTGTAAGTTAATAAAAATGAGAGAAGAAGCAAAGTGCTTTAAAATGCTACATTTACTTAAATTATACAGGGTTTCCACATGTGGCATTTATTATTTTTAACATTTCATATATCGTAAAGGATAGGTTACTATGGATCATGACAGAATTTGCGTGAAACATATGACGTCAACATAAACGATGTTGCTAGATCACTTAGGTCTGTGAGATATACAACGTGTTCTCCCATTTTTGATGGAATTATTGTAAATATCTTAATATAGTGTTGTCAGAAGTCACATATCGTTGGTATGGTATTAGCGGAGGAGGCCAATTGAGCAAAATGGTCAGTTTGTCCGTAAATCCTAGGGGTCAACTGGGCAACAAGCAAAAAATTTTTGTACAAA
>OW679200.1:10810765-10892298 GCA_940337035.1 Agriotes lineatus
AGTAAGAAATGGTAACATACGAAGACGGTGTGATGCAGCGGCGGCTCGCTATCAGGACACAAAGAGCCATGGCGCGAGTAATTTTTATTTCAAGAATATACACTGTACGGTAAACGCTTGCTTGGTTTCATGCACGCATTGGGACCAGCTTTTCGGCAGTTTATCGACTGCACTGGGCGTAGAGTTTAGCATTGATTAATCGAGGCAACTTTTGCATTTGGCTCACGCATTCTGACTACGGCTGTGATAGCGCGCGTCTCGAGTTACTGCTTTCGATGGTTACAACTTTTGCCATGTCGAGTGACTTCATCGACTTCAGATGAAGAAACACCGGTCCCCTCAGGGGATTTTAGTAATACGTAAGGTTGCAAGCAAGAGCCTGGTTATTTTAATCATATTTATTTGTATTAATTAATAGTTCCAATTTTATTATGGTTGGTTTAATAATTGTACATTCGATTTTCTACACAGTTGTTGGAATGCCTTACGCATCCGGCATTTACCATGAATACATTTAACAGTCCTTTAAATAAGCATTTTGTGTAGTATTCGCTCGAAAAAAGTTTGAAATAAAGCAGTAGAATTGGCAATAAATTTATATTATTATATTATACGTATTATTTACTCATTTCATGTGAAGATAAACTTAATCTTAAATAGTGGAAACTCATTTTTTTGCCAAATTATACATTTAAACAAAAAATTAAAAAGAAATATTCGATTCAATTCATCATCTTTTATTAGCCTGTAAAATTTGGTATTTTTTTCACCGATGCTAAGTTTTGCCAGTCTTTGTGAGGGGATGGAAAATGCAGTTTACATTGGGTTGTTCCCACCATAAAAATTCTCCACGAGCCTCCACTGGTGTGATGTACCAGATATTGCCAGACAGATTAGACAAAAAAAGCGAGAATGAAACAATGAAGACCACATAAGCAATTGGTAGAATGCTGGGCTTCATCGTTGCAAAGTAGCAAAAGCAAGATCATTCAGGACCCAAAAATTTGCATAAAAAAAATTAAAGAAATGTCAGCGACAATGCTCAAAAAAAATGTTCGTTTAAGTATGAAGGAGTGCCAATGTAATTAAAAACTGTTTTTATGGTGTTTAATAATGTTGTTTCATGAATAATTAACGTATAACATTTTGAAATGTGAACTGTTGTTATAGTAGTTCACTATGTATGTATATGAATTGGAAGATTAAATAGTTCAGACTTAAAAAGTTATTAACCTAAAATGCAATATTCGAGTTACCCTATGCTGTTGACCAGTTACATTGATGGACTACCGTCTGCATATTTTCTTTAGTTAGGTTAGATTTACCAATTCTCTTTTCTAATATTATTACTTTCTTTTGCAAAAATTATTTTAAAAAAATTGTGATTTCCCTCTTCTGATTTTAATCTTTTAAACTATTTTATAATTTTTTATTAATAAAAAATACTAGATAACATTGCCACCGCAACGTAGCCTTTAACGTGTCACTTTTTAAAAAATAACGGAGATTTTAATTAATTTTAATCGCGTTCTCCATAAACCCTACATCACAATCCTCCCAACACCAATTTGGATCACTGGCAGAGCTTGAAGTACTACTTTATAGAAAACAAAACACCAAAATTCGCAATTAAAAAGAATACATTTTTTCAGAAAAACGCACTCCGCATAATCAGAAAGTTTTGAGTTTCTTTTCGTAAATCAGTTTTTAAAGCACCATGTGCACGTTAAATGTGGAATTTTGTGTAATTTTATTATTTCTTGGAATCATTTGACATGGAAGTGCTCAACCTTGCTAAAACTATTATGTTGGTGAGATAAACAATGATCTGGAAATTCCAGACTTGTTCAATTTTTCATTGTAAAATACAAAGAAAATTTCCACATTGGCTAAATGGTAATTTAAAGTGATGCAGTTTATGGATAAAGTACAGATCCTCTCATAATTTCAAACAAGTATTTAGTAAAGGGGTGCTTATTACAACCACTAGCGACTAGCTATAAGAAGCTATGGCTCTACACTCAAACCAGTCATTGCCTATTTTCTTAATAAAAAAAATCATTTTTGTACTTATTTTTCATCTCTTCTCACTTTAAAGCTTAAGCAATGCACGAGTAATTTGTATTTCACGATTATAAAACTGTACGAGAAACACTTTCTTGCTTGCACGGATGCATTGAAGCCAGATCGAAGCGGCTCAGTTTTTCTACAGGTTATGGACTGCAGCGGCGGGGGAGTGGCAAAGAAGGTAGGTTAAAAGACACGCTACTCAAGCTTGAACTGGAGCCACCTCAGCTTAAGCTATCCTGAGCAGTTAGTCGAGTTAAGATTTTTTGGCCGAATAATACATTTAACAAGAAACTGAAAGAAATATCGATTCAGTTCAACATCTTTTATTAGTAAAGCTATTAGGGATGTCGGCGGGTACCCGGGTACCCGGGCCGACCCGGGTAATAGTCAACCCGGGTATATTTTCAGGACCCGGGTACCCGTATTTATGTAATTTCCGGTAAATCAGTCTTTTTCGGAGATGATAAAAACTTAAAAACAATAGGAATAAGCGCTAGAAAAGCAACCATGCAAAAATCACCCCATCCCATAGTACCACATAATGTTGTTTCTTATTTCATATAAGGCAATGAATCCGCTTCACGAAGATATTCAACCCGTCGGTATGGGTTTAAGTAACGTAAACATCCTCTGTGTGATGTTGATGCTACTACTACCAATTTCGGATAAAGAGTCACGTACTTATTTGAATTTGATAGCACTTGGGAAGTGTAAAAATATTTACGAGTAGTTTGAATTGGTGAGTAGGTACTATTTCAATTTAGTTCACTCGTGGCGTACAGGGAAAACAATTGTAGCCATCTCAGATGTTTAGATGTACGCCAATATTTTTGTTATATATTTCGGGTACCCGAGGGTACCCGGGTTTGATTTTAGACCGGGTACGACATCCCTAAAAGCTATGATAGTTAGGCAAAATACAGTCGAGAAAAAGGCAAGCAAAAAGACAAAAAGATTTAAAAAATCACGAAAAAGGCAAAAATAACGCAAAAAAGGCAAAAATGAAAAAAGCCAAAATTAAAAGAAACAGCGTTTAACTGAGAAATACAGTCGATGCACTTCACAAATCACAATGTTAACACATTCGAAAATTGTAACAAACTGGCTGATTCAGCAGAAAACTTTCTCCTGACAATACTGGTCCCCTCATTAAAATTAATCTCCAGAAAATAATCCTGAGAAATTTTCAGCCGATAACAATAAAGGATAAAACCTCTACCTTTTGGGGGCTTGGGAAAAATACGTTCTACAATTTATTTCAGAAATTTAAAATGTGCATTTTTCTTGGAAAATTGCTAGTACATTTTTTTTAAATTGAAAATTTAAGAACTAAATTTCTTAAAATTTTAATTTTATTATACCGTAAAAGGCACCAAAAGGCAAGAAAAATAGGAAATTGCCCCAAAAAGACAGAATCCTAAAAAAACGCAAAAAAGGCTAAATAAAATTTCCTTTATTGAATTTCACGCATTCTAAAACGAATTTAAAATTGGGTCTGCCTTTTATCCTTCCATTTATTAAAAAAGGCAATTTGTCTAACTATCCTAGCTCTATGTATTAGCTTGTAAACTTGAGTAAATTTTTTAGCATAATTTGATTAGCTAAAACGAGGCTTTGAACAATTACATTTATTATATTCATAGCAACGTCTAAACAATTTGACGGTTAAGTTAGAAATACCTAGCAACTGTACATATTAAGGCAGTTACATTCACAACACACCATACTTACTGTACCATGTCTTGCATAGTACATACAGTGAATTTATTATAACGCGCAATGTGGCATTCCCGTTTCCATAAGGACTTGATTGTTACTTACTATTGGTTTCTAAGGGTACGCCACGTCATGTGTAAATGCGTTTATTTTAAAATGCAATATATGAACCGTAATTTTATTGAAAAAGAAGCAGCAGAAAGAACAACAGGGCATGTAATAACCCACATACTTCTGTAAACTGAAGTCTTTATACTATTTGATCAACAGAATTCCTTCCCCCGTACAATATATTATGTTTTTACATACTCAGTAACGTTTCCATATTGCATTTTAAAATAAACGCATTTACACATATTGCGCGTTATAATAAACTCCCTGTATAATAAATATATGTTAACATTTCTCACGAAAGAAGGTGATGAGCCAAAAATTATCCATTAGAGAAGGATCACGTGTATGGAAATGAAGCCTCATCCTTATTTCAAGTGAAATTTTGGTCCATGCAGTTTCGGTGGGGTCGGGACTGTATACAGGTCGACCGGTTGAGGCAAGAACTGAAGACCTGGTAAAAAAATGAAAATTTGGTGTTGTCAGATCGACGAATGAATGTGTATATTATTGCCAGGGAAGTTGGAGTATCTGAAACAACTGTTTGGAAAGTTTTGTACGATTTGGGCACGAAGAAAATGTCGGCAGGTTGGATTCCAAGGCTGCTTACACCGGAGCAAAAACTTTCCAGGAAGTATATTTCCCAGGAAAATTTGATCGCTTCACAGTCTGATAAGAGATTTTTTTCACGAAATTAGGGATGGGGCTGGGATAATCCTACCACCCAATTTATATAGTGGGTCCACAAAGGTTCACCTCTTCTAAAAAAACCAAAACAAAAGTTTTCGGCTGCAAAACTGATGCAACCATTTTTTTGGAACGAGGAAAGAATTCTGCTCATTCAATACTAAATGGTAAAAGGCACCAAAATGAATGGGGAGGTATATTTAAAGACGATTTAGAGCTTGAAAGAAGCGTTGAAATTGAAACTGCCATTATCGTGGAGCAAGAAGAATCTAATCCTTCATGACAATTGCAAGGTCCATAATGCAATGTCCAGGCTGTAATTCAAGAATGTGAATTTACGAAGCTACGTCTTTCATCGTACAGCCCCGACTTCACCTTTGACTTTTTTCTGTTCAGTAATCTCAACAAAAAAAAACTTAGGGGCAGAAGGTTCACCAACGATGAGCTGAAGGCAGCTGTTGATGCCTATTTTGAGGAGCTTCCGAAAGATTTATTTTAAGGGATGCGGCAACTATGGCAACGTTGGATTAAGTGTATTGATGGTCAAGGTAGTTACGTAGAAAAAAATATCTTACGTGGCGTAGCTTACATAAAAAACGCCCTTGTAGAAGCAAGCATCATTGGAACTACCCAATGAAAATATTGCAAACTCAAATAGTTATAAAGTGCACATTAAGACTAAACGCAATTAAATAAATGAGTTACTACTAATTTACATGAAAGTACGTTGTTGATATGCAACGTTTATAGACACAACCAATAAAAACACTGCACGATACTGTATTACGCATTTTTGGTTCATTCAAACACAAAAGTAGCTCGGTATGGTCACCGCAACCTTCGAATTGTGATATACAATAAAACATCACATACAGGGTCCGGCAACGACGCGGGAGTGAAAGGTATTTCTAAACTATGAGAGTTACATGAATATTGTGTATATAAAAATTGTAGGTGCGAAGGTGGTGCACATTGCTAAAATATTTTTGAATATAACAGAGTGGCTCAAAAAAGCGTGGCGAATCAAACTTCCTTTATTTAAAATGGCATGCCCTATATTTGGATAGCTTAAAAGTTTTGCATTGAATACGCATCATTTTGATATCAAGTTGTATGGGCCTAGCGTCAACTGTTTTGGAGATATTAACGATTTTATTTTTAAAAATGCTGAACTTCGGGCGACTGCTGTAAGCAACAGAAAACAATTGAATGAAGCAAAACGTTATCAAAAAATTATGATTTTCGTGAAGTACCTTTTAAATGTAAAATGGTGGATCTGGGCATTAATGCTATACAGGGTGCTCAATATTTGGAAATGTACTAATTTCGATTTTTTTCAAATGGAACGCCCTGTATATTTTTATTTTTTTGAAAAGCCCTCCTAATGAGCTTTTTTTGATATGTCACTTCATACCACTAAATTCAACTGTTTTTCAGATATGCATGTTTCAACATTAAAAAAACAATTTAAGCCCCTTAAGATGCTTTATTTCAAGGGATAACAAACAAACGCCTCTAAAAATAATGATTTAAACACTTAACCTCCAAAAATTAAAACGCAAAACCAGGTTTAGAAAATATAAATGCAGTCAGTGTTGATACGAGGAATAATAAACACGAAAAAACGATAAATGCAGGAATAATTTAATTCCAAGGTCAAATAAAATCAGATAAAAAAACAAATGCCAATACGCCAAAATCCTATACGTAATTACATTAAATGTACAAATAGTTCTCTTTTCCGGCTCTGAATATTAAAGCTGTACAGAGAACTCATAATCAGCAAATATAATTACATATTTCCATTTATTTAAATGGAATACCCTCTATATCTCTGTATCTTGGAAAGTACTTTTAATAAGCTTTCTTCTGACATTTTCTATCCCTAAATTCAATCGCTTTCCAGATTTAATTGTCTACTACTTTTTTTCGTTTTTCCGTATTTATTAGGGATGTCGTACCCGGTCTAAAATCAAACCCGGGTACCCGAAAGCAGTACCCGGGTACCCCCGGGTACCCGAAATATATAACAAAAATGTTAGTGTACATCTGAACATCTGAAGTAACTACAAATTGCTTTCTTTTACGCCGCAAGTTTTAAATTGAACTAAATTGAAATAGTACCTACTCGCCAATTCAAACTGCAAGTCGTCTGTTATTCGTAAGTATTTTAACACTTCCAAGTGTTATCAAATTCAATATGTGACTTTTTGTCCGAAATTGGTAGCAGCATCAATCAACATCACACACAGGATGTTTATGTTACTTCATCCCATACTGACGCAATTTAATGGTACTATTGACGTGTTGAATATTTCGGTGAAGCGGATTTATTGCCTTCCTTATATGAAACAAAAAACATTATGTGGTATGGGATCCACCCCATCCCAATCTTGTTATTACTGCATGGTTATGTTTTTCTAGCGCTTATTGCTATTATTTTTATCATCTTCTCCGAAAAAGGCTGACTTCTTGGAAATTACATAATTTACTAGTCGGGTACCCGGGTCCTGAAACTACACCCGGGTCGACTAGTACCCGAGTCGACCCGGGTACCCGGGTACCCGCCGACATCCCTAGTATTTATTATTTCTAGTTTTGAGTAGTTGCTGGATTTTTGTTTCCTAAACTTGGCTTTACCTTTTTTTGATAAGAAACCAAATGTTTAAGTCATTATTTTAATGAGATTTGTTTGTTATCCCTTCAAATAAAGCATCTTACGGAGCTTAAGTTGTTTTTTATGTTCACGCATGCATATCTAAAAAAACAGTTGAATTTAGATGTATGAAGTGACATATCAAAAGAAAGCTAATTAAAAGGGCTTTTAAAAAATATAAAAATGTACAGGGCGTTCCATTTAAAAAAATCGAAATTATTAAATTTGCAAATATTAAGCACCCTGTATAGCATTAATGCCCAAATCCACCATTTTACATTTGAAAGGTAGTTCACGAAAATCATAATTTTTGATAACGTTTTGCTTCTTCATTCAATTGTTTTCTGTTGCTTACACCAGTTGCCTGGAGTTCAGCATTTTGTGGAATAAAATCGTTAATATCTCCAAGTCAGTTGCAGTTAGTTAGGTCCATACAACTTGATATCAAAACGATATTTTAAGCTACCCAAATATAGGGCATTCCATTTAAAAAAAATAGTAAGTTTGATTCGCCACGCTTTTTTGAGCCACCCTGTATATTCAAAACTATTTTAATAATGTGCACCACCTTCGTACCTACAACTTTTATATAAACAATATTCATGTAACTCTCATAGTTTTAGAAATATCTTCCACCCCCCGCGTCGTTGCCGGGCCCTGTATGATTGTCCTGTGGAAACTTGAGCGTTTCAAATATGACGTGGGAAGAAAAATGTTATCAAAAAGTTACAAACTCTTCCGTAGGAGTCAATTTCTATAAAATCGACTCTGCCTAATAGCTCTGTATGGTATAATATACATTGGTCTTTTTATTGGTAAATGCACTCGAAATAGCGTTTTACTGAAAATGCGCCATTCGTGCTTGTTTAGAATATAAGTACAAAAGGAGCATAAATATTTACACGTTATTTATATGGAAAGTAAAAAAAAACGTTTATGCTCTCGACAAGCAGGGCCCTGGAACAAAAATGCCGCAATAATAAACAAAGCAAAGCGCAACAAACGCCGCCACAAAGAGAGGCTTTTATCTATGGATTTTTTTCTTAGAAATTACTATTGTTATCGTAAGCTATGTCTCGTTCATGAATTTTTATGATTTACTCCGAAGGCCAACTGATTTTTTAAATGACGCTATTAGTTTCGCTTAGAGACCGCCACTAATTTTAATATGGTTGTAGCCAGCAATACTATCAGTATCAATGCTGTCCCAAAAGAAATAAAGTGAGGGCCTTTTCGATTATCACAACTCTTAGTTGTAGATCCCGTAGGACTCTTCGTTTTTACAGCAAATTATTAGGTAATTATTATTGTTTATTATTTTTATAGGCCACCTGGGTGCCTGAGTAGGTTAGCAGCCTGCATAGCAACCAGGTGAACATGGGTTCAAATTTAGTCTCATTAGTTAAGTTAATTGTAAGTTAGGTTTAAAGTTAAAGGTGTATGGTATGCTTGGATGAGGGGAGCGTAATGTAAGTCGCGTGCGGCTCAGTACCTCCGTTGCACATCCCGCGAGGTATGAATGGTGCTCGACATCGGAAGGTAAACGAGGTTAAAGATAATGAATGAACCAAGGAATTATTTTTGTAAATATCTTTTTATTAATTGCCCAACAACACGTCATTTTAATCACTGCGCTTATTAACACAATTAGCGGCATTAGATTATTACAAAAATGGAACGCAAGCTCATACTCCATATCTCTGCAAACGTGTTTATTACCTCCTGGACTGCATTTTTGATTGATAGATGTTTAAATGTAGCTTGTTCGGTTACTATGTACTTGGATATAATAATTATATTAAAGGCTAGATAAAACCTGGACAGTGACGTTCTACAGCAGTGCTACTGACATTTGTTTATCGTGTTGCTATTTTAAAGGAAATGATCTCATCTACAGTTACTTTTAAACAACAATTTCTACTTTCCAACACAGAAAATAACAAGTTAAGTGTCTACGAAAATTCTCTCAAAACTGGTCTTCTCTGTCAGATATTCATGGAGGGGAATGCTATTTACAAGGAATATTAGGGTGTTCAAAAGCCAATCTTTGTTGCTAATTTATTGTAATCCCCTTTTCAATTATATATTTTGTTTTTTGGTACCGGAAAAGGTATCAGCGAGGGGTTACTCACAACGGGATATCCTGTGTACACTTGCCGGGAGATCTTGGGGATATCTAGGGGAGATCCGAGGAAATCTCAGGAGGTTTGGGGAAATCTTAGGAAATCTCGGGAGATATCGGGAGATCTTGGGGATATCTAGGGGAGGTCTGAGGAAATCTCGGGAGATCTTTGGATATCTCTGGGTAATCTCAAGGATATCTGAGGAAATCTTCAGAACATCTGAGGCAATCTCAATGATATATTATAGTTTGCCGCTACGCTAGGGTAGCGTTAATTCATAATGCGCAGCCCCATTTTAGTGGTTGAGACCGTGCGCCAGCGTTTGCCGGTCTGTAGTGTTGTAGGGATGTTCGATACACCGAAAAGTACCGGTGCAATCATATCGTATCGATTTAAAAGTATCGGTTCAGGGCAGTATCGTATACAAAAGTACTGCTACATGAAATACCGGTACACATTCGATCCAGGATATTTCAATAAAAAATCAACAAAAAACAGTTACAAAATCAGTATTATAAATACTTACATCTATTAAATAGCATAATAACTTTTATAAACGCTTAAAAACTTCCCAAGTAACATGAAAATAATGACTGAAATGCATTCATATTTTCCAACAAAGTTTAGTTTCATAAACGTATATAAACACTACAACTGCATAAAGCAGCATGTTATAAATATTTAAGCTGAATGATGAAGTTTTTATTGGATATTGAATCATTATCATAAAATTTGTTGGAATACATGAGAGCTCCAGTCCGCCAGAATTAGTCATTCGCCTTAGAATTTATCAATTACGATTATGCTGTACCAACCGAAACCTGAAGTGTAGTACGTACACATGTTAAACGGGAAGATTTCGACTCAACAAAATCATTTTGTTTTGATTTTTATTCTCCAGTTTATAGAAGCTGAAAATTACTTATTGAAAGTTATCGACGTTCGACCATCTCGCGCTTACTTCCATAGAACACTAAATATAAATATCAAACAACATAATTGGGATTATTTAAATTTTTGTTAGAAATAAAAAAAAATAATGGACAAAAGATCAGTTATTGGAACCGAGACGGCAAAACCTTAGATAGGTCCTGGCGATACTGACTGAAAATGAATCGTATTGTATCGTTTATTGAAATACTGGTACAAAATATCAAGTATCGGAAGACAAAGTACCGGTACTTCAAAATATCAAACGTCTGCGTTCTCTAGCAGCCATGGGCCAGTGCCCCCCCCCCCCCCCCGCAACGCGAAGGTTGCGGAAGTTTTTGTTCCGCCAGTGTTTTTCTAAACTTGTGTGGATGAGCCATATATGTATTAATACATATATGGGATGAGCCTACGATATGACGGACCGGAATGCGAGGGAAACAATGGGAACCGACATCGTGTTTTGAGGTTAAATTTGGAACCCATGAGAGTTATTTTAATTTTGTGTAACAGTAAAATTTATATAATTAATAACATATTTAAAAACAATGGTCTAATTACCCGACTAAAGAAGACTTATATGTTTAGCAGTTGTTCAAACCCCGGGGTAGGCACAAATTTACGTTGAAAAACGTACAATATCAGTCCTTCTCAGGACTAACTACAGGAACACCTGAAGACGGGAGTAGAACAAAACTCCCGAAACGTTGTGTGATTTACACCCTAGACAGTGGAAAAGGTTTGAAAAACATATCAATATAGATACACGATAACAATTTAGGATTCAATCTTGAAACATTTCTGTTTTTATTTTTAAATGCGCCCTATTGTTGACGTAGATTGTTACCGTTGTTCAACTGTATAAAAAAAAACAAAATCGATATTTGAAACAATAAATTAAACAGTTACTGCTGGCTGCACAATCAATTAATGTCGAACTGACTTGTTCATGTAGTATCTTTTATGGATAAAACTGAACTTCAAATGACTTTAGATTTGATTAAATGAAACTAATTGTGAAACTTTAACACTAAAATAATTATTCAAGCAAAATTTAGTTGACTCACAGTTTGAACATTTTTGAAACAACTAGCTTTAGCCCGCGGCGCATGTCGCATTTAAAGTTTCGCGCGTTAGTATGAGATGTGCGCAGATCTTCCTGTCATGAACGCCATCCGAACTTACATCGGGCGGTGACCTCGGAAAATCGATTGGTAAAGGTGGATGTAAACAGATCGTTTGGACTCATTCAGCAAGGAAATAATAAACCATCCTTATCATTACATAAAATGTACTTGTGTTCGTAGTTTTAAAAAACACAACTAATAAGCATAATAAGTAATTGTTTTATGTGTTAATATTGCTATTAAAAGTAATAGGAAGTTTGTTTACATACCTAGGTTTGATGTTTTGTACAAAATGAATCACGATTCAGCGAGAATTATTGATTCATTACAAAAAATTTCATTTTCATTTCACTAATTCTCTAACGAACTTCGTCGAGCCTTGACAATAGTTAATCCATTATGACCTTGTTTTATACAATAATGTTATCATATTGTTGTAGAACCTTTAATAATAAAGGTAATACGGAGGAAAAGCAAAATCAAACCAACGAACTGGACGGATCTGGAGAGGTTGATGCTGTCAATGAGCCTAAGTTGGATTTCTTTTGGCAAGTTGAACAAGAAGGTGTTACATTTAAAAAAATATTTTAACGTTAGTGGGGTACACCATCATTTATACGCTTGGTAATTTAACTGCCGCGGACTTTCCCGAAATCGAACAAACTGTTCGAACTGTTGTATTAAATTCGGTGGATAAGAGTGAATATAGAAATCATTTTGGACCATTATATGAGAAACATCCCCAAAATTTTTAAATTTCGGGCCCGCAAAAAAACATTGCTTTTAACTCTTACAAAATGTGTTACAGATAAAGTAGATCTGAAAAAAACAGAGAAAACCCCTAGTAATTTCGGTAACTCCCAAGAAGAAAATGACGACAATGAAAATGTGTGTAACGAAACAGACATTGAGTTGGAGGAAACACCCGACCTATCATTATTACCGTTAACAAACTTAAATCTTAAAAGATTATTCTGATATTGTCACTGATGATAATAGTATATTATTGTATAAGTAGGCCTTTAAAGCACGTACGACGAATTTAAGAGCACGACGCATAGTGTAGTCCTTGTAACGTCGCTAGTGCTTTAATGGCACTTATACAGATTTTTTGTTGATTGCTAGAATTCATGTATTGTACTGTTATTAAGAATTTTATACGATTTTTTCATTTGGGTATTTTAATGGTCTATCGTTTTAATTGCCAGAAAATAGTTAGTTTTAATTAGGTATTTTTGATATTTACCTTGCTACATGTTTTGTTTTATGGATAACACAAGTAAAAAAATAACAAATTTTGTCTCTGCAATAAAAAAATCTATTTGTAAAAATCAATGATTGTGGGAAATACGAATTCAGAGGGTCGTAAAGCCTGCTAAGCATACAAACTTTTCCTTGCACTACTAAAAATTTTAATAGATGAAAATAGTTTGACAATTTGACAAAATTACAGAAGATCTCGGGAAAATCTTGTGATATTTGCGAGAATCGTGAGAGCTCTTGGGGGATATGAGGGAAATCTCAGAGGTTCTGGGGAGATCTGGGGAGATGTCGGGAGATCTTAGGAGATCTGGAGGATATCTCGGGAGATCTGGGGGATATCTCGGGAGATCTGGGGATATCTCTGGATATCCCTCGGAAATCTAGGAGGTCTAGGGAGGTCTGAGGATATCTGAGGGAGATCTCGGGAAATCTTTTATGCAAGGATATCTCCTGTACACTTAAATCCTTGGTGATTGACCCCTCGGGTATCAGGACAGACGATGTTGGATTAATTCAAAATATATTTTGGCATTTCTACACATCAATCACATCGAGACTGCCAACTCACTTGAAGTTTACGAAAAACTAAAGCAAGGTCTGCCGACTTGCCATAATTAATTCGTTAGCAAGGAACCCACGTGCAAACGTATTAGAAGTAGTATATACTATATAATTATCCATAGCGGTTAACGTTACATAGTTTATATGATTTTATTAATTACTTGTTTATGGCGTAGTCCTGGTAGTACGGTTCCTAAAACGTTTAACCGTTTATTCATTAGAAATGGCGGCTATTGGGAGTTCATATAAAAATAAATTTCTTTCAAGACAAACCGTTCATATAATAATTGCTCTTTGCAGTAATTTACTGTATGTAATTACAATCATGCCGATATCGGGCACGGCTCTCTTGGAAGATATATTGTAAAGCAATATTTGTCACGAATCTGTTTTAATATCTGTTGTAACTGTGCAAGGAAGCAGCACATTAATGCGCCTACAAAATATGCGAATTATAGACATCACCAGCAAATGGACAAATTGTCACCTGTAAGGAGCATTGGGTATATCAACACTAAGAATTCTTATACTTGAAACACGAGTTAGCTCATCTAAATCATTAGTATTTCCGTCTCTGTTCCTTTAACTCATCATTATCAAATACTAATCCAATCTAGTTTTCGAAGAGATTAGCAACGTTTCGAATAACTACTATAATTAGGAGGGATTTGGGTAACAACATGTGGATTATTTAGCATAAGATAAGGCTGCTTTCCACCTGCCTGGTTTTATTCCAGTTTGCTCTCAACTTCCATCAATCGACTACACAATGTCAAGTGTTATATATAACGAAATAACGGCTCACATATGGGTCTTTGTTTGCCTTTCCCATATCCGTATCAACGAGCCCTTTTATCTGCGACTATCTATGGAATAGAAAAACAGAAATAAACTCGAAACGAATTGCTGCAGCGGGTTAATTATATTTTCAGACAACCTGCGAGAGGCGTGCACCGCCGATATAAATCTGCTGGTGCATGTTAAGCAACAATTTAGAAATTTCCATTCGGAACCGCGTTGTGCACGTCTGTACTCTATCACGTTGATCTGGCCAAGTAGGCAGTTTGTAGTTTCTATTTATGTTCTCGCAGGAATTAAAAGTTGAGAATGTTCTGTTCCGATCAACGAGCACTGTAACAACCCGAACGCCTACTACGTGTTCGTTATTACAGAACAGGTCTACCTGTACGAGTGGCATACCCTGTAATTACTAATTTCCTTTTTTCGAATGTAGCTGGTCTGTCTACTTTACATTATTCTAGGCCGACTACTGGTAAAACGAAAAGATACTAAATAAAAATCAAAGAAGAGCAGTGATGTGGAGGAATTACATCTGCGACTTATGTTTATTTACAAGTACATATCTTTTTATGGATCAATATTATTTGTATGTTATAAAAATGAGAGAAGAAGCAAAGTGCTTTAAAATGCTACATTTACTTAAACTATACAGGGTTTCCACACGTGGAATTTATTATTTTTAACATTTCATATATCGTAAAGGATAGGTTACCATGGATCATGATTGAATTTGCGTGAAACATATGACGTCAACATAAACGATGTTGCTAGATCACTTAGGTCTGTGAGATACACAACGTGTTGTCCCATTTTGTATGGAATTATTGGAAATATCTTAATATAGTGTTGTCAGAACTCACATATCGTTGGTATGGTATTAGTTACGACGTTTGGCTTTTGAAATCAAGTCGTGGTTAGCTTTGACAACCTCAAACTATATAGTAGATATGTAGTATACAAAGTTTCGTTTTTTTTACATTAATTAATAGCAATAAATGAAAAATAATTTTAAAACCCATGCACTCACAGATAGTGACTAAAAGTACTTTTCAACAATGAGAAAACCAATGGAAATATTGTTTTAATTAAAAGCTATTTAATTTAATATAAGTAATAAATGAACATGCTGCACCTACTTACATAATAAAACAATACTCACTACAAAATGTGGACAAAATACAACTACATACTGCCGACAGTTTCATTTATGATCGATATTGAGTGAAATACTATAATAAGACTTACGGAAATTTTTTAAAGAAAATACATTTCACAATGTTATTTACAGCAAATAATGTATAACACGAACAATATTAATAACTGTATTACTTAAATCTTTAAATTAAGGACATACTTTAGGTTTGCGGAAAGTTCGGTCCCCACATTTCGTACCCCACATTTCGTTCCCGGAAACTTCGTTCGCGAGGGAGCTCAATTTGTCTGCTAGATTACAGGGTGTTGAAAAACGAGTGCAGCGATCGGAATGCAGTTAGAAAAATAAAAAATATTTTAATTTATTATAATAAACTTATAAGAACTTTCAGTTTACAAGAGGGCATTACATTTTATTTTTAGTTTTACATAAAAATATTATAGGATTCATAATTCCTGTTTGGTTTGTAGAGAATTTTAAGAAAATTTTCAGTTTTTCAAAAACAAGTCGGCCTTGACAGTTAAGCAAAAAGGATTTTCTTTTCAGGTAAACTACCCTTTTTGTTTATGATACAGAAAATATTACTAAGAGAAGTTGTCCAGAGTGAGAAATTATGGCCCTATACAAAATATCAGGAAGATACTTAGATTAAACCGTCATTTTTAATAAATACAATTTATTTTGTTTTATAAATTTATTATAATAAATTAATTAATTAAAATATCTTTCATTTTTAAACTATATTCCGATCGCTGCACTCGTTTTTCAACACCCTGTAATCTAGGAGACAAATTGAGCTCGGTCGGGAACGAAGTTTCCGGGTACGAGATGTGGAGAGACGAATTATCCCGGGAACGAAATGTGGGGTACGAAATGAGGGGAACGAAATGTGTGGAACGAACTTTCCCCATCCCCATTCTTGTATCCATTGTTGCTTGAATTTCATGGCCTACTAGATATGCAACTCAGTCGCTTTAAAAGTTGGGTACCGAAACCACAGCTGTGGAAGTAGGGAAAGTAAGGCAGTCGTCGAAGGCGTGATGCTCCACATCACCCAGCACGCCGTTAACGGTGTGCCAGATGAACTGGGTTTCGGAAAGAGATATTTCGGCGACCCTGACTCGCCGAGTTTCAGGCCATATTCCCACGTGTGGAATGATGCGCTCAGAACTTTACTTTTACTGGATATGCAATAAATACGAAATTGTACCATAATTTCTACATTACTCAAGTTTACTACATTTTTTTCGTTATTTTGTGACGTCAAATTAAAATGATCAAATTAAAATGATCAAATTTTAACTATATTTTAAAATGTTTACCTCTATTACTACAGTGACTATATAATCAGTGTGGCCATACGGTGGTCATGTTTTCTAGTGGTTGAAGGCAAAAGTTTTCCAAGTTATTGTAATTTTTAACAGTGTATAAAATGTTTAGTTACAAAAAGTTAATAATGTCAAAATAAACCATTGGCATTTTATAACTTGTCAAAAGTTTTAGTGGACGTATCACGTGATGAAATCCGTCAAATTATAGTTTGTTTCTACGGAAAAGAACCATACTTCGACGTTTTTCGTAAATTGGTTATTTACGATATACAGAACAGTATTAACATCAAACAAAGCAGAACATTTAACAGATAAATAAATATTTTCCTGTAAGTTTTATATTGCTTAAATATTCGTAAGTAACTGCTCAATTGGGGTGTACATTTGCAATTCCAGTTTGAACATGTATAGCAAGTAGTTTAGTGTTGGGAAAACTCCAGAATAGCCCACTGGTACATTTTGACATGTACGGAATATGAACATAAAAGAACTGTTATGCTAGTGGTGAATGGATTTTAAGCTATAAATAAGAGAAATACTCATTGGGAAATTCAAATTCAATATCATTGTCGACGATTGGACTAACTGCTGGTTTTACGGTGATACAAGGCATTTTGTACGAAGTACACACAAATCTTAAACTGCAGCTAACCTAAATTCGCACCTTGACGGCAGCCAAGATTGGGTCTAGCATGAGACTCGTGTTTTGCCTCTATTGTCTGAACATTTGTAGAACCTCCGACAAACTGAGAATCACCTTATCACGCACATGCGCCTAAGCACCAATTGGGCTAGATTGGAGTTTAGACCATGTATTTATTTAATATAATTTAGATGTTAATAAAGCACATTAAATGACCGAGAAGATTTCTATACAAATAATGTTATATCATTTGCGTTTTGGATTTGAATTTTCCAATTTCCATTAATTGTAATAAATTGATGAAAACACCTTATGACTCATATTTCTTCAACATTTAAACCCCTTTGTGGTATTTTATTGTATTTGAGAGCTCAGTCATTTTGAATAACATTCTTTCACTTCAGCAAATGAATTGTCAAATTTTATTTTTTGTTACGAAATGTGGCTTGCACCGTTAAAAAAATTGGTTTTCCGCAAAATCTTATTTTGACATTGGATAAAAAAGTACCAGATGTGACCACACTGTGATTATATAGTCACTGAACTATTACGAACCACGATTCTCAGTTAATCCTATCGAATATGGGACAACCTATACGTCAAGACAATGTCTGATGACGTGATGGCTCACACCGCTAGAAGAATGTTTTAAGACAAATATATTCTGCTAGACTTGCTGATAATATCTGTTCTCTGTGTCTTCGCATTCTGAATTATTCTTATGCGCTACAGTCTACAAATTCAAAGCTGACTGAAGCAGCTAAAAAATCGACGAGATAATACTACTTCCATCAACAATTGCAGTACACAGTTATTATGTTTTCGGGGGAACAAGAATGCCTGGTATCAAAAAGATGGAGCGATGGTTCACGCTGCTAGAAGAATTAATGTTTTAAGAAATCTATTCTTAACCTGCATTATCTCTAGACTTGCTGATAATCTCTGATCCAGCCGCTCTCTGTATCTTCGCGTTCTCAATTATTTTTTATGGGCGACAGTCGACAAAATAAAACCTGACTCGAGCAGCTAAAATCCTTTGTTCATCAACAATTTGGAGTGAAGAGATATGATCACTTTCGGATGGAGATTACAAAATATGTGTATGGAAAATTGCTATTTGAAAAACAGATGGATTTTAAAATAATATAATTGAATAAATTACAGTTTGAAAACGAATGACAAATACTTAATTTGAAACAAAATAAAAATTTAGTAGGTTTAACTCAAATAGATAAGACTAGCGTGTATAAAAAGGGAATTTGTTGTTAATTATTGATAACAAACTTGAAAAAAGTAGAAAAACGATTTTGGTCTGATTAAAAATATTTAAAATTACCCTGTTTTTTATTAAGAAATGTGCTGACATATAAAAAAGGGTATACGTAATATCTACGTGGTGTATTAAAAATGGAATTTTAATAAATAACAAGAAGTGAAGAATTAACTAATGATGATTATTGATATGTGGTAAAAACTAATGGATAGCAGAATTGTTCTATACAAGTGAATCATTAATAAAATACCGGGTCAACTTTATTGGAAAAATTACATTTGACATATTACGTTAATTAAGTTGGATCACGTCAAGCTGATTGTTGCTGAATAAGACTTCCAGAGGAGTATCATCAAAGAAAAGAAAAATATTCCAGGAGGGTGGCAGTTTGCTGTAGCAGGAGGATGTCTGCAGGTTATCTGTTTACAGAGTGCTGTAGGAAAATTGGAGTTTGCTGATCTTGGACGGTTGGGACCTGTTGTCTGTATGTGAACAGTGCATTGCAGGAATGTGCTTGAAAGGGTCAATTCGCAGATCTGGTGGAGGTTGCCGTCTGGTACGTTGTGTGAAACAAATAAAAGGTGAGTGATTTCTTATTAAAAATCATAACTAGAAATGAAATGACGACAATAAGAAGGTGAACTAATTAAGATATCATTACGTACTGTGTTTTTGATATTGTTGTGTACCATTGAAAACATTGGACATTTGTCATTTGAAATTCACATTTGTTTTGACAGTTGGTTGACATAAGTATTGACTTGTGCGAATGATATTTAAAATATTAGAACTTCAATCTTTTAGAAACCAAGTAACTAGATAAAGAATCCACCCCTGATTTTTCAGGGGCTATCTATAATAGTAATTATTGACATTATAATACAAAATACGGCAATTGGTAATTTAAAAAAACAGATTAATAGCAATATACTTGAAGGTATATTTGCAATGACCGAGAGTACCCTACAAACGCGATAAGCAAACAACATTCGTATAGGTACTGTATGTAGATACGTATGTAATATGCGACATTTATAATCATTTACTAATTATTGAGTTTTTACATCGAATAACCCGAATTCAACAAAGTAACAAGCCTAAATTTTTCCCCCTGAACCACTGCGCCACGACCAGGTGCGTACTAAGCTTCTGGCTTCGTTATAAATATGCTATAAATGTTTGTCCTATTTGCGATGGTTATCCTTTATTTGTTGGATCAAATTTTCGTCAAGGGTAAAACCTGAGATATGTTAAAAATATTACTTTTTAATTTTCCTCAGTTAAAACAAAAAATAGATATTTTATGTTTTAAGATGCTCACCGCTGACGGTATTCGTTAGCATTTTAAACATTTAGTAAAAAATATGCTTTGCACTGCTTATTCTTAATTTTCTATTATAATTAAAATGAAAGAAAAATAAGATTTTCATCATCACAACCATAGCACTTATAAATGTATATGAAAATAGCCCAGGATAAAATATATAGTTTAAAAATATTTAGAACTCCCAACACTTAATGATCCTTTCTCACTGCAGATATACATATAAATATTCCTCGAGTTTCCATAGGAGTTTTATAATCCCGGCTGGTGACTTGCGCGATGTCAGTATGCATATTTTATGTTAAATAAATGGATTGATATTGTTCTGATCACACATACTACTGCCAGGTTTATACTTCGCAACGGTCTGAAAAACTGGAAAGATACCAAGTCCACCAAAGCAATGTCATGGTTCTATACTTCCAACACAAAAAATTATATAAACCCTGGTTTCATTTCCACAATTTGAACGTGAATGGATTGGATATTACAGATCACGAAACTTCTATGCGGCTTTGTTGTTAGTTGATGGCGAATCCCTACACAACACGAAGGCGAACCGTGACCATTACAAAAAGTATTTAGTCTCATATTTAAATGAAGCAACTGCAATCAGTCATGCACGAACAACACAAAATGGAGTAAGGTTATCTTCGAGCTGGCGTGGTGCAGGTCTGCACGAGCAAGTTGCAGCTGCACGCTCATCAGGGTATGGGCTGTACTTTTATTTCTAAATTATTAAAACCAATAACAATAATTGTTAATAACAATTTAAAAGCGTCTCCTGGATGGCTTAGTAGCCTGCTTAATAACCAGATGGACATGGGTTCAAATTTGACTTAACTGAAAATTTTCTCTGAGCAACAACGCGTTTCAGTATTTAATTAGCAACGTACCTACATAGTATGCAACGATTTCACCTGAAGAGATGTTACTTAGTCAATACAAGTTTCATTCTACACACAATTAATTTAGATAATTGTAAGTAGGAATCAAATTATGTGTTGTGTATCTACACAGTGTGGTCAAGATAAAAATGCACAGATTGGGAACTCGTAAGAGAAACAGATTACGTTAAATTTATTTCTATCATTTAATCCAATCTATCTCTTACCGTTTACGACGTTCTCATGTGTGCATTCTTCTGAGTCTTAAACACGCTGTGTAGGGAAAAACGTCACTTGTTACGATTAAAATAAGTACTAACATTTGGAACCACCTTACATTTAAAATCAAGATGCTCGACTTCGAAAACCTTGGGAGAATGTGAGGCTGACCTTAACGTTTCCCAAAAACATTTACAAAAACAATAGCACTTTTCCATATAAAGAGTTGGAGGAAAACAACACAATCTTTCAATGATTTACAAAACGAAATCTTCAGAACTGCTTTATTTATGAAGGTTAAAGCTAGCACGAAAAATGGAAAAATCATACAATAAAAGTGCAGCATAATTACCAAGTCTAGTTGTTCTTAATTTTCAAACACAAATCCAGATTATATCAAGGCAACGAAAGTAAAAGTTATTTACAATCTCGCATATTATACCAAATTGGCAATTTTTACAAAGTTTTCAAAGGAATGACTTAAGAAGTCGCTGCATTAATAAACCATAAACCAGATTCGTTTTGGCGAAAACGCCATAAAAACCACCCAGGCCAGTCTCTTACGACAAGACAATCCCATTATGAACATTTCCAGCCACAGCCCACTGTGTTTTCCCATGGCCAAAACACATCCTACCCAAGTTTTACGCACTCGCACCAGCGTTTACATGAGCCGTTTGAATAATAAGGGCCATTAATCTCCCAAACAAATGACCGTACGAGACTTTCTTAATTAAAAACGTAGTGAGATGGTCTTCGTTACAATTTATCATTTGTTTCTGGAAGTGTATTAATAATAGGGGCCGCAACCTTGGGACATAGAAATAAAGCCGGATAAGTAATTGAAGTCTTTCATAGATCGCCAGCACGGGAACAAGCAGCCGTTTTTCGAGGAAACTCATTAATTAATATAATTTAACCGACAAAATTACTAAAGCGACGACGAAACGTCTTAATACAATGTTTATATTTAATTCAACGTCTGATGGAAATACTGGCATCTTACAAAAACAAGCCAGCGCTCCTTAACTAAACGTAGTAATAAATTGTTTGGTTACGTTTAACAAAATAAAATAAAATTGTCACAACGCAACGACGACTAAACCAGAAAGAGCCAGAAACGTATTAAGTTCCACTACTAAGAAACTAAACAAATATATAAAAGTATTTAAAGCTGTTTCAATTGGGATGTAATTTATTCACAAGTTGCGTGTGGTCCCAGATTTATTAAGCCGCGTTCTAACTGCCAATTAAAAATACATAAAAATCCAAACTTTTCTCTTCTGGGGCTTCTGTAGAATTTATATAAAAGTTGGGAAAAAAACCTTTTTCGACCCTGCGGTATCAGATTAATGGCATCACGGTAAAGGTTCGACCAAATAAAGTTAATGAATGAATAAAATGGGAAAGATCACTTAATTGTTGCTACTTATATGCCTTAACAGTCCCTCTAAATCAGGTTAGCATTCGATTTTTAGTTGTTGGTATTGTTGTTGGCAAAAAGTAGCAAAATATATGGAAAATCCAAAAACAGGACATAGCTATCAGACCAGTGGACTTCCTTGACTAATCACCTACTTCCTTGATTACTGGGTTAAAGAAAATTCTCTGTAATTTTTATAATTTCAAACCCAAATTTGCAATAATTATTAGATTCTACAGAATTATCTAAAACTATATCCAGTTTACAATTTCCTCAATATTTCACCATTTGCTTTTCTGATGTTACTAATCCTTTCTTTAGTAAATTTTCTAGTGAATGTTTTGATCTTATTAAAAAACTATCTTCTAATTTTAGTAAGAAATTAGGATTAGCCATTAATTCTAATTTATCTCCATTTTCAGCTGAGATTTACATGATTCTTTAAAGAAGGTGTATCAAAGATACCGAAAGATGGCATTTAGTAGAGTAGATATGTGAACGCTTTTTTTGTCATTTTCAACTCAGTTAACCTTATTAACGAATATATTAATTGGCCCAATTCTATTGATCCTAATATTAAATTCACATACAAAATCTAAAATAATAATTCACTTCCTTTTTTTAGATTTGCTTATTTACAGAAAACCAAGTTGTATTGATCACGTATATGAATTTGTTAATTGTTTGTCCGTTGTGTTCGATTTTATGGAACCAACATCCTATCTTGTGGAACATGTACAAAATGGCGAGCAAATTTCGATATGCGTATTTGTTTGTCTGTGAATTTTATTTTCTTTGTAGAGATTTATTATCTATTTCCACGTTAGTTATCGATTTTATTTCTGAATTCAATATACGAGTATTTAAATACAAGCTATTAAGAACGGTTACCTTGTAAATTTAATACTGCCTATTTTCCAACAACTTACACAAAACTCTCCACTAATTTAACACTAGTTCGAAAACCTGATAACTTCAGTTCAATTCTTTATTTTGATCCCATTTCCCTTTCTATGAAATCATTATGAATCAACATAACGTATTATTTTCTTCCTTCAATTCCCTTCACAACCTATAATAGTTTTCAATTAAGATCCTATACCTCCTGTAGATAGATTCGGAATTTTATCACCTTAATCGTTCTCCTTGTGATTGTAGGTGACAGGTCCCTCCTTAAAACAAAATGTTTCTGAAAATTTTTCTTATAATGAAAATACATAACAACGTGCTGATAATTTCATGAAATCATAGAGTGCGACATTAATTGTATCTTCCTTAACATCCGTCAGTTCTGCTTGCTCCTTGTTTTTTTTTTTTCATTTTCTAGCGTATTTAGGGAGTTTTTTAGTTTTATTTTAATTGTAAGTTGTTTGTTTTCTGTCATTTTGAGCTGTGTCTTCCCCAAACGTTCCATGTTTTTTCTCAACTGCTTATTTTAATTCATACAATCTAACATTTTAACAATTGAAGTTTGACTTTTGATCATTTTATATTTGTCACACGTTAATTGTCGGTTTTGATATGGTCTATTTTCATTTATCAATTTATTACCTGCATTTTGCACATGTGCTTTCATCGCCGAAGTGTTGTGTAACCTTTTTTTTGTCCGTTAGTACACTCTTTAATTACTATGTTTCTATTTTAGATGCAACCTCATTTTCACGTGAAGATTAAACCAATGTATCAGTTTTGAAACGTGTCGCCAACTCGTTAAACTTGCAATCGCAATAAGAAGGATTTTATTTAGTTTTTTAACTCTACAACTCCACTAATAGAAAGTTTACCAGTAGTTGTTAAAATGTATAACATTTAAAACAAATATTTAATTTTTAATTTAATTTCCGTTCATAATCTTTAGCCTCTTTTACTTTTCGGTGTCGAAGTTGCCGAAAGTGCAACGGTGGTAATGGGTTGCATGGAACTTGCAGTACGCTCCTTCGCATTCAAACAATCAACAGATCTTAATATAACTTAGAGCTAATTTCGACTACAAATAGATTTGACCCCATGTTCACCTGGTTGTCAAATAGCTGCTTATACACTCAGCCACCCAGACGGCCAAACAATAAAAAAATAAAATACAAAATCAAGTTAACTACTTTTAAACGACCAGATATAAATTAGTAAGCAGAATCAATTTTCTCATTATGCATAACGCTAAAAAGATTTCAAGTAAAACCAAACACGGGGTGTTTTTGAAAAACGCGTACAACGGAAGACCATAAGTTCCTTTGCACAAAATATGATGATTTAACTCAGCTTACCTATATACAAAGTTGCTTAGTTTAGCCGCTAGAGGACTTTAAAAATGATTAGCTTTTTTAAAATTTTTCAAATAAGTCGAAAAATCTCTGACAGATATTATTCATTTTTTGGACATGCATTTGTATCAGTAAACTGCAGCTTTTTGTGGAATAAATCCTGATTTCAAAAATTACAGGGTCACAATAAATTACGCGTGCATATTATTTTAACCCCCAATATAGTAATCACCACGATTTTTTTTCTGAATAGCTACTTTAATTTAGAAGCTATTTTTTCTCTTACAAAATTTTAGTTGGGTAAACGGTTTGGCCACAAATAAATATTTTCTAAGCCAGAATCAGTAATTGTAACTCAACCCTAGGCTTGTAGGGATTTAGAAAATATTTTTTAACACTAAACCGTTCACCCAACTAAAATTTTGTAAGAGAGGAAATAGCTTCTAAATTAAAGTAACTATTCAGAATTGGTAGTGATTATACAGGGAGTTAAAAATTTTTTAAAAGTTAATAATTTTTAAAGCCCTCCAGCGACTAAACTAAGCAACTTTGTTAAGGTAAGTTGAGTTAAATCATCATATTTTGGGCCAAGAAACGTGTGGTCTTCCGTTGTACGTGTATTTCAAAAACACTCTTATAAAAAACAATTGTCTACCTAAAACACATATTCCTGCAGCAACGTTACTTCACAACATATAAAATCTAATAATGGCACGTTAAATCTCAAAATAGTGTACACCATGTTACATACTGCAACACATCCAATATTTTGTAGTTTCCAAACAGCGCGATCGCAGCGTGTTCATCAATTTTAAGAAATGTGAGCAGCTATTTATGTTGCGAGTAGTAATGTAAATTAGCGGGGTATTTATGCCCGGGGTATTTACCCAAATTGGGTATTTAAACAGGTATTTATAGCCTGATTTACAAATATTATAAAGTTAAGCTAATCAGTATAATTGATTGATAATGAAGGTGTTCTATTCGAATTTTATAAAAATGTAGAATAAAATGGCTGTACTGAGGACATTTACTGGCCCAAAATACCGATGGGGACATAACTATACGGGTTGCCTAAAATTAAACGGAACATGGCAGGCAATTCCATAAGTTGGAAAAGGATCAAATAACGAGAGATAAAAAAAAACCAATTAGGGCAGGCTGTGATATGTGTTATACGTTTGGCAGTACTGAAGTGTATTGTCAGTCTATGTCAAATTCGAGATTTGCAGGTTAAGCTTTGCGACAGCCTGTGTAAAAGAATAAACAAAACCTAACCTACTAATCTCGAATTTGACATAGACTGACAATACACTTCAGTACTGCCAAACGTATAACACATATCAAGGCCTGCTCAGAATCATTTTTTTTTATCTCATGGTATTTGATCCTTTTCAAACTCATACAATAATTGCTATGTTCCGTACAATTTTAGCAATAAAATAGCATAAGTAAAAAACAGAATTCAATGCTGGATTAAGAGCGAGATAAACATAGAAATATTTGAGTAGACTTGACGCTCATTTTAATTACGGCATATGTGAACTAAATATGCTTATTAAAATAACTTTTTTGTACGGTTATCTCTTTCTTACTCAAGTATTATTTGCTTTTGTTTATGCTATCTCATTACTGTTATACATAATTGTTATGCCATCGGTACACAACGTTGTTTATATAATTTTGTGATTTTCTGCCTTATTCTGCCTGATTATTTGCCTTATTAAGATTGTTTCTTAATATGTATATAAGTGTGTTTATTATAAAGTCGGAAAATAATGTACCGACAATATAAATCATCCAGTCAGAGCCATCACATTTTTTTTTGTAAATTCTGACATGCGCAATTTATTGCTTCTCTGTTTATTTCCATAAACTTCGGCAGCCAATGTTTTTTCCCGATAAACGATTAATTTACCTGAATGAATGCTTTTCAATATTCCATTGAAATAGCTATTTTACATAAAATATTCCAGGGCATTTATATGTAGTTTAGTTATTAAGATAACATTATTATGTGAGTAAAAGTTAGCTTAGCTTTCTGAATATTACAAATTTGATACATACCCAGTTTTCAGGTATTTACCCGAGGCAGGGGTAAATACCCAAGTAAATACCCATTTATAAATACCCAACCCACATCACTAGTTGTGAGGGAATTGTGAAAAGTGATAGAAAATTAAGTTAAGTATATCTAAAGAATATAACCACTACAATATTAATGTAGTAAAATGACAACAACCTTTAAATGGTATATAACATTCAACCAATACATGATTATCAATAGAATGATCGTTCCACATGCTACTGATTACATCCTTCCTAGTCAAAAACAAGATAAATTTACAAAACGAATTCTCCCTAAGCAAAGTGACACCTGCGATTATGCTACAACTGCAGAAACCCTGGACACAAAGAGACGTAGGTATACTGATGAATTTTGCGGAGTATTAGCCATGACCCCGGTGGTACCTCGACAAAAAGTGCCTTCCTTGTTGGAAACTGGACTTGCTGCTATCTGGAAAGCTGCATCCTCAACTTCTTTCTGCGTGACGAGTAAATGTAAACCCTGCCACAATATAGGATTACCGTGCGCAAGCATTGCAGCAGGATTTGGTTCGACGAAAGAATCGAGTTTTTAAGACCCTGCCTGCCGTTCACCTGTTAGTCATTCCTGAGTATAACGTTACTGCTTCGTTTTACCTTTACAGGTGACTAAACTCACAAAGAAAACAAATATCCCATGGCCGCAGTGGCGTACGGGCCTGACAATACCTGGAAATATCCACGTCAGTTGCGAGAGGAACCTTTTGTCTTTTTAACAAAAAACAGTTGAAGCTTGCTTCTTGGGGGTTAGCTTTTAAAAAGCAATAATTGCAGTGAAAACTTAAAAAGCAAGTTCCTGTTTGGTGGGCTGTGGCTTGCAAAAAAATCGTATACATATACCTATTTTTCGTTATTAAAGTCAATCGTGATTTTTCATTTGCCAATGTCAAAATGGTCAATACCAAGATTGACACAAAAATAGAAAATTCTTATCACTTCTAAGCTACATGAAGGATGGTCTATACAAGCAGTAGCAAATAATTATTGCCTAAATAAAAGTACTTGATTTTTAAAGTCGACGCAATTTTTTGCAAGCCAGGGTACGTAATAAGTAATAACCCTTGTGTTTAGTAAATCTAAAACATAAATCTGTGCACCATCGACATATTAAAAAACGAAAGAAAAACAACTCAAAACAGGCGATGTTTCCCATGCTATTCAGTAAACATCCAAATCCAAGAAAGCTGGCTAAAAGAAGTACATTTCTCGGAATCGAGTTGGCCTGGAGAGGTGGCCAGCGCAGCAGCGGTCTAATAGGCTACGGCGTGACGTCACGCGACCCGACACAGCTGCTTACATAACTGCGGCGTTGCCTTTCTATGATAGCGCATAGCTGCCAGCTCTGCTCGGCTCTCGTGCTAAACAACCAACATTGCTGCGCCGATCTGCTATTGCGTTGTTGAACTTTGGGAACTGTTGGCCGGGCGATGCTATCGCGAGCGCTTTTTGCTAAAGCAATTTGCAAACGTAACGAGTGACGATTCTTTTGTTTATTTTTGTGTGTATAACAGTTATGCAACAAATAGCGCTTCCTACAGCTCGACAGTCGCCAAATCGCGTTTATAATATATTTCCATGCATACCAGCATACCGAAAAGAATTAAATTTTATTGAATCCCCACAAGCAACTCATGGCACACTACAATGCGCTCGTTTAAAATATCATTTCATCAATTTAAATGTTAAAATTACCGTATAGCTCGGCCTCTTCTCAGCCACCTACGATGTTTAATAATTCTTCAGTTATTTGTTACATTATTGAAGTCATGGCACGCTATGATTCGCTTGTGTAAAAACACAATGTCGAATTTATTTCTTATCCAAGAGCAATTATATTCGGATGAAAGGCGTCATCTCACTCCTAGCTATTCATATACATACATAGCTTGTAATTAATAAACGCAATTACAAATCTAATTTTCAGCTATTTTGGTTACAGAACAGAACTGTACGATCAAACTTTCATTATAAAAATGGTTATAACAACTCCAATGTGTTAGTAGTTTTAATTAGATTTGGAGCTTTTGTAAATGAAGGCAAACGCAAAACCCCCGGAGGTGAAAATCCAAAAATACACAAACCACACAATAATTGCAACAAAACGCCGATGGCGCTACTTGCAAATTTTGAAACCGTCGAATCAAAAAAGGCAAGAAGAGGAAAAAATAGCAAAAGGCTTCCAGAGTGAACGTGGCCTAGCATCTTGTTCTGTGCTACACTTTCACAAATTGTGGCGATTCATTTTGGCCGGTTACTGCACGAATTTGGGTTTACGACAGTTTAATCGCACATCGACAAAAAATGGGACGATAATTACGGCTTCCAAAGCACAAGTTCCTCCTCGCTGCAACCTCTAGCACTCAAACAATTTTGGCAGTTATTAAACAAGATCGTTGCCCCACCAGCACTAATCAGATTTTGAAATACAACGGTGACGTAGGTTTTCATTTGTTTGAGATTTTAAATTTAAGATTTCCCAACTGCCATTATAAATATATTTGGGTCCCCCAGCAACAAACGTAATTTTATTACCATTTAAAGGTTGGGATGTGTAATAGGCGTTTATAAAATTGCTATTACGACAAGCGTAACTGCTATTAGAAAAATCTGCTACCAGGGCAAAGTAGGCCGTAAGAACGTTAAGAAACCAGCATATTGCGTGACTGCCTTAGTTACAGGAATGCCTGCTCGGATTTTTCCAATTAATAACTTATTACTAGAGTTCAAATAGTTATTCACTTATATCACCCACTTAAAGTTAGAAACAATTAAGATAGTAAATTAATGCTGGATTATTTTAAATGCTAGGTAAAATTACTTCTATCACCTCAATGCATTCGTTCCGGACAACTGTACACTCAAATTGCTTCAATCATAGTACGTATATAGAAATAACAAAAAAAATCTGGTGTGATACACTCACACAACTTCCTTTTACAGTGATCTTATAATTAGCCAAAAATTTTATTTTTAATTATCAAGCATTTGTCAAAAATTTTTAAAAATTGCAAAATCTAGAGAAACCGTACAAAATAGAGCGTTAGTTCAAGAGACAAATTTTCTCTAAAATTTTAAGCTGAATTCAAAAATATAATAATATACCGGGTTTTCTATTTAAAACAGGAGTTAATAAAAAAAATAAGAAAAAAAAACAAAAGAAACCCATTTTAGAGGTATTCAAATTGAAAATCACTTATCTCACATCAATACACATTAAAAATGTAATAAAAATGTAGAGTTTGAAGAAAATCGTTAAGAGCCGTTTTTGAAAAACTCCAAAAAAACTGAAAAATCACAAGAATAAACTAGGGCTGCAACGAGTAGGCCAGGTACTCGGTGCTCGGACAAATTTTTCACCCAGTAATGAGTACTCGGTGCTCGGTTCACTACTCGGTTGAGTTACAAAAATTAATAAAAAAGTAGAGAAGACGTAATTTTTATTTGTATTCTTAGCCAGCAACTATACAGGGTAAATCAATATTCACTCCCTAGCCCTCGAATATGTATTTTCTCCAAAAATCTATTGGGAGTTAAATCGGGAGACCGGGGTGGCCACGCTATTGGTCCACCGCGTCCAATCCATTTATTAGGAAAACGGTTTCACTTTCGGAATTTTAGTATTTTTCATTTTTGTCTTATATTTAATTGTAAAACACATATACGAGGGCTGGGGAGTGAATATTGACTCACAATGTTAGAACGAACAAACATTTGGGGAGCGCTGTCATAAATGTCTAATCATAGTTGATGTTGTGGCACTTTTACCAATTCCGGACCTTTTTATCTTGACATTACATAAAGCACACATTGCCACTCTTTCATCTTCGTCCAAAATGGATTACTTTTTGTTTTTGATTTCACTTTGACAGGCAATGCCGTAGCTCCGGCTGCACTGCAAGTGTCACTCATTTTAATTTTAATTTAACTCAAAAAGGATATTATATTTTTAATTTGACCATTAATTAAAGCTCTAAAGCAGCAAACACTGCGAACATCAGTAGTAGCAGTAGCATGGGAAATCACAGAACAATATGTCAGCATTTTGTCATTTGGGAAGTTTACACTAGAGAGTAGACTGACTGGTAAGTGGTGAACCAGTAAGGTATTTTTCGTTGCCCAACTGGTCAAAGCGTATTAAACATTTTGCTACTCGACGGCCGAGTACTCGGTACTCGGCCAATGCTCTAAACCGAGTACTCGGTACTCGATCAAGTAAAAAAATTGGGCTCGTTGCAGCCCTAGAATAAACACCGTACTTCCGGTTATGCGATTTTCTTCAAAAGCTAGCTGTCGCATCTAGATAGTACACAAAGCTTAGATATGAAGGTTCAACGCCATACCCCTTTTTGGTTTTGAGATATTCTGTTTGCACACACACAGACAGACAGACAGACAGACCAATGAACAAAAATATGTTTTGTTGGGTTCAAGGGACTCTAAAACGTGAAGATCTGTTGAAAACTCAATTTCGAATTTTTGGGGTGAATCCAAATCTTCCTTTATCGTAAAAGGAAGTAAAAAAACCAAAAAACGACATTAAAGTAGGGTAGGATACAAAGCAATCGTATGAGATCAAATACAAATCTAATGGCTGTATCCAGGAAATAACAAATAAGCTATAGTGTTGCATTTTTTATATTAAAAAACGCTACGACTTATTTGTACGAACATTTACTGGGCCATTTACGTTAATGACCGTAAAAAGTCGTTATTGGCCTATACCGAGTCCGGCTTTTTGACATCAAATTCCAATTATAATCGACAATGGTATTAATTATTCCCAAGTGATTTTTTTTCTGAACGATATTGCCATAACGTTACTATCAATCGCAATTTCGCAATAGGTCATTACCCGAACCTTGACGTTACTATCCTGTTGAACGTCGATCACTATAACATATCCATCATATAGCTTAGTGTTTGTTACCTTCTATTGAGATTTAAGTCTGCAAAACATGATGATTTAAAAAAGTTTGTTTGACAGGTAAACCTCTTCTATTTTTACATTTGCAGTTTCTATTTTTACAATGCCCTCTCCAAATACAGAATCATTATGTAAACATTATGAGTATGAATACCTGTTTTGATTATTCAAACGAGCAAGTAAATATAATGAACATTTTCCTGCGGCTAGTTCTGCACCTTTACAAACTTGCAATACCTATCTATATATGCATTGTTAGGTTGAGCACTTTAAAAAAAAGTCGTTGGTTTCGGATGTCGTTGCTAAGTTCATTCGAAATTCGTTTTAATTTTAAGAACGGAACGTTACAAGTGTTATAACGGTATGCTCATGCAGTGTTTATAGTATGCGTTACAATCCTACGATCTAAAAAAGGCAAGCAATAGCGGTTAGTAACTGTCCAAGCCCCCAAGGACCAATGCCAAAGACAATACCTAGCAACTTAATTAAATTTTAATTTTATCCAGCGCCGTGTGACCTTCTTTCCTCAGTTTCCCGGCTTTCTTTACTAAAAACTGACTGCAACAACAGACTAACTGTACTTGTAATCGCCCAATAAAAAGCGATACCGTTACGAAAGTGATTTGTTGTCTTTCTGTTTTTGCGAGGATCGAGCGTCTGCATGCAGGACGGCGCAACCGCACCTCGGTTTTGGTATTTTAGCAGTGACAACAAACGTGGAGAACATTGTACGCTGTGTCAAACATAAAGATGTACAGTGGACATGGCAAAAGAAAACGTGCACCCCCTTGCTGACTTATTTATAACAAAATTGTTTGATAGTTGACCACCTTTCTTTAAAACAAAAAACAAATGAACTCAAGTCTAGTATAGTCTATAAAAATACAAAAAATAACCTCTCTTAGAAAATGTAAAACCTATCTACAATATGCATTTAAAACAAGAGAGCTCATATTTCTCATTTAACTAAATTTCTACCGTTCAGGAGATACCGTATGATCGAAAACTTGTATCCTCTAGACTAGAGGACTGTGAAAATGTTTTGTTAAAAATTTAAGTTGGCAGTCGTGGTACTAAAAGTCACATTGACATTTTATATCTGTCAGTTTAAGGTTATGTCAGTAGTGTCATTTTAACAAATACAAACGTTTTTGTAGAATACATACATAAATATGTTAATAACAAAAACAACTGCAGCTGTTCAACATTCTGTCAAAACTGTATAGGTTATATTATTAAGTACTTTACTCAGCACTGCCAACATAAATGATTTTTTTAATAATCCACAGCCCTCAAGAGGATAAAAGTTTTCGATCACACTGTATCCATTAACTAACTGCCTTCCCTAAGCAAAGTAAATTTTGAGATGCCTAACGATAGCTTTGCGTATTTTACTCATTTAACCAAATTTCTATTTTTATAGTTTACTTCTCCATTAACTGCCTGGCTTAAACAAAGCAAAATTTGAGATCCATAATGGTAGCGCTACGATTTTTTTCATTTAATCACATTTCTATCTTTTACCATTTACGAGAAGATCCTCATACTGCATTCTTATCGTGACAAACTACAGAAACTAAGGTGTTCATAAGAAACTATGTTTCTGGTTTGTTACATATTCAGCTTCTTCCAAAATAAGGGGCGTAGTTCATGACCAGAAAACTATGTTTTTTTTTAATTAAACAAGCTAAAACATGTTCTATCTGTTTAAAACTGTTTTTTTTTGTTTGAAACGTTTTTTCTTCGAACAAAAAAAACACGTGTTGTTTCTGTTTAAAACACTGTTTTTAATTCTGGTAATTGTGGTAAACTACTTGTATTTGGTGGTTCATGACGCGCTGTATCTGGATGCTGATGAACATGGCTGGCCAATAAACAATGATTTTTAGTAATTCATTGGATATGCGCCAGACAGAAGATTTCGAAGTGGTCGTTGTACCGAAGGAAGGTCTCGTTCAGGTAATTGTGCAGAGATATTAAAAATAGATATTTCCGCATACTGATGCAATACTGCGACTAATATGCATACATACTGACATGCTTTATTGCTTTATTCCTGTTGTCGCAGGTATGTAATGCAGCGCACGGCCGTAAAAACTTGCCCGTGAGCAGTAATGATTTACTTCAAGGAAAAATGCACGTCATATATAGTAGATATAGTAAATAGTTAATTGGGAATAATAGCGGGGCACCCTGTAAGTGGGCGTGCCGTTATTGCTAGCTCCTTCATTATACGTTGTCGTTGTGCCTTCTCCAGAAGGTGAGCTTTTTGGATAATTCGCAAATTTTCTATTTTTCCAACAATTCTCTAGAAGGGGAATGGCTGGGACGTTGGGAGCAAAGCGACATTTCAAGTACCGTTCGTGACCAGAGAGACTTATGGGCCTATCTAAACAATGCTGAGGTTACCTTGCTGGAAATAACAGTAAGTCGAATTATCTTATTGAAATATCAAATAAAGTTCAGAATCGTTTTGTCGTTAACTTTCACCTGTCAAAGGTCAAAGTAAATTGTTAAATATCCGCACATCGTCATGGGTTCAAGACGTTTCCACATTATAGAAAACATGTCCATTTGCGAACCGCCGAAATTCCCATCTGGGCGACTACCCCGTGCCTAATTTGCAACCCGGAACAGCTTATTAATAAAAATGCCGCAGGCGTTACCAAATACTACAAGCAGTTCTGCAGATTTCACTTCTGGGAACTCATGCACGGAGCACGGCGCTTGTACGTACACAAAAAGGCACAGCCACCTGTCAAGAAACAACAAACAACGTGACGCAAAATACATAAATCGAGCTTCCATTTCGCAAGAGGAATACATAATAAAGTCAATATTAGTGTCTCGCGCGATTTAGAAAGCATTATTCAGGTACATGTGTGTGGCCGGTAAACAGGTCGACTGTCAAAAGAGAAAATAACAAGAACGAAATAGGAGTCATCGTTTGGATCGAGCAATGGTCGGCCATCTGTTATGTTCAACGTGTTTAACATTAGCAACACACTTATTATATGATTAAACAGGCCACGCTTCGTATTTATTTGTGTGCACATTTGGATATCCAGTTTTAGATTTTCCTTTTTTGAAAATTAATGAAGATCATTTGACAGAGAAAGAAATTGAGGAATAGCCCAGTGGCGGCTGCTCTTTAGGGGCGCAAGGACGCTAGTCTCCCAGCCTTCAACATCCTATATAGCATTAGAAAAAACTAACTATTCTATAACTGAAAATATATTTTATCATCTATCCTACCATTATACTATAACACGGTTTAATTAGTGAGATCCGGAGGCTTAAAACACGTATAACAACATATGCGAAGCATGTCAACACTACATAAATTATGTGTCAACACACGTGTTCGTATCACTGCACGGAGCGGCTGGCAGCTGATGTGGGCGATCGAATATAAGGTCCAAACTCTAATGGCAATTATGAGTGAAAACGCTGTAGCAGCAGAATTGAGGTAAGCAGTCTCAATGTGCTCCAAAGGCGAACTGCGCTATAGCCCCGCTAGTAGTAAACTGGCGGGCTTATTTACAAACATATTCGAGCTCCGAGCACTGTTTTGGCAATAACTTATTTCAGTATAACTGTTTGCAGAACAATAAGAAGCACCGTTGCCGTTCACGAAACATGCCTAACTCTACCCGCACGCGCAATACTGTCGAAGGCCCTCGAATTATTCAAATTGTTTTATTTTTAATGTTATTAATGGATATTCAATAACTTAATAACCCCTAAACCGCAAAAACGGGTAAAAATTGTGTAAAAGTAAAAAAGAAACAGGAGTTAACATTTTAGATATTTTGCGCTGTAAGTTCATTTTAGATTAAAGCAGCGTAAAAGCTAGTTACCTACATTTTTTTGACACTTATCTACATTTTGTGGCATGTTTGAATAATTTTTGTTCTGTGTATGTTTCCTTTTAGATTATTAAAGTTAAAAATCATTGCTATATGGTTTAAAACATCGCCGGAATATAGGTGAGCCATTAATTGTTTTGTTTAGCAATTGTTAAAAATTAAGAACCTCCTAAATACAATTATCACGAGCCGCCACTGGGGAATACACACGCTACCTACGAAAATAAGTTAAATTGCAGATGTAAATGGACTAGATATTTTGTATCAATTAAGCTTAGCAAGAAACCACCCTTAGTGCTTCAAGTAAACATTAGGACCAAACTAGTACGAAAAACTGATTTTGAATTTCAAACAGCAGCTTTAATCCTACTTACGAGTACACGCGCTTAGTTTTAAGCTGGTAAGACCCCGACTAGCCTTTAATCTTCAAAAATAACAGCCACGGCCGTTATAACCGTTACTGAACAAACCACATTACGTCCATTGTTTTACTTTATTGGAAAACCAATTTGTAAACAATCGTTGCCACACTACCAAATTACGTGAGAGACTTAGGTTATTGGTAAGTTTTATTTATATTAAAATCGCACATCTTATTACGAAAACTGTAAAACAACATACGGCGATATTACATATAACTGACTGATAATTTATTAGCCACGGCCAAGGCCACAAAAAATGGCCTCGTCCGTTATATGCTTAATATCGGCCCAATACCGGTAAACACTATAACCAAAGTTGTACTTATCGTCTTTAATTTCTCAGCTAACTGTTCTTGCTAGTACTTCATGCACCAATGATACATTTGTAAATATGTACTAAATACATTTGAAGGGTACGCTGTCAACCCAACGTTAGGACCTGGAATGGCAGACTAACACCAATGCCAAATACGCCACATTTTTCATTATAATAGCGAAATAAAAAATATTGATCTGAAGGTCTTAAAATCGCATTTATGAAGTAATGCTCTATGACTCCCACGTATTGATCATGCATTATACGTTCTTTCTACAGGAAAATAGACATATTAGCACGCTAAATTTAAACTGATAACATTTAATCATTAAATATGAATGATTTATGTGGAATTAGATTGCACGATGTATAACGCCAGGCTGTGTTAAGCACTTCACACCAATTAGGAAAGTATTGATAATTTTACATTTTATTCTTTTGTTTCGCATAGCTTAAATCAATATTTGTCTTGATATAAAACGCTGTAAACAATACCCTGTGCGACATAACATAAAATCGTTCGCCTGGAGATTATCAACGAATTATTTTTTCCAGTACATATGACGGATTAATATATTTCTGGCGAATAGGCGAATAAAACAATTGAAATAATATGTATACATGGAATTTTGATGGTGAATTATTTTCATTAATAAAATGGCGTGGAACACGACTACACATGAATACATTTTTCCATTAAATGCGACCTGTTTTATTCTTTATAGGTTTAGAGGATAACTCGATACCATTTTTCTAGCAACATAAAACAATTGACTAGTACCAAAGCCATCAGCAGTTTTAATGGTAAGCTACAGCTTTCATTAAATCAACAGACTGGAATACGGGTACAAAAAAATAAATGTTATCATTAATCGCGACCTGTTTTATTCCTTAAGATAGGTACAGCAATTCTGGCAAGACAAAACAAATGAATTATTCTATCTATAGAGGCACTTTTGATGGTAAGCTAGAACTGTAATACAAGAAACAGTCTGGAATACGGCTACAAAGAAGTTAAGTGTATTATTAAAATCGACTTTTTTTTCCTCAGGGGATACAATGTTTCTGGTAACATAAAGTAATTGAGCAACACCATGTGTGTATGCATCTTTGGAGGTAAGCTACAACTTTCATTCAAGAAACAGCCTGAAATATAGCTATAACTACTTAATTGCACAATTAAACTCGACACAAAATAATTGAATAATACCTACCATGTGTATAGAAGGCACTTTTGACGGTAAGCTACTACTTTCATTCGGAAACAGCATGGAATAAAGCTAACAGTGGAGTTAATTGTACAATTAAACAAAACAAATCGCGTTTATTGATACAATTAGGTCCTTCATAGCCGTGCTCTAGACTGTCTTGAGTCAAGTTGTAGGTTACCATCAAAAGTGCCTATCCACATGGCAGATTTAATTAAAGAAATGGCTAGAAATAAGGATACAATATATTTAATTTTTTTGGTACGGTTAGTTTTGTTGCTAGGTGCTAAAACATTCCTGGTGATACAAAACAACTGAAATAATACTGTGCGTGTACAATTTTTGATGGTAAGTCATAACCTGGGACATTAAAGAAATGGTCTGAAACAAGGCTACGAAGGAATTGATTGTTCAGGTACATAATACGACACGTTTTCCTTCACTCTAATGTGATGAGCTGACGACAATCATCTTTTGAAAGCTTTAATAGTTCAAATGACGAAGGGGCGATTAGATTCTAGGCGATCGATATTTAAACAATACGGGGTGGGCGAAGGAAAAATTGCTATTCATCGAATTCAAGGCCAAGAAACACAGCAACTAGCAACGGCGCGAAACCAATTTCTCAGGATGTGTGCATTGCACTGCGTACGAAATTATTGTGCAAACAGCGAGACTGCAATGCAGATTTTAATTTAGATTTCACACAACCCATGCCCACCGCGTTTCGCGATTAATAAGAGAGTGAGAACGTCACGGCGGTGACGAAACGCGAACGTATTTTTAAATAGAAATTGTTGTTGCAAAAGAGCCGTGCGTTCACCTCAAACTTGTGCATTATTTTCAATGCACGGCAAATCGTTAATACCACCTGTCTGCCTTCGAACGAGAAATTAATTCAACAATAAAGTTGCGAAATTGGCTCTGAACAGTGGGTGCAATTTTTTTACGTAACAAATCCACTACAGTATGGATGATGGTTTTTCAGCTTTCCTACTTTCTGGTACACATCGGCGAGAACGGGCAGAAAAAATTGTATTCTGGTTTAATTATCCAATAAAGCGTTCCCTTTGGTACACATTTTTCCAGCTAATCCCATTCCTCCTGAATGCGCTGCTATTCTTTCATCCCTAAGCGTCTAATTAGTCCCCAAGGAAATGCGTTGCGCCCATAAAAGTTTTAGTAAGGGCTCAACTTAAGCGAAACGGCCGGCATCAAATAAAGAAATAATTTCGGAGTAGTGTAAGGGTGTTTTATGCTCTAATCGACCTCAGCCGTCTTAAACTTGCTTATTCCTGAGATCCGATAATTACTATGGCGTTATTACGGGAATGCGAATGATGCAATATGAATTTAACAGACACGGGGACAAGGTACAACATCGAATAGTGGTGGGTGTCTGCACTTTAATATATCCACCTACTTACGCAACAAAAAAATTAGATGCCTACATAATGCAGGTTTGCATACGGCTCTGCATAATGTAAGATTGGAGTTTTGCCCTTCTGGATTACCAAGAGATTCGTCTAATGGAGATCGTGTCATAACATACATTAGCACGTTTGAGCGTAGCCATAAATCACCATAGTGGATTATTGAGTCAGTTCGACTTAACCGAGGGGGTAGTCACTTGCGATTTTTTAGGACAGAAAATCTCCATTTGTGGAGATCTTCTTGGAACTCCGTGGATATCCTTGAATCTCCATGGATATCCTGGGATCTCCAGGGATATCCTTGGATGTCCATGGAGATCATTTGGATTTCCATGGATCTCCATGTATCTCCTCCGGACCTCCGTGTATCTCCTCCGGACCTCCATATACTACATTAATAACTTTTCAATTTTATATGGAATTAGATCTTTGGAAAAAACACGTTTTTGCTGTCAGAATGTGGTAGTCGCGGTGGTAGTTTGATATTAATAATAATTTGCATCCATGCGTGGCGCAGATGGGTAAGCGCCAGGCTTGCATTAAGCAAGTCCTCGGTTCGAATCCCGCTGGGGTCGGAATTTTTCCGTATCCTTGGCGATTAGAATCGGGCTCAGTGAGACCATTCACAGTCGGGCACCAAATTAACTGTGCTCTACTCAGAACCACAGGCCTAAGAGATAGAGTAACAAGGTCAACACATCACCAAGACACACAACTCACACAATGGTTGCTGCGCAAGCACCAAAGGCGCGCTTCAACTCTGTATCCCAAAGCCGGGGCAAGTTGAGCATTACCGCCAGATGCCAGCGCATAAAGCACCAGCCTCTACACCGCAAGGTAAATGAGATTACAGATTATACATACATACGTACATTTATAATATAGATAAATCACAAACTTTTTAGAAGTAGCAAATAGACTATTACGAATGGTATGTAATACTTGATCTAATAGCAGATTATATACCATGGCAGAAAATAGATTATCACTGTCGAAGGACTGTCTCGTGGACTAACTCAGTTTTATTTTACTCCCGTAGTTTACTCACAACTTGTTATGGTGTTTTAGAAAAGAAACAACATCTGAACATGAAATTAATGTTTAAACAAGAAAATTAAAAAAATATATGACATCAACTTAGTGTTATTAAAATAAAAAAGAATTACATATGTATATATCTTTAGTAACACATGACTTGGTCAAAATAATATTAAAAGCTATAAACTAAACAAAACAAACAGTGCAAAAAACATGCATTTTTAGGTATTATAAAATTTTAAAAAAACAGGAACACCAAAAGAGTATTATACAATAACAAAAAACTTATTGTAGAAGAACACTACGTGGAAAAATAAACAGTATATAATCATCATAAAAAAACAACAACAAAAATATATTTGTTTTTGACCTAATAAACAATAAATAGGTATTCCCAAGTCGAAACTTAACGTCCCTCTCTGGAATACACTTTGTAATAAACACATACAGTAGGAACAAGTTACCAGTATAAAAGGAACTCGAAAAAAACTAAACTGTATCTAAGACAAATGTGATTTAAGCACTTTTTTAAGATTTATGAAAAGTCTGTATTTTTACTCTGTCTGATCTTGACAGTTTCATAGGGTGGGTACCCAGCATTGTAATGGGCCCATAAATAATTTGAATGGGCTCTATTAGTTGCAGATCATCTTGTTTCGGCCAATAAAAATCTTCAAGGTCTTCTGTCATAAAACATCTATGCTTTACATAATTTATGCTTGTATGTATTTATAACAAGTACATACAACTCATACAAGTACATTCTTGAGCACACCACTAGCAGACCTGTTTGTATACAATACAGCCGAAAACAGATGTGCACGTGTTGCCGAAGACCTATAGCAAAAGTCGCGGGCCGCGGTACCAGTTAAAATGATGTGCGCACGCAATTACGCTTTTCCGATTCTACACTACTGCAGCCGAAGTTCTTGGATCTCCACGTATCTCCACCGGATCTCCACGTATCTCCACCGGATCTCCACGTATCTCCACCGGACATCCATGTATCTCCATGGATCTCTATGGATTTCCACAGATCTCCACGGATCTCCATGAGATCTCCATCCCGTAGGACAGAAGATTTCCACAGTGACTACCCCCTCGGACTTAACACAATCACAAACTCTAATTCGATGGTACTTCACAATAACAATTTCGAATGTATCAACATTCAATTATACAGTTTCAGAATTCGTGAAATACTGAATTTAAAAGTGGAATCATAGAAGTTCTCCAATTTATTGTGAACTACTAATATTACATGTATGCAACTGTCAACAGACGTCTGATTGGTCAATAGCAAAGATCCAGCTTACGAATGACCACTTTATGGGAAACAGAAGCTTTATGGAAATAGATCGTTCTTAAGCAGCATAAAGTACCGCGAATCCAAGCATTACGTACAGAATGCCAGTGGCATTACGCAAGGGAACATTTTGAATGTGATAAGCTAACAATATGTTTTTTATGCAGCTTCGTAATAAAACCACGTCCTAATCATGAGCGAGCTTGATAACTAACCGCACAATTCCAGCGATAAATCCCATCCGACGTTCCAAGACTGAAATTTATTATGATTTATTATGATTATAAAATTTTAACAAAAAAATCTATTAATTTGGTTTTTCTACATAATTGTTTGCTTTCCAAATATTTGGCTTCGCATTTCTGGTACCAACTCAACATAATGTACTTGCTTAAAATTCCTAGGTAGAGAAACATGTTGACAAAAACGCGAAGAAAAAAGAAGAAAATTTATTTATAAAAAGAAACACAAAATTGGCATAGAAGGGCTAAAATTGATAAAATTCGGCTATCAAAAATGGACCCAAGAACATACCGCGGAACATACACAAACAATGGACATTAATAAATTTTTAGATAAATTGAATACGGAAACTACACAATGTACAATAAAAACATCTCAAACAATGGGAGAATTAAAAACAAAGAAACAACGACTTCGTAAAGGCACAATTGATTTAATCGAAAAACGAAAAACAAATTGCGAGTGCAGAAATAAATAAAAGTATTAAGAAAGAAAGACATGAGAACTTCTAATCAGCAAATAAAAGAGGTATAAGAGGAAGAAAAGAGCTTAAAGAACATGCTCAGATCAATAGCAAAGGGAAAATCTAGCATAACTAAACTTATAAATGAAAAATATGAAATAACACAAAAACACTTTTTGGTAATAGTACTAGGGCTACATAATTTTACACATATATTTTTTACCACAGTAGACTAGCGATTTCTGATTTGCAATAAAATTATTTTAAAACAGTAAGAATAACTCTTTTAAACTGGCGCATAACTGACAAAAAATTCGAATCGATCAGAAAATAATTTAAAAAAATACATGGTGAGAAGTAAAACACACTGCATTAGACTAGAATAACATATCACGTCAAAATTCGCATTTTATCAACTAATTAATATTGTAATATTAAAAATAAGGTGTCGTCACCATACGACAGACATTCTTTTACTGCTTAAAAAATAATTTGCGCTCTTTCCAAAAACTACCTCTTACAAAAAAAAAAACGTTTTACAGAAGTACATATTCGTACAATATGTAATTTTGTTATAGAAAATTTAATATTTATTAAACAATTATAAAATTTTCCCGGAAAATTAAAGAAAACGTAAAGAGTACAGTACCACTACCGGTTACGCCATTTTAAAAAAATCAAATCACTGGGATCTCCGAATTTATATTAAAAACCGAAGATATAAATTTCCAGCTCCATTGTCTGGGCTGTAGAGAGGACAGACTCGCACATTGACAGGCAGGCAGCACTTCGAAAACAGCTTTTCTTGAATCATAAGACATGAAAACAAATATTTTCGCGAAAATCTCCAGTTCGAAAAAAAGTATGATTATTATACTTTTCCAAATAAAAATGTGTGATGTACGTAGAGAGATTGGATTTTCCCACTTTCCAAGGGCTCCAATTATAACTATTACTGTATTTTTAGTTCGGCCAATACCTAACGGTAATTTTCCAAACAACTACAATTGCTAGAATCCTCTTAAGAAGGTAGAAACCTCCTATTTTGGGCACATTTAAACGTTGTTTAATTAAAAAAAAGTTTCTGGAGCTACATTTAAATGCAGTTTAGCAAATCAACATACAAAAGCATTTGAATGGTACCACCGTCATAACCCTCTGCTTCTACGTCTAAATCCTTGGCTTTAAAATAAAAACAATATTTATCTACGATAGTGTGTATAATTGAACTTTAGTTTGCAATTTTAAGTTTGTAAAACGACTGTTTAAAACATGTTTTCATTAGTTCACGTCGTCAGTAGCAACGTGTTCTAAAACTTTTAACCACGCAAAATTACGACCGGTTGCTAGTAACCTTAATTTATATTTACAGCCATTTACCCTGTTTTCTAGATTCTATCGTAGATAAAATATTGTACGATACACATGCGTAGAGCATCTTTAGTCACTCGCGGGGCTTAAAACGCTCGCTTACTCGCGTTTTAACTCTGCTCCACTCGTGACTAAAGACTAGTTTTACGCACTTGTATCGTAAATTACTATTACCGACTTTGGCGTTTTGATGTAACTATTAAAACGCTGAAAACAGTGCTCTAATTGGGTCTATTAAGGCACTGTTTTTGCATTGTTCTTTTCATATGAAAAACGTAGGCCCGCGTCCTTTATTTCACATGACTGGCAGATTGTCCTATTTCTGAAATGTCAAAATTCAAAGTTTCTGGGCATTCTTATGCAAAGTAGATAAAATGTACGATACGCGTTGCAAAGAAGATTTCATGCACTTGACGTGGTGTCCAAACCATGTCGCGTACCTAATACATTTCAGTTTAGCAACTTGTATCATAAATAGCTATTTTGATTTTGACGCACAAAGGTTACTATGGAATCAAAAAATTAATTTCAAATAGTGCAAATTTAAATGTATCCATATAAGAAAAGGCGTAAGTAATAAAATATTTAATTTGTGCCTATTACTTTAAAATTACAGACGCCGAGTCTTATATTTCAACTATTTATACAGAACGTTGCGTTTTTAATTAGTATGTAACTACTTTATATTAAACAACAGCCCTTAAGCCCTACTAAATGCTGAAAGCAATTGACAGATTGTTAGAAAATTCGAAACTGAAGCGGCATAATTTCAAATTCATTTAAAACTCGTTTTACCATCTTTCAATCGAACAGTAATGTATGTAATTTTTAAAGAGAAAAAGCTATCGCACTTACATACAAATTAAATTGCCCTCAATAGTGATGATAAAAATTGCCATTTTGAAAAAAGCGTAAACAAAAAACATGTGGCCAGTTACTTGAAATAAAATAATGAAATTTTTGTAATTTGCAAAAAGCTATAGTGAAGTAATAATAATTTGTGGCTGATAATTTACAATGTTAGTTTCTACTTAGAAAAACCTATCAAATGACATCACCAAATTAAAAATTACTCTGGTCTATAAGGTAGAGTAATAAAACGACACATAAACATATCGCGTTCTTATAATTTTACAAGTTGTTCCGGAAAGGCATGAAACCTCAATTGTCTCTTACTACGTATATATTTCCTATCCTTATTTCTAAATTGTTTGCCGAACCTTCAAATGTAAAATTTAAGCAAAACGCGCCAGGACGTTTTCCAATATAATTAATTCCAAAGCTTCATTGAACTGTTTGAAGAATTTAAAGTTTTAATTTATGTTTCGTTTGTATCCTTCGAAGAAGCCTAACGTCGAGTAATTATGATCTATAAAAAATATTCGGGAATGGTATCCTTTCAAAACAGTTCTGTATGTAGCCAGCACCTTCCTTTGCATTCAAAGATAAAATTGTAAAGGCTCAAGTTTAAAACATTTTTTTTTATAGTTCATCCCTAACGGTAAGGTATGTATATCTATTAAGACACTACCTTATGTGTTTTGGGTGGGAAAAAAGAGAGTATTGCATCAAAGGTTTGTAATTATAAATGTCAGAAAAATATAAAAACATGAACATAGAAATTGATTCATAAGTAGTGTTGTGCCTTGGTCAATTGACCGGTCAATTTGACCACGGTCAAAAACTGTGTGGTCAAATTCGCTGTCAAATGCTCTTTTAGCCTTAAAATTGCTTATATTAAATTACACTATCAATCAACGTTTTTTTTGTAGAAGGTCTTTATTATTGGCTGTAAGCCTGTAACTCATCAAACATTTACTGAAATTGCAAAAATGCAGGGGATTTACATATTTAGCGAGGGGATTCACACAGCGACCAATGTTTCTTGGGGGGTTTCTTAATACATTTTAGTTTGTTATTATTCTCTTCTTTGCTGTACTTATGCAGTAATGATTTGTTTTTATTGAAGCATAAATATATGGCCAATAAATGGTGTATTATTTTAGTTACCGAGAGTATAAAATGAAATAATTGTTAAAACTGTTAATTATATGCACTTATAAATACTAATCAAAAGGGTTGGTGGTAATATGATACTAGTTAACTTTGTGATTTGCTTAAACTTACAGAACTATCAATACAATTGATTAAAAAAAGGTTAATTAAAAAAATTAAAATGGTCAAATGATCGGTCAATTGGCTGGTCAATTGACCGGTCAATTGACCAAAAAGTTGTTGACCGGTCAAAGGCACAACCCTATTCATAAGTATGGTCATTGCATTAAATGGGTGCATACTGACCTCAGTATCGGGGTTTAGTGCAAACCTTTGGAACCACTGGTTAAATTAGATGAGAGTATATCAATGTAATGCACCAAATGTGATTAAAATACCTAAATCGCTGTTTTTGCTTCTGCATTTTATCCAAATTCGGTCTTATCGCAATCACCTGTGCGAACTTAAGTCCATAGAAATTCATTTCAGTGGCCGTCAATCGGTTTAAGTGATTAAATGTTTTACTTTTTGGTGAGATTATTATTAATTTTTGACGTATAGTTTATTATGCAAACTTGTTCGGTTTGATATCCTCTAACTGCACTAACTATGTACTTAAATGACCATATTTATGTATACTCTATAAAGAAAGCTTTTATAGATAAGAGTGCTTGCAAACTACCCAAAATATACGGAATTCGATGGATTCGTCTTGAGACGACCTAATTATTTAATTCAGCTACTGTAACAAATTTTCACAATAACGCACTTCGACGGCAACATACCGCCAAGCACTGGCAACGAATTCAGCATTTTTAATTATGCATCGAATACTTTTCTTGTTAATTTATACTACAAGCATCCCACACTAGCCTATTCAGCATTGTTTTTCACAAGTAGAAGCCAGTAATTGGCTTTCGAACTTAATAGTCACAGCATGAAAAATTCGATTTTCACGCCCATTCGCCCTACTACTGATATGCAACGACACAAATTCGATTACAAAAGAAACGGTTAATTAGTAAAATTGGCCTTACATATGGAAAGCAGCAGGTAAAAGCTCTTTGTAGCAAATGTACACTCAAAATCACACGACGTGTACCTCAGTGCATTCCAAACTGATTAAATGGCTAAACGCCCAATCCTATTGTAGCCCGCACTTGAATGATATAATTTCACAGATAGATCACAATACGCTGCGGGCAAACAACTACGTAGTAGTTTATATGACCACTTTATTATTAATAACAATTATCTCAACTAATATGAAAGGCTCATTGAATGGCGCGTCCCCAAAATCCGCGAAAAACTGACGAGACCGAAATCTCACGGTAACCGCAAAAGTTCGAATAACTTCACCTACATTCTGTTATCATTAAGCTACGTAGAGATAAGACGTCAAGTGTTATGCGATTTTAATTTGCTCAAGGTGAGATTATTAAACCATGAATTAATCGATTTTCAACCAGTCATGGACAAAACAATGGGCTGTCTGCCTAATTTATGGACGTACGAGGGGCGCTGCAAAAGTTACACGCCACATTCAAACGACGATATTCAGAAGAAGCCGGCTGCAATCCGATCATTTGCAATCCCGATCCATTAGATTGCGTTAATGCCTTATTTTGGAAATGCGAGTCGAGGCCGCGTATATATTACATGTTATCTGAGTGGAGTTCTCGTGTTTTGGTGGTCGACGTGAATGTAAATATATAAAAATGCAAGTCAGCTTGTTTTTGTCATTAAAAGTCGGATTATTCTAATGTTTTATCCTATCGATAAATATCCGTCTTAAGAACTGAGTTTGCGATTGTTTCAGCAGTATGGAGCTCCGTAGCCATATGGCACATAATGACTTAAATACATATCTAAAATACTTCAAGTTATCCCAAGACCGACGCTTGGTTTACGTGCAACTCGTAAATCAATATATGCAATAATTGCTTGGCTGTTTAGACCGTACTTCTTACTAGTATTGTCTATCACTTTATCGATGCGTTTTTGAGGATCACATAACAGCCGCCTGTAATTGTAGTTTGTAATTATTTCGGCATGGATACAAGATAAGTGACAATAATTGATATCGCCAAATTATCACAATAGAATCGAGTATCGGCCCATTCCTTCGTTTACAAAACAATCAATAAACAAACTTCAGTGAAAGATGATGAAACAACACTTTCCCGATTTAATGTCTCTCGGCTTTTGTCTTCTAAAATTGTGATTAAACCGGAAAATGAGTTTGTATCACGCTCCGCAAAAACTGCAATCTTACACGTCCTGCTGTTCTTCATTAAAAATATCAATGTTGCAATAATCGATCGTACATACAAAATCAGTAGTAAACATTTTTATATCCATACAGTACATAAAAGTTACTTCTTACAATTTCCTAATTCTCAGCTGCCGTCAAGATTGCTATTAATAAAGAGCACAGCAAAATTAAAAAAATCGATTTTCTTTAAAGCGTGCAAATCTAAAAATTACATTTTTTAGTCTAAAATGCAACAAAATTTTGTTTGAAATTCTCAGTTCCCTACTTCTGCAAAAATGTCATATGGTATGTACAAAATAAAAGTGCACAGCATGGAGATGTTAAAACTTCGTACATATAAATTCAAAACTGAGTTTGGATCTCTTTTGCATTTCAAATAGTTCAAACCCTTATAAACAAGACCACTAACAAATGACTAGAAATTCGTTACGATACAAATAAAGTGTAAGTCTATGTGCATTTAAAAATTAAGGTAAGTACTCAGTACTGCGAGTTTCTTAATTTACATTATGATTCATTCATTATCTCTAGCCTTGGGTACTACTAGAATTTCAAAGCAGAAATGAATAGTGTGATTTAATATATTTTATCTCATTGGTGTTGTTATAGACTATTAACCAAATTAATTTTAGTACCATTAAGAGCTTCATTACCGCACTATTTTTATATAAAAAATACATTGAGCCAGAATTGATTGATGCTGAACATAAAATACTGAACAATACACATTTGCTTCTTGGCCCACCGATACAGCTATGTTTATACTTCCTCTTCATAAACAACCCAGTTACATGCAAAAAATATTTTTGATAATAAGTCCTGCTTCCAATTACACAACAAATGTTTTTAATCTTCTTTTGTATTCAATTTTCATGGGTACTGAAAAATATTTGTGCCTGTCTTATTTGATTAAATAAAACCTTTGCCTCTAGTTAATAATTGGTAAAGTTTTCTTTTCAAAAGCAATAATGAATCAAACCAAATAATTCTTAATCAACTAAATGTTCACAAAAATTCTAATTTAAATTATACAAGGCATTCAAACATGCCTTTTATTGCATTACTAAAATCGAATGGAGATGCGAATTGAAGCATTCGTTTGATTTCGGATTCAACGAGCAAGACTATCGAAAAAATGTGCGCATGACTCGGTTATTTACGAAAATATGTACAGCAAACTTACATTGAGTGACAAGAGAAAAATAATAATAATAATCAACAGTACCAGAGCCAACTTGGCACTACATTTAATATAGGATCGTTAATACCAGCGTCTTGAAAACTATCTTAAAAAAACAAATGAACATCTAAACCCGGCTCTAAATTGCGTTTTAAAGTGTTTTAAAGATGATCAATTCGATATGTTCAAAACTAAACAATGGTGTAAACACGCTATCGTTAAACTTAAAGTAAGTAGTATTAATTACAAATTACCAAATCACTGTTCGCTAGTTTTTTTATTTATTATAATAGTTACTTATTGCTGTGTTCGAAGTAGATTGTATATAGTCAATAAGATGTTACAAAAATTATGTCATTTTTGCTCTGGACTGGATGAAGTTTTACATTTTCAAAAAATTACGTATGGATAGGAAAACTCGGTTTCAAAAATAGAAATAAAATACCGCTTGGTTAGTTAAATAAGCAGGCGGATGAACATGGACTCAAATCTGGTCGTAGCCGAGAGATTAGAACTTAGGTAAGATATACAAAGTCCCATTACCTCCGATGCACCTCCCGCTCGGAATGAATTAATAACAATTATTATTATTCTATCTACTTTATCGGCAGTGTTTGAAATACGTAATTCTACGAGTAATAGTTTCTAACTCCTTTAGACCACAATGCTGAGTTTTTACATTCAAGTCTTAACAGTTTACTACATTTAAACTTAGTACAAATCAATGCGCCCAAAGAAGTAAAAATAAGTAAAATATTGCAGGCAAATGCAGCTATCTAGTTATGTGAAAAATTACAAGTTGCAGTGAAAATTAAGAATAAACGAAGATTTTATTCATAGCTATACATTTCAGGCATCTGTAGAATATTCTTTTGTTACAAGCAGCCTATCAAGTTATTTACTGAGTGCAGAAAGTTTCCCCCTTTAACTTCCTTGTGATTTCGATTAACTAAAAAATAGTGATTTGCTAATTTGAAAAAGTCGATAAACTTTGCCACAAAACAATGACTGTTACTTGGATTTAACTGTTAAGTAAAATTTTCACTGAAGCTTTTTACACTTACATTATCATCTATTCTTGTACTAAGCAAATGTGTATTTTAGCTACATGAGTGTAATATTCAGAATATGTATACCTAATTGTTGAAAAGGGCTTCTTTGCTTTAAAATATTCAAACTTCTAAGATTCTGGTGCTATTTAGAATGTTAGTAAAATTAATTATTACATACTATATTTCCCTACTCACTCTACACCCCTGTGTCTTCCTTATTTATTTTCTGATTCAATTTTCGCCAACTATACAATTCATTGATAGCAGGGCTAGTTAAAACCACCTTCGTTTTAACTGGTTATAACCGTCCTGATCAAAATTATGTTGGTCTGTGGCCAAAACTAATTGATAATGTTAAAATAAGATAAATTATAGCTTTCAAATGTTTTTTAGGCACCCGTCCTGAAAATCATGCATTACTGTACAATTGTTAGGCTGGAAAGAACTTCTTTAAAGGACTATTTTCAAAAGTTTGTGTTTTGATTGGTTTGCAATATTTGTTGACTGCCGTTACTATGGAAATTAAATACAATATCTCGAGATTTTTACGAAGGTATAATGCTTGTTTGCCATTGTGATGTTTCAATATTTAAGTAAAATTAAGAAGAACTACTACTTTAAGAAAAATAATAGTAAAAATGTAGCTTGTTATGATTAAAATATATAAAACTAATATCGGCTCTCAAATAATTTTGCATTGTGAACAAATAAAAAAATAAATTAAATTAACTATTTTTGGGTACTCAAATAACACAGACTGAGAGCTCATTTAACATAGGTAGGTTTCGTGACTAAACAAACACATCAAACATTAAAAATGAGGTGTGATGACCACATGACTTTCTTTTACGGACTGGAAAAATCTCATTTTTCGATTTCTTCAAATACTATACTCCTTACAAAAAAGTTCACGGACGTTGTAGACAATTACGTAATATATAACAGGGTTCTAGAAAAAAAATATTCCCATTATTAATTTTTGGACTTCGAAGAAATTTTTGTAAAATTTCGTGATTTCTTCAAATAGGTAGGTACTATACTTCTTACAAAAAAAAACTTTTTTGACAACAGTAGTAGACAATTACGTAGTATATAATGGGGTTAAAAAAAATCTCATTAATTTTTGAACATTGAAGAATTTTTTGTAAAAATTCAATTTTGCGATTATCCAAAACCTACTTTCAAAAAAAATATTGACAAAAATTGTAGAAAATTGCATAATGTATAATAGGGTTTTAGAAAAAACATTCTCATTACTAATTTTAAGAAAAACTTACATTTTGAAAGTTCCTCAAAAGGACACATGCATACATCACTTTGAAAACATTTTTTCCTGAATCAAAAGACAGGAATACGGATATTTCGCAAAAATAAAAAAAAACAATATTATTACTATACATACTTTATTTTACTTTGTAAAAAGTCAGAATGATCGCTGTATTTTTTTATTTAAAATTTAATGTTCTCTACACATATTTGTCAGATTCCTGGTCGCTTTAAAACTAAAGTTACTTTAGGATCTTTGTATAAAATAAAATTTCCCTCAATTCCCTACTGTACAATTAAATAGTTGTGCAGCAAATTATACAACGTCTAAGTCCACCATGAAATTAAAACGCATGAGATTCGTTTCGATCAGTTTTGGACGATTTGAACAATTTGAAGTTTCAACCAGTTCTGACGAGTTTTTTTTGCTAATCCTGTTTCATTTTTACAATTGCAACATGTTATTGTTATTACTGTAATGTAATAAGTGAATTACAATTCCATTGTTGTCTTCAACAAAAAGGGGGTGATCTATCGATAGTTAAATAAGGTGGCAGTACCCCGAACTACTGAAAAATAGAAACAGCGCGTTTAGTTAATGAAAAATAAATAATTTTATAAATAATATTTGGATTTTGACAAATGTATTTGCGATATAATTACGCCTACATTTTTTTTAAATTTTAGGCATATATTTGTAATCGCACTGGTTTGCAATAGAATTATTTTAAAATTACCCTTTTAAATGATAGTATAGACCAAATGACCAAAATTTGATGTCTACCAGAAAATAACTAAAGGAAGATACGGGGATGTGAAGGTGAGAGGTGAAACACATTGATAAGCTAAAAAACATTGATCTTTATACAGAATAGGTATAAATTGGCGAAAAAGCTATACGTGGTGATATTCTCAGTAAAATCATCAGTCGAAAATCTTAATGCTGAAATGTTGGATCAGTTTTCATGGACCCTCGCGTGCTGTAGATAAAAGACATATTTTATTCTGGTAAAGACGGTAAAGCGTCTTTGCTGTTTTAAATACGTCAAAATAACATCAAGAAAAGGTGTTCAAAATGTAAAATTATGGTCCCACGCAAAATTTCAGCTACTTTTCCGAAACAGTTTATGTATAATAATAAAAGTACTTCATCTAATACACACGGTTTAATAAAACCAAACTGAAATTTGCACATGACCATAATTTCACATTTTGAACAACTTTGCTTGATATTATTTTGACGTATTTAAAACAGCAATGGTACTGAATAAAATATGTTTTTTTATCTATAGCCCAAGCGGCTCATAAAACTGATCAACATTTCAGTATTAAGATTTTCGACTGAGAATTTTACTTAGGAATATCACCAAGAATAGCTTTTTCACCACTTATGATTAACATTTGTTCGTGTTCATCTGTTTCCCAAATGAATACTAATAAAACGATTAAAGAAAATAAAAGAAAGATCGATTATAAAAAACAAAAGCAGTGTTAAATCAAACTATAGTCTACAAGACCTCTATAAGCATAATTTAAGAATTCGCTCTGTATATTATTAGAAAACCGGCTTGGCCATTAAATATAGTTCAAAATAACTCTAGAATTGTAAATTGAAGTGACGCATGGGCCTAGCAGCTTTAAAGAAATTCCAATTTTGCTAGTATACCTGTTTCTTCAGCCCGTAAAATCGGGTTTTGGAAAGCGGAGACGGTCGGTACCTACACAAATCTACCTGATTTTTCATTTACTCGCCTTCAACATTTGCAGTTATATTAAATACGAGCTCAATGCAGTGGCTTGACTGATAAGTGCGATACCCTGTAGCCTTCGGAGGCAGCTAAACGAGAACGCCAGGTATACAAACTTGGGGTGCTGCAGCAACTCGGCGAGATCCGTTCGGATTTTATGGTACAATGAGGGACGCATTAACGCATTTCACCCCTTCAGAAAAGGAGAGCTCGCATTTCTGTCTGCAGTTACTGTGGCGAGCTACTAGCTGGCACGAAAACGTCCGTGGCCATTAGAATAATTCCACATTAAATTTAGATTTTCGAATTTACACGGCAAAGAATGCGAAACGTGGCGTTCGACTGTCGGCGTCCGTTCGACGTTTCGACGCGTTTCGGCCGAGTGCTGGGCACACCCACGCAAAATAAACATCCTTTAATAACAAACATGGCTAAAAAATGGTGCAACAAACAGAAAATGGAACGGACTCACGTAACAGGAGCGGTCCACGGCGGCTGCCCTGTTGAGCGCCAAACAAACGGCGATCACAATCTAACTACCTGGAGGAGAAACACAACAAACAACTGAAAACACACACTAACACGTGGAAAGTGGGTTTCCTCCTGGAAAAGAACCTAGAAAAGCTGGATTATTACCGTTTGAAATGTTCTCGAATGCGATCTTCACGTATGTTATCGGGCAAATTTCCAACCCAAAGGTGTCTAGTCTCTCTGACCATTTTGCCCTGAACACCTCATTGAGAAATCTTGTTTTTCGTCGCGCCACACACACACACACACACTATTTCACATTTTCCACAGACGGTTGCTCCCCATGACGGCTGCACTGGCTCCTACACTTGCACACTTCACATAACGGCACTCCACCCGTTCTCACCACTTATTTTAATATTTTTCACATTGGTTGCACTAATTTTTCACTGAATCACTGTGCGAGAGCACTTCCCTACGTATTTTCGCTTCACACAACATACTGGGCCCCGTCGCTTCTAAAGGTTGCTCCGCCTCTAGAATTGCCGCGCGCTCAGACGTACGTCCCCGTTTCCAGCCGGGGCCCCTTGCGCTAGAAGGAGAAAACGCGCACGTGCGTCTAAGCGCCGCCGCGCAGTTTCGTGTAAAATAATGTTGCTTTCCTTTATATTTCATCCTTGTTTAGTTGGACTTTTCGGTCGCCCGTAAAGTCGTACTATCCGTCCCGCGAAACTCGGCCTGCTTTTCGTTTATTTTTTACGTTTTTCCTGGTTTATTCTCGCCGCCACACCGAATCTAACTGAATTTCCAACCACCCCGAACCACGTCCAAATTCTCGTGCGTCCATCGGGGCCGATTACGGCTTCCTGCGCAAAAAAACAACCCCATCCTAGAACCCCAACCCTTAATCGAAACAAATGCAGTCGCTCCGTCTTAATATTGATAAGACTTCAACGGCCCATGCTTCAAAACGTCCAAACGCCCAAAATACGTCTTTTTTGGACGTAGAAATTGCCGCTGTAAAGGCTTTTCAGGTCGCTTTCGACCGAACCGTTTCGAAAGGCGAATGAAAAATGGTCCCTTGCCAGTAGACATAAAAACTGTTCAAAAATAAACCATAAACGCAAAAAGGCGAAAATAAACTTTGCTTGCATCACGCGGCATCTTTTTAGAACGCATAGTAGGCTGTTTAATTGAGGCTCGGGCGAGTCTACTTTTGAGGGGCGTCGTTCGCTGGGTCGCGCGAATTCAGTGGGTTTTGTGCTCCACAGCCACTCTTTTCAATGTATTCGTTTCTATTGTGTGAATTTCTATACATTTAGCTCGAATGGAACAAGTGCGCGAGGGTTGCGCCATTGTCTCTCAGGCCATTTTGTAAAAATTGACTCGGCTCGATGCGGGAAAAATGGCCTACTACGCAACTACGCATTTCTCCTTCGTGCGTGTCTCCCTGCCCCGTTTTTTTAATTCAAATTGACGGAAGCGAGCGCGGAGTTCTGAATATGCTAGCGATTTACGGGTAGTTGCACCAGACGACGGAATACAAACGAAAACAAACGCCTGCATAACTGCTGGACGTTGTTCACCTCCCAGCCTATTCAGATCGATTGTAAAACAGATTAACGGCACAAATAATGTAAATTCCTATCGAGTTCTGCGATTTCTATTACTTTTCAAATAGTTGTAGTAAGAAAGAAAACCTACAATCAGTAAAAACAATCCGTTGCAATAAAAACCAACTGCAAACATCCTTGTACGAGTGTTCACTCCCATATAACAATTCCTAGAAAGTTGGCGTTGGAATACCGACGTGTCCAACAACTGCGCATGCGGAGTAGTAATCGGAATGGAGGAGACGTGCTGCCATCTTTGCTCTGTATTTGTAAATAAACAGTTTACAGTCTTTACAGATTTTAAAGTATTGTAAAATTTTCAAAATAAATCGACTATTTTGTCATTACATCTAAGTGATTTAATAGATTGTGTAATAATAAACCTTATAATCGTGGGTAGAAATTGCTTCAAATAATAAAAATTAGTAATCTATTTTTTCCTGTTTGTGATGCCATCTACTGCAAGGAATTTTAATATGGAAAATCTGGGTATATATACAAGGTGCTACAAAAATGGTAGAATAATTCCATGTTACGTTAGGTAAGGAGGTGGAATTATAAAGTGGGACTGTTTACTAATTGTTATTATGTATTTTAATATATAGTATGCTGATTTAAAATTTGTTTAGAAAAGTTTAAAATGTCGAACCAATCAGAAGTTAGGTATTAAAAAAAACTGAAAACCGTCATTTTCTTGGATGTCAAATATCTTCGTTAAATGTATAATCAAGTAGGTAAGTAGCTATGATGAAAAACAATAACAAAGTTTGCATAAAGTAACCCGCTGTGTCGTCAAATGGTGTCAACTATGTTTAGCTAACAATGGCCAGCATTTTGATCATTTCAAGTGATTATCATTTTTTTTTTTTTAATAAATTTTGTTTAATTTGTTTGAATCCATGTAGGTAAGCCTATTCGATTAAAATGCAAAAACAATTAATTTTACTAGAATTTTCTATTCAATTATACGTTATCTTACATCTTTGAAAAGAGAATAAAACCTGCAATTGTATATTCAAATTTGTCAGATAATTTTATGCAGAAAATCGTACGACACTCATTAATGACCAATAGAAAAATTAGTTCACGAGCCGTATCCAAGACAACAACAATATTTCTTGGAAATTTTTTGTAGATATGGATTACTTCTTTTTAGGGTCTGTGTCGTTACGATTTTCTTACCGAATCTGCATTCGAGCATTAATTCATATCCGGAAATTATTTTTCATGCATTCAACAACGTCCTAATTTGCCCTCGCGTCCCGCTCGGTCAAATTAATACGACGTTGTTGCAACGCACTCAAAAAAATTTCCGGAAAGAATTAATGCTCTTATGAGATTATATGTGATAATTTCTTGTATTTATGACTTAGTACCGCAAGCTGAAGTAAAATTTATATATAAAAGAAATTTTAAAAATCAATACAACATTAATCACTTTAAAAATTTGATTTCAGGCGAAAATTGGGAGGAGATTTGTGTTGCAGATAATGCTGATGAAAACTTCACCACTTTTTCCAAAAAGTTTAGTGATCTACTTGAGACTGTTTTTCCTTTATAAGGTATACAACTAAAAGGGAGAAAAAGTAAAAAAAACAAATGGTTAACTTCAGAAATAGTCAATCAAGGTCATATGGTAAGAGAAATGTATAGAATTTACAAAATAATAGGCAATTGCCAGATTTTGGCTCTTTACAGTGCTTTACTAAAAAACCATCCTGAATAAATTAAACAAGCAAAACCGTTGTTTAATAGTAACAAGTATAAATATGCCTTAAATAAATCGAAAGCTGCTTGAAATATAATAAAAAATTATGTGACTATCAAAACTAAAACAAAATATCCTTTAGAATTTAATAAAGAAGCTGGTTTAAAAATTACAGATATGAACAACGCTGCTCATACTATTAACAGTTATTTTGTGAGTTCTATAAAAACACTCTCTGATACTGCACTGGTAAATATAAAAAGGAGTAGAAGGGACAGCACTTCAGTAGCTTCATCAATGTTTTTGTTACCTGTTGAAATAAACGAAATGTTGCAAATTATAAATAGCGTTGCAAACAAGAATTCTGCTGGACACAATGGTGTTCCCTGTTCTCTTCTATCACATATCGCTAAAAATATAGCTCCTGTCTTGACTAACTTAGTAAATGAATCATTTAAGGAGGGTTTATTTTCTTCTGCTCTTAATGTTTCACTTGTCATTCACATTCATAAAAAAATGACGTTAAAAATTTTAAAAATTGCTGTACTTTCCATATTCTCAAAAATTTATGAAAAAGCCTTCTACGCCAGACTTCTAAATTTCTTGAATACAAATATTTTAACAAGCAGACAATTTGGGTTTCGTAGAAACAGATTAACAGAAGATGCAATTGTATGTATAATAAACTACATAATGTCTAAATTAGATTCCAAGTTAAAGATGCCTGGTGTTTTTCTCGATTTGACATGTGCTTTCGAGCTTGTACATCATGAATTTTGATTACAAAATTGGAAAAATATAGAATTAGAGGAATAGCTGAAAGCTGGCTAGTATCCTATTTGTCCAACCGTTCTCAAAAAGTTGTTTTAAAGATAGAAGGTAATCAGTTTAGCTCTGATCAAAAAAATGTAAGTGTGAGTGTACCCCAAGGGAGTGTTTTGGGGCCCCCTTTGTTTATAATTTTCATTAATGACATTGTCGATCCCAAAAAATTTGAATTTCTTTCTCTGTTCGCCGACGACACTTCCTGTGTTCTAACAGCTGAAAACACTCAAACTCTTAGTTTAAAGGCAAATGCATGTGCTACTGAAATGCAGTCTTTTTCATTAAAAACAAATTTACTCTCTTTCTCTACTACAGCTTATTAGCAAAAATTAATGGAAAGAGTATAATTTCAAATTCTCTTTTAAAATTATTGGGAGTTCATGTTATAATAAAAATAATAATAATGTAAACTTTATTTAGCAAACTTGCTATACAAACATCAAACAAAAAAAAATAAAATTAAAATAAATAAACAGTTCATTTTTAACACCTATTATAATTATGCTATTGTAAAAATATTTCCCTTAATTTTAATTTGAACAAATTTACATTCGTACTATTTTTAACTGCAAGCGGTAACTTATTATATTCTATCAATGCTTTAAAGAATATTGAATTTTGGCTCTTTTTATGTTTTTTATGTTGTAGTACAAAGTTTCTTTTATTTCTTGTATCATATTCATTAAACTAATGAAATTCTTGTATTACAGTATCAAAATATACCGGCATTAAGCCGCATTTAACCTTCATTTCACAAAATTTATTAACATTAATCCAATTTAATGATTTCAACATAAAATCTATGCTTGTATATTTATTGCACTTCAATATAACTCGCATTGCACGATTTTGCAATAATTGCAGTCTATCTATATCCTCTCTCCTAGCCAAGTACAGTATTGTGCCGGCATAATGGAAATGAGGTAGAATTATACAATTATATACTGCCTCTCTTGCCCATCTACTTAAAAAATCGCTAGGTCTATTAAGTACCCCTAACTTTGTTGATATTTTCTTACACGTATATTCTATATGTTCACCAAAAATTAACTTATCATCTACTATTATACCTAGATATTTGAAAGAATTTACTGTTTCTATATTTACATCTTCAATTGTTATGCTGAAGCCCTCAAGCCATTCTGTTTTTTGTGCTTCTTTGCCTATCGTCATTGCCTTAGTTTTATCAGTATTAAGTTTTAATTTGTTTGATTCTAACCATTTAGTTATATTTTCCAGATCTTCATTAAGTTTGCTTTGTACTTCCTTTGCATTCGTGCCCGCAATGTATAAGATAGTATCGTCTGCAAAGAGGTGAAACTTACAATGTTTGTTTACATTATCTATGTCATTTATATACAATATGAACAGTAGAGGTCAAAGGATGCTTCCTTGAGGTACTCCACAGTTCACTTGTATACATACTCCGACTGTATTTCTCCACATCTAACATTCTGTTGTCTATGTGACAGATAATCCTTAAACCAACGCAGTACTGTGCCACAATTCCATAATTTTCCAATTTATTTATCAGTCTGTCTCTATCTATAGTCTAGAAAGCTCTTTTGAAGTCCAAAAATACAGTAACAGTGACCAGATCATTATCATTATTGTTCATCCAGTCATTCAATATGTATTGAAACGCAGCTTCACAACTATAATTTTGTCTAAACCCCGATTGATATTTGGTAAGGATATTATTCAATACTATGTAATTTAATAATTGTTTATAAATTATTTTTTCTAATATTTTTGCTGTGGCAGGAGGCGTGTTGACAGGTCTAAATTGCTCTGCTTTTTGAGTGTTGAGTACTTTTCTCAGAGGTATTATTGTTGACACCCATTTAACATGGAATGTTCAAATTGATTATATAAGCAGCAAATTGACAACATATAATTTTATGCTCTGGCAATTAAGAACTTTTGTTAGTACTGAGGTGCTAATGGCCTTTCACTACGGCTTTGTAAATTCAATTTTAAATTATGGGATATTATGCTGGGGAAATGCAACTCGTTTCCATGAAATTGTAATTTTACAGAAAAGAATTCTTTGCATAATTTCTTTCAAATCCAACCGAATCTCTTGTAGAAATCTCTTTAAAAAACTAAATATCTTGACAGTTGCTGCCATATATATTCTAAAATGTATTTTATACGTTAAAAAAAAATTTCGAAAATTTTGGAAAAACTGGTAACAATAATAACTACCACCTGACATACAGGGAAAAATTAATTTTGCCGAAACACAGATTATCGCTTGTGGCAAACGGTCCTCTCCTAATGTCCATAAAATGCTATAATCACTTACATACATTTGAGGTATCAATAACTATAATCTATTTAAGAGATCGGTGCAATCTATATTACTAGATAATTTAGTTGACTCAATACAAGAATACTCTTTACTAAAGCTTTAGGTGCCACAAACCATCACGACATGTGCATATATAGACTCTATCGGTTTTTATTTGTATAGGCACTATTTGTTTTTATATCTGCTTTTCTCTGTATAGGCACTATATTCGTATATATTATATTTTAAACTAACTATTGCTTATGTACAAATGTATCAAACAGCAATAAATTAACATTTAACATTTCTTCTTCTTTTTCCTCTTAGTATAGGCCAGTGGTCTGTTTTAACCACAAAGTGGTTCTATGAGCCGGGTAGGTGGCTAGCCTTGCCTGTTGAAAGTGAGAAAGAGTTTGACATTTAAAAAATTCTATTCAGTAACCTAATATCCAATATGGCGCCCATTTAACTTAAGGAAGTTGATACGAGTACCTCAAAAGCAGCCATCTTGAATTTTTGTTCGACACCAATTTTAAAATGGTCTCATCGAAAACAGTGACTTTCATCTGAAACTTTTTTTCGTATCTCTTATACTTACGAAGATATTTGACATACAAGAAAATGACAGTTTTTAGTTTTTTTTTGAATAACTTCTGACTGGTTCGACATTTCTAACTTTTTCGAACAGATTATAAATCAGCGAAACTGCAAAACATTTGTTCAGTGATAACAAAGAGCATTGCTCTTTGGTGATAAGAAAGTTACCCATGCAATCCCACATGATCTGGGACACACTCTATACAATGTATCTGACAGCATGCAGAACATAGGGAAAAGCAAATGATAAATTTTGATATGAATTCAAGTCGCTTTTGAGCAGTCTGCTCTGCGTAAGTAACACTTTTTTCTTAAACTACACTACACGAATGTTATGTACAGGATAGAAGATACTAATGTAGAATATAACTTGAAGGTACTGAAGAGATGGACAGTAGGTAATCAAACTTACAAAATTTGGCTAAATTTATATGTATGAGAGGGGTTCTAAACATCTTACTTTCCCACTTAAAGGTTGAGATTTACTTTCCGGGTAGGAAAAAAATTATAAATTACAAATAGGTATGACTGCATTGTTTTCATGGATGTAACACTTAAAACAAATAACTTTTATCCAATACCCACTAGTTCTTTTTAAACAAGGGCTATTACTACCTTGTTTACATCATAACCCACGTTACCCCTAACACCGTGGGTTATAATAAATAACCTACATGTGACTTACAACTACTTACCTCATTCCCACTATCAATTAATTTGTTTCTTTGACTTTTCACAACTGTCAATAAAAAATGTATAAGTTTTTGGTATTTATTGAGTTGTTGGTTAAAATTTTGTATGACTTGTGGGTTACTACGAGCAGATATTACCAGCTCAAGGTAATTAAACCTACCCGGCAAGCTTCGTAGGTTCAAACACCCCTCGTGGATAATATCTACTATAACCCACTAATAAATAACTATGTATTATTCAACACCTCCTAGTTATAAGGCTATTACCAGATCGATTTTAGACCTCTAAAGTAGCCCATAACCCACTAGTGAAGTAAAAACCATAACCCACTAGTGACATTAAAACTATGTAACTCACTACTATATCTTGGTAGCACTGTCAAGTTTTGCATCAGTCTGTGTCAAATAACAAACAAAACCTAACTTACTAACCTTGAATTTGATATAGATTGCACTTCAGCACTGCTAAACATATAACACGAATCACAGGCGACCCTAGTTATAAATTTATTTGATCTCCCGATACTTCCCAATTTGTCACTACGACATTTCAGGACTGTCAATACAAAATTTATGTTTTTTAGATATTCATTGAGTAGCTGGATAAAATTTTGTACCTATTGCACGTGTGTGTTATTACAAATAATTCACTCTAGAAAAGACCAACTTTTCTCTCTTGGATTATTTGTAATATAACACACTTAAACCATAAATAATTATTATGCAACTTATGAAATGCACTTTTGATATTTTCAACACCTTTTTTTAAATTTTAACCTTTCTGGAGTTTCTTTCATTACTTGGCAAAATTATTTATAAATATTTAAATTCTTATTTTAAGTGTGTAATGTCTTCCACCATAATACTGAATATTTCGATCGTAAGCACACCTTGTACCTTAGCAAAAATATTATTTGCAATTACTGGATTATGTAGTGGAAAATAATATTCTCCCCATTATTAGCGGAAATGGAGCTGGATGCAGTTTCAGTTTCAGTGGAATTTGTTGAAAAATTATCTACTTTCTCTCGATTTTGAATTTCTACCGTCTTATCCTGATTGACATGAAGGGCAGTGGTTTTTGGTTTTTGTATAAACCCAGTAAATAATTTTCTATAAATTTGGTCATAACAACGTAGATTGTACATCTTTTTCTTGCTTTTACGATGAATATACGACGATCGGCAGATAGACATATAAGTCCCTTCGAAATACGTCGCTAAGCGATATTTTTGAAACGTTACTATGAGTAACAGTAATCGACGTATTTTGTACTACAACATAAAGATGTAATAATAACTATTTCCAATGGTCATAATTAACGTTGTTTTGCAAACCGTCGTGAGCGGTACGTTGTTTTTCCATCGTTATTTCAGCTTTTAAAATGAGTCGAGCATCCGATGCAATAACAACTATTTCTAAAATTCAGAATTTGAAGCAATTAACGTTGTCTATCAAACCGTCGCGAATGGTACCTAATTTTTACACCGTTATGTCAGCTTTTAAACTGAGTAGCACATCCGATGCAATAATGACGATTTCTAAAATTCAGAATTTCAAACAATTAACGTTGCCTAGCAAACCATCGTAAGCGGTACGTAGTTTTTACATCGTCATTACAGCTTTCAAAGTGAGTCGCGCATCCCATGCTACGATGACTATTTCTAACAGTCAAAGTGTCAAACATTTAACGTTGTCTAGCAAACCGTCGTAAACGCTACGTAGTTTTTACATCGTTATGACAGCTTTCAAAATAAGTCGCGTATCCGATGCAACGATGACTATTTCGAACAGTCACAATTTCGTAGATATTTTTGTAACGCTTATAAAAGGTTTGTTTGATGAATAAATAAAAATGGAAAAATATATATTTCAAACGTATTTATTTATTTAATAAGTACATCTAAAATCTGAAGTCCTTCGTCGGCCTCTGTTGTGTCCATGCTGAGTGTTTTCTCCAAATCTGCATACTGTTGTTCAGTTAACCGATGCAATTTATTTGTTGTTGGGTGCTCCTGAAAAAGATTGAATATCGTAATTATATATGTACCTACATAATATTTCTAATATTAAGAAGGTACAAAAAATGTTCTGCAAGAGCTTATATAAGAGAGAATTTGAGATATATTTCTACTGCTACTCTGAAACTATCGAAACAACTGCACATGTTTTAAGATCATACTTTATTGTTGATTATGGAATTTTTGTGTTTTACAATTTCGTTTGTCGAAAACTTCTGTAATATACATGGTTCCGTTGCTTCAAGTTTTTTAGTAATGGGCAACAGGTAAATCTATTGTAATAAGACAAAATGCTTCTCTAAGAAAAAGCTAACAAGGGTACTCAATGAAAAACTTACCAGATATATCTGTTGCACGTTCAAATAGGAGGCGCGATGCACTTGCACTTTATGAATGCCACGATTTCGATTAGTTCGTATTTTAATTAATTAATAAATAACTACAATCAGCCACTAACAAATAACCCGCACTGCATGTCTTAACAATTCGAACTGTGAAGTAAAACTGACGGCAATCTTTACAAAAATTACTGCTTGGAAATGCACAAATATTGTTCCTGTCAGGTAGTCCCAAACAGGATAGCGGCAGGCTTAACGCAATTGCAATTCTTAGAACCTTAGTTCTTGTAATCCTGTAAACTGAAGAAAATGGACAGTTGAAACTAAAGAGAAACCATAATTGCTTCTACCAAATACAAGGAGAAATGCACATTGCAAAGAGAGAATATTGCATTTTCATTGTATGGACATCATTAAGAATAGAATTTGAAACAATAAATACAATAAACCTTCCATCATTTTTTTGAACAATAAACAAGAAAAATCTTTTTTTTAGGTTTACCGGGACGATGGGATGTGGCAAATCAAAATGTTTCAAAAATTTAACGATTTTTATTTGAATTGTTTGTTACCGCCACTGATAGATCCTCAGATTTATTATTATTATCGTTATTATTTTTTCAGTACATGCTTAATTTTTCTTTTTTCTATTTATTTATTAGTTTTTTAAACCATTTTAGCTGTTTACTGTTTTAATAATATTAGGTATTTAAGTTTTTACATTTTTCATCACTATTATACCTCTATTAATTTTATCTTCGAAAAATACAAAATACATCAACCTATTAATCTGCAATAGATTTTTTTTGAAAACGAAATCCTTGAATTTTTTGAGCCACATGCTAATTTCCCCAACTACTGCTTTGTATGTACTTGCGCGCGCACCGTCTGACCGATGTGTGATATGCGAATTTCAATTAGATCTACACTTACGATCATTGAAAATGAACAGGGTTATGCATGTAAAATTGACTTAACCGACGTTTTCCAATTGCGTGCAACGTTATTTTATTATTACGATGAGGAGAGAGTTAGGACAACACGATTCTGCTTTGGAGACAAGGGAAATTCAGAAAACGTATATCAACTACTGTAATGTTTGTTGCATAGCCCTGTTCATTTTCAATGATTCTTTGTGTACATATTAAATAAGCACAATTATTACTTTTATTTACAAAAACAATATTTTCCTCTCTCTACTAATAAACGTTCGTAACAACTGACTGTGTGCTGTATTTGTATTGAATAAAACAACGAGTAGGTATGTGTCCGTAATTATTAACCGATTTTTGAAATTTAGAAAGTGTTTGCTTAAAAATGTTTACGTTTACCCTCTTTCAGAATCTGTAATAAAATATGTTCCATTTAAAAGGAATAAGTTGGTAGCACTGTTGCAACAACAAAGAATGCCATGGTTTAATATAAGTATCTGAAACATGAACTTTTATACATAATTTACGATTCCAGAATTTCAAATCCATATTTTAAAGCGTTAATTAAATAAGGGGCGTTACCATTCTCTGTCGACACCCGGTATAATACCAAATTTTTATCTATGTAATAACAAAGAGCATATATGCTCTTTGGTAATAATGTAAATTAGACTAAAACCTAAGTAGGTAATGTGAAAACATAAGTTATTGCCTGTTATAATTGGACTGTTACTGTAGGTATAATAAGCAAAATAGGAAGTTGTTAGTTTATCTTTTATGAGTTACATAATAAACCGAAGATTTTCGACGGTGCACTCTTGATGAAATTGCATCATATTCGGTTAACATAATAAACCGTTTATTTGAAAATATAGTATATATATTTCCACAACGTCTATACGTAAACGTAGTTTCACAATCGTAAAGGCTACGTTTTATTTATCAATACCATACAATGCTTAAAATACGTAAAAAAATTGCAAACATACAACGTTTAGATGATGAATTGGTAGCATCCGTCGTTTAACATTTATCTTTTATGAGCTACATAATAAACCGTTTATTTTAAAATATAGTATATATATTTCCACAATGTCTATACACAAAATGTATTTCGCAATCGTAAAAGCAACGTTTTATTTACCTAACCATACAAAGGTTGAAATACGTAAATGAATTTTCATACACAAAACGTTTAAATGATCAATTGCTAGCATCCGTTATTTAACATTCATCTTCTATGAGTTACATAATCAACCGTTTATTTGAAAATATTGTATATATGCTTCCACAGCATCTATACGCAAAATATATTTCGCAGTCGTAAAGGAAACGTCTTATTTACATAACCATACAACGCTTAAAATACGTTAATGAATTTTCATACACAAAACGTTTAAATGATGAATTGATAGCATTCGTTATTTAACATTCATCTTTTATGAGTTACATAATAAACCGTCTATTTACAAATATAGCAGATATACTTCCTCAACGTCTATACGTAAACGTAGTTTAGCGATCGTAAGGGCTACGTCTTATTTACATACGCTGCACAACGCTCAAAATACGTAAAATAATTTTCATACATAAAACGTTTAATTGATGAATTGGTAGCAACCGTTGTTTAAAAAATGTAAATAATGTACCGTATTTTAAGAAAATATACACTGATATTAAAATTACGTCAATTGAATGCTCTTTTTATATTGACTAAAAGACATTCCAGTTTAAACCATCTTACGCACAAAAATTTATTTACCGGGAAGGCATCTAATGTTTTTTTGTTTTTTAGAAGGTGGCACCGTTCTAAATAATTAAATAAAACAAAGAGACTAAATTTGCAAATAACAAGTTATAAAACCAGTTAGGAAATGCCTCTGTATAAATGTCAATTACTTGAAAATCAAGTATGTACGTTTTCGCTTTTACGCGAAATGTTAAAAAAAATAAGCATTGTTTTACATACGAGTACTTAACTCTAAAATTGGAATTTTGCAGGCTTTGGAAATTTTAAACTGTGACTATGTAGTTGTAGAATTTAAAACAAACAATGAAATCAGTATGTTATTAGCAAAATATAAAAATATAAAAATACTCTAGTGGCGACTGGTAAACACTAGACAGGTTACAGAACCGACATCGACAGCGACGAAAACCCTACCAACACTGGGGGGTGGGAGCAAATTTGTGCCTATTGGAATTAAAAGGAAAAGAAGAATGTTGAAAAAGTATTCAGCACATCCAAATTTAAATTACGAGCGGATGCTATAAGGATGTGTTTTGTTTATAATTAAAACAAAGTAGTCAACTTTTTATTCTAATACATTTCTTAAGAGGCCCAAGGGGGTGTCAATTGACCCTATTGACACTCCCTTGGATCTGCCAGTGGTATATTGTTTCAGGGCAAGTGCTATTTAAATTAAATCAAGAAAAAATAGTAAGTGAAATATCTCGCTAAGAAGCAATTGTAGGTCTACATATGTATTATAATTTTTTAAAGCTAAAATTACTTCCAATGTAAGTATTAAAAAAAATCATTTAAAATTACAAAGTTGATGCAATTTCCTGTTACACCGGAAGTGCTACAAATAACTAAATTCGATATTTGTAATGCCCATAAAAACTCCTGGCACTTTCCTCATTTAACCTAATTTGTAACTTCAAAAATAAAGAAGTTAGCAATGGTGGACAAGTTAAAATTGGCACCCTGTATAATTGCATAGGAGAAGGGACATTGAGAGAATGCAAATACTGTTATGGTACACTAGTAGAGGTTTTGGATGAAGATTAAATGTAATAGAATTTGGGAGATTAATGCAATTGATTTTGACAAATTTAAAAAGAACAGGCTGTTTGAATTAAGTTTATTATTAAAAATCTAATTTGATACAAATTTATATGAAAATGAAACTATTGAGTATTCTATAGAAGTTTTGGAATTTAGAAAGTAAATGTAATATAAATTCTAATGAAAAAATATGTTGAAGTACGTAAGACTCAAATGAACTTAAATTATAGATAGCATTAATAATTAAAATATGGTAGTTAGGCGAATTTGTTACGATTATTAATAGTAACATTTACTTTTTACAATTTTGGTTTCAATAAAAATATAGAAATTTACCCTATTTTGAATGTGTTAGTCTAAAATAGGTTTAAAAAGGGTCATTAATAATAATAATAATAATAATAATAATAATGTCTTTTATTGGTACAGCAAAAAAAAAATACAAGAAAATTTACAAAATACAGATTGAAATAAAATAGAATGTGTCAATAGGGCGAAGTTCAGAAAATCACTTCCAAGGAAGTGAAGTTCTGTTCTTACACTTAACCCCTTATTTTATACATAAATTAAATTAAAATATTTTTTCTGCGTAGCTTGCGCTATAGTTGGTGGTAGGTATATTGTTGATATCTGGCCATGTGTATATAATGTAAAATTAAGAAAACATTTATATAATTAGATTATGGTAAATTATAAAGAAAATTTTAAGGTTTTGTTTAGTAACATTTTACTTAGTTGTGTTTTAATTTTAATGTAAAAGTGAGAGTTTTTACAAAATAAGGCAACGAGTTATAAAGATTAGATATATTATATAAAAAGCAGTTCGATGAGCCGGTATATTTATGAAGTATTTGTTACGTAAATTGACATTATGCAGATCAGATCGAAAATTAACTTTTTTGAATAAATAGGAGGGCATTTTATCAGTAATGATTTTATGATATAAACACGCCGCATGAAGTTTCCTTCTAATAATTTATGAGATATATGTTCAAATTTTTTTATTCCAAATATCAATCTCAAACAAGAATTCTGCACCCTTTGAATACGCCAGATATCTGTACTGTTCAAACATGGACCATATATGCAGTCGCAATAATTGAAATGCGATAACACCATAGTTTCACACAAAGTTGTTTTGATTTGTTTACTTAAGCAATGTCTGTTTTGAAAGATTATTTTTAAATTAAGATATGCTTTCTTCAGAGTGTTGGAGATGTGCTCTTTAAATCTAAAATTTTGGTTGATGCAGAGCCCTAGATTTTTTACATTTTCTTTAATTTCTAATTCTGTATTTTGAATTTTGATTAAAACTTTATCACGACAATTATCCCGAAGTTTTGTACATCCAAAAAGAATAACAAATCATTTATTAGTATTTATGGTTAACCCATGTTTCCCTGAATAGTCAACAAGACTGTTGAGATCAGCGTTAATCGCTGTTATTGCATTATTTCGTTATGCGGTTCAAAGCTGTATAGTAACTGTGTGTCATCGGCATACAGATGATAATTGCAACAGCTCAGCGAAGATTTCATGTTAAATGTATATATAATATACAAAAGGGGGCCCAAAATCGACCCTTGCGGTACACCAAGTGTAACAGGCAAAGAATGCGATACAGAATTCTTTAAGATAACTTTCTGGGTCTGATTTGAGAGATAGCTTTGAACAAAGTTAATTGCTGGAATAGCAAAGCCTATGTAATGCAAAATAGATATTAAAATATCATGACGTATAGTGTCAAAAGCCTTGGAATAATCAAGCAAAATAACTAGGGATAATTTATTCTCATCAGTGGCGGTAAAAATATCATCTATTACATTTAATAACGCAGTTGCACAGCTATGTCCGGGCCTAAACCCAGATTGGATTTCTGGCAAAATCAAAAATTGTTCCACGTACTGACGTATTTGCAAGGCCATAATTTTTTCAAGAATTTTTGACATGCAAGGCAGAATACTTATTGGCCTGAGATCTTTGTAGTCAGTGGGTGATTTAGTTTTTGGCAGAGGAATGATATGAGAAGTTTTCCAATCTTCGGGAAAAACAGATTGTTGAATGCTAGTATTAATTATGTCAGTTATAAATGGAATTATGTAAGGACAACAAAGTTTGAGCATTTTTATACTTAGCCCATCCGATCCTACAGCGTTTGTCTTTATAACTGAAATAATTTTCATAATTTCACTATCCGATGTGGGAGTGAAATAGAATTTAGACAATATTTCCTTAAATACATTATTTCTGTAAAAATTTATAAGATTATTATTATCGAGAATAGTTGGTGACTTAACTGAATCTATAAAGGCCTGATTTATTTTGTTCACATCGGAGAGATTTTCAGGAATACTAGCAGTTTTTGTTTTATAATATATATTCGCTTTATATAAGGCTTTCCATACAAATGTAGTTCCGTGTTCATTGATTTGGAAATTTATATAAGCACGTTTTTCTTGTTTAATAGCAAAATTTGTGTAATTTCTGAGAGACTTATAATATTCCCAATGTCCAGGATTTTTAGTTCTTTAAAATTTTTGTAATGCTTTATTTCTAAGAGAAATCATTAATTTAATATTGTCAGTTATCCATGGAGCTATTGATTTGGAAATCCTAACAGTTTTGATCATTGTATGTTTATTAACGAGATTGGCAATGTTGCTATTCAAAAATTTAACTTTTTCATTAACATTATTTAAATCAAATAGGTATAGTATTTAGCGGTAAGGACTGGAGGTCAGTATAAAATGTATTATAATCGAAATAACTGTAATCTCTGTATGTATATCAAAACGGTTTAGTAGATTGTTCTAAAACTATAGGGTATTCACAATAGATAAACGCATGATCTGATAAACCATGTAAATGTTTTACACCCGAATTTGTTATAGTTGTGTCTATATTTACTAAAATGAAATCAATCAGTGTAATACTAGTCTTAGTTATACGTGTAGGTTCATTAATTATTTGCTGATATCCCAAGACTTCCAACACTAATAACAACTTGACAGTAGCAGAATTAGTAGTATTTAACATATCTATGTTAAAATCTCCCACACATATAATATCATTTGATATGGGTGTTACTAAAGATATTGAATCTTCCAAACAATCAATAAATTATATATATGAATATTCATGTCTTCGATAAACTGTCCCAAATACCACAACTGTATGATGAAGAGATAATTTAATCCAGAGTTGTTCAGCAGATGCAGAACTGCCCGAGACAGATACAGTAGAAAAATGTAAGTTATTTTTTACGTAAATACATACTCCACCGCCCCATGTTGTGGTAACCCTGTCCTTCCGAATAACAACGAAACCAGGAATATTTATTAGATCATTTGAATAATTTGACGATAACCACGTAATTCCAATAACGTCACAGCCAGATAATAGCAACGTCTCCTTGATTTCTGTAAAATTATTTTTTAACGATTGTGCATTTAAATGTGCAACTTTAAGAAACTTAACCATTAATTATACACAACAACCTTTTGAAATAACTAAATATTTTACATAATAATCTAATCTGATTATGAACAGTGTTTAAAATAATGAGCAGATATAAATTACTCTGTAGAAAAAATAAAACTAGACTTATAGTCAAGCATTCACCATTATTCAAAAATAATCTTAAGTAGAAATAAACCCAAAATAAATTCAAGAAAACCTTGAATAAACAAACACTCGCACAAAAATTTATTGAGTTGATAACTATTTTCCAAATAAAGAAGTCCCAGTTATATCCGTAGTTTTTATCGTGACTTTTGTTGTAAATTTTTGAAAAGTAATAAGTCATTCTACATAATATATACCCTAAATATGTCGCTAACATAAAGAAATTTGATGCAATAATTACACTAAACATTTTTATCGTAAATTTGTACAACACATACTTTAATTTACTATCACTAATAAATAATTAATAAAATCTACGAGGTGATAATACTAGTGAAACATAAAGAAGAGTATTACAAATGAAGCATCAGTTATAGAAGAGTATTGGAAGATGGAAGAACTAAATAGAAGCAAGCAGAGTTATTAATTAAAGAAGAATATAAGATGTGGATGGAAATAGTTTATTTTAAATAATACAATTGACAAGGAGTTACATTGGTTTGAGTATTGCTAAGTGTTGAGTTTGTTCGGGAAAGATAGCAGAGGGACGACTGGATCTGAGATATTCTGTTGGTTACTGACGACAGAGGTTGGTAAAGCTTGGAGCTACAGAAGAAGAATATGAATTGGAGATCGTCTGTGACAGCTAACTTGCCGTGGAGCTGTATGAAGCAGGGTGTTTCCGGAGGATAGCAGTTGCGAGGTCTGTCCTGGTAGCAACCGGGAGTCAACAAGTTGACAGCTGTTGTTAGTAAGCAGTGCATCACAACAGGACTAACAAGGGGTCCAAGCTGCTAACGTCAGGAGGATTACTATCTTGGAGGTGATAAGAGCAGTGAGAGTAGGAACAGTGCAAGGTGGGTCGTGGTCTTGTTCTGTCGACGCTATAGCAAATAAAAGACAATTTAAAAAGTGCAATTAACTATAAACAAGTACTTACCGTATTATATTGAGTCAATAAGATACAAATAGAATTGAGCATTTGTTGTATCTGATTGAGATTCGTAGTAGAGTTTTTGATTGACATAAAAGGTGACAGTTCATGTCAATTCACAGTTGAAAGTCATTTAAAAATAAAATTTAACTTAACAAAGCAACTAGATAATTGAACCAACCCTGAAATAGTCTTAAGGCGCTATTATTTTTAATAATTAAATAATATTGAAATTCGAACGAAACAATTTCAGTTAAAAAAATAAGAGCAGTCATTACATTACATATTGCAAAACCATGAAATGTAAATTATATTAAAATGCAACAGATATACAAGCATAGAAATAATGTTGAGATTAATGAACTGTATTAAAATTGTGGAGTTTATAAATGCAAGCTCTATTTTCATTCATAATATTAAATGTGGTGTTATGCCGGGTACGCAGATATGATACCATAAATAACGAAAACTTGATGATACGTTACAAGAAATATAAAAAAATCAAAACTCAATATTTTACAAAGCATTAATGGATTATAATAAGCTAACAAATGCAATGAAAAGTAGTGAAAATGTAAATATATGTAAATTAAGGTAGTATTTTTATAGTAGACGTAGAAGTAATTGAATGGTTTAAATTTGTTTGTTATTTGCAGTTTGTATAGCAACTTTTTTAAATGAAGTTTATTATTAACAAAATTAAAAATCAAAGACTTCCACATTTTAAAAAAATATAACACAATTTTTTAATTAATATTTTTCCTACTTTGAAAGTTTCCCTGAATAACGTAACATAGAGTTAATCTGCCATTTTTGCAGAACTTTATATTTAATTTTATACAGAAATTCCGTGATTTGTGGGTGTATTAAAAGCAAATGGTATATCTTCGTAACAAGATAAGATGTACTATATGACTGACCTATTGTCCTGATAAAAAGACATAACTTGCTGACACTTGATCAATTCTGAACTCTATTGTAATTCCTTTTTATCTTAAATACTTTTATAATTAACGATTAATCAATATGACCTCAAAGTTTTAACTAAACTAAAGGCATGTTTACACTCGTAAACTTCCACTGATATGCAAGTTTAAAAGAAATATTTAATGACTTCCAACTTTAGAGTGCCAGTATCTACTGACTTTCATGTAACAATTTGTTCTGGTCATGTGTACTTATATTTAGGTAAAAGTTCATTGTCAATTAAACCTTAAAAATGAAAAAAGTTGAGTAGGTACTGTAACTTTGTCCATGTTAGACTTTTTTTTGATAAAATTATTTTAGCAATCTGCCAACGTATAGTCAGTTTGTTGGTGGGGACTCGCTGAGAACTTGTATCGCGCCATTCCACTGGAGTTACATTAGCGAAGGTGTGCGGATGTGCCTACGGCAACATTTTATAGAACGTGATTGAAATTGGCCATTTTACTAGGTAGAAAGCTAAGGTTTGTGGAGAAGATATATCGTTTATGTCTAGGTTTTGTGATTTAAATAAAGTTTTTTTTATATTTAAGTTCTTTTTTTTCAGTATACCGTAACAATAATATGTCTATATCTTTTAAAAAACGATTCCAGTGGGCAACTTCCTTTCTTTGTCTAGATGAATATCATACACCAGCGACATTTACCTTATGTGTTAAAATTGATAATTACAAAAACTAATTACATTTTCAATTTAATTTTTATTTTACAAAGTTTATTTCAGCTAAGTATAAAAATGTAAATATAATTAACTTACTAGCCGTTTAGGAAACTACTTTTGCATTTAAAAATTAATAAAAAAACATTACAATGGTTCCACAAAATTAAGACTTAAGAAATTGAATTGTTTCCACAGCTCAGGTGCCTAACAGATATGATTGACAATAATATATTAAAAAACAAGTTTCATTAAGGCAGGTCTTATTGCATGAGTTCAAGTTTATAACATGAGCCGCCCAGCTGAATGCGATAAATGACATGAAACCAGTGGTCGGAATGTAAACTTTGACGAACCGGAACGCTGTCGGCGGGGGACCGGGAGGTATGCCCCCCGTGTTACCGAAGCGAAAATTTTCGCTGAAAATAATAATATGTGTTTTTCCGTCAATAGTCGACACAAACCAGTTTAATTTAATATTTTATTTCAAAGTGAAAAGACCCTAATTAAAAAAAACAAGAACGATACAAATACAACAAAATAAAGTTTATTCATTTCCTTCTAGAATAACTCAATAAGAGGCAATAAAATCAAAATAATTCAACAAAATTCAAAACTCTAAATATTGTAAGGTAACATAACAGATAATACATTTCGCTCAATTCATCGAGAACATCAGATCAAAAAGATTAAGGTGAAATAGTTTTTTACATTATAAAGATGTTTCCTAAAATTATTTTTTGCCTCTTTGGCCAAACTTTGTCAATGACTTCTGATTAGAACTTTTAAATAGGAGTACAGTTTTTTGCAATCCATATATGTGGTAACCTTTAAATGTGGTTTATACAGCTTTCTTTACCCTAACCCTAGTGTTAGCCACAGTCTTCACGTAACTTTTGCCATAGATCACCGGGAACTTCTCTACTAACTATTAGCTGTTCATCACTGATCCTCATCTTTTTAAAATTAATTTAGAAAAGTTACAGAAAGTACAAAAAATTATTACCAAAAAAAAAATTATAAAAAAATATTGATGTATTGAAGTATTCAAATTTTGTTGCCCATCAGTTACTACCGCATGCACCCCTATGAAATTTCACTCTACCTTAAGAAATTCTCAAGACTAAGTTAAACTTTCGGAAGCTCTCAAGGTGAGGTCTTAAGATCAGCTGAGATTAAAACTAAGTTAAAACTGTATAAACGCCTCAGTGGCAACTCAAATCATTCATCTTTGCCAGGGCTAATATTAATACTACGATTAAGGGAAAGAATGCTGTATAAACCATACTTTAGTTAACCTCAAGAATTTTATTGAAGACCCAAATCCCAAGAATGATTGCAAAACCCGAAGTCTTCGATTCAAAATTACAGTATTGGCAACCCTAGTACTTTTAGAATCATTTAGGGATAATAGGACCAGAGCTGGGCAAAATACTTTCAAAAAGTATTTAAGTAGGTACTAAATACTAAATAGTTTATGAAAATCGAATATATTTAAATACTAAATACTTTTTATGACCAAAAAGTAGTTAAATAATAAATACCTATAATATTTAATAGTTAAATACTTTTATAGGAGTAATTAAATATTTTAAAAGTATTTAAATATTTATTAAGTATTTAAATATTTTAAAAGTATTTAAATACTTCTTCTAGTTTTTAGATAAAACTAAAATGTAAAAAGACTTGTGAAGTATTTAAATTGCAATGCAGTATTTATAAACTTTTTAGCAGTTTAACAATTTTTCTAAACTAAATTTCCTTTCATTCGAATACTTAGTAATAATTGTAGTAACCCAAGTAGTAAAGATGGCGTAATTTAGATGCTATATTTTGGCAAAAGAAATCTTAAAATCCAGAAAATATTTTTTTGATAAAATACTTATATTGAATAAAAAAAAGTAAATCCATAGTTAAACAAATATAAATTTTAAACAATATTTTTTGTTTTCATATAACAGTTTTTTTAAATCTTTGTCATAACATAAAAAACAGTATCTAATCCAAGGTAAAACAAATAAAACAATAAACATACAGGGTGGTGGAAAACTAGCGTGTTATCGCCGTTATCCATACGCTACATTGTAGACCTTCAGCTAATAACAAATTTAAATATCAATGAAATTTGTTTAGTTCAAATACAAAGTTGTTGTCCTTTAAATTTAGCAGCTGTAGTTACATTTTTTATATTTGGGAAGAAAAATACTTGAGATTTCATGTTTTTAGTTTTTCCAGATTAATTTTCATACTGGCGATTGTTGGTATCACGAATCCATAATATATATTAGCTTCTTCTTGCAGAATATTTAATGCTAATACCCAAGGGCGTCGTAGCCAGGATTTTATTTTGGGGGTTGCCGAACCAGGGGGAAAGGTTTATAAATCCTTATATCCATAACAGATAGTAACTAAATTCAAATTCATTAGGATAAAAAACGAACAAGAGACAAAATAACAAAAAAAGTGAGTTTTATTATTGCTTGGAACAGAAAACTTATTATAATATAATTAATTGTATAGTTAAAGTTAAGATTGCTTTGATGGCATCAAACATTACAAAAGAACCAGCTTCCTGGGCACGCTCGCCATTACATCCAGTACTTTTTCTGGTGAAACACTGACATTTGAATAGAATTTCGGGGGGTGCTGGAGCACCTTCAGCACAACCCCTGGCTACGCCCTTGCTAATAATTAAAATTTATAATAATAATTCAAGCAATATTATTTAATTGAAAGCTTTCATATAAAATAAGTATTTTTTCATTTTTTTGCTAAAATTTAGATTACAGACCCATAGTGTGAATTCCAATGTGTAATGCCTAATGCCAGAATAGCTCAAATGATGACCTATACCTATAGGATGTTTAAAATTATGCAAAAAGTATTTACTAATTATAAATATATTTTTTAAGAAATAAATGTAGTTAAATACTCTCAATATATTTAAATACTCTGAAGGTATTTAATTACCTTTATTTCTTCAAAAAATATATATTTTTGGGTAATTTTAAACGTCCAATGCGTCATCATTTGAGAGTATTTAAATACTTTGAGAATATTTAAATACTCTCAAAGTATTTAAATACTCTAAAAATATTTAAATAGCCAAAAGGAATTTAAATATTTTTAAAAATGTATTTAAATACTAAATACTTTGTAAAGTATTTGCACCTACAAATACAAATACAGCCCATTAAAAAGTATTTAAATACTACCAAGTATATAAATTAAAAAAAGTATTTACAAATACAAACACTGCCCAGCTCTAAAGGACACCCATAAGTGTTTTTGTGGCCTTATTTATACAGCACAAGTGGCCAGATTTGCACCATTTCACTCTCTTTCACACTTCTCTACATCTTCTCTTATAGTCAAATAGCTAGTTCTTACTTTGTCCTTCACACGCCATCTCCACCACTTCCTTCCGCCATTCTTATTCTGCACTATATTCTTCATTTCATTTCAGGTTTTTCTGATTGCATCGTGGTCCTCTGTGGTATTCCTTTTCCATATTTTTGCTGGTCTGCTTGGACTTCTTTTTCTCCGGATTGTTATGTTCTAATGTTGTTTTGTTATATTTGTTTGATTTTCTTATAGTATGACCAATCCATTTCCATTTTTTGCTTCCGATAGTCTCTTCTGCTGGTTCTTCGTTGCTTATGGTACCTAGGTATTTGGCCAGTAGATTTCTATTACTCTTTTCAGACTTTTGTTTATAAATGTTTGAATTTCCTTAGTTTGGCTTTTTGATTACTACCCATATTTACTATCAACCCATATTTATTATCATATAGCAACACATTCTTTATGTTGGTACTTATTAAAAAAAGTGTTAATAACACTTTTTTGATAGGTACCCAATTTTTTTCATTTTATTGAGCCCATTCCGTGATCTTTTTATTCTTTTTATGTCTCCCTGACAATATCCCTTATCGTTTAAAACGCTACCGAATTTTTATTTTTTGTTATTTCTGCTGTGAAATATGCTCCAAGGTAAATGGCAGCGGTGGAGTGTTCCAGAGTGTCAAAACGATGTTATTGGAATCTAATATGGGTCTGGAAATGCACAAGTTTGACAAGCAGTCCTTTATGCCAGATAGAGTCAAAGACGCTTCCAATGTCTGTGCTGATGAGGAGACCAGGGCCGTAACTAGGTATAGGCAGAGTAGGCCCCCGCCTACAGGCGCAAGCTGCAAGGGGCGCCAAAATGGCACTGAAAAAGTTCTTTCGTACTAATAAAAAATAAATAAGCAAGTGGCCAATTTTGTAAATAAATTAATTTCTAATATTGAAAATTTAAGTCCAAATAATGCTAATTATAATAGTGGGAATTGCACCCAATCTGGTCGATACATTACATTGCCTTGCACAATTTGCAAAGGAAATTTATTTTATAGATCTTACCTATATCAATCAAAACATTAGAATTATTAGCCCACCGCATATATATATATTCCCGTGCCTCCTAGCTGGAGCATAGGGCTGCTACAAAGTTTCGCCATCGGACTCTGTTGCGTGCTAATATTTTGATGTTATTCCAGCTCTTTCCGTTCTCTTTCGCTTCTTTAAGGATTGTTCGTCTCCATGTTATCTGCGGTCTGCCTGGTCTTCTTCTTCCCTGTGGATTCCATTCCAATACTATCTTAGTGATTTCTCCCTCTGGTTTCCTCAATGAGTGTCCAATCCAACTCCATTTTCTTTTGAGTATTTCTTTCGAAATTTCGTGTTGGTTTGTAATCTGCCACAGATTTTCATTTGAAATTGTTTCCGGCCAATATATACCGCAGATTCTCCTCAAACATCTATTAACAAAAACCTGTATCTTGTTTGAAATTACTGCGGTAATTTTCCAGGTTTCGCAGGCATATAGTAGAACTGATTTTACATTTGAATTGAATAGGCGTAATTTGGTTTTCCTGGATATGTCTGATGAGGCCCATACTTTTTGGAGCATTCCGAAAACTTGTCGAGCTCTTTGTATCCTGTGTTGAACATCATCCTCTGTGCCTCCCTGCTTTGTGATGATGGATCCTAGGTAGCAAAAGCTATTCACTTCCTCTATATCTTCCCCACTAATTTGAAATTTATTCGTATTGCGAGTACCAATTCGCATAAGTGGCATTATTCAAAATATAAAAATTTTTCCATTTTTAAAACAATATAATACAACAGTGGCGACAAACTAACTTAAATTTTTAACAACTGTTGGAGCAGGATATTACATATACACTCACTGCTTTGGGCTCATCGCTGATACAGCAGTCCATTGTAACAATCAGCAGAATGCCACAGACCGATTTTGAGAGCCTACTTGTTCCACTACTATGGTATTTTTTGCTACAATCACTTTCCCGGTAGAATTTGTTCAATTTAAAATACTTCTGCGCCCCTACGCGATGGTAAATTTATTTAAAAAAAAAGAATTATCACATGCCGACAAAAAAAGCTTCTCGTTTTAAATATATTGATTATTACAAAACAGTGTGACAGTGTGGTTGCGAAAACAGAACCTAATTCTACGTTCACATGTTACTACGCATAATTATATGTAATTATTTGTTTATATTGCATTATTTTAACATATTGGTATGTCTTTAAAGCTTTTGAACGCACCACATAGGTGGTCTTATTCTAATTAAAATAATTTTTGCATGTTCAAAATAAAAAAGTTACAAAAGAAAATGTTTTCAACGTCTTTAATACAGAAAGCGCGCTGCAAGAAAAACAAATTTTGCTAGATCGAATTATGGTTGAAGTCTTCAAAATTCTCTACAAAATAGGTAAAAAATACCTTAATGCTGCTAATAATACAGAAACACTTAGTAAAGCGAATTACATGAATTTGGAAATTAAAAAAAAATTGCAGCCAGTGGGATTTGAACCCGTGTTCACTGATAAATGCATATGCTTATTGTTGCGCTATAAACGACGCAGTGGTGTTCCGATTTTGGGTGCACCATATGTTTATATATAGGGATTTGTAAAATGTTCTGCTGACTACATAATAATATGTCCTTTTTTTTAATTAGAATCGTGTTTTCTAATTTTGTGTTCTGCTCTCATTTTGTTTGTGTTGTATTTTCTTATTTTAACATTTAGTTGTTTATTTTTATAATGTTTGAATAAAAAATGTTGGATTTATTGTTGAATACCAACCTGTTTGTTTGAATACATTACATCACATATCCGGAGATAATGTGGAAGTCATACAGTATCATTAAAATTTTTTTGTCACATATATCGTTTTTGTACTGAGGGGCGCTAAAACATTGGCTTGCCTACAATAATAGTTTGCCTAGTTACGGCCCTGGAGGAGACATTGACTGAAGTTGATGGCAAGACTAGTGTTGGTGTCAAGATGACGCTGAAGATTGTGGTCTTCATGATTGAAAACTATTTTGAGTACAATTTCCATCTCTTTTCAAGTTGCTATTTGTAGGCAACAAAACTTCATTTTTCACCAAAATAAAATAAAATAGTTAAATATGCAAACTACATTTTAGGCCTCCATAAATTTTCAATGTGCTTGGATGCATTTTCAAGCCTCATGAAGTTTTTAAACAATTAAGATTTTATACTAACAGCCTGATCATGTTGAAGCTTTTCTTTACATTTTCCCGTATTTTCGTTTGAAAAACATGATCCACTTTTCCAGGTTTTTTATATATTGATACTTATCGATAACTTCATACATATTGATAGACTAATACATAGCAATACATATCGATATGTGATAAATTTGGAAAAACGTAACTAAATATCGATCTATCGTAAATTAAAAAAAGTTGTATGAAAACATCGTTCGAGCTGCTTTCTCCAGATGTTTTCATGCCTTTGCTTCTCGAATAATTATTACCACAAAAATCAAATGCTCACATGGAAAGAAAGTTTATCCGATAAAAAATCCACCTCTGAAACAATTTGTACTGCTTATCGTTTTTTGTTAGAAGCAACAAATTAGTTTTATTTTATTAAAAACATAGACCAAAGTCAACATGGTTAGTAATTTATTGTGTATCGATAATTATCTACTATTAGTACCTAGCTATCAATATTAATCGATAACTATCGATATTTCTTATTTATTAATAATCGATATCAAAATTTCAATATCGCCCAGCCCTAGTCCAGACGGGGGAATTTTGGCTTTGCCGATTCGCCCACTACCCGTAGTGAATGTGTGCAAAAGATATACGAATTTATGCACTTTCCACTGTTAATGTCAGAAGTAACACGCCACATCTACATTTATATATTAAAAACCAACCATCTAGCTGGCATAGTGGGTAGAGTGGGAGGCTTGCTACAAACAAGTCCTTGGTTCAATTCCGCGAATAAGCAGAACTTTTTTAGCAATCAGCTGAATCGGTATTGTGCTGGGTGACCATCTATCATTGGAATATAATTAACGTCGTTTTCCTCTGAATATTGGTATATGAGGTAGAGTAACAAGACTACACACAACACATATAAGCACACAGGACTTGGAAGTACCACAAAGGGAGCACCTTGAGGTCTAAGTGCTCATGAACTTGGTTCACCATTGTTAGCCAATATACGGAGTTGTCAAGCAAAATAATCCTTGGTCCAATAGTCAAGAAGCTTCAGTTTTTTTATTTAAGGCTTCAAAATGGTTAGCACAGGAAAAAACTAATTTTATTAGGGTCTATGTCCTTCCATTTTTCCTTGTGGGTCTGATTAGGTGGTAGTACAAATTTGTCGCAGAAGAAAAAATTCGAATTAATCTGAAAGTGAAATATTATCACCTATTTTCGAATCCGCAGACCTAGGTCCACTTTCTAAAAAATTGTGGCCTAAAAATTAAAAATTTTTTTCAATCAAATCTACTGCCCAAATTATTCCTAGAATGATTTTGTTCGTCATCTTCAATTGTACTAGGATTACTGTCAGATTCAACATTTTCATCTTCCAGTTTACTTTCTTATAAAAATTTCTCAAACTCAGCATCCATCAAATATTTTTCCGCCATCATTGTAGAAATTACAATCCCAGAAGCTCAAAAACTGTCCATAAGAACAAAACGTGACTAAATACTCCAATAGTGATGCATCATTGAATCTCCACCACCTGCTGTAATGTCAAGTTATGTAAACCAAACTTTTTTGTGGTCAAAACAGGTGTAAATGAAAACAAATGCAATGGCGGATTTTGACAAAATAATTTTTAATTTTTATTAGGTTTTTTTTTCTTGAAAAGTAAGAGCACTCCAGCTTTTGCTCCAGACTGTTCATAATTGAACTCTTTCTGAATCTGATCG
>OW679200.1:10892398-11060484 GCA_940337035.1 Agriotes lineatus
ACTCATATATGTGTCTACACGTGTTTTGTCTATCCATTTCCAACAAGAATAAAATTGTCTGCATGTATAAACAATACATTATATTAACCTAATGCACCGAATGTGATTGAAATGCCCAAATAACTGTTTTTTGCTTCAAAATTTTATCCAAATTATGTCTTATTGCAACCACCTCCGCGAAATTATGTTCATAGAAATTCATTCCAGTGACCATCAATCAGTTTAAACAATTAAACGTTCTAATGTTCTGTTTGTTGTCCTCCGACTACTCTTAAATGTAATGGCCATACTTACGAATCGCTGTGTGTAATTAGTGCTGTTTGTTATTATTAATTTTTTTCCATGTTTTGAAATAACAAGTGTTAAAACCCGTATTCGAAGAATCAATAAATTCAAGTTATTTTAATTTTGAATGTTCATTTTGAAACTTCTATATAATTTTCTCCGCTCTTTTTAATGGTGGGGTTAGATTGAACGTGTACCATTTGCCTTTAAAGTTCTAAGCAATTAAACATGTTCATAGTGGCCCCACTTGTGCGGTGCCTTTGAACAGCTACTTTAAATTTTTTTTAGATACATATTACACTACACTTGATAATAAAACACTATTATTTTTCGAATGTAGCCCATCAAAAGCCGTACGTACTATCATCTTATCTAAAATCCATCGAATCCTAAAAAAATCGTATGAACAAGTTTCCAAAAATTCTTCGTTTCTGATATAGGTACATATAATTATAGTTTACTGAAGCCAGCGTGGCCGAGCGGTTAGGGAGCTTAATAGGCTGCGGTGTCACGGTACGCGGTTCAATTCCCACATATGGTAACTGGCCTGCGGCCTACCCAGTTACTTTAAAAATTCAGCACCGAAACCACAGTAGGGAAAGTAAGGCAGTCGTCGACGGCGTGATGTTAAACACATCACTCAGTACTCCGTTAACGGTGTGCCAGAGATTGACTGGGTTTCGGAAAGAGATATTTCTCGGCGACCCTGACTCGCCTTGTCTCATGTCATGTGCCTACATGGAATGGAGTGCTCGAACTTTATATAGTTTACTTAAAAATGGTTTTTTTTTTTTGTTAGAATTATTTATTCGTGCAGCTGCTTAAACCTAATTAACTTTAATTGCGTTGTCTTGAAACATCTAAAGCAGCGTTTCTCAAACTGGGGTCCGCGGACCCCCGGGGGTCCGCAAACGCAATTTAAGGGGTCCGCGAGTTAAGCCCTAGAGCTATTATAGATCAATAGGAATTGTTTAATTTTGAAATAAACAGATAAAAATTTCAGTCAAAATTTACGAAATATCGTTCACAATTTAAAAGCCAGTTTTGCTTTCATAATCAGTCGGTTTAAAGACCACTATCACAACAGTAAACATATTATATTACGAAATGACCTAGAACTTCAAGTTCATCGCACGAACTCGCAGACAACGCGGAACAATAATTGCTTACTACTTATTTTGCAATTTTAGAATCGTTTTAGTGAACTATACCTTTGCACTTTGAAATTACATCGATACTACCTTTCCAAGCCTAAAATTGAAGTGTGAGGCTGCACTTCGGGTAGTTATCTAATTATCATCCCTTTAAGTGCCATTGACTACATTGGCTTAATACATGCATGCAGTCTCATTCATGTGCTTAAAAATTAGGGATAAAGAACCAGTGCAACCAACAGAAACCTGATCCAGCCTCCAGGCATTTCTGTTCATGGAATAGAAAATGTGGATTTATAAAGGGTGTTTTTTAGAGGCGAAGAACTTTAAATTGAAATAAAACAGAAAAATGTTTTTAATATTCATGAATTTGGCTTTACTTGAAAGATAATTTTTTGGCATTACTGTTTGAATATAATTTCGGGTATGTGACAGCCGCAGCTGGCGTACATGACGTAATCTGGAGGTCCAATTTCTACACACTCTTCGCAGTAAATCAGGCTGTATTTCGGCAACTGTTAACTGGAATATTTCGTGGATCTGTTAACTGACCACCTCGTTTGTGCGATTTGACGCCATTAGATTATTTTCTTTGGGGATATGTAAAGTCGCATGTCTACCCCGATAAACCATTATTATTATTTCACGTTTGTATTGATACTACATATTCTATTAATTTTGTAAGTGTTCTTGTGTTTTTATTAGCCTTTAATAATAAAAAAAATGAGCTCTCAAATATTACTTAATTTTATTACCGGTACCTAATGCAGCAGCAAACTGTTTCAAGGTCACCGGGGTACATAAGTCATACACTGTCTATGGTCGATAAAATTGTATGGGGGTCCTCGATTTTTTTAAGCAACTAAGGGGTCCGCCGATGTCTACAGTTTGAGAAACGCTGATCTAAAGAATTACTTGTCGTGCATTTCAATCAGGACCTTAAAATGTCAAGAAACCTGCCATCTCTATGGCTATACTAAATAATTAAAGACACTTGTAGTAATGCTCTCAACATTTTTACTTTTTCTGGGCAAAAAAACATTGGCATTGACATTTTTGCAAAATCTGTGACACTACGGGATAATAAAAAATCAAAGATGAGTTGTCTGTCTAGAATTAGCTGACTTGCCATTATTTTCTATGAGGCGTTTTTTTTGTCATATTTATGGCACTAATTACCCATGTCTCCTCGACTGGTCTCCAGGTATGCTGTTGTGTACCATATTTGGATTAAATAACTGCACTAGCAAGGAAATTATAACATGCCTTTTTTTAGACAACTTGAACAACTCCGTATATCGAATACGGTTAATTTTTGGACAATTGTGTTTATGGAGGATTACCACCCTGAAATATATTAACGTACTTACGTTACATATTACACCCTTATACCGTTGTCAATGTCTTAGAACAACAAAGGTCCTCGTTATGTACCGTATTTATTATGCAAGAGGGATACGTACTTGATTGTCATTGGACGAAATTTTAGAAACACAAATGTTTGATTGGTGGAAATTTTCAAAGAGAAATAGTCAAAACTAACACGTGCTATTATAGATATCGCAGCATGGGCCACTTCACTTGCACGGCATTTTTTATATCAATTTTGGGCTTCGAGATTCGGTTCCCCAATCATCCACTCTTACCTTAAACCTGTCATCATCGCAAGGTCAAACTTCTCAACACAGCCGGCTCGCGGCTCTTATCGTGGAGATTAGTACAGATAAGCTGACTGCCTACAGTTTAATAATTATGACTACAATAGTTGGTTAACATTACACTAATTCCCAGCAAAATCATTTCATACTTTCCCCTTGAAGGCGTGGGAGTTTCAAGTACGACCCTGGATGGACCGAAACAGGCATGCATTCAAGTTTGTTTTTCTAGCTTTTATGTGTAGGCTCGTGTGTAATTTGTTATTATAATAATTCATCTTCCAGGCTGTGCCAAAATAGATACTTCCATCGCGATCTTCGAAATTTAGTTCTTTGGAGTGTCCGAGGGCTTTATTTTTGGAGCTGGCCAAAGGACCGGATTCGTGGTTGTCGCGTTGCTGATTAACTTTTAATTTGAGGAGTTTTGCAATGTGGCGTGGCCATTTAAGGTTGTCGCCGCCCCGAGCGATTCGAAAATACCACGGGTTGAGAAACCAATAAATAAATGAAATAGTCTACCTTGGACACTCTGGCTTATTCCGATACATTAAATTTGCATTTTTATACGGTCATGGAGTATGTTCCGCATTGAATATGACAGCTATTGCTATTTATAACGCGCTGGATACGGCAGAACCGGATTTGAATCATAAAGATTGAATTTTTGAAGATTTACTGGTCTAATTTTGCGTAAGTTCGAAAATTGGCTGAAGGAATAGGGAAATTGAATTGGCTAGACGAACGAAATTACAGACAAATCCAAGAACTTAGCTATACCGATAGGAACTGACATATGGGTAGTCACTTTAAATATGAAACATTTAACTAAGGAAAAGAAGAATTTTAATGCCAGCAGAGCACCACTACGTAGCCAATGATGAATAGTGACGATTTTGATGGTTTCCACAGAGGCTACCTCCTGATGTCTTAGATTATTAATTCGTCCGGTTGTTCTAAACTTTGTATAAATTTTCTGCATATTGGTCGAAATTTTTGCATTCCAGACAGGCATTTGTCGTAGCCAAACAGGCAAAGGATACATTTTTAAATATAATTAACACGTCAAGTGTCGTGGTGCGTTAACCAGATGCACCATTTGAGAATACATACCAATTAATACTTTTGCTTATGGTCTTGGTAGATCAGATTGGTGCATCATAGCCTTCAAAATTCATACAGATGCGTAGAGTATTATATTTAACAATTTGATATGAAGCTTAATTTTAGAAATGGTGGATGTATAATACCACCAAGGCTGTAAAACTCAAAATGAATGTAAAACTATCAACATCATTTCATATGTTCATTCCTTTGGTGGCATTCCAACTGTTAAATATTTGCATGTATTAAAAGGTTGGAAAAAGATCTGAATGCATGTGTTTTATCGTCTACAAATAAATTTGCTATGTGGATGATGCCGCCATAATAGCAGAAAGCGAAGACGACCTTCAAATGCAACTCCTAGATTCTACCAATCAGGTCAAAGATACAATATGACAATATCCGTAGGTAAAACAAAAAGTATGGTTTTATCTAGGGAACCCACACGATATAAATTAGCTATAGACACACACGCAGTCCAACAAGTGATGCATTTTAAATATCTCGGAATCGAATTGTCAAGTGACCAAAATCCAGTAAAAGACCTAAAGGGGCAAATCAGCAAAGCTGCTGTGACATCTGGATGCCTGAGAGACATGGTATGAAACAATAAGTATATGCGAATGGATAGCAAGATCAGAATTTACAAACCTGTGGTATGACGTATAGAATTGAAGTACGAGCGGATACTCGGAAAACCAAGAATTGTTGAGAACTGCGGAAAAGACACTAAGAGCAATAGCTGGGAAAACACATAACAGACAGGGTCCGCAACAATGAAATACGACATACATGCGGAGTCACAGATATAGTTGGCTGTTGGCCGAGTGCAAAATAAAATAAAATAAAATAGTACGATGGGGTCGACAAAGAAAAAGGGAATTGGCGAGATCACGTCAAAAGGATGGACGAGAGCAGAATAGCTCGAATTGAATTTGAAAGACAACCGACAGGTCGCTGACCAATTGGAAGATCACGTAAAAGGTGGAAGGATAGCTGGTAGTCTATTTCTCAAGAAAATTAAAGCTCTTACCATGGAACAATAACAGATCAATAGACCTCAATAAAGTAGAAGAAGAAGAAATAAATTCTATATGAACGATCATGGTTTAAAGAATTGAAATATGCATTATGGCTCTTCTTATTTTATAGGATTTAATCCTGTTTGCTTCTAATTTTACTCCACTGACAATGACGCCCAACTTTGTAATCGTCGTTTTGGTAGTCTGCCTTTGCCTTTTCCATCTTTTACTATTTTGGTCTTGCGGTGGGACTATATTCTTTGGGCGTAGTGGTTTCATGCTTTTCTTCTTTCTTTGGTTATTTGACTACATCTTGAATGTTAACGAGTACATCTTTCTCTAATCGCTGGGTTGCGTTGTCGGTCTCGTAACGTTATTCCCAGATCTGTCTTAACGTTCGCTTTTCTGTTGTACACAGTTTCTGTTTTGGCTTTTGGGTTTCAGCTCTTGTTTCAATGCCATATGTCGTTACGGGTCATACCGACGTTTTGTAAATTTTAAATTTGCTCACAATGCTCATAAATTTATTACGCCACACTACGAAGACTTCCTGATATCGTGGTTGCTTTTGAAGTTGCTGTTTGTACTTCTTCTCTTCGATCTCCGTGGCTCGACAATTCTATACCGAGATATTTGAAATTCATCGCCTGTTCTATGATATTCCCGTCAATTTCTAACTTGCATCCTAGTGGCTTTTTACTGATCTCCATACATTGTGTTTTCTCTGCAGATAGGAGTATATTGTATTGTTCACAGGTTTGATTAAATTGTGGCCATTATGATAATTTTTGTAGAAACTAGTGCGAAAGGTATTTCGAAACTCCTCACATATTTTAACACTTCGAGCGGTGCACTAACTACTGTATCACAGTAGATATTGCTGCTTAGGGGGTGTTCCTCTCCATCTATTATGTCCAGGCGGGTGTGGCAATGGGATTTGTTTTGTGAATTTGTCATTTATAAATCGTAGCCAATCTTAAGTCAATGTATTTTCTAAATAAACACCGACATGATGTCATCAATTGCTGTAATTTTGCACAGAAGACATGTAACTGGAACTGGCGTAAAAATTAAAAACAATTACGAATCGTTTTAAAATTAGTAAGCTATGGATGCATAGCTATTTCATCATTAACAAATTACACCATTGTTTACCTCCGATGTCGGTTGTTTCAAAAGCATCTGGATTTAAAATAAAATAAGAACTTGTGGTCTTAAATTCTTAACTTGTAGAAATAATTGAAAACACGTATCGTGAAAATATTGATGCAATCAAAGGCGAAGGCCTTTTGGTTTAATAAAAAAATACCCAACCCCTTGTGGTCACAGAGAAGTATTTATTACCTACTTCTACTTTGTCGCAGGACACATTTTCTCCGGTGCGGTCTGTATAAGAAGTGAATTGACTTGTACGATTTACTTCAATAATTGCAAACCCAATTTCAATTTCCAAACAATTTTCGATGCGTGTAAAAGTCGAATAAGTTATTAATATCACCCAAGTGACAGTTTGCGATCGTTATGAACGTAGTACAGCTGGGTCCACGAAGGAAGGCGAGCGGCCGGCGCATGCCCAACGACAGCTGGTGGACACAAATTCGTTTAACATCAAATGCAGTGGCGCAGCGTTTCTGCTATTTCTTATCAGTTGGTAGATACCAATATTTAATTTATTCGCATGTTTTGATGTTTAGTATTTTCAAATAAAATTACTCACTGATCCTAAGTCGTTGACGATTTAACTTCCAAGGCTGTATAATTAAATAGTATCATCGAAAACTTTTAACCTCTAGAGGGCTGTGGATTTTTTAAAAATTAAATTTATGTTGGCAGCGATGAGTAAAGCTACTTAATAATATAACCTACACAATTTTGACAGATAAACTTAACTTTTTCAGGATGTTTAATGCTGAGCACTAGGTGGTGCTGTGTATGGAAAATGCAGCAAATCATTTTGAATAGCTGTAGTTGTTTTTGTTACTAACGTTTTTATGTATTCAACAGGAATGTTTGTATTTGTTGAAATGACAATCCTGACATAACCTTAAACTGACAGATATAAGATGCCAATGTGACTTCTACTACCACAACTGCCAACAAAATTCTTTGACAAACTAATTCCACATCCCTCGAGAGTTTAAAAGTTTTAGATCATACTGTACTTTACCTTTTGCCCTTGCCAAACATTTTAGTTCTCTGTAAACTGCTCGACAATGGCAAGTGTTGAATGCTGAAACGCGTGAGGTACATTGTCGGAAGAAAATGATGATACGGTGAGATTCAAACCTCCCGAAGAAAGCGTCCTAGAAAACATCCTGTAACGCAGTTGGAAGATTTTGAATTCTGATATTCGGTAAATAATCTACAATTTTCATAAAACAGAAGAACGCCGTGTCACTATTAAGGTTTTACACGAAAAGTTATTGACAGATCTAGGTTGCTGTGGTTCAGTGTCATCATTGTAAAGAAGGGTTGCTTTCTAATATTGGGAAGAGTCAAAGATTAATCATGATTCACGCAAGCGGCAAGGGTTTTATTCCAAAACGTTTATTAACATGTAAATCTGGGACAAAAGTGGAGATTACCATGACGATATGAACGGTACCAATTACGAGAGATGAGTCAAATAACGCCTCCTTATTCTTATTATTAACTTACACTTACATATATTTATTATAAAATCATACTCAAATACTTAGTTTTATTATAAAATTATGCAAAAGACGCTATGCCACTGGAGATAGCAAGTATTCAAACTGTATAAACAGGTCTTCCGCACGCCTTCCCTTGTGGATCCAGCTGTAAACAAGGGTGATTATTAATGTATTCATTACGTAGACGTGGTTAAACTTAGATACAAAAACAATGCGGTTACTGTATTTATCATTGTACAGTGTGGTCAAATTTCGATGTTTTCATAGGGTATCTCTGTAACTATAAAAGATACGGAAAAATGGACATGGGAGGTCTTTTGTTTTGAGTTATAATTTTTCAAAAATATTTTTGAAATTCAAGCTATTGCATAAGGTTGTATTTTGTTCATATGGAACGCATAGTTGGCTCAGGCATCAAAACAAGCAATTTTTTCCCATTCCAACGATATACAGTGTGTCCCAGATCGAGTGGGATTGCATGGGTAACTTTCTTATCATTGAAAATGGACATTTGGTTAAATGGACAATGTTTTGCAGTTTTATATGCGGATTTAAAATCTGTTTGAAAAAGTTCAAGATGTCCAACCCGTTACAAGTTATTAAAAAAAACTAAAAACTGTCATTTTCTTGTATGTCAAATATCTTCGTAAGTATAAGAGATACGAAAAAAGTTTCATATGAAAGTCACTGTTTTCGATGAGACCAATTTAAAATTGGTGTAGAATAAAAATTCAAGATGGCTGCCTTTGAGGTACTCTTATCAACTTATGTTAAATGGGAGCCATATTAGATTTTTAGGTTGGTGAATAGAATTTTTTATTCTCTTTTCAACGATGTAAGATAACGTATGGTTGAATAAAACATACCAGTAAAATCTTAATCAAGTAGGATTAAAAAAAATATTTAAAAATCGAAACGTAATCCTGATAATCACATGAAATGATCAAAATGCTGGCGATTGTTAGCTAAACATAGTTGACACCATTTTACGACACAACGGGTTACTTTACACAAACTTTGTTATTGTTTTTCATTATAGCTACTTGATTATACATTTAAAAAGTAATGTCACGGTGTTTTTTGTGGTTCAAGTACGTAGTACTGAATTCAAATGTTACTAACTATTATAGGAATTACATACAAAGGTTTTCTAAAATGAATTTCACCTAATTTTGTTTGGATCCATGTAAGCCTGCCTACTTGATTAAAATGTAAAAACAATTAATTTTACTGGTATTTTTTATTCAATCATACGTTATGTTACATCGTTGAAAAGAGAAGAAAAGATTCTATTCAGTAACCTTAAAATCCAATATGGCTCCTATTTAACTTAAGGAAGTTGATGCGAGTATCTCAAAAGCAGCCATCTTGAATTTTTATTAGACACCAATTTTAAATTGGTTCCATCGAAGACAGTGACTTTTATATGAAACTTTTTTTCGTATCCATTATACTTACGAAGATATTTGACATACAAGAAAATGACAGTTTTTTTGTAACCTGTGACTCGTTAGAATTAGAACATTTTGAACTTTTTCAAACAGATTTTAAATAATCATATGAATCTGAAAAACATTGCCCATTTAACCAAATCTCCATCTTCAACGATAAGAAAGTTACCCATGCAATCCCACTCGATCTGGGACACACTGTTTATCATGTAGGGTCGAATTATTCATTTTCACTACATTATACATAGCAAAAACTCGCAATTTTCAAAGTAGTTTTAATATTTATTTGTTTTCTAGTTCAAAGCTTGTGTCATTTAGAATATACCTGATTAAACCAAGTATCTGTCATTGCGTTGTTACAATACTGGATCTATAATTCAGAGAATTAATAACGTTTGATTATGTATTATAATATTTTATCTTAAAATTGCGAAATGGGCTATGAAAATAACGAAAAGTTTGATATATTTGAATGTAATAATAATTCCGAGATGACAAGTCACTAGGAAAGACGACACTCCAGTAAATCTATTTTTAAAACATTGAAAGAAAATATCATTCATTACGGGACATTCAACAATCAAGAATAAAGAAATATACATAAATTGTCTTTAATGTGTCCCCAAAAGAAGAAATCTAGTGGCCTTAGATCCGGCGAACGTGGTGGCTACCTTACTGGTCCGTTGGTCGCTATCCATTTGTCTCCAAAATTAACGGTTAACATTTTCTAGACAATTGTAGTATTATGAAGTGGTGCACCATCTTGCTAGAAAATATGTATCGTTTCTCATTCAGCAGCAATTCATCTTAAAAATCCCTGATTACGTGTTGGTTTACAAGTTCAGTTTTTCTTCATAAATTCGGTAAGACAAAATGCTCTCTCTCCGCAGTCCTCTTACCCCAGGCAAGGGTTTGGTGATATTATGTGACGGAGTCGATGTTTGCTTTTCATGACTCCCTATCTATTCTAAATTTTCCCCCACCAGGTTTTTCATTTGGTCCACCTATCTGGTGGAAGATCTTCCTCTGGGTCGACGGCCATCAAATTTACCCAGTACCATAAGTCTTTCCATTGTTTCGTGTCTGAGAATGTGACCAAAGTACCTCAAATACGATCGTTGAATTTGTTGATAGTTGTATTTTTACATTTAGTTTCTCTACGATTGACTTATTTCTTCTATGAGCTGTCCATGGTATGCGTAGAAGTTGTCTGTACACCCACATTTTAAAAGCATCTATCTTTTGTTTATCTGACTTGAAGTGTCCAAGTTTCTGAGGTATAAGAGCAGACCGCGCGGCGTAAGTAAAATTCGTGTCGCGCAGCTGCTGGCAACCGATCGGAAAATCTCATGTAAAATGCTTCGATATATCGAAAAATTCGCCTTATCGAAATTCGAATTGCTCCTTTAAAAGCAAGGCATTTCGTATACGCGCCGTTACTGTGAGATTCGCCGATCGGGTGCGGAGCAGCTGCGCGACCCGAATTTTACTTACGCAGCGCGGTCTGTAGCAATCGGGAAAATTAGGATTTCTGCTAATTTCATTTTGGTCTTTTTTGTTATGGTAATATCTTTCCATATCGGGTGAGCTTCGTCGTTGGATGTTCTGGCTACTAAATACCATTCGTCGTTTTATTTCTACTTTGTTCCCTCCCTCCCTTGTTAGTGATCATAGATCCTAGGTATATAAATTGCTCCACTGATTGGTATCCAGTTATACTGTTTACGTGTGGTTGGATGTTATTCGCCCTGTCAATTACCATATAACTTTGGTTTTTGATGCGTTTATCTCTAGGCCGTTCTTTCGTGTTTGCTGCTATTATTAGAGTGTCGTCGGTATATGTTAAGTTGTTAATGGTTCTGCCTCCGATTGCAACTCCACCTTCCCATTCTTCTAGTACCAATCGCATAATACAGGGTGTCCCGAAAAATCGTTTACAAATTTTCAGGGATTGGAGAGGAAGACAAGTGAAGTAATTTTTGCTAAGCAACATATGGTCGGAAACGTCTCCTTGTTATTGAAAAAAATGATTTATTACAGATTGCTTTTTATCGTAAATATTAAGTTACAAAAGTAAAAACAACAAAATGGTACTTAACAACCATCATTCATAATAATTGCTCGAACTGTCGACCTACAGCATCGTTGCAAGCGTGGCAGCAACGCACCATGTTAGCTCGAACTCTGGCCAAAATTCCTAGAGTTTTCCGGATCCTTCCACAGGCATCAATAATTCGGGCTACCAAGTCCTCCTGTGTGTTCACTGGAATCGCGTAAACTAAGCTTTTTAAATGTCCCCATAGGAAGAAATCCAGCGGCGTTAAATCAGGGGAACGTGCTGGCCAATTGACGGTCCCGCCCCTGCCGATCCAATGATTGCAAGATTTGGTTGGAGATTCTGATTTTATATTTCATATTTTGTGGTCTGGTGAAGCTATATTCACGAAAGATGGAATACATAATCATCACAACGAGCACTTTTGGTCGTTTCATATGAAAAACATTGCAACAGCCTATCTTCTTTTAGACAACTGACAGATTGTTACTCTTTCCATTGGAGCACTTCTCGCTATGCTCGTGCCCCAAATTCACTCGTGCTGCAATAGGCCCTCTTATTAAACTAGTATAGTAATATACTATTTCAACAAACGGATTGGTCAAGGTGTCCCGTACATTGGAACCCACGATCGCCAGACTTATCCATTAGATTTTTATTTGTGGGGGCACACGGAGCAGCTGCTGTACCGCATTATTTAGATTACCACTCGTTAACAGTTATTATAAGAAATTCAGGACACGGCCAATGAAATGAGGCATTATGTTTCGGGTTAAAGATTCACTTATCCGTCGATATCAGAAATGTATTCGAGCGCAGGATGGACATTTCGAGCATCTGGTTTAAGCCGAATAAGTTTCACCTTTCGATTTTTATTGCAATTGCCCTTGTTGGTGTAATAGTTTTGTTTTTGTACCTTTGTTTGGTAATAATACAAATATTTTTATTTGATTTAAGATCAAATGGTTTTTTCCCAGTGTGAACTTCAATTATTTAGCTATAATTATCTTAAGGAAGCGTTTAACGACAAAAGTTCAAATACAATATTTTACTTAAGATATAATCAGCAATCATCTGTCGAAGTTTGTACCTGACCTTGTAGAGCACCCTGTATATCAGACTCGGCCTCAATTTGACGGCTTGTAATCGAAGGATTTGCAACTGCCATTCCAATACCATCGATGGTAACTTCCTCAGTATTTTCAATATTAAATTCTTTGTCCTTGTCTTGTTAAATGTCCCATAATGAATGAGATTTTCTTTTAATGTTTCGAAAATAGATTTTTTAGATTGTCGCCTTTACGAGTAACGATTAAAATATGTGTTAGTTGTCCCCTCAGAATTATGTATTAAACTTTTCATTATTTTCATAGGCCATTTCGCACTTCTAAAGTGAAATATTATAATCAACAATCAATTATTATTAATTCTGTCAATTAAACGATCGGTATTGTAACAATGCAATGGCAAATACTTTGTTTAAGCAGGTATATTCTAAATAATCTAAATAACACAAGCTTACTAGAAAACGATGGAATATTAAAAACTACTTTTAAAATTACGAGTTTTTGCTATAAAGTTGTGAAAATGAATAATTTGATGCTGCATCACATTGGAATGGGAAAAATTTGTCTTTCTTTTGATGCCAGATCCAAGTATGCGTTTCATAAAAACACAACAAATTTATGTTATAACTCGAATTTCGAAAATATTTTTGAAAAATTGACCACCCTGTACATATTTATTTCAATATTGTGATTACTCTCACCATTACTTTTTTGCATTCTATCTGTTAAATAGTAGCAAAACACGAATTACTATATCACGGGACTGTTACGAAACAGTGAAATAATTGTAGGAAATTCTTGTTTATATTCATAAAATCTATTACGTCTTGTATCGTATAATAATAAATTCTTTTTTTGCGTAATGACATGAACTAAATGTCTTATTTGCAAATAAACGTCAGCTGTCTAATACACTCTTACAGCAGTTAAACTGAAATTGCTTTCAGGTAATAGAATTTAAGAAAATTAGTGAAGTCAATGTAGCCACCTTTGCATAAACGAATTTTTAATTACTTACGAATTTATGTTTTGTATGTACAAAGATGTACGTTTCAGTTGCCATGGCCTCCCTAATGTTTATTATAATTATTGGGTTTCGTTGTGGTTCTTTTTTTATGAGTTTGCCCACCGTACATTCGGCTTGATTAATTCATTTCCGCAAGAAATTAGTTTTTAGTCTCTTAAAACTATTAGGTTCACCGTCTGTACGAAAAAGAAATGGCTACACATATTCGCTTTATGTTCGAGATGAAGTTAACGTACCAAAGGATCGCCAAGAATAAATTCTTTGTAATTTATTGTACCATTTTGTAGTGTTGCTATAATTGCGATTTTGGCTGATAACAGTTGTTTTGCCACATTGTCCGCTTTTTTCTTTTGTATGATTCAATACACGAGGATTAAAAGTGCCTGGTATAATGTATGCATATGTAATTCAAAACAAGAGGATGAGCCACTAAGGCTAAAAAAATATCACGGGATCAACTGCGTAGCACATCAGTAGCGTGCCTGTTAGACTCAGATGCGGAATTCGCTCAATTGCCGAAATGGAATGCTCAGACCGGGAACTGCAAAAACCTGGATTCGCCCAATTGTCGAATTAATTTTCTCAATTGCAGCATTGGCCAAATTCATTTCGGCAATTGGGCAATTTCGGCATCTAAGTTGAGCATTCCCACGGATTGAGTTGACGATAGGTATGCTGATAGACATCAAACTTTTCAATACTAATTTTATATTTGAGGATTAATTTGTTTGGCTTTTGTAAATGAAGAAGGTCTTGGCGGTAAATAAAATTAGCTATTTATGGTACAAGGGAGTATAGGTACCTACATTTTTGATTGAGCAGAAAGTTTTACCTTAAGCGTCAGCAAGTAAGTGATGTAAATCTGTGAGATAAAAAGACTTTACTTATTACGTGTTCCATATAATGTTATCAACAATAGCAAGAATATGTATAATTTAAAATAATAAATATGTCAGTTGTCACTTGACTGTTTGCGTATTCCATATGTTGGAGGATTTTCAGCTACACATATATATTAAAATAATTGAAATGATTCTGTTGCAAATTTATATATTTAAAGAATAGTGCAATTTAATAAAATTTTCATGTTGCGTGTGAGCTAATTAATTTACCCAGTTAAGTTGGTGAGGTAATGATCATGGAGTTGATGAATTTCAACTTACTTGCTCGAAGGAGTGAGCAAAGCAGTCACTTGAATGACTCTTTTAGATAAAATTTTTTATTTAAATAAAGTAACATTTCTGTGCCAAATCCAGGAAACTACATTAAGAAAAGGTGTTCATAATGTAAAATTATGTTTTCAAGCAAAATGTCAGAAATATCGGCGTACGTCGATGAAACCGTGTGTTTAGATAGAAGTATTTTTGTGATAAACACGGTTGTATAAAACAAAAGTAAGTCGGTATTACTTAAATTTTGCATGTGACCATAATTCTACACACATACAACTTTTCTTAATAAGGTTTTGCTGTATTTATAATATAAAATGTACTTTCCCTGAATTAAAAGTGTTGATACATGTATTAATGTGTTGATTATGTGACCGTACCCTCCATTCCCCATCTATTATGTTTTGTCTTTGAAATATCATCAAGTTAATCTTTTTCATCGATTCATTCTCTAGGTTTAGGAATGGATCCTTCATTTGTTTTGTAATTTTGCCCATTATGACGATGTCATCAACGTAAGCATTCTATCTAGACCATTTTGGTATAGACAGAAAGTGCTATGTGTATCCACTTTCTCATCTTATAGGGAGAAGTTGAACAGAAGCGCCGAACACCTGTTTACTTGAAAGATCTGTCTCACTTCCATGTATTATTATTTTAGCTTGCGATCCAATGGCAGTCATTTCAATTAATTCCAGCAGTTTAATTGGGATATCTAGGTCTCTATATAAATTTATCCAATTTTATGTATCTATAGTGCCCATAGTTTCTTCTGTGTCATTTTTATATTCGAGAATTCCTTCATGGTATTTCTCAGTATACTCACAATACGCAAACAAATAATTTATATGTTATATTTGGCAGTGTTACATCACGGAAATTATTAACGACATTTCTCTTTGCTACCTTCTTTTCCCCAATAAATTAGCATTTGTGTTCTTTCCCATAGTGCTACAATGATATCATTAGAGACCTGGGGTTTGTCTTAAGGTGACTCAGTCATAGCAGTATTTCAATTGTTCTTTAAGTGCCATAGAACAGATATAATATTACCAAAAAAGATAATTGAGGAAATCACGCTTATTAGATTATAGAGTACACAGATACACAGTTTCCTAAGGCTTGGGGACACTTTCGAGCCATCCTATCTAAAATTGATTTTCGATGAGTAATGGGGCAGCCCGAGCCGCCCCTGATCCGTGTTCCAGAGGTTTCTGGATCTCCCGGCCCTATTCCTAAAAAGGAAGCGGGAGACCCCTAAAAACCCTCCGCACTAAGCCACCTTTAATGGGAAAACTCGGGGAGCGTACATCGTTTTCGGTAAACAAATTAGTAGCCCAGCGAGAGGGGAGCCACGTCGCGTTTCCAAAGTGCAGCGCGATTTTTCCGTCTTTGCGAATGTGCCGCTCGCCTAGAAAGCGCGCCGCGCTAAGCAGCCTAGAACTGTAGTAGCCCCTGCTCTTCCATATCCCGGTCAAACTGTAACTCGGACTCGGCAACGCCGCCGCGCGTCTGGCAACGGCGCGTATCGATCAGCCACCCGCATTTTATGGGTGGAAGGGGAAATTCATCATCGGTCACGTACGAAATCGCACGATCCCCCCGCGCGCCCCGCGGCGGAACTTTGAATACGGCGGTGTTTGAGTTGGAAATTATAGATTTAAGTTTGGCAGTCTTGCGGGTTCCTAGATAAATTGATATCGCGATCTGCGTTCGCGTGCGCCGCCTCGGCCCGCTGCGTGGGCCGCTGTTTGTTTCTGATAACCTGAGTTTCATTTATTTTTAAGTGGGTCCGCGGGTGGGAAGCCCTGCGGCCCAAAGAAATTGTTTCTGGGTTTCCTATTCTCGGTACGCGCTTTTATGCTGTTGTTATTGTTTTGACATCGATTTTGTGAAAACATCTGAACGCAACTAACACATATTATTAGATACTTAAACTTATTCCGTATAATTACATACATACATACGGTAATTCGAATTAATTGGAATCGCGACGTGTTCGGATTAGCGAATTTTCGGATTACCGAGAATCGACGAAGTATAAGAAAAACAGAGCGAATTTCACTTTCCATTTCAGCAGTATAGTCGATAAATTTAAATTTTAGAATTTTCATTAATTTTTTTGAAAATTTGAAATGAATTAAGTAGGTAGTATTTTCGTTTTTGACAAAGGAAACCCGAAAATAAACGGAGTATTTCTGATTTTTTATGGTATTTATAAGCTAAGTTGACTATGTATGAAAAACAAAATCAGTCCAGTTCACATACTGCCTGTCAAATTGACGCTTTTATTGAGGATTATAACACAAAGAAATCTTGTTAATAAGGCAAAATGGCAACAGCTGATTCGTTTAGGGATACATGCAGGCGTGTTTTGGTTAACGAATTGTGATACTTTTATTTGTTGTATTGAATTGTTTGTCATGCTATATTGCTGGAATTAATTGACAGACGAGAGGCACTAGACGGTAAAGCTAAAGTCCACAGCAATGTTGAAATTTACAATAATTTCTTTGGCTAAGTCTGACTTATATACTACATATCAAATGCTAGTTGATGGTGACATAGTTGGATTTGTATTTAAAGGAAAACTATTTCGTAATAGTACTAATTCACAGATTATGAGCAATTCATCAATTTTCACTAAATTATGTTATATATTATCTCTCGAAAGAATGTCGATTTTTTTTATATTTGCAAAAGCAAAACAAATTAACTGTCATTTCAAATATCGACGATTAGTTTTTGGCTTTAGCTCAGAAAAGGAAAAGATAGATACGACAGCCTATGTATATACAGGGTGTTAATTAAGTACGTAGACAAACTTTAAGGGGTGATTCCTTGATCAATTCTAAGATAAAAAGTTCATACAAACATGGGACCTAAACGGCTTTGTTTTCAAAATACAGAATGTTGAAGTTTAAACAGAATTGTTTTTTTCAAAAATTTGGAAAACTGCAAGAGGTCTTCTAATGAAACTTTCCTAAAGTAGCAAAGTTTGGTCAAAATAAATTTAAGGTATTTCCAGCAGTGCGGGCATCGGGGCCACCTCAGTTACCTTATTTTAGAGAAATCTGGTACGCCACTGTTTTTTAGCCAAAAGTTTTGTAGCTATTGTAAGATTGTTTGTTATTAAATAATGCTTTTTTAAAAGTTCTTGAAACTGAAGTTTGAAAACGAAGCCGTTTAGGTCCCATTAACGTCTAATGAACGAAATTACTGTTACAGATTTTTCCGTTTTTCTCGAAAAAGGTTTATTTTATAAAAAAAATAAAAGATACATCTTTTGTGTAGTTTCAGTGGATAAAGCTAAAATACTTGTCGTATTGGCTAAAAAACAGTGGCGTACCAGGTTTTTCTAAGGTAACTGAGGTCGCCCCGATGCACGCCACTAGTGGAAATAAATTAAATTTAGTTGAACCAAACTTTGCTACTTTATGAAATACTAACCTACACCAAGTTTCATTAGAAGACCTCTAGGCGTTTTCCATATTTTTGAAAAAAATAAATTTTTGTTTAAACTTCAACATCCTATATCTTGAAAATAAAGCCGTTTAGGTCCCATGTTTGTATAAAGTTTTTATCTTAGAGTTGATCAAGGAATCACCCCTTAAAGTTTGTCTACGTACTTAATTAACACCATGTATAATGGATTGTTATTTTAATCGCCTACAGTTGCACTGAAAACAAAGAAAAACAACCCAGCCTCCATTCTCTCTTCAAATGTCATCATTTAATCAATATTTTTTATCCGTAATGGGATATATGAGTTCCGTAATTCTCCCTATTTATTTCTATCTTTAGCTGTGTAGTCATAGTTGTGATCATTTGGGAAGTTGTGGCCATTCCTCTCCGCGCCGATCAGACGAATTGGTGAAGTTCAAATCAGTTGAAATCCTAATCTGGGAAACAGGCGCTGCTAGTAGTGGTAGTTCCTGTTGGTCCGCGTGGGGTATTTTGTTTCCGGCCTGCTCATCACATCCGCCACTCGGAGATGCGCTCGCTAGGGGTTGCTGTTTTTTTCTGTTTAGATTTACCGTAGACTTCAACAATTTTGTAAATGATTATACTGTTTTTCTGAAATATAGTGTACTCGTTAGGATAGAAATTATATTATTGGACTATAGATATTTGCCACTAAAAATCAATTAGGTTTCATTATAAATTTGTATTATGTACTCCAATTAATTCGTATAAAAATTAAATAAATAACTATCGCTTGCAAATTGCACAGTATGACAGACAGTTGTTATTGTACTCATCGTGATTAAACGGTTTTCTCATTACATTTATCGCTCATGGTGAATACATATATCTTTGGTTCTTTTGTAATAGTAATTTCATTAAACAACGATTTTCGAGAATGCCTTGAATAGGCTTTGCAATCTTGCGTTGGAGGCAATCAGTTCAGTCACTCCTATTTAAATATCCATAAAAATTCAATTAGATGAAGGGGAAAGATAAGATTTACATAAGGCGGGAAAGGACGTACGATTCCATTCGTTAAAATCGATTTTAATCTGAATAATTTATTAAAGTAGTTCCCATGTAACTTGTGTTTACAGCTGTTTGTGTTTGCTTTTTTATAAATTTTATTAACCCTCAATTGCGCTTTATTTTAGTTACATTACAGTTCGGTTTTACACATTTGTGCGTAGTAGATTTTTCAACCACTTGTTGGTTATGCATTATTTTAACGTTCAGTTATTTATAACGCAACCTTTGGTTTAAAACAATAATATATTTATTTTCAAATATTGCGCCTTATCCAGGTGAATAAGTACAGAAACTGGAAGTTAGATTACAGTTGTACGGCTGAATGTTGTCATGTATAATGATAGTAAGAGCAACGCGAAATTCAAGTTTTACATAATTTTCAACAGGATTGTATTTATTATCAGTCATTTCAAAAACGCTCGAGGTATCTATTTATCCTATCAAATTAAATCACATAATCAATTCTGAAGTTAATTGTTTCAAACACACTAGACGTATATAATATTTTGAGAAATAAAACTGGAATTTAGTATGTAGTTTTATACCAATATCAACGTACATACATACTTGTTACGTACTAGTTAAGTATATAAATGTTACTTGATGTGTTTCTGATTGATATGATTTCAAACAAATGGTCACTTCAGTTTTTATATTATTCACTTATGATCCATCACACTATAATAAAAGCCAAAGATTTCTTTCACCTGACTAATTTTCATGGTGAATTACAGTAATTCCTTGGAAACCCATATTTAATTTCAACCTTTCAGCCGGTTTAAGAAATCGACGTTCGAACTAAAACAACACTGGCAAATTGAGTTACATTGCGACACGGTGAAAATCCTGTTCTGGTAACGTAATCACTAATCGTATCCTGTTGCATACTAAAATGTGTACCATGCCTACCATACACCATGAAGTTGTCACATTTTCCCCTAGTTTTATTAGTTTATTAAGACGGGACTGAGATTTATTTAATGAACGTGAACGTGTCTTCTATCTTTTCCACCTCGCTTGGGTACAAATTCAAGACTATGATGGCGACCCGCGAATCCGTCTTCTGTATCAGTTCGGCCAGCAGCGTTATACAAGTGCGCGGGATCGATGAATAATACACCGCCGTTCAATCGACTGTGTACACAATGGTCTAATTTCTCGTAATGAATATGTGATAGGGTTTAGTCGTCAATGTCATTTTAATATTAATAATGGTCTGACTGGACAGCGGCGGTACCACTTAGCGCTATACATAGACGCGGAAATCAATTTTTGGGTCACCTTGAGTGATTTCTTAATGGCCTGCACTTATACACAAGGTGATCGTGACGCTCGAATAGCATGCACAGTTATTTTGACAAAAATAAATTGTTATGTTTACGCGCCGGCCTGTTAGCCCAACGCTTCACTGGGCCCTAGCTGGGCTGCTGGTAGCTATGCCGAATATTTGGAAAATTCTTTTAATTATTATTAGTGATAGGCCTGCTCGTTAGTGGCGGCTCGATCGATATCTTTATGGGTTATGAATTCCCCGTCAAACGAACATTCCATTAGTACAGATATTGTATCGAAAATCCATTTCGTCTTACACGGTGACTCGATCAACTCGTTTAGTTTATTTACTTAAAAGGAAGGTAAAGTGAAAAGTAGTTCAGTTAAAAAAATAGTCCTTAATCACAAGTATTAGTTGTAATATTCGACGTGTTAGTTCGCTATACCCAAGGTGTATCAACAAAACAGACTATTCGCTCAGTGAGGGTTGATGTTAATAACGATTAAACTTCAGTAGTTATTCCAGAGTATCTGATAAATACCGATTCTATGGATTCATTTATTAATTTAGAGCATATTTTCAGTACTAATAACATTATGTATGCATAGCATTAAACCTGTTGACTGGGAAAAGAAGCTCACCAAGATGATTTCTGCATGATAGGGGGCGGGGAAGGATATTTTAGTTTAAAATTGATTTGATATTACATCATTTTAGTTGATTGAAAAATATGGCATTTTAAGATTCAAATACTATATGATAGATAGGAGATATAAGCCAAAACGATTACATAAAATTTTTGTTTAAGTAAAAGTCAGTTTGTCGTAACATATATATTTAATAATTAAGACGTTTCGCCATTTTTGATGGCTTCATCAGTTACATTTGCAATTATAATAAAATGTTTACATTTGACTCATTTGGTTAGTTTTAAATAAAATTTTCCTTATAGGAGCGATACATTACGTTTTTTTTTACATTTAGTTGTTTATTAAAAATTGATTTACATATTTAAAATATTAATTACTTAATTAGGTACTTCACATTTTTATTGTAAATGTGCAGGCAGCAATGACACATACATGAAAGAATGCGAAAATTTAAAATATTTTAATTCATTTTACATTTTCGCATTCTATCTATCTATAAGATAAATTTCACACTCTGCGCTAAATAGAACACGAATACTAATTTATTTTTTATCAATGGCAACAGTGGAAAAGGGGTGGACCGATATGACTTCATATCACATTTCCGCGAACAGCAAGGCATCACTCAAGTGTTTCATTATATGAATATAAATAGCCGGTGAGATAGTGTTGTCAAAATCAGATTAAAGCCTGGGAAGCTAAGCCCGAACATAATGACGCTTCCACCTGTTATTTGTTTCGTAATAAAGTAAACGATGAGGCTGCGCCTTTCAAAAATGTTCCATTGAATCTTCTGTACCTCAGGCGGTTTCATATTCAGTAGAAAACAAAATACTCATGTAGGTGTAGATAACTAATTAGACAAAACGAAAATTTCTAACATTTACCATGCTTCTAGAAAATATCAATTAATAATGAACTGGTTCCGAAGCGAAAGCGTTTAGTTGAACCTTTCTTATCGACTGAGTTCGTCTTTCCTCTAGTAACGACGAATAATAAGAAGCTTTAATTGTGCTTGGTTGTGTTGTAATAAAATCAATGCACACAACACCTTCCATATCCCAAGAAACAAATATGCTCGTACTTGTCGATTTATCTCGGGAATAATCAAGTAGTGCACCCACGATTCATCACACGTTAGTACAGACGCTCTCTTGAAATTTCAGTCCAACGTCCCCTTTCCTTTCTGTTCCGGAACGAAACGAGTACATATTTTTCCTTATCCATTTTAATTGTGCTTCTACAATCGGATGGAGTAACGTCGTTTTTTGAATATTGATGTATTCACAATGATATTGGGTACAACCATTTTTCGACCGGTTTACGTCCTTGTTGATACGCTTAATTTTGGACGAAAAGGTAAATTCCCGTTCATATCAGAACCGTCTTCCTATGGTTATGTTAATTTTTCACGTTATTGTACTTCCTGTAAATATACGCATTTATGGCATGTGTTTTCTAACCTTAAATATCAAATTGTTAATTTGTTTTGCAAATGAAGTTTTTTTTTGTATAGGTCACTTGTTGGAAGCTTTCTTAAACAACTTAATCGCAACTAATGCTTTATAACACATGTGTTTTTTAAAACGTATAGATTGATATTTTACCGAACTTAAACAGCAGTACACAAAGTAGCGTCTTGTTTTAACGAAAATTCGATCGTATTGTGTTAGCAAATACCTGAACCATTATAAATGACAACTTATCGTGTAGATCTAGATTACTGTCTCACGATTAAATTTTATTGTTTTATATTTGTTTATTTTTTAAATCGCTGCCTGCTTTAAAGTTATAAGTATTATTGTGTGATTGAAAAATAATATTCAGAATGCACATTTCAGTAATTTGAATTCTTATATCTCCATTGTGTAGGAAGAGGGTATTTATAACATTGCTATATTGCTATATTTTATGGCACAGTATCTAGATGCAAATAAAAACGCTATGTTTACATTTTTTTAGAAATAATCAATGAGCTTTATTTTTTACTTTTCGAATAGTATGCGTTAGAAATTTACCCTTTCCCTAAATTTTGCAAATCAATCAGCACAAAGAAGTAAATATTATTTATAGTAAATATCGCATGGAATTTTTGATGCAGTTAAAATGTATTGATTGACACCATATAAAATTGAATTTTTATATTTTTAGCGAATCCATTAACCAGTCAAATTGCCACGTGTTAGTTGGCTGGAAATTGTAATACGTATTAGTTTGCTTACTTTTTTTGTAAAACAAACAACGTCCTTTAAATGTGTCCAAACTGTGGGCAGTGATGTTTTCAGTTAACATAGTAGATTAGTAATGTTTATTTAATATACATACACGTTTATTTACAATATTTTTATCGAAATTATGTACGCACATGTAAACTTGCTACCGCAGTAACTTCTGAGAATGTGGTAGCATTGAACAAAGAATTCAGACTTTTAATGATGTTTGTTTTGCAAGTTGGACATATTTAACACGAAATTTACTTGTGATTTTTTCTTTTATGCAAATGTACAGCGATAAGCCAAAATATCGTCCGAACAAAAAGTTTGATGACCTTCAGGGTGACTTGCGCCTGTAAAAGTTCTTCATTTGTGTAATTTGTGATAATTTATATTGGCCAGGATGTGGATTGTGGAATACGTTTTTAAATGCTCGATTTTTTCTAAAGTATTGCATTAACCTACAGGTTTTCAGATATCTAAAAATAAACACAGTTGCTGTACAATTATCACCATTAGACAGATTCAAAGTTGTTTTTATAAGTTTGTTTATCGTGGTGACGATGCTTGTTAGTTTAATTGTCCTATGATTATGTTTATTTTTGAAAGAGAGGGGAATTGATTGCAGCTTTTCTTCAAGCACCGAAAATTAGAGTGGTGTTAACATGATTGCTGCGCTGGGAAAACAACATTTCATGTTTTACCAAATGGAGTTCCCTGTTAGAAGTTTACGTTATGAAGGTAGTAGCCACACTGAAGCAACAAACAGTTCTGACTGTGTGTGATAAACCTAAAGTAAATTTACCGTTTGCACATTATTATTATGTACTTGCAACACAAATTAAACAGGAGCACCTAATGGCAAATTTATTTTTCCAAGTTTCAATTAGTTTTTTAGGAAATAAAAGCTGCTTTTGTAATATGAAAAAATTGTTGCTGGATAGCCCTGGATCTCCACAAAAGAAATAATCGACAAGTTAAAATTTACCAAAGGGCAATAGAGAAAAATATTAGGAGTCATGTTGAAAGTATAGGATGTCATTGAAAGAGTATCGTCATTGAAACGTCAATGGACAGGACATAAATGGCCAGATGAGATTCCAAATTAAAAGAATATGAAGGGTAAACTGGTACGAAAACGCACAAAATCGAGAAAATTTGAGAAACATGAGGAAGGCCAATTTCCAAAGGATAGAAAACTTCTAAATTATGTGATTTGGCGGTTTTTACTATTTTCTTCCATTCATTTTTATCTTTCATCTTTCCTAGTTTTTGAAACCTCTCATTTCACCATCTTTTCGTTGTGGCTCTGTCCGAAGCATTTTATACTTTGGGCTTTCACTATTCTTACGCATTCTCGTCCCACATCTTTTACCAATTCATGGTTCATTGGTAACCTTGTCTCACTGTCATTTATTTTGATTAGTTAGGCGCAAAGACTTTTCATTTTTACACATAAGTAGACACGATTTTGAAGAGGTTAATGGAAGTAAGATGATCATATTAATTGAAGTAAGATAATCATAATCAGATTTTGCTGGTAGCTCTAGTCGTCGTAACTAGCCATCGGTTGCAACCAGAAATCGACGTCAGCTTCGTTGCAGAATCCTGCAGAAGTTTTATATATGCAGTCGCTCTTCTCGTTTCAGCTCAAGACGTCCACGTTGAGCAGTTGATTGATGGCTTGCAATAATTGTATTAGAGATGTAATTTAAAAATTGACCTTTAAAAACTGGTTGATGACATGCGAGGTGGCCTTATAGCGTTAGCGTCGCACAGTTATAGTAGATTTATTTTCCACAAATAATCGAAGTTATTGGTGGGCATTTAATAACGCTTCTCGGTTAGAAACCTGTCAACGAGTGCTATCGGAGTTTCTGGGAAAGCAGCCCGAGTCCCATAATTAAAATGTCCAATTGCGTTTTCTTCCTCGGGCAGTATAAGGCTGAAATAAATTGTTTTACATGCTTCAGAACACTCACATTAGCGCTCGTGGTGCGTACCTAGAGAATAACTTTCGCCCAGGTTTAAATACTTGAATTTCAGCTCATAGATCATTATTTTTGTTATTACTCGGCAGTATTTTAGCTAATAATAGACGAGCGACTCGGAACGTGAACCCAGGATAATCATTTCAAGGAAGATTCGAGTATTAGCGTATATTTTTTTAAACGTATCATCCGTATATCATGTAGTTTAAACAGAATATAATTATGATTTTTTTTTCTAAATCTAAAAAAAATTGCAGTGGGGCCTACACGTTGCCTTACGCAACGTCGCTAATATGCGACTTATAGTGCGATAATTGAGGCAAATTGTTTGTTTTTCAAGTTCGTGAAAATTACATAGCAAACAGGAATGCAGCCTTGTACATAACCGATAATTATATTTGTATTTCTGCTTGTGTCACTATTTATCATAACAATATCGACAGGTAGAACGATGAACACAGCGTTAGATAATCCAGCTGTCGTTTTGAATTTTTCGTCTGCGTTTAGGTAATTCCTACATTTTTAATACTGAACTTTCCGACAGAAGGGCTGATTAGCAGCTCCCTAAATAATGCAGATTAGGTTGTCGTGCGATTTGAATGCGAATCGGGGGTTTGACATTTTCCTGCCCCTTTCCTACTCCCACTTTTCCTGGTTTTATGGGAATTATACACAATTACGTGTTTATAAATACTTTATTAATGGTTGAGTCATAAACGACACGCAGTGTGGGAACACGGAAACCATGTAATATTTGTATCTTAACTTTTTCGCAGGAGAACGAACGATCAGTTTTGCGTTTATTGTTTAAATCACGGATGTACGTCTACTGGAACAAACGGTTTAAGTAAATATAACTTCTTTAATTAGGAATATATTTGATTATCGAGATTCTAGCGTCCAATGAAGAAGAAAACGGTACTCTGAAATTAGATAATTTCAAAAATACAACTATCGCATCCAGCCTGATGTTTTTACGGTTTGAAAAGTCGTCCATGTGTCTGACATTAGTCTGATTCCGGGACATATTTGATTGTGTTGGCCGTATTTTTTAGATAATGGCTAAACCGAATTGTTTATTGTCGGACCCCTCTATGTAGCTGTCTGTATAGAAACAGTGTGTAAGGAATATCCTACGCTTCGTTTAGGTGAAGTTTATCAAAAAAAATATTTTATCCAACACCTAATTTCAATTTTACTATTGCGATTTTAAGCAAGGAAAGCGGCTATTTATATTTCTGTAATGAAATAGTCACGTTGTGAAAGGCAACGGGGGTAATTCTCTCAAACCCACTGAAGGTTTCAATTTAAACGCAATATTGTAGCAACGCATAAAGCACCAAAGAAACACTGATTGAAAGTGCAATTTTGCATAAATTATTATTATTCATTATATTGAAGAATTTTGAGCTTGGGGAGTTAGATACAATTTTATATTGCACATGTGCATTGTTTACCTCCTTAAAAAATTTAGTCCACTCGGCCGTTTTACGGCCTCGTGACTTAACCACTTTTCGCTTGGATTCTATTATGACTCATTTGTACTATATAACTAATTATTAAAACAATTTCATGTAATTGTAGAGACTTTTAATATAATATAGCACTGCAATGTTTCACCTTAATAGCTATTTAAGTCACAAGGAATGTAAGGACCTATTAACATTTGAGGTAGGCAAGTACAAGCCAAGACGAAGTCGCGGCTTGTTGCCTGCCGACAATGTTAATAGGCGATACATTCCGAGTTATCTTATTATATTTTTCCCGCTGCTTATCAAAATTTTCCTAGCTTTTTGAAAAAATCGTTTGGTTTGTCACCTTCACCAGAATTAATTTTCGTGAGTCGTGTTACCTATGAGTGTCACATGTCACATAAACACTTGCAATTTAGAAACAAAACGTCTAAATCTGCATCTTGCTTTGCTAATTTTATTATCCTAGGAACTTAATAATAGTATTAAGTTCCGTTGTCAAGAAAAAGCAGCAAACAAATATAATCACCGACTTACATGTTTTGTTACTAAGGCTGTATCACTGACTTACATGATATAAATATATTTGAAGGTTTTATATGTCAGTGTTAATTGTGCTCCTCATTATTAAAGCTGCGACCGAAGTTACTATTGATTACCGTGGTAATGGTAGATTATTCCTTTATACATTTACATGAAAACATGTCTTCCTTCTTGGAATTAAATGTAAACACTTTATAGGAAAGATTTCAGTATTTAATAGAAGAGATAATATCTGTTATGTTTTGCCAGCCCATACATCTTATTAAGTAACATATCAATAATCATTTTCGATCGAGTTATTTGTACATTTTTATATAACGTAAACAGTCAGGTAATCGCTTTTATTGTACGATGTAGACGTTTTGATCGGAAAAATGCAGCATCTTTTAAATATTAAGGACCTCCTACCCTTGAATTAGTCATAGTTCCTTTCCAGAATTTTGTTCATCTCTTCTATAAAATAAAGCAGTTTACTTACCTAAGCATTACAGAAACATGACGTTTTGTGTAAAACTAAATCAGCTGTCTCAAAAAACGTTAATATCAGTGGCAAACGTGTTACTAATTTAAAGAACTTAATTAGGGGAATTGTATATTACAAGTATCTAATGTAGGACTTCAAGTTAACGAGTCTATTTTATGACCGAGCGAGTTTTGCGAGCGAGGTGAATAAAAGAGAGGAGCCTATAAAGTCGTATTATGTACTAGTTGTATACAAAGCTTTATGTTCAACTATTAAAATTGAAAAAAATCGAGTTTATAAATTTAACGTCTGTTCTGTGGCAGAAATGGGTGCCTTGATGGATATTGACAAGCAATTAGTTTAACATTGACAACTGACGTAAGGTACTTTATAGTACTAATAAAATGACGTACTTTATACTTTTATAGTACTATAGTAAGATCAAGTAAACTTTATTTTACTAGTGCTATAAAGAGCCACTTTATTGCCGCAAAACTGTTATGAACAGTACATAATGCAGTAGTACATAAATCATTTCACGTTTTACAAATTTGAGACAAACGAAGAAAAGTTATTATGTCTGAGGTAATTGGTATTTTAAGTCTTTACGTCAATTACAGATTTGCTTAATCACTATATGGACGTGTTTAATAGTATCATGATTACTTCTAAAGCCAAGTGATGTGGTATCAGACTTCTTCTCTCCAGAATTGATTTAGGCCGTTCCAGGAGCAGTTTTTCCACTATTGTCGAAAATGCTGGCTGGCAACACTTATGAACCTGTAAGATATTAATTCTTCCGTAGTTTTATTCGGTTTTATGTATCATGATGATTTGAGTCAACTTCCATTGCTCGGGAAAATAATCGTCTAAATATGACATTAAAGATACACTTCTGTAGAACTTGTCCTGTTATCAGATCGTATCCGGAACATTATTACAGTTTTTTCATGATCGCAGCTTTTACTTAATTATAGTCGAAAAGTTTTATCAGATGCTCTCTGTGTGGTTTGGTGTATTAAATGGCTTGATATCCTGGTTTTCTATTCACGAGTCACTTTTTAAAGATGATTTGCAGGTAATAACTGGTCATACTTTATTATATAATAATCATGTGTCGCATATTATCGATTCATATGTCAATTGATATCCATATTTGTATTGTTTAATCTGCATTTGCGACATTTCGCCGCCTAGTGAAATATTTGTGAATTGACATTTAATAATCTGGAAGACGGCTATAAACAACTTATGTGAAGGATAACATGTATATTACAGATCCTAAAGATTCTCTAGAATTAGTTTGAGGAAGTAGTTATTGAACCAAGACAACGTTCCTTATCACAGTGTGGGCCAAATATGTATCATTTAGAAACTTTAATGAAATTTACTTAATTTAAAAGGTATCACATAATGACATTTAAAAATGTGGCAATTTTATTAGTGAAAAGCCACGCTTTCTTCCTACCGTTCTTCGAAATTATTCATTACATTACGCAGTGCTGTGCGCATGTTTTATTCTCCTCGTCAGATTTACTCCTCGGTAAACTAAGCGCTGTAGGAAGAGTTTCCGCAGGATTACCATAGTAATGTGCTCTATCACTTGTAGCACTGTTGTTGGAACCAATATTCTTCCGGGAAATGTTCAACTTCAGGTCTGAAAAAATTTATAACACAACACATTCGCGTAGGTAGTTAGAGTAACACATTGGTTATTTTATTCTAAAAACGTGGCCGCAGAAGCACCCGTTTTCGGACATACACAGATGCCATTGTATGCCACTTTTTAACCCATTTTGTATAGTAAGTAGGACATTTAAACTGACGCCAAAAATACAGCTGAACGTCAGTGATCAATTGAGTTGTCACTAACTGTCAACCTTAAATATTTTGTGTTGGATAGAATATAAATTCATTTTGTGATGTCAAACTACATTGCAACAAAACGCCAATGCGTCTTTGATTGTATAAACAGAACATAATACATAGCTTCGGCGAATTTTTTAAAATCAGAATGAAAATGATAATAGACATCTGGCTCACATTGTACTCGTATATATTATGGAGGAGCTGCAGTGTTGTTTAGATCTTATTTCATTAATAATTCGACTTTTCTAGTTTTTTTTCTTTATACAGCAACAAATAGCTATTTTGAACAGAAGAGGCTTGCTTGATGGAATGTCCAAAAAATAATTACTGCTGTTATTTGCAACTTTTCTATAATGGCTTTCAAATATTACTAAAGCAGTCGCCTAATCGGTTTTATGTGTACCAGCAGTAATCAAATGTTCTCTTATATGTTTATTTCTTGAACTATAGTAAATGCAGTTTCCTAGAAAACTAGTTTGTTTTGAAGACTATGCTTTATCATGCCTAATTTGTAAAAGATATTTTCCACCCCCTCACAGATACAGACAAATTCCTAAACGTTGGAATAGTGAAAAATTTGCCAAACTTTACAGGCTAATGAAATATGAACTTAATCGAGTATTTCTCTTTCATTTTTCGTTTAGATGTATACTGCGGCCAAAAAAGTGCATCTCGATGTTTGAGTTACATAGATGAATGCGTGTTTGACGTATATTATTTCAAGATGTGCGACAATTTACCAGTACATTTAAGTATGTATAATAAAATGGTAATCATAATTATTTTGCGCAAGCACCAACGTGCAACGTCTCTTCTGTCGGAATTGTACAGGTGGCCTTCTGATAAAGCTACCCGGACGAGGCGAGGCCTTTCTTATCTAAAGCCGATGAGTCAGCGTACGTGCGAAAATTGTAATCAGAAACTCGGCACGTGTGTGTTACTGCATGGTCAGAAGCTTGAGCCTACGCAAACATGGCTCTCATTGAATGTTAAAATATCCTTATCGTTGGTCCTACTTACCGCTCTACCCCCGCTGGAATGTATAAACTGCCAAAAAGCTGGGAGCCGCTTCGATCTGGTACGAATGCGTCCCTGAAAGCAAGCATCGCTTATCGTACTACTTATATTCATGAACTAAAAGATACTCATGCTTTGTTTAAGCGTTAAAATGAGAAGAATGATGAAAAATAAGTACAAGAAAATGTTTCTTTTAGAATAAAGTCTTATAGCGGGCCGCCCAGCCGCCATTGTTCTACATAAGACTTTGACATTTGTAACACGGCTTTTGCCTAGCCCTTACACTCTACTATTACTTTGCAATGCCCTGGGTCGCTAGCTTATTCAGTCGGTAAGATATGAGGCTCTATTGGCATCGCCAGTGCGGCTAAGTGAAAGCTAATATTGTTTGAGGTCAGCTTGTTGTCACCTGAAATATTGTACTTACACATGCAACCACTACCAATAAGAAAGACCCAACAGTTTACATGAATACATGTAATCTGTAAGAAAACAGACACAAAAAATACATACGAACAAATAGATGAAACAGTTGCACACTGCGCATGGGAAAATGCCTTAACTGGATAGAGTTCAGTTATTTATGCAAAGCCAAAGTCCACGAACGCAAGGTATAAAATAATTCCGCGCACCCATAAATCTAACACGAAGTTGTTGATTCTTTAGGACGCGTCGATGCTTGAAACCCCTGGACGCCGAGTCAGCAAATGACGTGATGACTGTGTAATAGTTGCCGGTACTTCCCCGTTATCTGGGCCGCGGACACATTGCTCACAGTTGCGCAATTATTCGTGAAAACAATTACTACTAATATTGTAACTGCTTTCTTAATTCGTAGCGTGGTTGCAAGCAGGAACTAACCTTATTTCAGTACGTCCACCAAAGATCCGGGAACCGTGCTGGTTGCCTTCTTGATGTCGAAATCGCAGCGTCTAGCGATGTCCAATTGAAACACCGCACAATTACTTATAATGTGCTATTTCACTTGAATAGCTTGCACCTCGGTTACAGATGCACGTCGTCGGCGGTTTGCACGCGCAAACCTTCAAAAACACTTAAAAAGCCGATCCGCACCCTTTACGAGCTTGAGGGCCGAATGAACCTCCCGCGTTGTGGCGATTTTGGCTGTTCTTTGTTCTCGAGAGCATAACGCTGGCTCTGCACATTCCCGTAAGTTCGCACTCGGGGCATTATAGTACGCGGCCTCAGACACAGAGTTTCTTACTTATACTATGCTGTTACTTGAAAGATATAAGAACACGTACTGTTGAGCTTTATTTACTAATCATGTATATAATAAAAAGGTATGAAATGTGGAAACACAGGTGGCACGAATTGGCCCGTTTCACGTTGTATTTCTGTAACGAGCGCTTTTCGAAGAGAATAAAGGATTGATACGGTTTCTGTGTTACACCTCGTGTAAATTCTACTGCCACTTATATTGTACTGGGGAAGCACAAAATGAAGATGCTAGTTTAATTACGTAAATGAAATGTGGTTTCCTTTCTGTATACCGTCAGAAAAATATAAAGTACATACTAGGGATGTCGTACCCGGTCTAACATCAAACCCGGGTACCCGAAAACAGTACCCGGGTATCCTCGGGTACCCAAAGATTTTACATTTTGCCTTATTATTTTATCCGAAATTGGTAGCAGCATCAACATCACACAGAGGATGTTTATGTTACTTCAACCCATACTGACGCGATTTAATGGTACTATTGAGGGGTTGAAATATTTCCGTGAAGCGGATTTATTGCCTTATATGAAACAAGAATCAACATTATGTGGTATGGGATAGGTTGATTCTTGTTATTGCTGTATTGTTGTTTTTTTCTAGAGATTATTCCTATTATTTTTAAGTTTTTATTATCTTCTGCGAAAAGGGCTGACTTTCTGGACATTACATAATCTACTAGTTGGGTACCCGGGTCCTGAAACTATACCCGGGTTGACTTTACTCGGGTCGGCCCGGGTACCCGGGTACCCGCCGACATCCCTAGTACATACATTTACAATATGAACTACAGAAATAACTACAGAAATATGCAAAACCATGTTCTTTCGATGTTATTAGTATTACGTAGAGGAATTTCAAAATTACACTTCAATTTGAATATCGATGGAAATTTGCAACCGCTGTGACCTGTATAGAGTTATCTCGGCGTTGTTTTTGCCTTGGACGCTTTCTTAGTGGGAAACTTTACATGTCTGCTTCGCCACCTTCACCAGTAGCAGAAAAACGGCCCAGTTCTAACGACTTTTTAATGTCTACTGGTCGTTACGGCAGAAAACCAAAGCGCGTTGGAAAGGAAAATAGAGAACAGAAGAACCGTTACGTGTTTTTCTCACAATTTCAGCTATTTCGTGCTCGGCTTATCGAGGTTGCGAGCATTAATCAATTTCTTTGCAGAATTGATTGATCGGCTTCATTTATATGCGATTTCGAAATCGGATTAATGCTGCGTTTCGTAACGGTTTTCTATTTTTCAGGCGCTTTCGACACGGTTGTCTCTAGAGATGCGAGCGTGCGTTATCTAAGAACTAAGAACATTGCGAAAAGAACCGCCAATTAAAGACGACGTCATTCTGTTAGGTGTCGAACAGGTGCGGCTGTTTGCACGCCGGTTTATCCCCATCAAACACCTGTTAGGAATATATGCTCCGCTCCGAGATAACGTTTCGTGGCTTGTTGCTGATTTTTCTTGGACTCGCGATCACTGGCCATTGTACTGCAGTGAACTTTCGTTTTTCCTGCAACTGCTCGTCGGGAATACCCTTCTCCATTCAGCATTTGGATAGATTATGCACGCCTGTGATGTGAATTAATGATGTTTGCGTTTTTCCGACCATCGAGCCTCTGCGACTCCGCTCTGTAATTGGTGGATTTATCCGGTCAACGCAGAAATAGAAATAGAAACGATGGAAATTTTGCGAGAGGCCAGCATTCTCGCAGTTTTGCCAGTTTGATGTATAGTGTGCATCTATGTGCCAGTGAAATTTTTGAACGTACGATTTAGTTTTTTTTTCAAGTATATTGCTAGAAAATGAGATAAATTAAAACCAACACAGTAGTTTAAAGTGAAACGATTTATTATGTTTACGATCCCTTATCCACTTATAAATCCATGTAAACTTTTGCTTTTATGAACTTCGACTCTATGAGTGTTAGTGTATGACATGGCACCTATCACTTAACGAACCATTAACTTAAGTGTTGATGGTTAGAACTGAAATATAAAATATCATGGGCTGCTTGTACTAGCTTGATTTATTGTGTTACTATTTGGGATGCGTTCTGTGAATTCTGTGTTTTTCGTGGCACTGCCTATTCTCGAACCCCCAAACGAATGTCACATTTATTTTAACTATATTTTTGAAAAAGTACAAAGCTCGAATTAAAAAAAAACAAAATCATTGCTAAGGAGGTACCGTTTCGCTAATTAAGTACATATTTTACTCTTCTATTATTTTCATACAATAATAGCATTAATTATAAATCTTGGTGATTAGTTATTTCATATATCTTAGCTACATATATTTTCCGTACACGTATTGAAAATATTCGTTTTAGTAATATTAATGTTGTAATACACTTCGTTATATAACGATTACACGAACTATAATTTTTTTTCCAGAATTCCAATATCAATATAGTAATAGTAATATTAAATTGATAAAATTTGTTCATTCGACATTGTTATATATTATAATGTATGTTGTGCTTGCGCCGCATGAGCGTAACTTGGAGCATCACTTGGGGGAGGGGGCATAATCAAAATGTCACAATATTTTAAAATCTATATTGCAAAAGACTAATGCACTGGCACTTTGAAGTTAACATTTTGAACCCCCATTTGCCCCCCTCGGAGTCATAACACATCGTCACCGATCGGATTTGTTTCGTCCGCGATAGGGCTTACTTCATTATGTCGTCACCCTCCCATTTATAATACAACGATAAGCCTATATATTACGTAGCATTCCTGGACGAGTGGTTAAGGCTTCTAAGTAGAATTCAAATTTTCTCTTGGAGCGTAGGTTTGAATCTTAACTGACTGCGATGTTGTTCTTTTTGCCAATTAATGGAAATTACATTACTGTCTTATTAGAAACATTGAGATATTTTTATCTACTTTGTGTACATATGTATGAACTATTCGATCTAGCAAAAGTATTTAATTAGAATACTGTGGTGGGATAAAAAGCTAGCAATCAAAAAAGGCACGACATTAAAATATTAAGAAAATTCAAACAAAAATTCGGAATTACTTAATCCAGGTCGTTCATTAAAATTACGTGAGACATTGTAATACTAAAACATACCTTTATCTAATGTCACTTTGTAGCTTATTGCGATTACTAATTTAATTGTTAGTTTCTTATCTACATCTTTTTTCCTTTATTGGATTAGTACGTGCTACGTGTTACCAGTGGAATTCGCCGATTAGGTCACAGAGAAAGCAAATAATAATGCTGGAACGAATGCCCCAGAAAGAAAGTTTCCCATACATGTTGCGATCACCCAGCTAGTTTTCTTGGATCAATTAAAATGAAAATGAACTAGTATACTACTTCATACTATTAAGACTACTTAAATATAAGTAAAGACCTTTTAAAGCATTCATGTTTATTCGTTTCTCCCGTATGGCATATGCATTCAAAGACAATTTAAAATACTGACAAGATAATAATTGGATATAGACAGTTAAGTGTCATTACTACTAAATTCTACATACATATATGTGTTTAGTTTGTTGAAGATATAATTTCTTCATTCATTCAAGTAAAAATAGAAACACGTTGCTGCTATACATTAATTTTCGTGACACAGGAATGTATTGGAAAAAACGTTTATAAACATATTTACGTATGATGCAGGTGTTGTTGCTAAAATGTCAAGAGGATATTTTAAGTAATAATACAAGTTAAAGTATGTAATTTGACTTGAATAACTGTACAAAACCATTGACTTTCCACTAATTGGACGAATGCGTTGTATTATTTACCTAATACATATTTTTTACTTAAATAACACGAAGTTAAAAAATTAAATTCTAGAAACTTACTTATGGAGTTGTATTATTAATCGAAAATTCAATTAACAATTGCATTCATTTATTAAGCTTTAATCTCTTTTACCTTTCGGTGTCGAAGACCATTCATGCTGCGCTAGAAGTGCAACGGAAGTAATGGGTTGCATGCGACCTACATTACGCTTTCCCGCATCCAAACATACTACATCCAACAATCCTTAATCTAATTTAAAGCTAACTTAACCAAAGCGTTCAAATGATCCCTTTACCACTCGAACACTGTGGTGACCTTATACCTTATATATTTATACATTTTTGATTTTATTACAGTATGTATGTAAATAGAGAACATAATGTATGTCATAATATTTAAATTTTTCGGCGTATTTTTGGCAAACTTAAGTTTTTGGAACAACAAAAATCTGTATTAGCTAGATATAATACAGAAAACAGACTTACGTCATATTTAATTATCTGGTTTACGAAATGTATGGATATTATAATAGTTATTAATTTAATTTTGGAACCTAAACCTTGATTACTGGCCCTCGATAGCGGACGTAAAATAGCTTATAAAGTTGTTAAGCAATATAACAAGCACCAACAATTTGCATATAAACCATAGCACACTAAAAGTTTACAGCGCCAGCACAACGATGTGCTAGCCAAAATACTGAATTAGCCAAAATACTGAATTCTTGAATTTTGTCCATTTTGAGAACCAAAATGAAATAAAACGTATGTACCACTTGCCTGATTACGATTATACCTCTCGGGAAATTTAAAGCTCTCCGCTTCGCGTCGCGCTTTAAACATTCCCTCGTGCTATAATCTATTGATTACGCCCTTAATACATAAAAGCATTTACATATATAAAGTCTGATCAGATGATAAAGATTTTTGTATAGTAAAATTGCATAGAAGCACATTGAAAATTGTTTATTGTAATGAAGCGTATCTGCACTCAATGGACTCACCATACGTGCCAAAGGTGTAAGCATTGATATCGGTCATTCAAAACGCAGGCTATCAGCTGCGGTCTGATGCTCTGTGCCTCAACGGTGGTGTTTTATATTGAATCTTAAAATATCCTTATCTGTAATATTCTTATATTTTCTGGGATGTCCCCGCTGGAGCCTATAAACTGTGAAAAAGCTGAGGAGCCGCTTCGAGCTAGCTCGCACGCGGCCGGAAAGCAAGTAGCGCTTTAGCGTAGTTACCTAATATTTATGAAATAAAAAATACTCGTGCTTTGTTTAGGCTCCTTTCAGACGCGGATACAGTATGCAAGATACCAGTATCCCAGATACAGAAAATAAATGTGTTCAAATGGACCTCTCTACACGGCATAGGGTGACGCATACAGTATCGGGATACTGAATTTCGGTATCCGTACCTTGTAACCGCCGGCGACAAATTCTGTATTTCGGATACAGATTTTTTTATTAGACTTAGATTATATGAAACAATTCAGACACGCATACTTTTACCAGCCAGAACACACGATATCATATTATAGGTGTAGGATATTTTCTTCAATTTGTAATAAAGCGAATGAGTAGTGCGCAACAGTGTGTTCGTTACTATAGATATAGCCAGTGCTATCATGGAACGTACAATAAATATCTGACTACAACATTTTTATCAGTTTAGTAAAGCTCAATCCCTGTCTTTGGGATACAGCACACACAGACTATTTTGACAGAAATAAAAAACAGCAATGCTAGGTTCATAACTGAACTACACTGGACTGTTCTCGCAAGTAATTGAACTATTTTCTACTGCGATTCAGTATTCGTATACATACAGTATCCACGTCTGAAAGGTGCTTTAAGCTTTAAAGAGAACAATGATGAAATAAATATAAGTTTCTTTCAAAATTAAAAAATCCAGAATGTCTGGTTTGTTATGGTGGAGCCATGGCTCCTTGGTTCCTTATAGCGAGCCGCCATTGGTCACAGTAATGTGTTACATACATGTACACATTTTTGAACTGTACATTATAAAACAAAAAAAGGTGGACATTTTTAAGCCATAAATTATTTTCGGATAGCGGTTGTTCCTTTGTAAATGATTTCTAATTTATGAACGAGGTCCACGAACCAATCGATTATCTTAATTTGGCCCATTTGAGTCCGCAGCGGGGCCAGTTTAATTTTCTTATGTAAGCGAAGACTTGCAAAAACCGCGTAGGTACCGAGTATTGCGTTACCACTGCCCACTTGTTGTTATTTCCCAAAGCGATTGCATGTAAATTCGATCCAGTCAGGGACAGGCGACTAGCCACTCCAACTATTTCCTTTCCAACGCAAGAGTAGAAGAGACGTCTTTGCGTAATCGAATTCTGGATCAGCTCATCGCCGATGGACAACACATACCAATTTCCCGGTAATTGCAGCAACGAGAGCGCCGTTTGCGAAAAGGTGTAATTGGACAAAGAGGAGGCGGAGGATCGCGGAAATTGCTAAAATAAAAAGTTATAAAACAGTATTTAAATTAGAAACGCAGACTCTTTGTTTTCGTTTTTTACGTGCGAGTGCTCGCATCTGCCCAATTTGTTTCACTTCCTGTTCGCGCGGCAACGCCGCTCACTCGTTTCACCTGGTACGCAGGGTTACCAATTCACCGTGAAGAACAAAGAAATAATAAAATTGCCTGTAATTGTGCCCGATGCAGCCCTTTGTTGGAGCTGAGAAAGAGTAGGTTCGATTATTACAGGACGTGAGTGAATGGTGGTTAACGTGTCTGCTTTGACAACCACCACACTGGTAATTTAATCTTGCCATGGCCCAAGGATAACTGTTTGGTTAAAAATGAAACTCGACAACATAATTTTGGAGTCGCAACTCTTTGTGTAGAAGCGTGATTTTCTAAAATAGGCATTCGTGAAACGGTTTACGTACACTATCCAGTATCCACACATTGTAAGGAAAGAAAATGACAATTAGTAAAGTTGTAAGTTGCGCCTAGGAGGCATACATACAGGGTGTTTAAAAAATACGTTCGGATATTCGTACTAATGATTTAAATCCTGAAGAAAAACTTTCTATACTCAATATATGTAAACGATTTCATGACATATTTCATTTAGCTGGTGATGTTCTAACTCATACAAATATTATAACACACAAAATCGATACCACAACAGATCGTTCAATTGCTACCAAAATTTATCAATATCCTGAAATACATAAACAGGAAGTTGATTCTCAAATTTTAAAAATGCTTGCCCAAAATATAATTAAACCTTCTCATTCTCCATGGTCAGCACCATTATGGGTTGTACCAAAGAAAGATGATGCAAGTCATACAAAGAAATGGCGAATTGTTGTAGATTATCGCAAACTTAACGAAATAACAATTGGCGATGCCTACCTTTTACCAGATGTTCTTAGCCAATTAGGCCATTCTCAATATTTTACAACTTTGGACTTAGCCCACGGTTAGTTGATCCCAAGGACACCCCTAAAACTGCATTTTCTACCCCTGATTGACTCTTTGAGTATACACGCTTACCTTTTGGATTGCGTAACGGAGCTTCCAGCTTTCATAGGTTAATGAACACTGTATTACCAGGTTTACAAGGTAACAAATGCTTTGTTTATCTAGACGATATAGTCATTTATGCCGGTTCTTTGGAAGATCATGAAAAGAAACTTTTTGAAATATATTCAAGACGACGCGAAAATAATCTAAAACTTCAACCTGATAAATGTAAATTTCTGCATAAGGAAATTGCTTATTTGGGTCACATCATTTCTCATGATGGAACTGTAAAACCTAACCCGGATAAAATTAAAGCTATAGTTAATTTTCCGCAGCCAAAGACACCTACTCAAGTTAAATCATTTCTTGGCCTAAGTGGATATTATCGTAAGATTCTCTCTGGATTTTCTCGCATTATAAAACCCTTAACTATACTTTTGCAAAAAAACAATACATTTATTTGAATTATAGATCAACAAGCTGCATTTGACCAATTAAAACAAATTCTATCTACTGATTTAATTCTTCACTTTCCTGGTTTTTCTAAGGAGTTTATTTTAACGACCGATGCAAGTAATATTGCAATTGGTTCTGTATTATCGCAAGGTCCTATAAATCAAGATCGTCTCCTGGCATTTGCTTCTCGTACACTTAATAAACACGAACAAAATTTAAGTACTACTGAAAAGGAACTATTAGCAATTGTTTGGAGTATACAAATTTTCGTCCCTATTTATATGATCGTGAATTTAAAATCGTAACCGATCATAGACCTTTAATGTATCTTAAAAATTGTAGAGACCCTAGTTCAAAATTAGTACGATGGCGACTACTTTTAGAAGAATACGAGTATGAAAATTGTCTACAAACCTGGAAAAATAAATTCTAATACTGACGCTTTATCGCGTATTGATCAAGTTTTACCAGTTTCTACCGAAATTATTGATTAAGTTTTATCAGTTTCTACCGAAACTACATTTTCTGACTATTAAAGCACGTAATTTGGATGAATTACGTCAAACTAATATGGAAGTACATGAAGATTGTATATCTACTTCTACAAATTTTTAAATTACTATTTCATCCCTTAGATAACGAAAATTCTTTGTTAACTACTTCTTTATTAAATGATCAAAATTTGAAACCTTATTCTGCATCCCTTTATGAATGTGAACGAATTTCTGATTCATATCTATTAAGTTATCACAAGAATAATTTCTTTGATAATTTTTCTTATCAAGATCTTTTCCAATGCCTTTATACCGTGAGTTTATACTGTAAACAAAATAACATTTCTTATATTGATATTTTACATCCAACTGATGAATTTCATATTGTTAAAACACCCTATTTACGCGATCTTTTACGATTTCTTATTCCAACCACTACATAAGTTTCCGTGTATTCAAATACAATTACAACTGTTACTCCTGAACAAATTCCTGAAATTTTAAAAAGCAACCATGAGTCCCCTTTAGCTGGACACCCTGAATTTCATAGAACTTATTCCAGAATTAAATCAAATTATAGATGGCGTACACTGATATTCGAAATTACGTTTTAAAATGCGAATCATATCAAAAATCTAAAATTAATAGAAAACCTAATCTGGTCTAGAAGGGGTAACTTTTTTACGTTAAAACGTACGTTATATAGTTCTACCACTATCTACGTATTACATTTAATTACAATTAGTTACCGGGATTATATCATGTAGAAACAGTGGAGTAGTTGATATAATTAAAATACAGTTCGGGACACGTTTTGTTTCTTCCACCCTTTGCAACTTTTAGGATAGGCTCACGTGATATACTCGGCAAATTGTGGCACTACCGACTAAAAAGCAAGGCCTCAGCTCTCCGGGCTGACGTCAGCGCAAGAAGGCCAAACGGTTTTAGTTTTCTAGTAATAAACGATATCTAAATATAGCGTTTTCACTGTACCTACTATTCAAATAACGCTGAACAGAAATTCATATCAGATATATTGAAAAGAATAAACAATAATAAAGAACTATTATATTTGTAGTTATGAACAGAACACGGTCTGTGACACCGGAGCTACTACTAGTGTATAAAATTAGGAATTCACTACTGCAAGATTAAAAAACAACGCTGATCGTAGATGCCTCTCGAAGACAATTAATTCACAATTCCTTAAAATTATGGCTTCCTAAAAACAAACCTTTTTTAGACTTCAGTAATCAAATAAACATTAGTCAAAATTAAAAATTACTTATAATTATTTGAGTGTTGTCAAGCAAGCCAAAATTCATAAAAAATAAATATTTCAATAAGTGATTGTTATATACTCCTGCTAGTTTAAGCTAAAACGAACGCGATCGGGGTGCCCTTCTTGACTTCTACGTACCGAATAACTTGAACTGAGCGAGCTCTATGTGATCCTACAACCGGAGGTAAAAAGACCTGACCTGCGTTCCCCACGAAGTATCAACTTTTCTAGCGGCTCATAAGGGCATTGTGCGACGAAGTGGAGCATGAACAACTGCATAACTTCTCGGGGGTGGCTGAAGTGTTAGGAAACAAGCGTCCACAACCATTCATAGAAGGGGTGAAGCCACGTGAAATAATAATTTTATCACATACCTGAAGGTGTTGATCGGTCTCAAATATTGCTGGCGAATTAATCGACAATACATAACAGCAAGGGGCAAGAATAATGGAAATGCTCGATTCGCTTTTCAACACGACGTGATATGTTAACGGCTGGAAATGTCCTTTTTCAAGCCCCCGGTCTACGTCCCTCCGTCTTAAATGGCGAGAAGAAAGGCTGGTAATTTTCAAGGAAAAGCACCGAAAGACTGAAGTTAACCGCGCAAAAGCTCAACACGCAATTTGAAATTTTCAAAATACCAAAAATTAGTAATTTGAGATGAAAATAGGCAGCACGCTCTATATACAGGCGCGTAAGGTGACCTAATTTCAAAAATACAGTATCGCTACAGTTGAACGTTAGGAAAAATATCTTGAAATGGGCAAAAACCCCATTTGCGAGCGTTATATATAGCTACACTCAATATGGAGTCTGATCTGACAGGCAATTTACAGGGTGATGTAGTAAACACCATATACTGTAGATCTCAGCAGACGAAAAAAATAATAATTTGCATTATTTATGTTTTCTCGATCCTTGTACTCATAGCCGGCCTGTAGATGCTTTTGTTTGGTACTAATTATATACGATCATAATACGTGATAAATTATGTCTTCAACGTTACTAAAGGTACTGTTCTTTACAATTAAGTACTTTCGCTGTGCTGCAGGGACAGAATTCCCTAACAAATGAGACGATAACATGGTATTACTAAAAAAGACACCACAGATAATTTTTGTTAATTTTTTTCAGAGTTTAATGTTTATGTTATCTGTGGGAGGTACTATTCAATAGTGCTGGGAGTAAACATTTTACTTAGATAAATCATCACGTGACTATGCTATCACATGCAAGCAAGCAATTGTAAATTAGTTTCCTACGATTTTTTAACATTGCTACTGTTTAATTGTTATTTAACCGAGTTATATGCCGGGCGAGGTTCCACGACACACATTTTATTAAACATTAATTGAAAGTGTTTGTTCAGGATTATTCCTGTCGATGAATAGTAAAATTAATAAATGCATACCAAGGAATGTAGAAAAGTACATAAATAATTCTTGCACTTATCGTTCGATGTTGAGGCAGAGAAAGTGCAACGGAGGTAACGGGTCGCATGCGACTTGCATTAAGTTTTTCCGCATTGAAACGCATGAGACTTTCACCGGATCTAAATCGAACTTACTGCACAATTTCAAATCCAATTCCGCTCCTAGAAAATTCTCTGCTACGACCAGGTTTGAACCTATGGCTACTTGGTTGCTAAGCTAATATACGGCGTTATAATTTAGTTATTGTTTCTCGTTTACTTGAGCGGTTTGTACATAGTAAAGTGAGATTTATGCATACTGTGTTCATCCAGGTTAGATTAGTCTTTCTCTAGTATTGAAATCTAAATTTTAATTTCTGGGAACATTACACATTGTTGAGGATTGTCAGTCTCGAACAGTAAATTTCGTACTTACACGTTTTTTTTAAAATTCATTCTTCATTAAATAAGATACATTTCCTAAAAGCAGTAGTGTTCGATTTCATGTGAAAGTATGGAAGACGGTACATACATCTATTTAATTAAGTGTTAGAACGTTGAGAGAGCTAAACTGTTTTTAATTACTATGCGTGTCAATGTTCTTTCTCAGAAAAGCCAAAAACTATTTGTTCCAGAAAATTTTCATTTACCAAATGAAGATTTCGTTTTAATTACAAAACAAAATAGTTCACTAAGAAGATTGCTACTTTATATTTTAGATATACATACTCGTAGTACAGAACATGTCGCAGTTTTTTTTTGCAGTAACCCTTGCTAGTTGTTCGCAAGCACCAACTATAATTCTAGAAACTAATTACTGACACCGGCCTTGCAAAAAATGAAGTTTATAGGTTATCTGGCTTTCTCAAGAACTGGGTTTAGCGATGATGATGAGTCCGAGCACGTCATCGGGCGCCTTCCAGCACATGCAGTTCCTCCAATCTAGACCAGATCTACTTCGGTTTATCTTTGCATTCCGTGCTCAGCTAACAGTTCTCGACTTATTATTGAAATATGCTAATATTCGGCCCCAAGTGCTGACTGCTTCGCAGAAGTAACGGTAATTCCTCGTTTGATGCAGTTTGATACTCGTTAGTTGTTGCTGGGCGCATACGCAGCCTTGATTTATTGCGAAAATCGGGGACAAATCTGCGACTCCATGCGGTTTTGGAAAGAATTGTGTCTTTGTCGTCGCCCAAAATATCCCCGAGCGGCCTCTGCGCGACAGGAAATTGCTATTTTAATTAAGGCCTTTGAAGATGATGTTATTAATGGAGTTAGCACTAATCGCCTGATTTATGATATTAAGGACGTTTCACCTATAATTTTTAGAATTGAAGTTGTATTGTTATATGTATTGTATAAGCACATCTTTAGCAAGACTGTTATTCTAACGATGCAATTCCAGATCTTGCTTTAATAAATAATGTATGACGTTATAAATTGCCCCTCTATTTCTCTGCTTGAACATCACCAATCGCAATAATCATTGGTATTTTGCTATCCAAAAAGTGACCTTTTATTTTTTGTTGAGTCACAAAAAGAACAACTGAATGCTTTAATATGGAAACTGTTGATTTCAGCAACTCTCAAATCTTGTTTGTAATTAATAATGCCAACAACTTGAATAGTCTTTTGTTATATCATTGTAATGGTATATTGCTGCTGCCAGTTGCTTATCTAATTCTGTAACATTGTAAATAAAATTCCTAAAATTCTATTGGTGCCATCGTTCCATTTCTTGTGCTCATCATTGTGAAAATGCCGGGGACAAATCACAGAAGGCTATTGTGTGTATAAATAGTAGCATTAAATATTAAAAATGGCCATAATAAATTTAAATAGGCAGCAGTAAGCTTTTTTCGACGGTGTCATAGCAACAACCTTTGACTCATACTTAAAATAAAAAAGCGATTTTAAATATCTGGAAAATTATAAAAGCGAATGAAAATGTATAACCGGACTTGAATTCATCTTTAAAAAATAAGAAGTGTGAACAGCAGAGTTCTAAAGATTTAAAGAAACCGGACAGTGAATGCCTTTATCCTCAAAAAAATTTAACCTCTTGACTTCAAACTTTCGTTAGTACTGTATTAACGGATAAATTTGGATAAATGCGTGAAATATTTGATCTATATATGATTATTTAAAACTGATTTCGCCGTTCAGCTAGAAGCCATAGCAACAGCGTGTAGATTCGCCTTTACACAAAATAGGCTATTCGTAGATTCGACTACACAAAATAGGCTACAGTGATAATTTTAGTTTTTTCGTTATATGTAAAAAATAACAGGTTGGAACAGCTTAATTGTTGTCCTTTAAGTTTTCTAATTTTGGTCTTCATACCTACGCTAAAAGGGACTTATTTTTCACGCTCACAGTTATGGGCCCAAGGGGTTTGTCTTTAGAAAACCGCAATTTCGCAACTTCAAACTTTGGTTAGTGCTTAATGGAAAATTTATGAAGAAATGCTTCAAAATCTTGTTGAATAGTCGTGAATAGTAGACAATTTCTAACGCACCTTCGTTCTGAAATTTTACCCGTATAAATCTATAAGAAAAAAATTAACTTTCATACCCAAGGTGCGGCTTATTTTCTAAAAAATATTAAGTGCATTAGCGAGATACTAGTAACTAGTACAGAATAACCACAACATACTGCATATAGTAACATCTTTATGCACGCTTAATTAAACATTTTCATTAGTTTTTGTAATCAATACCAAAATTAAATAAGTGCCCGCCCTGAAATTACATTTTTTTAAAACGAAAAAGCAAACATATTTGAGAACTAACTAAAGGCTGAAGTACAACTACTAACAGATACGTAAAAGTCATGCATTTCAATCCATAGCTAAAGAAATTGTAACCTAAAATTAAAATTTAGCAGTATTTGTCCCCCCTTGGGATTTCTAGGGTTATTTTATATAGAATTAATCAAATCTGATTTCGTCGCTCAGCCAGAACCTATAACAGCAGCGTATAGATCCAGCGTTATACATAATACGAGTAGGTTACAGTGACAATTTTAGTTTTTATTTTCGTTATATGTAAAAAATAACAGGTTAAGGCAGCTTAATATTAATGTCTTTTCTGTTTTCTCTTTTGTTTTAAGTAAGTTGCATTAACAATAATTTTGGCATTTCCACGCCAAGAGCAACTTTAATTTTTCACGCTCATAACAATTATCGAAATACCAATAGCGAACAACCGAACGTCTTTATTATTAGAAAACAGCAACTTCTCGATTTAAAACTTTCGTTTACGCAAAACTATTTTAGGGAAATTATTGAAAACGGCGCAGAGAGAAGTGTTAATAATTTTTAACACTATTTGATTCTGCAATTTTACTATAGACGATTAATTTAAACTGCTTTCGCCGAGGGGTTACTCACAACGGGATATCCTGTGTACACTTGCCGGGAGATATCGGGAGATCTTGGGGATATCTAGGGGAGATCTGAGGAAATCTCAGGAGATTTGGGGAAATCTTAGAACATCTCGGGAGATCTTGAGGATATCTAGGGGAGGTCTGAGAAAATCTCAGGAGGTTTGGGGAAATCTCGGGAGATATCGGGAGATCTTTGGATATCTCTGGGTAATCTCAAGGATATCTGAGGAAAGCTTCAGAACATCTGAAGCAATCTCAATACGGGGGAAAAGCAAAATCAAACCAACGAACTGGACGGATCTGGGGAGGTTGATGCGGTCAATGAGCCTGAGTTGGATTTCTTTTGGCAAGTCAAGCAAGGTGTTACATTAAAAAAATATTTTAACGTTAATGGGGTACACCAACATTTATACGCTTGGTAATTTAACCATCGACATATAGAAATGGGCCGCTAGTCAGAGCTGCGTGAGCCAAACGGGATAGAAAGAGAACGCATATGACTTGAGAACGCTCTGTCCTTGTTGGCGAGTAGCCTACGGCGCGACAGCCCTGTCGCTGTGACGTCATTTTCTGTCGGCCAATAGGAGGCTGGCAGGAAAAGGAAAGATAGTTCTTAAAGTGTTCTCTTTCTCTTTCTAACGCAAGTTGCGCAGTCGTCCATTAGAGGTTCATTTCTATATGTCGATGAATTTAACTGCCGCAGATTTTCCCGAAATAGAACAAACTGTTCGAACTGATGTATTAAATTCAGTGGCTAAGAGTGAATATAAAGATTATTTTGGACCATTATATGAGAAACATCCCCAAAATTTTAAAATTTTGGGCCCGAAAAAAACCTTGCTTTTTTTAACTCTTACAAAATGTGCTACTGATAAAGTGAATCTGAAACTCCCAAGAAAATGACGACAATGAAAATTTGTATAACGAAACAGACGTTGAGTTGGAGGAAACACCCGACCTATCATTATTACCGTTTACAAACTTAAATCTTAACGATTATTCTGATATTGTAACTGATGATAATAGTATATTATGATACTAGTGTATAAGTACACCTTTACAGCACGTGCGACGAGTTTAAGAGCACGACACGAAGCGGAGAGCTTTTAACGTCGCTAGTGCTTTAATGGCACTTATACACGTGTATTATATGCTACTTTTTCTACGATCGTAACGGAAATATAAAAACTTAGTTCAGTGACTCTTTTTCCGTCACATTGTGTTAGATATTCTAGGTTATGTGGACATTCAAACTTACGGCAACGCGTGTTTTAATATAGTATTAAAACACGCCACGAATGGCAACCTGCGAAGAGACGTAATTCGGTAGCTAATATTAAGAGTGCTACAAACGTCACTTCTGACATTAGAAACTGTGCAAAAAGTTGTCATTTTGACACGATCGAAAAAAAAGTATTTTTTTTTTAAAGGACCATTTGTGAAAGTGACATTGAAAAATGGCAAGAATTTAATCGTGAAGAAACCGTCTTCTTGTTGGCTCTTTACAGAGTGCAATATAAAACTCAGTATTGACAGACTGCTTCACGTAAGAGGTCAAAAAAAGCAAATTTTCTATTTCGGTTACTTTTATAGCAAATATTGTGTGAACCTTTTCCAGCTCACGGAATTGCCATGTTTCGTGCAATTTTAGACAACCTGTATAATGTTTAAGTTATTTTTACTACTACTACTACCTTTATTATGTAGGTAGGCCTACTTAGTAATAGTACAGCTTTTTTGTTGATTACTAGAATTCATGTATTGTACTGTTATTAAGAATTTTATACGATTTTTTCATTTGGGTGTTTTAATGGTGTATTGTTTTAATTGCACCATATGCCAGAAAATAGTTTGTTTTAATTAGGTATTTTTGATATTTACTTTGCTACATGTTTTCTTTTATGGATGACACAAGTAAAAAGAAATAACAAATTTTGTCTGTGCAATAAAAAAAATCTATTTGTTCAAATCAATGATTGTGGGAAATACGAATTCAAAGGGTCGCTTTCGCCTCTCATCTAGAACCTATAACACCAATGTGTAGATCTGGCTGTATACATATACAGCAGGTTATATGTAGATCCGACTTTACACAAAATAAGCTTCAGTCAAAATGTTAGCTTCTTTTCGTTATTTGTAAAAAATAACAATTGAGACAGCATGATTATTGTCTTTTCTGTTCTCTAATTTGTTTTTAAGTATATTTGAAGCTCATTTAGCAATCATTTCGGTTTTTCTACACTAAAAGTGATATCATCTTTCACATTCTTAATTATGACATTGCTGGTAGTCATCAATAGAAAGTCTTGATCTTTAGAAAACCTGTTGCGGTCCAAATGCGTCTATATAAGTTTGCAGGTCATTGAGCGCGTTCTAGTTAATTTTGAAGTCTATGCCGCATATTTTGAACTCGCGCGCGCCCTTCCTTGGTCTTGATGAATTTTATCGTTACGCTAGACGATAAAATGGCCAGTCGACGTCTGATCCGCTCTTTTTGTTGTGTGCAATGATTCCAAGCAGTTACGCTTCCTATTCGGATCGCCCAGAGTTTTGCGGGTTTTTTGGTGTAGTTATGTTAGGATTCGCCCTCGTTTATGTAGCGGTTGTTTGCTGCTTTGGTGATTTTAAGAAAGAAATTTCTCTCTCGCCAATCTTTGACGGATTTTGGTAGCAATCTGTTGGAATTCATTTGCACGTGGCCCAGATATTAGGGTAAATCTATTGAAGCTTCTATCGTACCGCGTTCTTAGACGTTTTGTATTATATCTTGGGCATTCGTTAGAGCTGCAAGTTAGGGGCCCCAAATAAATCTTGGTTGTTAATGTGACAATCCCAGTTCCACGTTCATGACCTTGACTCGGTTGCTGCCTGGATGCAACATTCCCGGATCAAGCTTCGTCCTACTGCACTGGCTATACGTGTGCTGTCAAAGTGGGGCTGGGAGCTCAACAAAAGAGAGTTTATATGAGGTGTATTGTTTTCCATTCTTTTAACACCAATTGAATGCTGTGTACAGTGATCTGGTGCTTTTGAGTACCTTCTTACTGTCTTGCTGCAGGTCGTACCTGGATTCCATCAGAATCCCGTGGGTTTTACATTTGGACTCCTGTTGTTATTAACAGTTCGCTTGAGGATCTCCATACGTACCCCTCAGGGCCCATTTGAACGGGTAAACTAGTATCGTGTGTTTAAAAAAAAACTCATTCGCAGCATGCCATGATCAAATTGAAGTTTGCCATAACTTCATAGATACACATTGAAGCAAATGAACTACCATAAGTCATAGAGAACCAAATTACATCTTGATCTCGAACAATTTCCCTAAAACTATACAAAACACTTAATAAAAACAATTTTTATTGACTGTTATGATTAATACACTCGTTGTTGTGTAAATGCCATCTTATTTTCCTCTTTTCTTAATACAAGTAAATTTAATCCAGTGCAAAGTTTTGCCTGTCACAGTGACAGATGTTTTTATTAACAAAATGAAATGTGACATTCACCTACTGACTTAAGTTACACTTTTAATTTGTTGTTGGTTATACCAGCGAACATAAATAAAACTGTCGGTTCCTTTGATGTCAAAAATTCCAGTTTGGATGACCTTGAAAGGCTCCTGGGGGGTACATTTCAATAGTACTAACAGATGACGCCATTACTGTATCACGTATGAGTGGTAACAGAGCTAGTACTGGCTCTAATTTGTAGAATTTTGTGCTGCTATCTGATAATCAAGCTTAGAAATACCCCCCGAGTTACTGTCCCAGGCACTTTAGACAGGTTTCAACATTTAGAATTAGTGTCTCTACTTGTTTGATGTATGCACGCTGGTTATACTAAACGTAGTTTATATTTGTACATTTTAAAATGTTGTAAATGTTAACATACTCGCAAGTTTAGTCGCGTTTATGTGTTTTGAAGTACACCTTATTTTTGGTCTATATTTAAAGAACAATCACCTGTACCCGGTACTGTCCTGTACTCTATTTAATTTGTGATTATTATACGTTGATATTAGTACATCGTCTTGTTTATGTTACTACTACCTGGCTTTTTGAGCTTTCTTTTAGTTTCGGATTTCTCTTGATACCGGGTCATTTGTCGTAATTCAAAGATTCGTTGGCGCTCGTCTTTTTTTAAAATTAACTTTAGTACCTACTTATAAAGAACTGCACGTCATCTCCACTGAGGTAGTCTGGTCGGCAATTGTGTCCCCGTAAGCACTTGATTTTGAGAGAATTTGCCGACAAATCAAAGTCGGGTATCAAACCGCAACCTCCTGACTTCAATTTTTTATTAATACTTAAAGCAAAAATAATTTTAAAATGCTTGAAAATAGAAGTGTTTATAATTTTTTTAACGCTGTCCTGAAATATTAATCCATAGATGATTATTTACAACTGTCTTAGTTGGTTGCTCAGCTAGACTTTATAATAACAACGTGTAGATCCGGCTTTACGCAGAGTATGCTACAGTGTTAATTTTAGCTTCTTTTCGTTATTTGTAAAAAATAATAGGTTGGGACAGCGAATTGTAAATTGTAAATCGGTCTTATTTTGTATAGAAACATCTTTCTTAAATAATATTTTTATTTATTGCAATTCTTTAATCATTGTCAATATGAGCGTCAGAATATTTTACTAGAAATTTAATAAGCATTTGACATTAAACAGTTGTAGGTATGAAACAGGAAATGCTTCGTTCAATTTTGAGAAATGCTTACGATTTAGCTTGTACAATTTTAATATCGATTTTTCAGGACAATTAGCAAATTACGACGTAATTTCAGGTGCTAAAACTAATCTTGGGTGGAATTACTACTGTGAACAATATAAACCACATGCAGCTTTAATTTATAGGATCAGATACGAAACGCAAACATGAAAACTGAAATAACGGCCAATTAATGTTACATAATTATACCTTTACGAGCAGGAAAAATCCTTGGGTTATTCAATTTTCCGGTGCAGACTGTTTCTAGCAGCCGCTGCTGAATGTTCAACGCAGAAAGAACTGTAATTACGGTACCTACTCGTTTTGAAGTTTTTAATTATGCATTAATTATTCCGTGCTGTAGCATAGTTTTTTGTAAAAAATGGAAAAGCGTTGCATCAGGCCGTGTATGCTTTCAGCGGACCTTTGACCCAGTTTCGGAAATAATAAATTGGGCTTGCTTTATTATCCCTGGATTTCTCTGGTGGCTGACGTTAAGTAGATTGCTGTTATTTATTAGTGTTAATTATTATTCATATTTTAAAAAGGATTTCTTAACTTTTAGCCTAAGAAGTCACCGAGTGTGATCTATAATTTGCATACGTTTTAGCCAAAGTGGGATTTTGAATTTCATGTATGCACATTTCGCACTCTCACATTTGAATTTGAAAGAAACGAATATTGTTTTAGCTTAGCCTACTTCGACCGCGCTACTTTTTAACCGTCGAATCAGCCGTTCCCGCAAACTTGGAAATATTTACGTAATGAAGTGCGACTGGGTTGGTTTTAAAGTGCACATCTTCATCCAATTCGCAAATAGCGCGCGTTAGATAAGGCCCGCCTACGTTTTACGCGGCACGTGACCTACCGAAAATAACTGTTTACAAAATGCAAAGCCAAATCGAAGCGGCCGTGTGCTGAGCGTTTGTGAACTGCATATCTCCCTATCGACCCGTTCAATTTCTTGCGTATTTATAAACAAACTGCATCGGCGGTATTTATTTTGCAGTGTTTACGCCCGCCCAGCTGCAGTACAAATTAGGTTAAAAGCCGCCTATGCCAGGCATTAAAATTTGAGGCGCTGCTAATATCCGGCAATTAAAGTTGTCCCCAAACGAAAAGTTACTCACAGCCGTCACGCTCTCTACGCCCGCCGCGAGTCAGTCTTCTTCCATATGCAAGTGGAATATATTTGTTCCAGAGCGTGTTATCATTGTTCTAGCTATCGCACGTGGTATCTCATTACGAAAACGGTGTTTTTATATGGAATTGCGAAAATATTTGCTTCAGGAGGGCAGAAGGTTATAAATGTTATCGCTCGACTATTATCTAATAAGAGTAATAATAATAAGTGTAGCTGGCAGCTGATATTTTCACAAAACGGCTGGGTATTTCTTCACGCCACGGGAATTGTCAACTCTCTAGGTCTAGGTAACGTTTTTAATTTTGCTAGTAGAGATGAGTCAACAGCCATCGCTGTACCGGTGTGCAGAGCGCCATGGAAAAACAAATGCCACACGTCCGTTCACCCAAGTCACGTAAGCCTTGGAACCTGCGCCTCGAATCCGAATAGCCTTTGGAAATACGCCTACGGGTTAAGCGCCTAGTTGTTATTTATTCATTTTTTGACCTTGCGATTTGAATATCTGAGACGTTGATAGGAAATTGTAAGGTGTCACTTTACATATTCAGTTTCGAGGACGTCCCAACATCTTCTCCGATAGCGTCATTGTAATTTGGATGCTCGTTGATCTTCGTAGCAGCTTTTAGGATCGCCGCTATAAAGGAAAGATTTCGAAAAATGTTTTTATTATCAGAGCACATCTCTTGTGGTTAGATATTTCATCCCCAATATTTTAATCATACAAATTTTCTGATGGCAAAAAATTTATTTTGTGATTTTTTCAAAAACTTAATACACAAAACTTGACAAAAGTTCTAGATAATTACGTAATGTATAAGTTTAGACAATAATATTCTCATTACTAATATTCGGACTTCAAGAATTTTTTGTAAAATAATTGCGGGATTTTCCAAAAAAATATACTTCTAACAAAAAAACATTTTAAACAAAAGTTGTAGAACATTGCATGCACACACGATTTTCTTTTATAAAATTTAATCTTTATCAAATAATATTATTTTCCCGGAAAACGGAAAAAACGTAAGATAAAGTACCACTTCCGGTTGCCCGATTTTAACCAAGGGTCACTGGGATATCTAAATTTACGTTAAAAACGAACATATAAATTTTCAGACCCATCGGTTCAACCGTCTGGGTTGTAGCGAGGGCACAGACTGACAGAAGAACATCACTTCGAAAATCACTTATTGAATCGGAAGATACTAAAACGGTTATTTCCGCAAAAGTCGGGAGTTCTAAAAAAAAGCATGATTACTTCTAAAATGAGGTGTCGCCACACGACTTTCGTTTACTGCTTGTAGAAATTTCATTTTGCGATTCAAAAACTACTAACAAAAAACCTATTGACAAAAGTTATAATTAATTACGTAATATAAAACAGTTTTAAACATTTTTAATTCCATTATTTTTAGACAGACATTTTATGTATGTAAAAATATAATTTTACGATCTTTTCAAAAACTACTTACAAAATACTTTTTAAACAAAAGTAATAGATAATTGCACAGTACATTATCGTGTTTTATACATTTTAATTTTTATAAAACAATCATGAAATTTTCCCGGAAAAAACCTAAGTGAAATACCACTTCCTGTTACCCAATTTTTATTAAATATCACTCATCTCAGAATTAATATTAAAATCAAAAATAACAATTGTGAGGCCAATCAATTTAATCGTTTGGGCTGTAGAGAGGTCACAGACAGATTGACAGACATACACTACTTCGAAAACAACGTTTCTGAAAATCAGAAGCTACGGAGAAGAATTTAATCCCCAAACATTTGAGTTTCAAAAAAATCATGCTATATTTTATTTTAGAAGTAAAAATGGTTTTCGAAGTAACGTCTGTCCGTGTCCTCCCTACAACCCAAACCGTTCAATGAATCGACCTGAAACAAAATATATTTGCGTTTTTAATGTAAATTCGGAGTGATTTTTTACTAAAATCGACCAACTGAAAGTAGATAAAAATATAATATCTTTTGCTTAAAAGACGTTTTTGTAAGCACAGTTTTTGAAAAAAATTGCAAAATTTCTACAAGAATTTCCTGGAAGACCAAAAATTAATAATGGTTATACATTTTAAAAACGTTATAGGTATACATACATATTACGTAATTGTCTATAACTTTTATAGAAAACGTTTTTTGTGAAGTATCCTTTATCTAATAGACGTGTCATTCCGGGACGCTGTTTTATCTGTCGGGGACGCTGTTTCAGCAGCCAAACCGTAAGAGATAGAGAAAAAAGTTATGAAAGTTAAATGTTTGGAATGGTCATGTCAGGTCAGGAACCAAATTTCAGTCTCGAACACTAATTATTATCTTAATTATATCCTAATCCTAACTTTTTATGTTAGATTCTAGGCAAATTTTATCAAGGCGAATGCGACTGGTAGTTTGCTACCAACAATGACGTCATATACGTACGTGTGGTGAATACGCGTTCTATTTGCAAAATGGTCTTTTTTGTTTTATTAAATGAGACATTTGTCTCACTGGACTGCTAGTTTAAGAAATAATCGCAAAACTAATTTAAAAAAAGAACAGTTTTTTCTGGTTAATTTAAATAATTATACAAATCAGTAAATTTTGTTAAGATAAACAGTTTTATATCTGCGGGTAGAAAAAATAACCTTTATTTTGACATATATTTTTAGTCTTGCCATTGTTAAGTTACGCAGTAAAAGAATGTCGTGTGGTGACCACATAAACATTTTTTGTTGTTCCCTCTTTGTAGGGCGTAGTATTTAAGAAAGAAAAATCTAATTCAGATAGATACCATGTTGACATTTGAAATGCTTTGCTTACTCAAAACCACTTATATAACAACTAAGGAAAGAACAATTATAATGCCCAAATTGAATAATATATAATTTTTCTAAATTTCAAATTGACCACCATCTAGGAAAAACTGTTGTTCCACCATTTCTGGTTTTTAGCCTTTCAAACTAATCAAAGCGGTTCAAATGAATACTGCTTTCCTTGGGGCACCGCATGGTAAAAGGATAAAGATAAGCAATGAAAGAATGCATAATAAAGAGTAAATAATGTCCAGGAAAACTTATTTTCCCATTTTTCCTCTATACATGGTTTTGGTCCAGATTTTAAGCAAAACGGCGAAGGGGTAATTTGTTTAGATTTAAAAACTGCATCTAATGTAATATTTTGTCTTCCGTAGAAATAAGAAAAATGAAACGATTTTGATTATTATTAATGGTAAATAAAAAACTACAACCATTCAAAGAAATACTAAAATGTTATCATTTTACAGTACACTTAAACAAGATGTTCGAACAACTCACTATTGCAGCTGAACACTATCGTAAAATGTCGTAGAATATTCTCACTTGAGATATCATCACACATTTTCATAAAATTGGACATTGTAGTAAACATCGAAGATGTAATTTAAGTGTAACATTAATACACTTCTTAGTATTTTTTCTAAATGTAGTGATTAATATGTCATTACTATTATTCAGGATTATGTAGTCACACGGAAAATAGTTGTAGTATTTGGAAAAGAAAATCTTGCATTAGATGGAGTTTTTAAAACTGAGTAAATTATCCTTTCGCTATTTTGCTCTAAAATAATTAGGGAAGAAAGAAACTTCTCTATGTATAATGCAACTGATGCACTATTTAATTTTTATTTTTGATTAAATCCAAATTATTTGCGTTCTCCTTTTCAAAAAATCATTTTTACTACCTTATGTGCGTGTTGGGGATTTAGAGACTTGCATGCACATCTTTCGATTACTTTAAAAAAATCGTGAGGACTGGGATTTGAACTCGCCACTTTAGGCTCGGCATTTCGACAACGTTCCCCATCGCCACCCTGACGGGGTAGCAACTGTCTTCACCAATTATGTAGTTCCATGAGGCCGTTTCATTTAACTTAATTGCAAATTGATATAAAATGATCGAGGTCGAAACCAATACTAGAATAGCTTGCGCCAAAGCAAAACGATTGCAGCTTAAAGTTAAAATATTCCCTGAAATTAAGGCAGCTAGTAAGTATAAATTGGCCAAGCCTACGTTACAGGTATTCTTTCTGCAATAATGAAATGTTGCAGCAGTTACTTTTCCATTAGGCGAGTTATCTAGGCAGCTCTCATTTAGTAAATTGAATTTAGAGAATTTATGGTTGTTCATGGCAACCACCAAGCTCGGTCTAAGAACGTTCGTAGTTTTGTATTTAATTAATAAATTTGTCGTAAGTTACTGATAATTATAAATATTCGTTCAATGCCAGATTGATATAAATGGATACTTACTCGCTGTTTGCACAATACCCCACAATTTCCTAGTTTGATGTTTGCTAGGTTTTAAATTAACATACGATTAGGTACGTTACCATTTTTGTAATGATCAGATGAAATTAAGAAAGATGCATATAGGTAAAATAGCAAACCTATAGGCGGGATTGTTGTCAATGATTTTGTACATTTATCCCCAGATTAATGTTTACTACAAGTTCTGTGCGTTTGCCGCTCTGATATTCGCCAAAATGTTTTAGGATCCTAAAATCCAAATACTATTTAGCTGTCTTATAAATCCAACCCGATCAAAACTTGCGTCCATTTGACACTAACAAATATTACTATCTGTCGCAGTCGCCGCAATCAACTGGAAGTTTTTACCCCGAGTTGCACCTTCTAATCCAGAATTGATGGAAAAATAATATCACGTCTGAACCGCTCTTTGCACGTGTTGTCGATTTATGTGGACGCACCGTGGATCGAGAGCAGAAAAAAATTAATGCCTGTTATTTCAAATATATGCGTAGCCCGCTGTATGCCGCATAATTTTGTAATTTAGCATTGGAATAGCTCGTTTCCTGGCTTGTTTTTGCGTCGAGTTGGCTAAACAAATCCTCGCTTCTCATTGGGGGCCTGTTTTTATCTCTTAACTGCTCTAAGGACGTCAAGTAGAGCTCGGCACGGCTCCACAAAACAGAGTTGGCGAACGTTGTTGCAACGAAAACGACCATTCAGTTGTTGAATTAAAATTGAAGCTGAACCATAGCTTACCATAGCGTAAAAACCACGTTTCCTGTTTTTTTATAATTACTCTTCCCCCACTACGCAACATCTGTGTACGATCAAATTTTAACTTTTTCGGGCTCGTGCGACCCGCGCTCGCCTCTAACTACAAGCAGGTTTCGTTGTTTCTCATTATAAATCAACAAGAGTTCTGTGACGTCATTGTGACTTTAGGCAACGTTGCACAATCGGCCAGTCGCTTACTAAGCGGCGTTGCCTCTTGCAACCTCGACTGCTTGCTTGAACGTTTGCGTCTAAGTGGAATACCCAGTTATAAGATGTAGTAATATGAGTCCAGTTTCACGGAAGGCACTTTTGAGGGGAGCGGAGAGTAGTTTTGATGGCTTGCGGAGCAGCGGCCGTGCGAGAAAATCGTTCCGTGGACTTCTGGAACGCTTTTCTGGAGGAAAATGCATTTTGCGAACGCTGAATTAATGGTTTTGTTTTTGATGGCGGCTCTAGGCTTGCCCTTGCTGGTTTCAGGGCGTTGTTGCACGTTTCATATTGTTTGTTATTCCCATGCATGAAACAATAATGATAACGAGGTAGATGTACTCTGAAAATTACTTGGGCTAGGGGCGTACGCGTTAATGAAAGCAACATTATTATATCGGCGTTTTTATGTGGACGATATGTTTATCATTTAATATTGTAAGCCGGAATATACGAAAACAAGTGACGAGCGAACATTTATATAGTTGGTAAAAATTGACACGAGAGACTAGTAATTTCGCCTGAAAACGTTTTTAGCTTATTGAAAAATGTAATCACTCAAATTGTGATATAGGTATAGAATGTTAACTTTCAATGGAGCCAACCGTACGGGGTAGAGCTTCGTTAAATTAGACATAGTTAATTTACTATTTCTTTTGAATCTTGGCTTCTTTAAGTACCTATCCATTGATGTTGATTTTAATTAATTGACGTAACAAATTGTGCATAATTTTGTCAACATATCTTTTGTTTACGAATTGCGATGGTCATCTGTTTGCTGTATTATTGTAGCCATATTCAATTTTTACACATTTATGTAAACATGCTCATAAAAAATGCACGAGAAATGTACAAAAAAACAAAAAAATATTTTTTCAAAACAACAGACTAGTGTAGCCCCGTTATCTTAATTTATACCAGAGGTAAAGTGTTGACATGTTTGTTATTATTTGAGAAGCAACCGAGACAGCGCAGCCGCAGAAATTAATTATGAATCATGAGTTGTATCCGTCTGGAGCTAGAAAAATGTGTAAGATTGCAAAACAACAGAAATGCAGCTTTTGCGGTAATTGGAATTTAATAAATTTAAATATAATCAGAGCTGAGAAAATTACTTTTGAAAAGTAACCGAGTAACAAATTACATTCTTCCAAAAAGTAATTTGAGTACTGAGTAATTAAACTACCAATTGCTCAGTAATTGCAGGTAGTTACTCGTACAAACTGCTATTAAAAATAATATATTTAAGGAAGTTGTTAAAAATATAGTAAATTACTACTGATGTGTTGTGAGTAGTAAGCAATAAATGATTAAAACACACCTGATTAAAATTATAAAAACTATATGAAGAAAAATTTTAATTAATGTACGTACATACATTTTATTACTGCTTTTGTATTAGCTGTATAGTCTCTTTCTTTAAGCCCATTCAAGCAACTTAACTTGATTTGGACAGCAGCAATTATAGTCTCTTAACTATTATTGATTGTAAATAAATACTGTATTCGCCGTTTTAATCCCTTTTTTCAAGAATAATTTTATAGTTTCTAACTTGAAATCGTTGTAAGTTAACTAATTTCACGTTTAACAATAAAATCGTACTTAACAAATAAGCAAAAAATTCGTGTTTTGCCTTTGAATTGAGTGTACCGGCTAGTAGTAACTCCAGAATGGCGTGTCTGAATAGCAGTTACTAAATTTTTAAAGATGTCTAAAATCGAATTTCTCCAATAAGCCCTCACGTTTATCCTTCTCTCGCATAATCTCCGGCTAATAATAAATATTATTTCAAGATGTGCCACAATTTGTCCGTAAATTATGAGTATAAGTGACAAAAACCCCAATGTACAACGTTTCTCCTGTCCGAATTGTACACAGGGCCTTCCAAATATGTTTCCCGGACGTGGCCTTTCTTCATTTGAACTTGAAGTGACGTCGGCGTACGTGCGAAAATTGTAATCATAAATTCGACATGCGCGCGTCATCGCAGGAGTGAGGTTAGACTGAGCCTGCTTGAGGCTTAAGCCTACGCGGACGTGACTTCCATTGAATGTTAAAATATTCTTATCTTTGGACCTATTTCCTGCCGCTCTACACCCGCTGCTATCTATAGACTTTCCAAAAGCTAAGAATAAAAGAATACTGAATGACTGGTTTGTAATGGTAGAGCCATGTTTTTTTTACTCTTTATTCCATAATACGGAACATTATTGAATATATTCAAGTTACAGTGGCGTTAATAGCTTTATTAACATCTATTGTTACTAATGAGATTAGTGTGGCTGATACATATGAAGTTTTTAGGTAATTTCAAATTTCAGTAAGTAACAGTAAAATAAATCACCGGTAAAATTTTCTTTATGTATTATTTCTACTATTAGAATTTAACGATTCTGGTTCCTCGTTTAGGTTTTTTTCTCATTTGAAACAAAATTCTTCTTCGAATAAACCAGATTCATGGAAAGCTTTAACAAAATTACTATACTTATCCGTTATACCTGATACAAGTTTTTATTCTCAAAGTTGAACGATAAATGTATTTCTTCTACAAATCAGCTATTTTATCATAATAATGGGTTCCTCAAAATCTACGACAAGCTAATGTAAAGGAATGCTTCCTTTAAGTTCGGTTTAGGTGACATGCAACGTCAAGAAATTCACATATTTTTGTAGTAACCGATCTTTTACGCAAAATGTATTAATGAGCCCTAAATAAAAAAAAATCGTTTTTAAATTTTTGTCGATTTCGAGCGTTTCGGCGTTGCCTGTAATGTTGCATATAATAAATGCGAAATATTAAACTACAAATCGGCATTATTATTAGTAATATATTTCATCGGTACAATATTAAAATCGCAAAAAACTGCCATATAAAAACCAGAAACGAATTTAATTAAAATTTTGATATTTCATTTCTATGATGATACCGATACTAACTAATGGAAAAATTTAAGGTCCTGGTCCAAGTCCATATTAAATACATACTGGGATATTGTCACCGAATTGAAATTTGTATAAAATTTCAGAAACTTCCCAGGGAATTACGGAATTTTACGAAAATTGTGAATAAGTATGGCATTTTGGTTTATTTGTTTGGAACTGTGAGCACATTAAAAAATCGCCATTTCATAGCACAAAGCTTTCTTTTACCGTCGAAGAAAAAGCATAAATTATTTGGCTTTAGAAACGGGAGTGTATAATGTTTCTATGGCCAAGAAATTTGATGTAAGTACATATTTGGTACTAGAAATATGAAACTAAATTTATCGAAAGCAAGTAACTATGTAGACAACCCAACTTAAAGGACGTTTTTTTGTTAAAATTTAATAGTACGAAAATGCATTTTTATACGTACGAACGCAAAACTATAACTTTATTGCTAAGGTTACGTAACATTTTTGTCGGCCTAGGGCGGGAAAAGCTATTCCCGTATTGTTAAATGAGTACATTTGCGTTCTGTGTTATTCCTTGCTGTCTAGCAACGACGATAACATACCGAAATAATGAATTTTATAGCGCAAAAGCATCAATTTTCGTCCGATTGGCTAACAATTTTATTTTTCTGTAGATAGCGTGTTTGTTTATAGCGACCGAACTCTTCTGGTCCTTTAGCCGTTGTTATAAACGATATCTACTGTATCTACATTATAATTTTAAAACTGTTTGTTATGTTGAAATAAAATTATAATAATAAAATACTGTAAAGGGGATTCACTGTATACACCAATATTGTGCGGCTGCATTTCATGAAAAACAAGAGTGTTAAATATAACGTGCAGTAAAATAAACGCTGTGTGCACGCAATTTTTAGTATTAGGTGCACTAAATCGTGAATATCATTGATTTGACGTCAACGCATATTTTGTTTTAATCTATGGTCGGTATAGAGTATTACAATTTACCCACAGCGCTTCTACGCCCCCAAAACTATCTTTCCTGATTTAATTAGTAGGTAATTTAAGGTCCGATTATAGATTTTCCCCGTTTTGAGTGCACCCAATATTAAAAATTGCCTGCACTCTGGAGCACACCTAGACAATGTGTAAAATAAATCCTGAATTGTTTTTATTTAATGATTGTACTGAATTAATATTATTATTTATAAAGAAAGTGCTCAAAAGCGGATTTCAAATTCTTCTAAAACTCTTATCAGTTTAAAATTCACATTTTTATATGTATCAGATATTTAAGATACTCTTACTCACACATTATAGCAAAACATTACTGATTACTGGCCTGCTCTGATCAGAATACTCGTAAGTCTTGGTGCTATAATGCAAACGGTTAGGTGAAATTTCTGTGACGAGTCAACAAGATTAATGATTTAAATTTTGTGAAAATTGATTTATTCCAGATATTATTAAATGATTAAATCGCCAAAGGCAGTTTGACAAAATGAAGTTTCGTGTTTTTACACCTACCCGTTGACAGATTCTACATCGCTATCACGGTAATAGAAAACTCTATTTAGAAGTATTTGCAAATTCTTTAAGATTGTCAACCCGAAAATCAAATGGTTTTTGCCAAATCGCGTCGGTTGCTCAAGTGTGCATTATTCGCTACGTTTTGTTGGTGAACACTCTAATCAATAGATGTACATAACATATAAATAAGGACTCCAGATTCAAAAGAAAATAAGTCGTAATTTTTTTCCATTATAGTTAAGTCAGCTGGTTTTCTTAATTTTTCAAGCTATAGATTGGTTTAATTTAATCAAAGCTCTACTTGTCAGGGTGTTCGAGCTCCCAATAGTGGTCCAGTACAGTGAAATCTTATCAAAAATTGAATTATTACAGCCGAAAATCGAAATACACACATAAAAACCAACAGCCAGGCATTAAGGCCCGGTTTACATAATGAGTTTTTGCGTCGCAGCACAGAAATTTCACCACGACGTTGCCATATGTACGGCCGCAAAAAACGAAGATGGCTAAGAAATCCAAGATTATCTTTACGCGATGCTTCGTTTGTTTTAATTACAGTCCGAAACTGTGACTGTTGCAACCGACCGGGCGCTGGCTTTTTAGGTCGAAACGTCCGCTTTTCCATTTTTCGACGAGCCGTGGTTGATTGCCAGCCAGTGCAGAACAGCGCAGAACAATGCAAAAGCAGAAGTTGCCTTTTCATCGCCGACAATTATCCGAAAAACTGCACGGCAGCAAGCGAGCGAGCGAATTGTCTGCGTGGTCTAAAAAAGCGACAACGTGGTGGTACACCTTTACGCTGACTGTCCTATAATACGCGTAGCGGCCCAGCGATTTGCCGCTTGGGAGTGCGAGAGTGCCAGCCTGATTCCTCACTTGGGCGACCACACCAAACAATGGTAGCATTGGAAAGCTGGAGTGTGCGTTTGTGTGGCAACGTCGCGAGGGGCGCGCGCGGAGAGGGGAAACTGGGGCTCTGGAAGCTCGATTGTCGTACTACGCAGCTGGGCCAGCAAAATCGATCTGACGCAATGCGTTGTTCCCGGCCCGCATAATCCGCCGTTGGGTGATTTCGTTAGTAAGGGAAAATTGTAAAGCGTATAAAACTTACTGCTGTCATTTTGTCCTTATAATCCCACTCAGTGGCTGATTTCATTTTTTTTCAGCGCACTGCGTTTTCGCTTCGTTCAGCGTAGCACGCACACGAAACGTATCGATTTTATGCCTCGGAGTCGCATTTCCCCTTTCATTAGTTTTATAAATACGTTTATCAGGCGTTTCCATCTTAATTGCGAGTTCATAACACAAATGAACGAATGTGTGTTCCAGCCACACCCTACTACTATCTACGCAAGAACGTGGAATAATTTGCTCGCTGAGCGTTTTTATTGTGCAAAGTAACAATTATAGTTTTTTCGTTCGTAGCAAGCATGCTCAACACCAAGACACTTCACTTTTGCGCCTAAAATAGAATCAGAATTGGAGCTGGCGGTAGCGTGCTGTTCGTACTCCAATCGACGAATGCCGTTGTAATAGCAACGCAGTTTCATCGAATTGGTGTTTTATACTAAGGTGCACACATGCGCATGGCCTGTTCTGATAGCAGCTGCCCTCCCAACCAGTAAACCAAGCCAACTCCGAAGCTCCCATCCCAGCAGAGATATTTAGCGGAACGTTCTACCGGTTGGGGCTGTTTTGCGTACAAACGGCACAGGGCCTTTCGCTATATCTCAAATTCAAATTTGTGGGATTGATATGAGTAGCTGCTACCATTTTTTTTTATTATCAAAACCCTCGTTGATTTCAGTCCTTCTTTGGACTACGCACGCACCGATTAGTAAACGTACCGAGTTTCTCTTGACATTCTCCGTTATTTTGGTTTGTGGAGCATCGGCAAGAAGAAATCTGCTCCCGACCCGAACGGTCTGGTCTCTTCTGGTTTTGTTGTGCTCCCGCGGACGATGTTTTTACGTGTAATAAAACGAAATGTTAGCGATCCTTTTTATTGCTTTTTCAAAATACAGTTACCGTACTTTTATGCTCTCGTTTCGCCGAAGAATTGCGTAAGGTGTCACGGTGTCGTCAACGTAGGGGACTGCTACCACTACACATATTCGAAATGAGTTAGATTAAAAATGGCGTTAGTTTTGAACCTGGCACTTAACGTGTGACGGATTGCCGTAGAAAGACCTTGAATCGACGTGTTCATTCTTCTAATCAACTAAGTACACCCATTGTGCCATTTGTAATGCCTTTTATATTTGTTGTCCACACGCTATTAACATAAAAGATACAGAGCTCATTGTACTTACTAATAAATAACAATGTCGAGCGATTACTTTCATTGCGATCTTCCAACTATAAAATCTGCAATAGCAGGTTGAAACATGAAGGCCAAGGAGTTAGCAATACGATTCAGAACTGGTGTATTCTAAGGGACTTAAAGCTTATAAAATTAATGCCCTTACTGCAACTCATTGTTTTCTCTCTGGAAAATTTCAGACATTCTGACTGGAGAAGATAATAAGTTGTGGCAAGTGTTCCAACATTTAAGATTCATTATGTCAATATTGTACTGATAATGACCATACTCGTGATAGATTTGACCAAGATCAGATGATATATTATACAACTAGATGATGGAAATAATAGATTATGTGAGATGTATAAATGTATTGCCTGAAACGCCACGAGACGCGTAGCGTCGAGTCGCGAGAACTTTCGATTGCTGCGTTGTATACAGGAATAAAGAAAATTAATAAGCAAGTTAACAGAAAATTAATAAATTTAATAATTTTTATGTTGACTTGTCAAATGTGTAAGCTATTTACAGCGTACATAAATCAAAGAAATAGAGACACTCACTGTCGGCTCGTTTGATATCAAAATATCGATTTGGATGACCTTGAACGGGGTGCTTTCCGATAGTACTAATAGATGGCGCCCACTATTTTATCACATGATTGGTAGCAGAGCCAGTAACTGGCTCTGATTGGTAGAACTATGTGCTGCCATCTGATAGTCACGCTTAGAAATACCCCCTAAGTCACTGTCCCAGGCAGTGTTGTCAACCCTACCGATTTTGCAAACATTTTACCGATCTGCCTCCTACTGTTAAAATTCTACCGAAAAAATCTTTTTCCATTTTTTTAATAGTACATATATCGTATTAATATGTACAATTCAAAAATAAAATCGAAAAAAAGCTTTACAAGAAGTTTTTACCGACAATTTAACACCGTATTATATGAATCAGTGGAAACCCTTGAAAGAAAAACTTTGGTGTTAATTAAGAAGGGAAATTACTTAAGTTGCCATTCAATACTTTTACATGCAATTTTTATACATAAAGTTATAAGCAGTGTTGCCAAATGTACGATAATTATCGTTTTTGTACGATAATTTTGCCAGTTGTACAATGTACGATAGCATATGTACGATAATGACAACATGAACGATAATTTGGCTATTATTGGAATTTCTTACAAATTTCACAGATAAGCACTAATATTAACCATATCTTCGATAGGGATATGACAGTTACGAGCAGGTATTTTTGCTCAACCAGTAGTAATCACAAGGTGCTGACATTTAATTCGGAGCTGTTATTATTTATGATTACAAACTGATCACATTACATCACCGTACTTGTTGGGGGTTCCGTACGACTTTCCATATACCCAATTTCGACTTGTCTTTCATAAAAAAATCATCAATTCCTCGATTCGCGGTTTAATTAGCGCGTATCGTCGATTTACGATCGGTTTTTCTACCACACAAACTAAGTAAAATCGGATTTATTTCGGAATTATTTCATTCTTGTAGTTATATTTTTGTATGTACCATCCGAAATATGATAATACGATAATGTATGATAATTTTTACTACTGTTTATTCGATCTAGCAACACTGGTTGTCAGGATGTTCGGGTTTCTGTACTAAGTGCAACAAAAATATTTGAATGCTAATTGCGAATATAGGGGGAATCACCAGAGCTGGATTAAGGATATGGTGGGAGGCCCAGGGCAAAATTATTTTAGAGGCCCCATTCCCATTTATGCAACGGGTACAAAGGGGTCTAAATGATTGGCCCGGGGCTGCAGCCCCCTTAGCCCCCCCCCCCCCATTAATCCGGCTCTGGGAATCACCGAAAATTCGTAGTAGGGTAAGGGGATAGTTGTCAAACATCAGTCTTTTTAAAGTTACAAATTGCCATATTCGTTTTGATCGCACGTGAAAGTATTTTCATAAAGTAGCTGTAAAAATTAGAAATTCAACAAGAAATATAAAATACGAATCTACCGAATTATACCGAAAATTGCCGACGTTTTCTACCGATGCAGCGCCGAGTAGGGTTGGCAACACTGGTCCCAGGCACTCTAGACAGGTTTCAACATTTGGCATGGGTGTCTTTACTTGTTTGATTTATGTACGCTGTCACTTATGTGGTTTTAATATTATTTTAGTATACCTGTCGCATTTTTTAGTTAAGTCTATGTAATTTTGATAACTGCGATTATGCAAAGGTTCATATTACAGCGGTTATACAAACGTTTGTACTAGGGATGTCGGCGGGTACCCGGGTACCCGGGCCGACCCGGGTAATAGTCAACCCGGGTATATTTTCAGGACCCGGGTACCCGACTAGTAAATTATGTAATGTCCAGAAAGTCAGCCCTTTTCGGAGAAGATATTAAAAACTTATAAACAAAAGGAATAAGCTCTAGAAAAACAACAATGCAGCAATAACATACCACATAATGTTGATTCTTGTTTCATATAAGGCAATAAATCCGCTCCACGAAAATATTTCAACCCCTCAATAGTACCATTAAATCGCGTCAGTATGGGTTGAAGTAACATAAACATTTTCTGTGTGATGTTGATTCTGCTACCAATTTCGGATAAAATAATAAGGCAAAATGTAAAATCTTCGGGTACTTGAGGGTACCCGGGTACTGTTTTCGGGTACGCGGGTTTGATTTTAGACCGGGTACGACATCCCTACTTTGTACAACATGCTCATTAAAAAAGACCAAATTCGAGGTTAGCAGGTTAGGTTTTGCGTCATACTGTGTCAAAACTGACGGAAAACCTAACCTGATAACCTCGAATTTGACATAGACTTGCAGTGCCACCAATACAATATTATTCATACGTTTGAATTTCCACATGTAGTTTTTTAATGAATATGTTGTATAATCGATATCGCCATAGTAATTGAAATAACTGTTCTAATACATGGAAACTGAGAAAAATCGCGCATTCTTCTTAATGGTCTAGTCTATATTTTATTCGTATTCGTAGTGTTGTAGTTATTGGATATTAATATCGTTATTACTAATAGTTATATAGGAGATTCTGTGGTTGGATTGCAAACACTGGAAGAGGTTCTCGTCCAGGTGGTTGAATGGCAAGGTGTAATACTGAATTCTTCAGGATTCTTAAAATTTGAGTTGCACTTTATTTTTATTTTATTTCCATACTTATTTCAATAGAATTTGACGTTCCTGTTCTTTTGTGCTGTAATAATGGATTCTGCAAAGTGGAATTGGGCGCATATTTGTTCATCTTTATAACTATTTCAGTAGCTACTTTGTGTTAGACGTAGGAATTAATGTTCATGTGTTCTTCTTATTCTTGTTCTCTTATTCGTGTAATTCGGGTCTTAAATGCCCATATTTCTGGCACTTCTGACACCACTCGGCAGTAGCATCCTCTTCCAGTCCAAGTTGCAATCGCGCGGATATCCTGCGAGTTTTGCATATGGTGTTGTGGCGATGAACAGGCCTGTGACCGACTCGTTTTTATAATGGACAAACCATTGTTTCAGATATGGCCGCGTGCAGAGTGTCAAGTTGTTGCCACGGAGCGTCAAGGAAGAGACGGGCGAGAACACGACGGCGTGCACGGTGGCATTTATGGACATCAAAAGCGCGTCAAAAGCGCACACCGCGGAACACAAAATCGACGATAGGACTCTGACCACGGAGTACTATGAACCTGCTGCCATTCCGTCCGCTGCCTCACCGCAGAACACGAACTCTACGTACTCTACCTCCCCTGGTAGCACCCGGTTTGCAAATAGTCATGGGTAAGCAGACTGTTGGGCTATTCGTTAAAAGCGCGTTCTACCGAGAGATTGAAAATTTCAAAGGGGCTTCGTAGCCTGTGATAGGCTTCTGTCAATACTACCAGCTCTGCTCACTTTTCATCGTAGGATAATGTAGGTTCTGTGCAAAGTTTGTAAATATGAGCTCTTAGGGTAGGCATTTTATCCCTTTCGAATAATTCAGTTGTTAACATGGAGCTAATGACTCTCTTAATTTAACTGTTACTTCATGTCAGTGTAGTGCATGTCGTAGACACTTTCTTTTTTTCATTTTTTTTAAAATGTACAGTGTACGCCAATATAAAAACAAACAATAACAACTCAAGATCGTTATAGGTAATCAGTATTGTTTGGTACTGAAAAAAACGATAATGGGTATGTAAATGGATGCAGTAGTAGTCATCAGTAGTCAGCAGTGAAGGTTGTAGTAATACTCGTAATTAAATGTAATTACATGTTTTCTGTTGAGGGCCAGACTAGAAAATACTATTTGGTTACATCATGTTTGATACTTAAATGGATATGAAGAATTTGGATACATATGTTAATATTGAAGCTTTATTTAAAGGGTTCACTTATTGGATTAGTTACCTATTACGGAAAGGCATAATTACATTATGTTATGTTTTGTTTCCTATTGTATGACAGCTAGTAGTTTTTTCAACAGGTCTGCATTACTTGCTGGTATTACATAAAAGACTAAAACTTTATTGACTAAACTACTGAGAGCGTAGCAGTGGTTAGTCGATAATACATTTATTATATTGGCTAATATTTTCACACAGAATTGTTGGTAATTGAACACTTTTGGAATTATTTTGAATATTAAGCTAGGTAATCATACACGTCACGTTTCTACTTTCTATTTTGTGTGTACATCAAACCATTTGATATCTGCAAGAAGTGCACGCAGAAACCCTTCATACAATTTGCGTTATCTAAATATTAAAAAATACTGAATATGAGATTGAGATTTGGCATAGGGACCATTATACTCGAACATAATTACATAGATATAAAGTACGGAAGGTTTAGTTATTGTACCACTTTCAATTTCAAGGGTATAGGCATATTTACAATTTAACTAGTAACTGAATGTGCAGAATGCCCATCCTGAGGCTCTCATTTCCAAACGTGAAGCAGCAAAAACAAACATCAACAAAACACAACCTGACTAGTTGACTACCTCAATTCTAAATCGTATGCCATAATTTGAACCTTGCAGCCGATAGTTAATAATGCCAAACCACAATGCAAAAAAATGTCTATGGAGAATGTAAACATCGTTGCTCATCGCAGGCTGTTATGAAAACCTATAAACAGACATTAATCACAACCTGTGGTGCTAAACAGCATTGTGTAATATTAGACGCATTAAAAGGAAGAAAACTAGATTAAAAAGCACAATAAAATAGAACTGCACCAATACAGCAACTCGATGAGGCTTTACCCCAACGATGTATGCATCGAAGGCATCGCCACTACTACCAGCAAATGCAGGTAGTTCAATGGACTTCAAGAAGAGCAATGCTGGATGTTGCATGAGAGTTACAAAATTAAATAAATGGGTGGTGACAGAACAAACAACAGTCAGAGATGTAGGTAGCACAAAAAATAGTAAAATAAAAATGGCAATAGGTGGGGTATAGTACACGAAGGTGAGACCACAAACGAACTAAACAAGTTACCGAATAAAGATCACGTATGCGGGTGTAGAACTGTTGGAACACCTAAAACACGTTAGAAGGACGATGTATGGAAGCTGGGTCAAGTAGGCCAGGCTTGTCTGCAGTTCTTCAATTATATAGATACTCCGTTTGTTGGTGGAATGGAAGAAAATATATAGAATTACACAGCCAGTCTAAAATAACAATCGGGGACGACACAATGAATTGATTTCGGCTAGCAACATGGCGATTGCAGAGCCGGTGCGCAACCACCGACTAAGGCTTCCATCAGAAATTATCTTGAAAATAATGTATGGAAGTGCAACTGAGGTAAAGGGCCGCCTGCGCCTTACATTATTACGTTCCTCCGTGCTAGGTATACACCACAATGAATTCCGAAGAGAGCGCTATTAATATTGTATCCCGACGTCAAATGGGCACCCTGCTCAGTACCGATCCCGTAGATTGCTGAGAAATTTCCACCCATCCACGAATTCGAACCCATGATTCGCATTTTTCAAACTTGGCACTCTACCACCGTGCTACCGAGGCTTCATGTTGAAAACACATATTAAACAAAGTGTCTGCAATTTAACAACGCGATTCTTCAAGTATTTATGTACTGAATACATACTCCAAATAGATATGGGCTAGTCATTGGTTTTGTAGAATCGTTGCAAGTTGTATTAGGATTAGAAGTAGAAGGGACGAATTTCAGAGTTTTCTTTGCTTCTTGTTGCATTTATAACTATTCAGTTGAATTCGTCAAGCCAAGTTTTGACTGTCTTGTTAGTCATCATTACATTGGAAGCTGCCAAATAATTTCATTTTATAGATTTTACTGATGGAATTCAATGAACAAATTGCGAAAAAGTCGAGGCGATCTGTTTGCATGTTGTATATGTATGTATGTATGTATGTATAATCTGTAACCTCATTTACCTTGCGGTGTAGAGGCTGGTGCTTTATGCGCTGGCATCTGGCGGTACAATGATCAACTTGCCGCGGATTCGGGATACAGAGTTGGATCGCGCCTTTGGTGCTTGCGCAGCAACCATTGTGTGAGTGGTGTGTCTTGGTGATGTGTTGACCTTGTTACTCTATCTCTTAGGTATGTGGCTCTGAGTAGAGCACAGTTAATTTGGTGCCCGCCCAACTGTGAATGGTCTCACTGAACTCGATTCTAATCGCCAAGGATACGGAAAAATTCCGACCCCAGCGGGATTCGAACCGAGGACTTGCTTAATGCAAGCCTGGCGCTTACCCATCTGCGCCACGCAGCTTCCTATGTTGTATATTAATAGTGCATTTAATCTACCTATAATATTTATACTGTACGTATAAAAGGTGCAAGTGGTAGAGTTGAAAAGAGGGGCGTACATCGCCAGTACAGGTTAAAACATAATGCCTCAAGTCTTCGGCCTGACGTCAGCACGAATAGGCCGAATTGGCCAATGAGAGCCTCGAAGCTCGAGGTGGAGTAAATTCAAATAAACTAAAAACATTGGCTAATTCGGCCTTCTTGTGCTGACGTCAGGCCGGAGAATTGAGATTTGATTTTTCACCCGTTATTGATGTTGGATTTCGTTTACAAGCATTAAATGGAGTTCGCCACAATTTGACACATCTTCGTTCAGTCTTGCCTCGATCATGATGTGGGGAAATATAATGTGCGAGTTGCAGTTTGCTTTTGGAAAGCAGATGAGAACGTACAGAACGCGTTTAGTTCTTGCAGCAAGCTAGTCTAGTAGATATGCATTTTAGGAATTCGCGCGGTTTTCGGAGAGCAAATGGTTACACATCTAAACATAAATCTCGCAGGCTGTACTAAGTTCGCCTTTTTATTATTATTATTCTAATTTGTTAACCGTTAGGTAACTGTAATATAACTCACGAAGTGTTGGTATTTGCAAGCGAGTGAATAGCGGAGGAACAGTTACTACCAGATCCACACATTAAACTGCACGATCGGGTACTTTTTCAAAAGGCAAAAATTGGCTCATCGAAAGGTCTTTATCGCCGCTGCTCGGGACGGATGGGTAATTGGATTTTGTGTTGCGACTACATCTAATTGCAGTCATTCTCACGGCATTCTGCGATTGCGTATGACTATTTGTAGAAATGCTAGCACGATATCCAATCGTGTAGCGTTATATTTCTTTTTCGGTCTCGCCTTGCGCCTCCGCCTCACCTTACGTGGTTGCGCCTTGAAGTGATTTTTACGAAAATCGCAGGCATGCAAGCATTGTACTTCGGCAATAGGTGTGTACAAGGTGTGACTTACCTTATTTAAATGGGTCGCAAGAAAAACGTTACACTCCGTCATTAGCATTTAATGCCTCTGACGTCGTTGAGTGATTATACAGCCATTAACAATATGCAGAATAGCTATTCGCGTGTATTATCTTCACATTATGGCTTTGATTTTGGCACAACGACAACTTTTGTTGGACAACTTTTCCTTTCCGCCAAGCCAGTTAATTGATTGGTTGTTTTTGAACATTTCTCTGTCTTAAGAAAGAAATAGCAACGTCGTCTTTCTCCTTTAATGTATGTAGAAAAATACATTTTCTCCTGAAAAAGTGTGTGCCATATTTGAAAAACTGTCGCCATTCAAACTTTATTGTTTATTCTTCGCCTATATCAAAGTCAAATGGTCGATATGACTCCATATTGTTTATTTCTTTTACTATTATGTCTATCGTCGTCATCTTCCAAACTGCTTGTACAGTTTTTTCAAAAAGAAATTACATAAGGGTTGGCCATGGAAACAAAACTAATGTAAACTACAAGCTGTATTTCATTAACTATCATTGTCGTTGTTGTCATATGTTTATATTATAAACTGATATGGAAATTTTCAAGTTTGCTGTCTCTAAAGCTTGCTGTTCACATTAGTTTTGCTTTCCATGGCCAACCCGTATGTTATTTCTTTTTAAACACATGGTATGTATGTTGATCTTTTGGAACCTGAAGGAATCATCTCCGTTTTGAAAGCTAAACGTAATCCAAGGTTAGGAATTTATAATATGCCACTTTCTAGCGGTGTTATTACAATTAATATTACATTAAATATACCCTTTTTTTCATTATTAACAAGAAGCACTATCAGGTATGGCCCCTTATGTACTTACCTTACTTCTTAATGAAATAACTAGAAATTGACATATCTCATAAATCAATTTGTCATTGTGATTATAGTTTTTTAAAACCTCAGCTAGTCAGTTCAAGCAATGGAATTCCTGTCTCCCAGCTGAATGAGTAAATTTTCAACTAACAACTTTCTATTGTATTTAAAGACTGAATTACTTTTAAAATATAATAAATATTTGACTTCGTGAATCAAATACACTTTTCAGGTACTTCACAAAATTAAATTCATACTTTAGTTTGTTAGTATCTCATGGAAGTTTGATCTGACATTACAAACAAAATAGATATTGTCAAAAATAGTTCAATGAAATGTTTAATTTTCAAACTTGATTTTAAATGAATATTCTAAAAAAGAATAAATCCAAAAAATTTAAATTTCATATTATGATCGAAATCCGTCGAGTACTCGAATCACTATCAAATTTAGAAAATTAATTCTAAATTAATTTCTAAATATATATTTACAATTATTTTATTGATTTGGCGCACCAAACTTGCTATATAACTTCTTAATATTTCATAAGAAATGGGCACTAACCTTCTGATATCTCTTGTACCCCAGCTCCTAACTGGATAAATGTTAGTCAGCAAACACCTCCCTGGGTTGTTCCCGACCAAATAAAAACTCGTTGTAGCTCTTTGACACCTCTAAGATGTGGATAGACAGTTCAACAGCATACCACAACACTCACTTGCACTTTTTTTACTGGTGTAGTAGTAATATACCACGTTAAATGGAATTAAACAATCTTGAATTCTATATTTGAATAATATTTGTGACTTATAGTCAAATTTGATTGTAAATAATACTACATATATTGCTATTACGTATCAAATCATCAATTATTATTCCTCACAATTAATGGGAATTCAACCCTTGAACGTGACTATTTATCCCAGATTCAAGTTATTTTTTACTACTTCATATAAACAACAACTATGGTTGCCCTTTACAACACCACCAGTTAAAACATACAACTGTTACAACTGGATCACATGATACCCAATGGATATCTGAATATTATTATTAAATTAAATGTATCATTCATACAGTATGCTGCATTACAAATTCTACTGAGGATAATCCCTCATCCTTCCGCTACCGAAATATTCATTTATCTAAGATAAGAACTTGTTGTGGGGGTTGTTACTGCTATTTGGCTATTTGGAGATTTGTTGCACATATCTTGACGTTGCCCTATAATTGGTGCATATTTTGTCTCACCTGAATTGATCTGAACACACTTAATTGCTATAATACGAAGATAAAAAGGATATGAATTACGAATTTCCATACGGTTACCGTGGAATAGCAGTTTTACTTATGGTGGAGACTATTAACTGCGTTTACTCAATGTGTTTGGAGCGCTGTCTCTTTGCAGTGGTAACTTTCTTAAAGAAACGAGGCTTTTAAAGAGTTTAATTAAACTGCTTATTTATCTGTTGACTTGGCATTCTGTAGAGGTTTTCATCCGCATTTTTAATTTTTTAAAAAACCTCACCGGGATCGGGGATCGAGCTCTCGACCCTTAGATCAGTAGCCAGAATGCTTACCACTGAGCTATGGAGACCGGATGATTTGTAGTAACTTTTAGTTTAAATCGGGGAATCTAGTGTCATTGCGTCACCTTCTGTTGGTATTACTCTATTTTTGTTTTGATTGCTTAGGCTTAGGGATTGGCACAGAAGCAAACAATCGGTTGCGGTGTTTGTGGGATTTCGTTTCCAACCCGATCGGGGAATATTTGGCTTCGATGGAAAAGCTATGGTCATTATTGTTTATGCTTCCTATTTTTGGATAGTTAGTGTCGGGATATCACGTAGATGGTGGATTTGAAGGATTTTAGCGATGTTTGTTTGGTTAACACCTTCGGATTTTTCGTAGAACTGGAGAGGGCCCACTAAAGCCGTTTTTTTTAAATCGAGGCTTTTGGTGAATGATGGATAGTTGTAGGAATTTTTATGGATTAGTGTATTTTTGCTGATAGGTCACTGGTGAAGTATGTGTTTTCGAGGAGTTTCTTGGATTTTATCAACAATGAAAGCCACATAAGCTAATGATTTGTTTACATGTTACTTGATTATTTGGTTACAATTTAAAATGTAAAGTTATTGAAATTATTATTGAGGCATTACTGTTCGATATGTATTTCCTACGTACTTTTAATCTGGAATATTTGTGTCTATGTTGAACGTATAGCTATAATTATCAATTTACAGTGAGCGCATCGTGATCACGTCGCGAATTTGCTATGTACTGTTAAGTTACATAAATTCAAAATTACATATATGTATATAGATATATCCGTATGAGGAACTGCCTCTTTTGCATTCAAAACCTGCATATAAAATAATAACATCTCAATTTCATCGTGCCGCGTTTATGTCTTTTTTACCTTAACAAGGTATAGTTTATCAGTTCGTTTGTATGTCATCGGGGCAACAACTGTTGAGGTTTCACTTTCATTGCGAGTTAACGATACCCATATCGGAATTTTTCCAATTTAGATTGACAAATTGTTGATCATTTAAATTGGTGGCGCCTGTATTTAGTTATATTCACTTTAGTGTTAATTCAATCCCGTTTGCCAGATTTTAGTTAGCGGGCCTCGTTGAATGCGATGGTCACGGAACTATTTTTGGGTATTCACAATTCGCCATCTGGCTTATTTTGAAGAGTGTTCAACGGCTAACAAAATATACGCTCACAACCCACACTAGAAACCGGAATAGTGATAGCAGTCACCGCCAATATTTGAAGTTTTACAAAACACAATTATATAAAGTAACAAACGACTTCCGGGATTGGACCGTGTCATAATTGAGTTCTTCGATCTCAGTCGTTTGTTACTTAATGACAATGGCCGTGAAAGCCTCAAAAATCACAATTATATAAATTCTAAGTAGCTCGATTAGTTGCATTATATTGATAATATTTATGTCTATTCTTTTTTATTCGTACTGATTTATTGTTTTGGGCAATATTTTTAGTTTAGCTCTTAATGTTTCACCATCGGCCTTGAAATGATCTGCTAAGCTGGGTTTCTCAACCTGGGGGTAGCAAATATTCTACTTAATAACAATATGTTTGTTACGTAAACGAACACTATTTAAATACATAAGTAAACTACATTGCACATTCTCTTTGAAAGAACTAGGTTTTTAGTGTCTGCTTCAATTTTTGTAACGCGCATTATAAACTATAAAGTCGTTTTCAAGTGACAATCGATTTGTTGCTTTTGTTTTAACATTAACAACTCGATCAGTTGGCCGTGAAGCTGTGCTGATAGTTGGACCAGTTCCACAGCTAGCTCATTGAAATTATTAAACACCCATTTTAAACATAAATTTGTTTTTCCGAAATGTAGTCAACTGTCTGATTTTGAAGTATGTAGCTTTAAATGTTTAGATGTCAGTAGTTATAATGATTCTACTTCAAGGAGTCGCCATTAAGCACTGTAACGGTATCAATAAATTCGTTCGTTTAAGAATTTTTTTCAAAATTCTTATTTTCAGCTCTAGATGCCCAAGCTTTTATTTTTTTCAGAAACCGATTAATTTCATCGTGTCCTTGAAATACGATTTTGTAACTTCCTTGTGAGCCGGTATTTATGTAACGAACGACTTCCAGGATTGAACCGTGTCATTGTTGATATCGAAAAACTCAATAGTTCGCTCATTTTTACAAAGGGATTTATCAGAAGATAAAGAACGAAAGAGCAACAGAAACTTATAGTCAACATCCAGACATTAATTTTACCAGGGAGATACAAAGTAGCAGTTCTTTTCCTTTCTTGGATGTAGATACATGTTTTTTGCCAACCCAATGGAGCACTTGGTCATTTTGTACATTGCAAACTCACTTACACTGACCGCTATCTACCTGCCGATTACCATCATCATCGGACACAAACACTTTCCGACATGGAGTCGCTTATACGCCGTGCTGTTTCCATACCTCAACCTGACGATATCCACGATAAACTGTATCATATTCAGAAAGCTCCGCTTTTTAAGTTAAATTACCATTCTTAAACTTTGCTTAGTCATAGGGGGTCGCCAAGTTACAGCTAATGAAATGTGGGTCGCCCGCAAAAAAGGTTCAGAAACACTGTGCTAAAGATCTGTCGTGGCAAAACGGGTCACTCAGTTTTTTTAAATTATGTCCAAAGTCTTCGTCGCCTAAGCATTTTTCTTTTTTACGTTTCCAATTACTATTATTCTTAGGAATTTCGAAATTCGTTTTGCAAATTTTTACGACTTCAGAATATATCCCAAAAATTAATTTGATGTCGGACTTTATTTACCTAAAGACTACTACAGGTTTTATTAATTTATTTGCTTCTGTTAAATTGGAGGAGGACGCCTTTTGAAAAAAGTCACTGACATGAGTAAACAAAACACTAATTTAAAGTTAATTTGATGCAATAACCCAATGGCCTCTGGTATACAATCACTTTTCTCACTAATTATCAAGTTAAGAAACACTAACATTTCTGTAAATATGGTCTTGTTTCTAGTGTAACATTTTTTTAAATTTACCTGGATTTTTTGAAATTTTTAGTTGTTGCTGAACGTCTTTAAACTTGTTACGCATTGAAGAGCCCGACACAAACACATATCCTGCTTCTGAAAGGTTTAAAAAAATCCGTGTAGTAAATTAAGTTTAGTCCATGATTATAGCAATGGTATACAAATCGCTAGAGCAAATTCATCTTTTAAAATGCCACGCATTACATTTGTGCCATCGTAGGTCTGTGAAATACAATTATACATATTTATTTTAGATTTATGAAACAGTTCTTTAGTTGCAATAAAAATTAAAATATCACTGATCATAAATAAAATTTTTTGACAACTCGATCCGAAAGTGATATTTACTGTCGCTTGTTAGGGGATTTTTTCTTAGCGAAAATAGACGTTTGGATCCATTGTTAGTTTCCAATGGCAGCGGGAGAGAATATAAAACATAGGCTCCCGTTGCCATTAGATACGAGAGGCAATGTGATTAATAGCAAACTAACTAGCATCCTGATTTTTATATTTATTTTTTTTAATATAGCTGAATACAAGAAATCGTCTTACTATAAAATGTAAGTGTCAAAAAATCAATTCACATGCGATTTTTTACTGTATTCAAAGGTTCTCTAAACTGAAAAAAAATAAATAGTGAAAAAATCAACACCTATTACTAAAAACTTAAAAACTGTTTTGTTTTGCCATTCTCGTTTTCTATTAGGCAAAATTGTGAAAAATAAAGTGAAACAATTGGTTTTTAAACATTCCTGGACAAGCAGCTAGAAACAGAACAAGGCCAGGACATTGGAATATTTTGTACTGTGAATCAAATAAGATCTAATTTCTTAAATCCAATCATAAATACACAGTTTTGTGTGCGTTCGTTTGCTTGCTCGTTATAAAGTATGTAATTCTTTTTTGTGTATTATGTATCCATGTTTTCTAAAACTTGTGTTGTAAATTGACATTTGCACCTTGTAAAACAGGTTACAGAAATAAATAACGTACCAGATCTAGGACATTTCCTTCAAGGAAAGGACTGTCCTTGCCAAAAAAGGACAGCTGGCAACCCTATCATCAGTACTCGATGACGTACTTATCGCCAGATCCCGTTCCTTTTCTTTATTTTCCCTAATTCTTGGCCCTGCTGCTGGGTAAACCAATATGGTACAAAATTTTAAGCAATACAATCTCTATGCATTTGTCACATCAGCAGAGTAACATCGTAACACTTCAGAGTCGTTAATCTTGCTGCTCCGGTGGAAACATAATGAACAACAATGGGTTGCGACTCGGGGGTAAATTTTCACTTTAACCCGTATTATGTTACATATTATGCAGATGGTAAACAACGTGGTACTAAACATATTAGATAGTCCTATTATGCGGTTTAATTGTTAGTGTCTTATAGATATATATTTAATTTGTATCGGAGCAGTATTTTATTCAATTTTTGTTGGTGCGTCTATTTTTTGCCACGGGTGGGCACAGAAAATAGAGGGTGGGCCTGGCCCACCCCTAGCTATGCCCCTACATACATGTACGTGGTTTGTGTCAATTGCAAACTGTAAACGGTTTCCTATATTCAATATTTATAACAGCAACTACTTTGGAACCGGTCATGCATTATTAGGCTTCTGCAACAAAGCAGCCATAGCAATATTGTGGTTTAAGCCATCGAAGTGTATGTAATTTGCGTCGTAAATGTGAGAACGTCGAAATTAACAAGGAGTTTGAAAGTATATGAAACTACAAGATATTCGTTTGCATGATTAATTTCGATGATGAATGGAACTTGAACCGATATTGTTTTTTATACTATGTATATTCTCTTTGTATCGTCTGATTTCATATGCGCGGACATGACACCGTATGTATTTATTCTTATCACAATGGGTTGATTATTTATAGTTCGTTGCTTTAGGAACAATAAGAGTGCTTTAGAATAACAGTCGAGTCCGAATAAATAATATGTTGCAGCTACAGCGTTTATTTCGCATGTAAATTATATTGTTATGGATTCTTTTGAACACAGTAGAAAAATAAAAATCGTAATTCGAATTTTGGTGCGCTTTTATAACACTGCACAAATAGTTTGTCAAAAAAGAGTTTATACAACATGTACAAAGCAAATAACTATCTTAAAAATGCAGATGCAGTGACTGAAACGCTATTTGAAATGCAGCTTCAATATTCGATTAATTTTAATTAAGTGTCGCCTGTATATGGCTTGTTTATTACACTGAACATGCTCAAAATACAAACAATAACAGTTATTAAGTTCTCTATTCAAATTTATTTGCAATTAAAATTAAATCTTAATATTATTGCTTAGTACGTTGCTGTAAGTTCTATTACGAAGCTTGCTAAACAATGGATTCGCGTGTTAACTGCAAAATATTAATTCTTATACGTAATTATGTATAATAATTGTTATGTAATGACGGTGCTGTACAGTTATTGCATGACTCACTCGATTGCAAAGTTGAATTTTCTGTCAGACGTAAATTATGATAACAGCTACTGAAACATATGGTTTGGACTGGCCAATATGAACCGGTGTTGCACTGGAATTCTTGTACTAAATATACGGAATGAGAAGGAATATTTCGTATTTTAAATTTTTAATAGCAAAGCGATTTGTATGATAATTTTACTACGTTATTGTGGTAAAAAGGGATATTGCATAAAATTCCCAGGGCTTGTGAGTCAATTCCAAATTCCGCCAAAATATGTATGTTTATCTTTTTTTTTATATGTACGTACTACACAAATAATATTAATGTGACAGGTTTTTCATTTTAAATGAGAATTGAACGCGCGGGCCATGCCAAGAAACGGGCCCTAGACTAGACAATTGTCTTATTTTTCTAGGTCTAAGTTCGGCTCTGCAATCCTGCTAAACGTAATCAAGGCAGTGCCTCAATACCTCTAAAACTATAAGAGTTACATAAATATTGTTTATATAAAAGTTGTAAGTACAAAGGTGATGCACTTTACTAAAATAGTTTTGTTTGTACAGGCTGGCTCAAAAAAGTGTGACGAATAAAACTTACTTTTCTTAAATGGATTGTCCTAGATTTAGGTTAACTTGAAAATTTCCCACTGAAATACTAATGATTTTATATCAAGTTGTATGGGTCTAATGTCAGTTGGTTTGGAGATACATATCAACGATTTTATGGAAAAAATGCTAAATTTCAGGCGGCTCCTGTAAGAGAAACAAATTGAATGAAGAAGAACGTTACCAAAAAAGTATGCTTTTCGTGAACTACCTTTCCAGTGGAAATTGGTGGTTCTGGGTGTTACTGATATACATGGTGCTGAACATTAGCAAATTTAATAATTTCGGTTTTTTTCAAATGGAAGGTTCTGTATGAATTTTTGAAAAGCGCTTTTAATGAGCTTTATCTGATATGTTACTTCATACTTATAAATTTAACTGTTTTTCATTTTAAAAAAACGATTTGAGCCATTTAACATGCTTCATTTAAAAAATAACTAACAAAACTGCTCGTTTTATATACGAATACACAAGCCAAGTATATTTATCTAAATAACTAATTTGAAACGTATTTTAATTACTTTCACATGTTTTTTCTCGAGAAAGGAAATACGCACGTTTTTCGGGAAACGCAAGGGTTCTCCAGTAATTCTTTTCTCTTTAAATTAGAAAGACTCTCAAGTAGTCTATCAGTGCTGTCAAAATAAGCTCCCCATTATTAGCGGGAATCGAAGTGGATGCAGTTTCAGTGTCTGTGGAATTTGTTGACAAATCTGCTTTCTCTGCATTTTGAATTTGTATCGTCTTATCCTGATTGACATGAAGGGCAGTGGGTTTTGGTTTTTGTATAAAGGCATCTAATGGTTTTTTCTTTTAGAAGGTGGCGCCATACTAAAAAATTAAATAGAACAAAGAGAATCAATTTGAAATAATTTATAAAACCAGTTAGGAAATGCCCTATTTTGTGTAACGCTTGGGATCTCCTTTACGTTTTCGCTTTCATGCGAAATGTTATAAATTAAACTTTGTTTTACATACGAGTGCTTAGCTCTAAAATTGAAATTTAGCAGGCTTTGGATATTTTCACTTTGACTAACTAGTTGTACAATTTAAAACAGATAATGAAAACATTATATTATTAGCAAAATTTCAAAATACGCCGATAACTATGCACCAGGTGCAGTTCATTGTTTTGTCTAGTGGAGACTGGTTACAGAATCGACATCGACCAACAACGAAAACCCCACCAACGTTGTGGGTTGAGGGCAAATTTGCGCCTATTAGAATAAAAAAAAAAATTAAAATATTGAAAAAGCATTTGACAAACGCAAATTTAATTTACGAGCGGATGCTATAAAGGTGCGTTTTGTTTATAATTAAAACAAAGTAGTCAACTTTTATCCGATTACATTTTTTAACAGGCCCAAGGGGTGTCAATTGAGCCCATTGACACCCCCTTGGATCCGCCAGTGCCGGGACTATAGTGAATAGAGTTTACACAAAATCGACGAAATCTCAGTTTTTATTTAGAAAAATTCTAGGATATGAACGTTGCTCTTGGACATGTGGTAGCACTCGAGATGCTGCATATTTCTTCTAAAAAATTAACAGTCTTCTATCTCGTACCGTTTGCGTTTACTGATTGAATGTATTGTGTTATAACTTATAACGTGATTTTTATCAGTTTTATTAACGCTATTTTCTTATTATTTTCAGGACTACAGATGAACACGGGAATTTCAATGAAAGATTTTATGAGAGGAACAACAGTCGTGTAGCAGAAGGCGACTACATCCGCCGCCCAAGCTACCATGACAGCAGAGGCCGTAATAGGGACAGGGGTTATAGAAACGGTCCCTATAATAACGTCATCGATCGGCATCGACCGCTCAATAGTTCCTGGTCATACGACTCGTCGAGGAGTTACAACAGCGAAACAGGGTATGGAACGACGCCTTCTGATACGAACGATAGAAGATCGTCGGACTCCCAAAGTACAAAGAAGAAAACAAAATCGCGGTCGGGAAGTAGGTCCGTGTCCCCGTCTGGCAGCACCTCCAGCAGGTCGCCCACTAGATCGAGGTCTCAAAGTAGCAGTAGTTCCTCCAGCAGCACCACCTCGCAGGCGTCGAGTTCCACTAGCTCCCCGAAGTCTAGAAGGGTGGCGCCGTCGGCAAATGCTTCCCATCAGCCTGTAGTTCATTCGGATGACCGGAGGCCCTTGGCCATTTGCGTTCGAAATCTTCCACTGCGGTCGTCGGACACGTCGCTGAAAGACGGGCTTTTCCACGAATATAAAAAGCACGGGAAGGTGACGTGGGTCAAAATCGTCGGCCAAGGCTCGGAAAGGCACGCAATCGTTTGCTTTAAGAAGCCCGAAGATGTTGACAAAGCGCTGGAAGTTAGTTACGATAAGCTTTTCTTCGGGTGTAAGATCGAGGTTGCGCCGTACCAAGGGTACGACGTGGACGACAACGAACTGCGGCCGTACGAAGCCGAAATTGATGAATTTCATCCGAAGGCGACGCGCACATTATTTATCGGTAACTTAGAAAAAGATGTTACCGCTTCTGATCTCAGGAAACACTTCGACCAGTTCGGGGAAATAATAGAAATCGACATTAAGAAACAAGGGGCTGTGAGTTCGTACGCATTTTGCCAGTACTCTGACATTATTAGTGTGGTGAAAGCCATTCGGGCAATGGATGGTGAACACTTAGGTAATAATCGTATTAAACTAGGGTTTGGGAAGTCTATGCCAACTAACTGTGTGTGGGTGGATGGTGTTGTGGATAGTGTTAACGAAAAGTACCTGACGCTACAGTTCGATTCTTTCGGACCCATAACGCAAGTGATCATAGATCGCGATAAGGGACAAGCATTAATATTTTACGAACAAGTGGTCAACGCTCAGGCAGCGGTTGCGAAAATGCGGGGTGTTAATATGCGCGGGCGTAAAATGCAAGTGGATTTTGCCAGTCGCGAGTGTCAGGAAGCGTTCTACGAGCACCTAGAAAAGCAAGGGCACACTGCTGACAGGGCTAACTTCGAAGAGAGAAGAGATTCTACATCTAGAAGTTTTGATGCAGCAGTCACAGCATCGACTCGGTTCTCGCGATACGAAACACCGTCGAGACCACGTACAGCTTCATATAGCAGCAGAACCAGTGCAACGGGCGCTCAGTGTAATGCAACGGCAACGGTACACTCTCCAAGTACACCCGGTTCTGTTACCCCAAGAGGAAGCGGTTCGCGATCACGATTAGCTCGATTTGCCGAATATTATGACCAAACGACAGCAGAGTACGGAGAACGAAGGTACCGCAGTTACGACGAATACAGTCAAGGGAGTGCAGCGTCACATGAAGATGGTTATGAGCACGAATATGCGTACAATCGCGAGAGTCCATCTCATGTAGATTCTTTAGAAACTCGTGCGCTACAGCATAATGCTGAACACCTAGCGTTGCCATTTGCTCCTCCTGACATTAGAAACCTACAAAAAGAAAGGTATCACCTCCTAGAACAACTGGAGGATTATCCAAGTTCAGGCGATGAACTGGTCAGTCCAAAAAAGCGTATTCGGTTAGATATTTTAGAAGGTTCCGTAACTAGTGACGTTATAATCGAGGCTAATCGCGACCATAGAAAAGTAATGGAAGTTAGAAGGACGTCTGAAGGTAGTTTGAAACATCATTCTCGAAGACCGTCTGTCGATAGCAAGCACAGCGTCCGGGAGGTTGGAATAGAAAGAGGGTCGTATGTGCCGCACGCCGTATGTAAGCGGCGTAAAACTGCGGGGAGCGATAGCAGTTCCAAAATGCAACACCATGATTTATCAGGGTCAGAAAGTGTAGGCAGTTCTAGACCAGGCACGCCGCTTTGTGACGAACGACCTGAAAATTTTCCTACGGAACCCCGGCGAATACCTCGCGAAAGAGAAGGTCCTCTAAGTTTACCATTGCCGAGATTTGCAGCGCAGATCATGGGAAAGGGAAGCGTATCTGTTGCTGGTATAAAGGGCCAAAAGGATAACGTACTAGCTAGTCCCCCACCGGCAGCAACCAGTCCAAGGATATCTAATCCTGTTACTCCTAGTCTAGCCCAAGTACCTCCTCCTGCCTCACCACCACCCAGACCGCCGTCGTTGAGCTCCAACTCGAGCGATAGTGACGGTACCCCGCCTAGTCCATCCCTAGATGAACGCATTAGATCGTTAGATGAAAAGTACGAAAAATGGTCAGGTTCGCGAGCTGTGAGTGCCGCTGGAAGCGAGGCACTGGCGAAACTGGATGCTAGTGCGTCGGAACGGTTCAGGTTCAGCTACAAACTTCTGGATCTTGACCTGAAAGAACTGCAACCCTCTGAAATAGTAAAATCGGTACTGGCCAAACCGTCAGTGTTTGATGAAGATTCAAAAAGGTTAGAAAATGTGGGTGAGAAATACGATTTCAGTTTGTTCTCAAAAACACCAACAACAGTAGCTCCTAATACTACTGTACCAGCAGCGCCGTTATCTGCACCACCCGTTTTGAAGGTAGCTACTCCCACCGTACAGTTGCCAAAGACTCCTACTATGCTTTCACCTAGATCATCAGGTATGTATACACGATTACACATCACATAATTTACAGGTAATATTAATACTTAACTTTTGTTCATTTATCCCTTCCGTGACGAGAATTATTTAAATAATGTAATTTTTTATATGGAAAGTTCCTGTACAGAAGTACATCATTACTTGAGCAGAACAGTATTTATTCTCGCGATATGAAAAAAAAATTCAGCATTGAACCAAAACATTTTACGGTAGTCTCGTTACGCCGAAATTCACGGTAAGCCGGAGCATCAAATGCGTCCATATAAGAATAGCGTAATACGAATTCGGGAGGGTTCTGCTGTTCCGCAATCCGAATCGTAATTGGTCAAAAATTTTGCAGATTTTCGCAAATTTTCATATAGACTGCATGCGCATTGTTTAGTCATTCGTGAATACCAATGCGTATTTTGCTTAACATTGCTCACCAAACGTTATCATTACATGAAAAAGTGACTATATTTGACGGACTTCAACGCGAAATTCCTGGAAAAACAATAACGTCAAAGTACGGCGTTGGTGCACAGGAAATAAAACGGGCTCGAAATTACGAAGTCAGAGCAAAAATACTAAAAGGTTGCGCAGTCTTAACCCAAAAAATATATATAACAACTGGGTCGCAATGCAAACGCCCGACAAGAAGCATTAATCAAGCAAAAAAATATGTTGGATATTATCAGATTGCAAATTAAATTTAAAAAGAAATACACAATGAAGTAATGACTCAAAATATTAATAACGTGAGCAACCCACATGCAAGCGATAAATCACAAAGGCCTTGGTGTCTCAACGTCGCATTATAACGTGGCAAACACGCCAATTACAATTACTAAAGATCCGTTGATGTAAAGCTAGAAGGAGGCATGAATGTGTTAGTACTCATAGTTAAACTACGTTGGATATGTAATCAACTGGTCTAAATCCAGCGCAGCGCCAAGCGTAAATGGAGCGCTCTTGAAACCATCGCCGGCGGGTGTAGGGTCCTTGCCACGGGCCTGTTGTACTGAAACGTGCAAACTCGCGGGAATGCAGTCTGTCCAATACCGAGCGTGTTGGCTTACGTACAGAAAAGGAAATTTACCTCCAACCATTAAAGGTGTATCGTCAGTATAGTTGCCTGCGGCGGAAGTGGGGCACGCCGGGAATTAAAAGGCCTGAAGAACGTTAGGGTGCGTATACATTTGGCGTGCCACGCGCGAGGCGCGCTTGAGCCGCGCCAACGACGAGCCAAATTCGTCATATTTATACCGGGCTGCGAGTCTACTACGAGCCGCGCGACGGAGGCTCGCGGCCGATCCATTTTCTGTCGGTTTTTGTGGCGAGCTCAAAGGGTTTTTGCGCGTGTAGTGGAACGGGTTTGTGGCAGACTCGTGCAGAATTTTAGTTTTCAGCGAGACTTCGACCGCGATAGTATTATATTATTATATGAATATGGAGTGGTCCGAAGAAAGTTTTGGAAATAGCTGGTCTTATTTTGTTTAACAAATACTCAAAATCTGTCGGAGACATTCTGGTGAAATTTGTGTATTGTCCGCTAATATGCTGGAACTTTAAATCTGCTAGCAGTTTCGATCCTGATCGCTTTTTATACAAAGCAGTGCGCCACCATCGCTGAGATTTTCGTTTTTTTATTTAATAAACTTGATAGTAATAAAGCAGCACTACACAAAACTAACAGAGCTACCGTTTGTTCTTCGTCGTCTGACATGTTGGCAGGTCGACCTTCTTCGCTCGCCTGGACAGGTACTAAACCTTTAAGTTCGTGGGAAGCTCGCGTGGTGCTCAACTGGCCATGCGGATCAGATAAAATCCGCAGGAGGCTCGCGGCAGGCTCGTTGGTCAAAAAGAGCGACTCAGGCGCTACTCGCACGCGTATCGCGCGCTGCTCGCCAAATCTATTCGCACCCTCTTTAGAGCGCGTGTAAAGCTTTTGAGCGCGTGGAGGGCGGGCCTAATATAACAATAATTAACACTAAAACCCGAAACAAGAACATGTGCTCACCTCACGTTAGATAGCGGCCCATAGAACACGTGCAGCTGGAATATTATTGCTTACACTTCCGCCCGGAGGGCGTAGACGACGTTTCCATTTGTTATCATAAAAAGTCTCCGTTGGCTAATCTCTCAAAATCAACACAAAACGTGACTACTTGGATACAATTGCCGGCCGACCAGCTAGTTTCGGAGACGGCGTGTACAGTTCTTTAAAATACTCACAAAGGGGGCCAACGGATTTTTTTATCAAGTAACGGCAAGTGTATCCAGGCATTCAAACGAGAATACGTAAACTCAGGTAAATCTGAAAGAGAAGCTCAACTCAAGTATAGGTCGCAGTAACAAATAGTCAGAATCACAGTGTAATTGCCAAGAATTCAAATTCACAATACATATAAATATCACAATATACATCCACCATCAGAATCGTAGGTAGCCACAATTATACTTGCTACGACTAATTAGATTTGGCAATATGTATCACAAATAATACAGTTCTTAGTACACTAATAAAGCATTAGCCGTAATGCACACATTAAAATAGATTTAAGGCAGGCAAAGCTTATAGCGGCAAATCCGGTGAGTGCTTCGTCTCGGAGGAAACGCACAAGGCCCTAAATTCGGGCGGCCAGAAGCTGGTGGCTCGAGGTAAGCCTGCACATAGGATCCTCTCCTGTGCTCAAACAACATCTGCAGCAGGAAATGTCCGCACGTCCAAGCGAAAATCCAGCTGTAGCTAAAGCCTCAAATCGGCTCTCCGACACGAGGTGCTGTAAAGCAGGAAGGAATCCACGATAGCATGGAAGACCGACAGAATATTTCGAAGCGAACTCTACTTACCCCGGACAAAATTTTAGGCAATTAGCGAACACGTGGCAGCATGAAGATTCCGCCAACGGCGTGGGAGTCAAGCTTCCCTGATATCGAAAAATTCGGGGACTAGAAAAATTCACCCCGAGTGCGTGGGCTCACATAAACACCATCAAAACTAACGGCAGACCAAAATTAATCCTCCGAAATTCTAACTGCTACTTCGGCATGTTATCAGTTCGCAAGCGGGATTGGAAAGGGACGCGTCTCGAAACAATTACCACTTCCTAAAACTTATCTACGCGAGGCCAAGGACGGAGGCGTGGCGTAGCGCGTGAAATACAAACTGCATACTCACAGACATCCGCGCGAGGAGATGCGTAACAATGTGAAATGAATACTACAGAACGCGAAATTGGAAGGCGGCGCAAATGAATCGTAGCACATTGCGTTTTTTAAGAAAGCTGAAGTGCTTCCACCACCGGGATGTTCTTAGAATCAACTTGGGCTTCAGATACCATAATGTCGTCGACCGAACTTAATACACACCTGGGGCCTCCAGATGCCAGGCGAAAGTGTTGCCTCAACCTAGAACTCTGCCTGAAGTTAGCTCTACTCCCACCAAAATTACGTAGAGCTAAGAAAATTAATCCGAAAAAGGGAGCAGGCTCCACTATGAGAAATTAGGCCTGCAACCCCGAAATTAAAAAGGACCATTACACGGGACGTTATTGTATCATGAAACAGATTTTGTAATCACGTGGATAGTTCTAAATTTTGCAAAAATTGTATTCTGGTCTAAAGAATCAGAAAAATAAAACCTTTTTATTATTTTTTTTCGACTACAGCATGCAACACCTAGTGATAGGGAGTTTTTCGTTTTTGTGAAGGTAATTTGAGAAGTGCCTCACGTTATGGTATTGCAAACTGCAACTCTTTCTTCAATGTATTTTTCTAACATTTCCTTCAGTAGCGCATGTTACAAATCTACCATGGAAGTATATTTTCCAATTTTTCTATATAATACTTTAGCGTTAAGCATTTAGTAATGTCTAATCTGGTAATCTGCCTTGTTTACCATTTTATGATTTGGCCTATGTAATAGAAATTCCAAGGGTTTTGTTAATGACAGTCACTAGTCACTGTATTATATTCGCAGTTTCACACCACGAAATGATTAATATTTCATAATTAAATGCATATCTATAATAATTAATAATGATCTGTTTTCACTCAGGTTCAAGCATAGCAACAGCGAAGAGTTTGCAGTACCCGTTTCCAAGTCATCCCCCAGTCCAGCCAGTCGTTATTAACGCGTCTACAGCTCAAACGCCGCCGCTGCAGACACCACCCTTACCTGCTGCAACAACCAGGGGCACCCATGGCGATAACAGACTCAAGCCGTGCGCGAATGCCGCGAGTATTGATAGCCGGACTCCGTGTAAAGTGGGTGTAAGTCGAAGTGTATCCACCGGTGTGGTGATATCGAACTTGACACAAGTGAAAATCTGTGAATCTAGTAACGCTAATAAAAATGGTGTCAACATTCCGGTAAACTCTAGTGACACTGCGCAAAGTGCTAGTACAAACTCCAATCCTGTGGATATCAACCCGAAACAAACTAAAAGTGCGCGAGAAGGTAAAGTTTCCGATAAAAATAGTGATAAAGTGACGAATAGAAGGGACTCTGCTAGTAGTGGCGGATCTCCGCGGAGTGAAATTAGAAATAGACGAAATAGTGAGAACAGTGGGCGTAGAAGTGAAGTGAGTGATATGCAAAATGATACTTGTGATAATAGTGCGAGCGAAAGGAAGTTAGAAGACAAAAGCGAAGAATGGAAAAAGGAACAGCAAAGGATAGAAAATGAACGGTTAGAAAAAGAAAGATTAGAAAAAGAAAGGTTAGAAAAAGAAAGGTTAGAAAAGGAACGAATAGAAAAGGAACGAATAGAAAAGGAGCGATTGGAAAAGGAGAGGTTAGAGAAGGAGCGTTTGGAAAGGGAACGGTTAGAAAAAGAACGGTTAGAAAAAGAACGGCTCGAAAAAGAAAAACAGGAGAGAGAGCGACTGGAGAAATTGGAGAAGGAGCGAATAGAACGTGAACACAGGCGAGAACGTGAAGAGAAGGAGCGTAAAGAGAGAGAGGAGCGGAAAGAGAGAGAGGAGCGGGAGAAGCGGGAGCGTGAAGAACAAGAACGGTTGGAAAGGGAGAGGAAGGAAAGGAAGGAGAAGGAGGAGGAGAAACGCCAGCATGAAGAGAGGGAGCGAAAAGAAAAGGAAGAACAAGAGAGGCTAGAACGTGAGCGCAAACGGGAAGAAGAAAGGAAACACAAAGATGACAATCATGAGAAGCGAAAAGATGAACACTTCAGACATCGAGAAATTCACGGTGAAATTAAACACAAAGAAAATGCCGAAATTACCCGAAACGACAAAAATACCAAAGAAAATAAAACCAAGGACAGCCAGGAGCTGTTCAAGAAGGATTTTCATGAATCTCGCAATAGTCATGAAAATAAAAGCCACGAAAGTAGAGAGAGGCATAACAATGAAATAAGGAAAGACGAGAAAAGCAAACATATCGACAGGGATGTGGAAAAACGAAAAGAGAGTTCAAAAGAAAATCGCGAGAACAATTTACACGATAAAATAGCAAACATCGTTAACGAAGTCAAGGAAAACAACAAACCAAGCATAGAAAGTCGGCACGCATCCATCGAGTTAGACAAGACTAAAGTGGATATGAATCGTCGCAAAGAAAGAAATAATAGCCTACCCGCAACTGTCGGATCGAAGCGACGAATGAGTTCCCAAGATTCGTTAGATATGGTAGACGAAATCAAAAAGATCAAATTAAGCCAGGAGCATCGTAAAATATCTGAAAGGAGAGATTCGAAAGATACAAGATCTGAAGATAAGATTAAAAGTAAACATAAAAACAACATCGCTAAAATTTTAGAGGACAAAATGAGACAAGAAAAGTTCAATAGTGTAAAGGAAGTTACAGAAGATAAGGATAAAATCAGGAAAGACAAAGAACGTAGTGACAAGGATGACAAACATAAGCACAAACAAAAATTCGAGAAGCAAAAATCCAAAGAAAAGATTCGAGACAAGGAATCCCCGAATTCAGTCAAAACTCCGGCGAAGGATGTATCTATTGACAAGGAATTTTTGGCTAGATTAGAACTACAGTCAACTGAGGAGTCCGAAAAATTGCAACGCCAACGCAAGGAAGCGAAGGAAAAACGAAAGCAAGACAGTACCGATAGCGAAGAACGTAGTAAATCAGAAGACGCTAAGAAAAGCGAAGAGAGAAAAAAAGAAAAACGTTCGTCGTCCGAGAGAAAGAGTCGAGACGAAAATATAATTCCTTTAAAAATGGAGGACCGCAGTAAAATGCCAAAAAAGGAACGTACTCGGAAAATGACACAGAACAGTTCAGATGCTGCCACGGATTCAGACGAACCTAAAAAGCAACAGCCGCACTCAATATTTGACATTGTGGACGATGAACCGGCCTATATTTCCATGTATGACAAGGTAAAAGCCCGAAGTTGCAAAAATATGCAAAAGCAAGAAGAAGAAAAGCGGCAGGAAAAGTTGAAAGCCAAATTTAGTCAATTAAAACAGAGCCGTGCGAAACGCGAAGAGAAGAAGAGGTCCACTTCGTGGGATGAAGATTCCGACTCGGATCACGAACGGCGAGAACGCGGCAGTAAGAGCGACTCGGGCAAAGCTCGCAGAGGTACGAAAATGCTCATAATGAGTTCCGACGATGAGGAACATAGCGGGCGGAGCAAGCAGCGCAAAAAGCGGGAAATATACACTGATTCGGATTCGGATAAGCTTCGGCAAACAAAATCTTCAGAGCAGATGGAAACTAGCGACGATGAAAATGTGAAAAATAAAACTATGAAAAGTTCAAAATCTCGAATTGCCAGCGACACTTCCGATGACGAATTTAAAAAGGTGCAAAGCAAAATTAAGTCTGAAATATTTTCCGATAACGAGCTCGACCACAGGTTCATGGACTTGGAGGAAAACAAACACAAAAAGATAAAAGAGGAGGATGTCAAGTATATAAAGAAAGAAAAGAAGAACAAACATCAAGATCTAACAACTGAACAAATAAATGCACAAATATTTGGCGAGTCGCCGTTGCCTGAAATAAAATCCGAAGATAAATTTGATAATGGACGCATCTTCGGGGATGTATCATCTGCCGAAGATAATCACGAAAATAAAAAAGAAAAATGTGAGTTGCGCAAAAAGCATAAAAAGAAACAAAAGCGCCAGAAGCACTCTCTGACTAGTGAGGAAGAAACTAAATTGGAATTAACAGTGGAGTTAATTAAAGACGAAAGCATAGAGAGAATGAAAAATCCGGAAAAGAAAAAACAGCACAGTAAAAAAGATAAGAAGAAAGATAAAAACAAAGATGACGAAAAGCACAAAGACAAGCCTAAGAAGTCTAAGAAATCAAAAACCGAAGCAAAACGCGATGGAAAAATGGAGAACATATTTGGATCATTCTCCGATGACTCTGAAAATGGCAACAAAGATCAAGACAGGACTAATCATACACAAAATATATTCTTGGATCGATTTGGCGATGAGAAATTACAAATGTACGCAAGCGACTCTGATAGCATCTCTCATATAGAAAAGGAAATACATAAATCTGAAGAGAAGGAGCGCAAGGAGGAGCATAAGAAGAGGAAGGAAAAGAAACGACGTGAGAAAGAGAAGCGATTACGTGAGGAGGAACTCAATGAAAATAGCATGGATTATGTGGACATGGGCAAACAGCTGGAAGCAAACATTAAGGACGATAGTAACGATTTATTGGATGCAACTACAACTACAAGTATTAAAAGTGAAGGGGAAGAGAGAAACGAAGATGTGTTCCGATTTACCGAAGGGGACGAATCACAAGAAATTAAAATCGAACAAGATAGAAAAGAAGGGAAGGAGAAGAAGAAGAAACGCAAGAAGAGCAAGGAGGAGAAACACAAACACCATCACCATCATCACGATAAAAATAAACTCAAATCGCCCGAGGTTAAAAAGGAATTCGTCGATTTATCACCAGAAAATGTCAAGAACGAGACTGAAAAGCCATTACGAAGCCCGAGTTTGCCCAATATATTAGACCTACCAAGCCCACCTCTCAATAAAATCCCTAGTGACTCACTTGGTCCTAAGACACCATCTTCCAAAGATAAGAAACGAGAGAAGTTTATCCCTGGCTTCGGGACAGAAATCGATGAAAAAGTTCACGAAACAGCTATCAAGTCAATATCGGAATTTGAAATACCAAAAGCCGAAGTTGCCACTGACATTAAAGAGGAGGAAGTTAAAACCGAGAAGGTTGAAGTTAGCGATGATAAGCCACGAGTTGTAATCTCACAGGAGGAAACTGAAGATGCCGTTGCAGCTCTCCTAGGTGAAAGCTTCGGTGGTGACGAGTATTCCTGTTATACTGACGAACAACCAGTTCTCGCGACTAGCGAACAAGAATCCAGCGTGGCAGAAGAAAATATCGTCGAAGACTTGGAAGAAATGCGACAAGCTGTACAGAGCCTCAATTCTGGAGACTTGGAAATTAAGCCTGATACGCCTCAAAGCGAACATGAGTTGCAAATCGATACTGACACAGACGAACAGGAAGATATCGGGTTGCGCTATGACCAGTCTCCAAGGACTCCCGATATGGTAGATCTCTCGCAGCCTCCGAAGACGCCTGATATACCAACCTATTTCCGCTCTGAAGATCAGGCTAAACCCACTCTTGTTATAAAAGCTACCAACTTAAGCAGTCCACCGTCATTAACGCCAATTAAGCCTTCTCCCTTCCTTGATAGTAAAAGAGCTATTGAAAATATACCACCGGCTCCTAAGTCGAGTCCTCCTAACTTTACTGAACATTCAAAATCTGTACCGCAAACGTGGCCTGTTACTGAAAACAAAGCTGTAGAAGGATCAACCACGGATAAGTTATTACCTAAAACTGAAGCAAGTGCTCCTCCTATAACTACCAGTACTAGTAGTAGTGTGGTTAAATCTACTATTGCAATGCCAATGACGACGCCTTTGCCTAAGGTAACTGACCAGTCCCCATTACAACTATCAAAACAGGAACCCTTACATATAAAAAGTACGGAGACAGGAGTTAAACCACAAGCAACTCCTGTTCTGCAGAGTGTCAAACCACACGTTTCTGTTCCTTACAGTATGTCTGTTCACATGCAGTACGCATCTTCACAACAGAAGCCTTCATTCACAACAACGTCTTCGACTGGCTTAGCTCCAAAGGTTACAACAACTGTTCCTTTCAACCGTTTACCCATCACTCCAATTATGATGTCAAAACCGTTTCAGCCCACCACTGTGGCTTTGCCACAGCCCAAACTTGCTCAAACAACGGATGTAAATTCCACTAACCTGGATCAATCAAGGGTTCTGTACCAAACCGGTCAGGGGGCGCCGTACTTGGTTCCCCCGTCGCAAACACGCATGATAGTGCAAAATATGCAGGTGCCCAGGAGCACGCTGCCTCAAACAGTGAAGCATGGGCCCCCAGTTAGCTACAGTTACGCCAACAACTGTTTAACTCAGTCTCCTTATATTGCCCAGCCCGTCTCCAAAGAAGTGGCTGCTCCGGAGAACACCAGAACTGTGGTAACTCCCACAACTGAACCTCCCAGATTGGTTTCAACTTCCTTTCCGCAGTATTCCTTGCCAGTTCAACCTGCTCCTGTACATCCAGTCACGTCTGATTGCAAGCAGACTGCAGATATACAGCCATTCATGCCCGTAATACAAGAAACCCCCAAACTAGTTAGTTTGTCCTCAACAAACACGTCGTCCTCTATTATTCAATCTACAACTTCTATTACAAAACCAAAACCAATCCCAGTCCTGGAAACTAAAGAGGAAAAAGATCTAAAGGAAAAACTTCCTGTAGTGGTGGTAATCAATGAACAGCAGAAGGAGAAACCGGCAGAAAATGTGGAAACAAAGATAGAAGCAAATCCAGCTAAGAAGGAAGCAAATCCAGCTAAGAAGGAAGCAAATCCAGCTAAGAAGGAAGCAAATCCAGCTAAGAAGGAAGCAACACCCGAGCCACAAGAACAATTAGCTGTTGCAAAAGTAATGGAAGAATTGAATTTGACCCTTAAGGAAGAACAGGAGGATGTACCCGTAACAGAAGAAAGCAAGGAAGAAAAACTAGATTTCCTGGATAAACAAACAAAAGTGGAAGAACAAATCGATAAAACATACCCAGATAACAAAATAGCCGAGCACGAAATAACTTCCGTCATAAAGAAAACTGAAAAAATTGAAGATGACAAAGGAGAAACAGAAAGCATCGAATCAGATATTAGCAAAGAACGACTGAGTGCAGATCTTGTGAGCAAGGACGACGGCTTAGACTCTAAAGAAGATAGCGACTATTGGTCAGCGAAAGAAGTTAACATCGACTCTGTCATTAAGAAGGTCGATGCACTTTGCTCAGCAGATGAACTATCGGATCGTAGCAGCGAAATTGGTAAAGACGACTGGTACGAACAAGAGGTAAAATTACTGAAACCTGAACCCATAGTAGAAACCGCAACCAAAATAGAACAGGTTACACCAAAGGTGGCTGAACCTGAGCCTATAGAAGACGAAAAAGAGATGACCACTCGTGGGGGACGTCGTGGAGGCAGGGCCCGCGGCCGCAAAACCCGCGGTGTCGATAGAAGCGGTGTGCAGACTCGTCGTGCAAAAGTTGTCAAGGAAGGTGTTACATCTACGCCAGCCCCTGCGGCCAAACGTGGCGGAAGAGGTGGACGTAACAAGAATGAACGCAAGTTGCCTAAGTTGGAGATCGAAACAGCGGATGTTTATGAATTTCGTGACGATTCAGATGAAAATAATATGAACAGGCCGCGCCTAATATTAACAATTAAGTCTCCTGCCATTCCTAACACCAACACTACAATAGCAAACGCTCAAAGTGCAGTTGTAAAAGAAGTGCCGCCCGTTAAAGACAACACTCCTCCTAAAACGGAGGTAAAGGAAGATTTCGTATCACCAACTAATACGAGAAAATCGCGTCGTCTGCAGGAACGTGATGTGTGTAGAAACACTGTAGACGACACCATTGAAGACGTCGTCCGAAACACAGCTATTGTAACACGAGCTTCAGCAGCTGCAGCCCAAGGTCAAGTGCGAAGATCGGCGAGACAAACTGCCGTGAAACCAATGCCAGAAACTCCTCGAAAATCGCCGCGTGGAGGGGCTAGAAAGAAAGACAGACGAGCATCTGAAACTACAGATGACTCGTCAGAAGAAAAATCTGTGGGGGTCACTAAAATAGAGGAAATCAAACCTCCCGTATTAAAAGAACCCGTTGTAGAAGAAGAAAAAATAGAACTGAAGGAAAAGCCACACGAGGGTCTCAAGGCAGCAGTATTGCGACGTGTCAAGGGCGAAATAAATCATCAAGAACCCATGACTCTCATTGATCCTGTTACAGGTCTGCTAACACCCATGAGAGAATGCGAGGAGGGGCGCTATATACCAGTTTCTGGATCAGTCAATCAAATACAAGCGATGAAGTTGGCTCCAGGAAAACCAAACCAGGTTCAAATGATTCCTACGACTAAACCTGTTGAGCCTCAACCACCAACGGTGATTGCTACTTCGCCAGCTGTTATTCAGCAACACAAACCACAATCTTTGAAGGCTCACGTGTTATCGTCCCAAGCTGCGAGGGTTGTTGTTTCACAGCAGCAACCGCAGAAGGTGGTCACTGTTGCGCCCCAGATCTCACAACCAACCTTCGTGGTAAAGTCCAGTGTTCCTATTAGCCAGCATTTAAATGTTAACGTATCATCTCCAAACCTACCGACCGCCCATGTATCACCCAGACCTAATATTTCAAAAGCCATACACATACCACCAGGAATCAAAATGGCCCAACAAGCAGCCCCACCCTCGCCTAACCAGGTTATTACACATGCGAATCAACCAAAGCAACATCACATATTGCAACCCGTCACTAAGCAGCCACCACTAGCTGTTTCCAAGACTCATCTTGCTGTTCCTGTTGCTGCTAGTGCTGGTCCACAAGTAGTCAACACGCAAGTTGCGCATGTGAAACAACAGGTTGTTGTGAGCAAGGGACAAGTCATCAAACCACATAGCCTGCATCCCCAACCTCAAATTCTAACTGGAGCTGTGGCTAGTCCCCCACTGAAGCAAAGCCATCATGTCAACCAACAACCCATTGCCGGTGCAAGTTCAGGGCGGCTGGTTCAAGGCTCTGCGTCCGTTCCGAGTGCAAGTGCGAAGGGCAGTATGGAACCTCCCAAAGTTGAAGTATCGATGGCTGGGTGTGTGATGGTGCCCCATCCAACTTCTTCGCCTCAAGGACAACCCAGACATGTGCTGCAAACTGGATTGCCACTGCCCGCTTTCGAAGCAAGTTTGGTAAGTGTATTTTAGTGATAGTACCATTCCTGACTAACCCCGTCTATTTATTACTAACAAGCAGCACGGAGAGAGAAGTGTTTATAATCGCAGCCGGAGTCCACCGCCGGCTCATCAAAATTCGCCGTCACCACAGGTGATTGATTCTTTCAGATTGCTCTGTGTTTTTGTACTGTAATTTTAGATTTGTTTGTTTCATAACCTAAGCTAACGTGCTGTATGTTTTTAGGGCGAGGCTATGACCCACTTCCCTCCTGGTTCTGTGAAGCTGCGACCACCACATGACCTACTACCACCTGCACACTACATGCATCCTCAACATGTGATGTACCAACAGTATCTTCGGCAATCTTATCATCTACCAAGGTATGATGACTTGTATTTTATATAGGTGAACTTCTCTAAATAGAATGTTCAACATTACAGGTCACCATTGGTGTCGGGTAATATTGAAAAATCAGGAGATGGGCAAGAGGGCGAAGAGGCGCCTGTTGAGTTACGAAGGCCAGGTTCTGTGGGATTGGCTCTCACTGGCCGGGCTCCTGCCGTACCCCACAGTTTACAATCACCACATGACAGAACAACAGGTAACAATTGTGCTAAATATAAATTTTCAAATGACTAAAACAAAACAATTCTAATTCAAACTTTACAATACTATGGATGAATATAGTAATTTATTATACAAGACGATAAAGTTAAATTTTATCCACGAGTGAATCGTTTAACGTTGAGACGAAGTCGAGACGTTAATGATTCAAGAGTGGATAGAAATAACTTTATCGTCGTGTATAATACAATATTTTTTTCTATAGCAAGAACTTTAACAATTTCAAAAGAAAATAATGACATTTCAAAATGTCAGTAGCTAGATTGGGTTGCTACGATAATACGAAGCTGTCATATTTAATTTAAACAAAAGTTAGAAAATTAAATTACTTTATCTATCCTTGATGTTAAAGTGCTACTTTATCTACCCTTGCTGTTAAAGTAAAACTTGACCTTTTGTTTTGAGTTGATAAAAGCACACTTTAACATGTGCTATAGAAAAAAATAATAAATCCATATATTATACGGATGGGGCCATAATTATATAACGGGTGTTCATAAACAGTCGTCATCCCAGTTGCTTTGAAAAACAAAATGTTATATCTTTGATTAATTCGTGCAACACAATGAAACGTCATTGAGTACTGTCATAGCGCATTTTTTCTCAATTTTAATAGACATACGTTTCTGAAGTCAAAACCTACTGGGATGACGACTGTTTATGAACACCCGTTATAACAGCAATGAGATAACATGAATAACAAAATAGAATGCTTGAGTAAGAAAGAGATGGCCATACGAAAAAAATTATTTTAGTAGGCATGTTTAGTTGACAAATGTCATAATTAAATTAAGAGTCAAGCGGTCAAGCCTACTCGAATATTTGCTACTATGTTTATCTCTTTCTTACTCAATCAATACGAGTTATCTTCTTGTTCATGTTATCTCATTGCTGTTATATACCGGGTGTCCATTCTCAAAGTCGAACATAGGCAATTAACATTAGTGCATTCCCTCGTTCTTCATTGAAGTAATTCATTTTTCTGTAGATAATTTTAACAGACGTTGACAGAAAATACCTGATTTACGCCAAATAATTACCAATTTTTTTGACAAATACTATCGAACTTGAAAAGCAAGGCATGGCATATTAAAAAATTCTCAAGTTTTAAATTAATATTTTAAAAAATAAAAATCGCATCTTGAATATTATTAGTGGTATCAATTGATGCGTAATAATTTTATCTTTCCATTGATACCATTACCTTCCCTGTAAGTTGAATTGGCGAGCAGGAATCGGCAAAAACGTTCAATACAATGTTAATCGCCTATGTTCGACTTTGAGAACGGACACCCGGTATAATTGTGGCCCCAACGGTATTATAACTGTAAGTCTATGTCAAATTCCAGGTTAGCAGGTTAGGTCTTCCGTCAGTTTTGACACAAACTGACGGAAGACCTAACCTGATAACCTTGAATTTGACATAGACTTACAGTGCCACCAACATATTATTCATACGTTGCATAACCAACCTAAAACCAGCTGTGTCAGTTTTCTATGCAACCGATGGTACATATGGTTTATACCATTCACTCAATGCCAGTGATACAGAATTTTTACAGAGCTTTGATGGTTTCTTAGAAGATATGAATGATGATACTGTTTTCATTGTCTTGGGAGAGATTTCAATATACACCTATCACGAGTACAGTCGTGTTCATTAGTGTTGTACAGCATTTGTACTTTGCGAGTATGATTAGTTACACAAAGTTCATAAAAGTGTGGCTTATACAAATATTTTGAAAGTAAACATCTAGCTCTACCTAGTTAATGATACAGTGTGAGCGTTTGTTGAGTAATAACACAACCACCAATAAACTTACGACTGTCGCTGTACAACACAATTTTGAACAGGACTGTACCTACATCGCCCATTCAAGAAATAATTTCTATTTAAGTAGCGTAGCAGATTTAATCAGAATAGGTAGTAAAATAATCATTTACCTGAGCATATTAAGGACTCAGAAAATTTAGTGCAATTTTAAAAGGCAAGTAAAACTTAGAGATACTGTTCCTATACCGGGTGTCCACTTTCAAACTAGAACATAGGGATTTAACATTGTTTTTAACAGCTTTATGGATTCCTGCTCGCCAATTCAACCTACAGAAAATGTTTTGGTATCAATGGAAAGAGAAAATTATTGCGCATCTAATAGTATCAAAAATTAAGTTATTTTTGTCAATTTTCATTGAATAATATTATTCAAGAGTTTTCATGTTTTTTTAAATATGAGTTGCCTTGACTTGAAAACAGCTGACAGCTATACTCAAAATAATTTGTTATTTGATGACATTCAGAGTTAGGTCAATAGTTTTTACTTTATAAAATGAACGATTACTTGAATGAAAAGAGAGTTTCTATCGTAAAAACATTACAGTGGGGTTAGTTTGCGTAGAGTGACAGATTCCATAAAATTTGATAACAGTCTAATACCGTCTGCATCTACAATACACAGATATGTCCCGAAATTTGAAGAAACTGCTAATATTTCAATAGAATCAGAAGCTAGAGGTGGTTAGTGTTTATTATTTAATTTGAGCTGTCATAAAAGTTTCAATAATGAAATTTTAATAAAGGTAAACACAGGAATGTTGGTGCTGATGGCAGGGAATTGGAAGGTGTTTTGAAATTGATCAATATTGACCCAACATAGAGCACAAGACAAATTGGTTGTGAATTAAATGCGTCAAAGTCAGCCGTATCTAAAAGACATTAAAGAAGCACAGATATCCATACAAACCACAATGTCATCAGAAAATATTTGAACTATACGAAGAAAGTAGAAATGTATTTTGTGAAGGAATACAAGAACGTGCCAATCAAGATCGTCGTTTTTTGTCATCATGTCATCAATGTTTCACGGATGACTGTACTTTTACTTAAAACAACGAACCCAATGTGCAAAATACTAGATATTAGGCTCAAGAAAAACCAAGAATTTATCTGTGTACAAGAACCCAATACCCTCAAAAAATTAATATTTGGTGCTGGGATTTATAACAAAATTATCGTACCGGTTCAAATTGTTGGAAATTTAAATTTGAACACTTATTTAGAACTTTTGATTAATGAGGTAGGTCCTGCATTGAAACAAATCTCTCACTCTCTGCAAACTAACCTCACTGTAATAGGTATCTTTTAACCATAAGAATTATTGTTTATTAATTGTGAAATTATTTACTTATAGCAATAATGCTGATCAAGTTATTTTCATAAAAACTCCCTCTTCGTTCGAGTAATCGTTGATTTTATAAAGTAAAAATTCCTGAACTCTGAATGTCATCAAATAACAAATTAATTTGAGTATAGCTGTCAGCTGTATTCAAGTCAAGGCAACTCATATTTAAAAACATGTAAATGTTTTATTAATATTTTTCATTGACAAAAATAATTTTTGATACCATTGGATGCGCAATAATTTTCTCTTTCCATCGATACCAAAACATTTTCTGTAGGTTGAATTGGCGAGCAGGAATTCGAGAAACTGATAAATACAATGCTAAATCCCTATGTTCCAGTTTGAAAGTGGACACCCGGTATAAACTGAACTGTTAATTAATTATGTTAGTTATGTACTGTAGATACTTATTTTATGTTACAAGTTGATCTCTGTATTTTTGGCTAGCCTAGTGCTAATTATAAATATTAGTATTATAGTAGTAAAGAGAAAAGATAGTTCTTTCGAAAAAATGTTAAAAATATACAGGGTGTCATTTAAAATAAAAAAGTTGAATGTCACTGCTCAAACCTCAGTAGGCCACGAAATAAAATAAATGTACAATAATATAGAGCATATAATTCTGAACATCTTTTGTTAGCAAATTATTTTTCTAATATCAATATTAAATGAACTAACAGGGGGGTGCCGCTATCTTAACTCACCCTGTATATGTAAATGCTGTTATCAGTAATCTCCATGTATGTGCTATATTAGCATTTCGAGGTAGACAAATTGATCATATTGGAATGTGTAGTGCCAAACAGCTGGGTTTTTATGCCTGCATCACATTAATTGTTATTATTAGCATAACATTCCTATAGGAATATAGCTGTTTCCTTGAAACTGTTTAGATCCGTTTATTGGGGGAGATCAGTCCCCGTATAGTATATAAATTCCTTCACTGTTACATATATCAGCTGCGGTGTGTCTGCTTCTTTCACTATTTGTCTCCATCTTTGTCTACCTTGCACATCTTTTCTCCATTATGTGTGTCCCATTGTTCGTAGGTCTGCTATTACTTCATCAAGCCATCTATTTCTCAGTCTTCCCCTGCATCGGATTTCATTCGGTTTCAATTGCATTATTGATTGTATTGTGCTGTTTCCACTTCTTATGATATGCCCTTGCCATTGAATTCTTTGAACTTTATGAATCTAACTATATCTTCATCTTCCATTTCTTTCTGTATTTCGTGATTCATCCTTGGCCTTATCTCAACTTCACTAGTTCGTATAGGTTATAATAGGTTATATAATTTGTTTAATTATATGTAATGCATCGACTGTTGATTTCCCAGTTGTAAATCCATATTGATAGTTCCCTATTATATTATTTGCATGTGCAAGTAATAGTTTGTTTATCAATGATGTAAAAACCTTGTAAACGGTATTGAGTAGTGAAATGCCCCGATAATTTCTGCATTCCTCTGGATCACCCTTCTTTTTAATTGTCACCTTCTTTCCATTCGTTAGGTATGTGTTCCACTCTCCATATGTGTATTATTATTTCATATAATCGGTCATGTAATTCTTTACCTCCATTTTTTAGTGTTCTCCATTTATTAGGTCAATTCTTAGTGCTTTTCCATTTTTTATCTCGTTTATTATTTGCATTAATTCTTCGTATGTTGGTTCTTGTATATCTTCGTTATTAATTGCTTTTTGTTTATCTTCTTGTTTACTATTAAGCAGTTGGTAGAAGTGGTTCTCCCATATTTTTTTAACAGCATATGATTCGTATTCCAATTTACGTTTCGTGTTCTTTATTCCTCTTGTCTTAATATGGTACTTACGGCCGGTCTTATAAAGGCCACTAATCTGAGGTTAACTTTAATTCGTTGTTAAGCGCATCAAAACGTTAGTGCTTATGCCAATTTATTCATTTGTAAACAAATTTTGATGTGCTTTTGTTTATTTTATCAACGAATTCAAGTTAACCTCAGATTAGTAGCCTGGCTGTTAGGTTTCTGTTCCTTAATTTTCTTGTAGAATCTCTTTGTATTATTTGTTCTGTTGAGCTGTTCTATCTTTTCCATCTCATCTTTAATCCAGTTATTCTTTTTTTGCTTATAAAGTATATGCTTCTTTCCTAAGTTCTTTGTATCGTTCTTCATATTCTTCTCTTTTTGTCTGTAGCCATTGTAGTCTTGTTTCTTTCTTACGTTTATTTAACTCTTCACATTCCTGGTCAAACCATTCCTTCCAAGTTCTTTTTTGTTTATATCTTATAATTTGTTTTGCACTTGTTTGTATGATTTGTTTTTTATTTTCCAATTCTTCATCTGTGTTGTCTTTACTTGTTTTTTAATTTCTGTTGTAATGCTTTGTTTATATTGTTTGTTGTAAATTTGTTTGCTTAGTTTACTTACATCAAATTTATTATTGTTCTTGGATGTTTTTCATAGTTGATTGCCTTTTGCTTCAGTTTTGTTATAACTAGGTAGTGGTCAGTATCAGCATTCGCCCCTCTGTATGATCTCACATCTGTTACTGCAGATTGTCTTTTTTTGCTGTATTAATACATGGTCGATTTGATTTCCTTCTGTGTTTCCCCCTGGCCATTTCCACGTAATTTTGTGTATTTTTTTATGTTTGAATTTGGCGCTACTGATCGTTAAGTTTGTTGATGCTGCTAAGTTACATAGTCTGTTTCCATTATTGTTTGTGGTGCTATGAATTGTATGTTTCCCAGTTATCTTTTTGACATAGTCCTCCATACCAATTTGCGCATTGAGCTCCCCTACAATGAGGAGCGTGTCATGTTTATGTGTTTTGTCACGTTTCTTCCAGTTTATTATAAAATTGTTCCTTATCGTTTTCGTCAGAGTTCTCTGTGGGCTCATACACGTTGATAATCGATACATTCACTGATTTTGCTCTTATTCTTAGATATGACATTCTCCCATTTATTGCTCTAAACTGTATAATATTTCTTAGCATTCCTCCAAATACAATAAATCCTGTACCGTTTGCTTCTTGCTTGGTTTCTCCCGAGTGCAGCATTTTAAAATTCTTCCCGTCTATTTCACCTATGTTCTCATTACGCATATGGGTCTTATTTAATATGTTCTCTTCTACTAACCTCATATCTGTTGTCTTATCTTTTATTCCGCTTTCCTTCTGCTTCTCATCTGATTTTCTGTGATGTGTTAACAGTTTGAGTCCAAAATCCATTGTTTTTCAGGATTGCTCCTTTATGTGATGTCTCTTTAGGTGAGTTATCATTCTCTTTGTCAGTCGATCTCACTCTTTTCTTACTCTCCTTAGTTGCTTCTCCAATTGCTGCTTCGTCCTTTACATCATTGTTCTTTTTGTCCTCGTCTTCCTCCAGCTCTTCACCTTAATATCATTGTGAAATTTAAAACATGTAAACGCAATGACCATTAAGAAATGGCCCGTCCTTTAAATTAATTACAAAGTGAAGTAAAAAAGTAAAGGTTCAAAGTCAGTTCAATTCCCCCAAATGGGGGCGGGCTGTCATAGGGGCCTTGCATCCCTCTTCAGCCAAGAACGGGAATTATAGGATGGGTGAGAGAAAGGAGAGGTGGAGAATGGAAGAGAGGTCAGGAAAGGTGGAGAAGTACATTTGCCTTAGAGAAGGTACTCTGTTAACTCAGGAAAAACCACCTAAAAACCTGAATCAAAGCAGATGGCCACAGGAATCGAACCCAGACCTCCCGATAAAGAGAAGTTTGAATATGTTACCATATGGTGACATTAGCCTTTAGTACCCAACATAATAAACACAAATAAATAAGAATTTTATTTTGCAGCATAATAATAATCGTAATAACATAAATTTCCACAAAGTCACATTAGTTTAAATTATGGAAATTCTAGGAACAATTTTTTTCTCATTAATGCCATTTTATGACTTGGGCCTCTTATACAAAATTACAAATACAGTATCTTGACATTAGTCATAATCAAGGCAGTGATTTTATGCAAATGCATGTTCTAAACTAATAATATGTCAAATCTGAGCTTTTGGATCTGCATGTATCAACGTAAATGGAGTGTAATTAAGTCAATTAATTTTTGCATATTTTGCATATTTCAGGACTCTTGTGCATAAAATTTGATCAAGAGCATATTCAAGCATATTTGCTCCAAAATAAAAAATGCATTTCAGTTTAAGAAGATTGTGCGATCATTTGTGCATACATTTTTACATCGATAATTTTTATTTTGCTTTTATTTTCCCTAACACACAAATTTTTAAACTTAAACAAATATGTACAAGCAAATTCTAAGAAGCTTTAAATTCCATTTTGTTTGAAATTGTAAGGAGTTAAGGTGGGTCTAAGCTTTTAAAGAATTTCTTAAATGACATTTTACATGAATAGGTTTAAATCAGGATGGATCACTTAATAATTTTCCAGGAAAAGACTAATACCTTTGATAAATTCCAATATATTCTTGTGAGAACTCTGAAGGGCAGATCTTCTTGTTATGTGTTGCTGCAATTAGATTAACTTTTGAGTTTCACGAAGCAGTTACGTAGTCCAATTTTCCTTCGAGTTGAACTTCATTGTCAACACTGAACAGTGACTTAAGCGTTCAACTAATTTTAAATTCAATGACCACTGCCAAAAAATTACATTCAGAGACCAAATTATGCATATTTGGTGCATATTTTGACTATTTTTAATGCATATATATGCGCATATTTCTACATGTTCAAGTGCATATTATTCCTTGCCTTGGTCATAATGATTTAGCAAAGGCCTCTCTTCCCGTCTTGTTTACCTGCATGTACCAAGTACCGAGCAGTACCTAACCTAAAGGTTTTTAAATGTTTTGGTCTTTATTAGCCGTGCAATATTCTTTATAGAATAACCAGCCATTGGCAACACAAAGATATAGCACGTATGTAAATATAGAAAAATACCGTCGTTTAGATTTACGCAGTGGGCAATATAGTGCTACCAAACATTTACTCCCCCATGTTTATTGTATTGTAAAACTACCGATTGACAAGGTAACGTTTCTCTTCTTTACAATATCTTTTAATACTCCTTGATGTTCCCCACCACAATGGGTGCTTCTTGGCAGCACCATCGGAAGTTCTATAACCGAATTAGCCTTTTTCCCTATTCAAAAGACCTTTGTCTGAAGAAAGTTGACATTCTTAAATTTCATCTGAAAGCACAAGCCTAAGCTCAGTGTGTTCACACTGTTTTTCAAGTATCTGAACAAAGATGTAGAGAAAAACCAATTATCAAAATAGATTATTGATTTCTCGGGCTAGGCAATATTTTTTAGATAAGTGAATAACTACTTACCTCCTACCCTGAAAGTTTCTTCCTCTGATATGTTAAGAAATCATATATTAACTAGTCGAGATATTCCAGCATGAGTAAAAATCTTGTATTTCTACTTGATCAGCTGTAATTTCTTGCTAGGAAATTACAGTTTCATATCTAGAAAATCGAACGTCTTCCTCAATTTTTAGGCATTGCGTTTTGACTTCTCCTAAAAGTGGCCAAGTTTGCCAAATTGATCATTAGAATTTTGCACTTTAGAATTATCATTGAAAAGCATTCTGCAACGAAGGATTTTGAATCTTTTTCTTGGCATAAGATGTGCCACTTTTATTCTATAGTTATGACTCCAATACTCCTTTAAACTAGGAAAAACAGTTAACGCCCATTGTTAACAAAATAGATAAACAATCTGTAAAATCACAATTATTAGTGTCAATAGATTTGGCATTTTCTTGTACGTATTTTCAATGCACTTGTAAGAAAAAAATTCTTGAAAAATACTCTAAAGGCATTAGAACTTGGTTCAATATCTTCTTTTTTTTAATTGTCACAGACTATTTCTTTTTGCTTAGTTGAAGGCTCTTTTTCCTGAATTTTTATTTGGTAGTACAGAATTATTATCCTCCACAACTCCATTCAACATAGTGGGATGTGTTTCTATATCTTCAAGATCAGATGGGTCAGTTACTACATCAAGAATTTCCACATTACAGTTTATCTTTGCAGTTTCTTCTTCATCCGGTTCATATGTCAATATTTCGTCATCTGACCATCACTAGATAATTCTGAAATATTTTCACCCCAGCTATTTTCTCATAATAAGGTAACACTTGAAACTTGTGCATTTAAATAGAACAAAAAATTATCAAAACATTGGTCAATGTGACCATTTGAATATAGAAATTGTAAAGTCATATTTCATCAAACTATCATAATTATCTGATAATTGAGCAAAAATAGTACGTACACCTTATAGCGACCATGCAATAGCGTAATATAAAATAAATCAGTTTATTATACTTACAATTATCCATTTTATAAGCACCACTGCACTACTCTTGGCAAAAGCAGCCGACAGCAGAAAATTTTTAGTGCTAGGTGTCGGCCATGTGCTCATACCATTACATTAAAGTAGAAACCATATGGTAACACTGGTTGTTTATGTCTGGTATTATATAGAACCTACGAAACTTGTGTGAAAGCCTGATGTAACCATAACAAAGATTTTTTTGTAAATAAATACATCATTTCAGATTCTCCTCAAGTGGGTCAGGTGTACAACATGCACAATTCACGGATGCAGCATTATCATCCTGGTCGGTACTACGAGCAAGCAGCAGAACCGCCCCCAGCTCACCGTCCGCTAACCAGCCATGGCTCTTTGGCGGCACTGGGTGGAGACCGACCCCTGACGCACATAGCTACCTTGGGCACACCGGATAGGCCCCTCAGCAGTCATCTGCCCCCAGACCGGCCTCTCAGTAGTCATATTCCACCAGATCGACCTCTTAGCAGCCACCTTCCACCAGATAGACCCCTTAGCAGCCACCTTCCACCGGATAGACCCCTTAGCAGTCATTCCGCATTGGCTGCTGGACATATTAATAGTTTAGGAGCCCCTGAAAGACCTCTCTCTACTCACCTACCCGACCGGCCCTTGTCGAACCATGGGTTTACACTGGGAACCGGACTGGGTGCTGCCGGCAACTTAATGGGGGCTGTTGCCAGGCACGTGGGGGCTGAAGCTCCTGCCAGTCAAAGGGGACTCCAAGCTGCCACGCCGCCACATGCTAGTCAAGTACCACCTCAAGCCGAAAGCCTGCTAATGCTGCTTAAGGTGAGTTTCGTAAATATTGAGGGTAGTTCTTAATTGTTGGAAAAATGCATTCGATCATGACGTAACTTGCAAGGTCTGATCAAATAATATCATTTCATTGCTTTATGGAAATCTTTTCTGTTGTATAACTTTCTGTTTCTGTTGAATATTTTCAAATTCCGGCAAGAGGTGGTTCCTTCCAATTTCTGTGCAGATTTAATTTGCACTTCCATTTGTAAATGCAGAATCAATAGGTTGCTAACTTTATTCACATCTAGTACTATCCCAATTATTATCAATTCGTTCTTTTTCTTTTCTTTTCTAGCCATTCCATTTCGATATTTAACTGTTATATTTTTTTAAAGCCCAACTATGATAGTAGTGGCCTTTTTCAGTTTAACACATGTCCCTATTATTCATTAAGATGGACTAGGTTACATGATTTGTTTAAAATCTAGGTATTTATCGATCAAGAAATTGCATTAGTTTTCAAATTATAATAAAGAAATGTCTGCAGTTGTTGTATATAGTTGTCAATCAGATATTTTTATTATATTATTCATACTGACACAACAATGAAGTTGTGGGAATACATAAATAATTAGTAAGGGACATTTTTAATAACGGCAACAAAATAATAACACGATAGAAGGATGCGAGAAATCTTAAACTTCAGTATATATTTCAAGATATAAATTTCAAATCGCTTCTAACTATGCATATTTTTATACAGCAATACCCATGCATGTGGCAAGGCCTTCTCGCACTAAAGAACGACCAAGCAGCAGTCCAGATGTACTTTGTGTCGGGAAACGACCAGGTTGCAAAGTGCAGCTTACCAAAGAATACGGACGGGTCGACGCCGCCTCTGAGAATATTCCAGCGAATGAGGTTAGAACCCCCTCAAGTGGAAGGTGTTGCGCGAAAGATGCAGGTATGTTGCCACCAACTCCATTTGTTGCAACTCCAACTACAACTACATTGCTTTGCAGATGGAAAACGAGCACTGCATGCTGCTGGCGCTACCGTGCGGGCACGACCACATGGATGTTCTCAAGCAGTCGACCAACTTAACAAACGGATTTATTACCTACCTTCAGCAGAAGCAGGCAGCAGGAATCGTTAATGTTGCTGCTCCGGGTACTACCCAACCGGTAGGTGTAATTTGTTTTTATTTAGTTGCTCGGGTCTCTGTATTTGTTTGTCGTATACATATACAGTGTGTTCAGAACATCATGTTTAACAAGGGGAACTCGTAAACAAACCTAAGACTGCTATGAACTCGTAAACAAACCTAAGACTGCTATGAGCTAGGATCATCATTCAAATTCTAGAATTTTTGTTCAGTTTTCACTGCAGAGTGAAATTATCCTTATTCTGTTTTTGAAGTATAATTCGGTTATTATAAATAATAGCAAATTTGAATTTATTGGCTGTTCAAGAAAAGCTTATTTAAAAATAGAATACATAATTGATTTTAAAACTATAAATGAAAGAATTACTTATATCAGATTACCAACTGCCATGCCTTGACTGAACATAGTGGCGAAGAAACAAAAAATAATTTGATGAACTGTTAGAGAGCCAAAATTCCAAACTTTGACATAAAACTAGTGGTCAGTGACTTCATCATAAAATTAGTAAAAGAATAAGGAAATCAGTCCTTAATATTAATATACAGCAAACAGAATTTCACAAATAAAAACTAATAACTTTTAATAAATTTTGCAACATAAAACAAATTTATAAAGGGACATGGGTAATACCAGACCGACAACATGTAAATGAAATAGACCAGTCTTATTGAAAGAATATATTCTTGAAGTATGACAAACATACGCATTTACCGAGGAGCAGACATAGACTGGGACAACTTTAAGGTAAAAATTAAACTAATGCAAATGCAAAGTCCTTTCATCATTGAGAACAAATTGAGTTACATGATCTTAGGAAGCAGAAAATAAGAAGAAACAGACTTTTAAAGCAATAAATACAAATACAAAGTATGTGTTTAACATAGCGAACAGTGTAGTATATTTGGAGGCAGAGAACAAACAAGAGAAAATTATACCAAAATATAGATGAGAAATTGCCGAGAAAGATCCTTCCTACAGAACACAATTAAAAAGATAAAAGAGGTACCGGCCTAACACATCTGTTTGTAAAAGAAATTAAAATATTTGCTGGCTCGGAATCTAGTTTTCACTGCATGACATGCTCTACGAAATTTCAGTAGGAGATAGCAATTAACAATGCAGGAAGTTTAATTGCCCCAAACACAAATTTAAAATGAAAGTAAAAACGTGATGGCATGAAATGCACCTATGGCAAGCCGCATCGGAACTGACCGAATGCAACCGCCTCTGGTGGTGAAACCCCCAGAGGGCGAGTAATCCACAAACGTCTTCCAGTAGACTCAATGCCAAATTTCAAAATTAATGACGTCCTGAACATAATTCTGCAAAGACTAAACCGGAGTGTTAATAGCAGGAGAAGCAAAGGTGTTACATAATTGGGAAGAATTCTATAAACATTTATCGGCAGCCTCAGCTGAACAGGCCTCGGAAATTGAAAGGTAAGATAACAACAGCACCTGACATAACATTAGTTCAAATCTCGAATAACCAGTTCAAGCAATATACAATTTAAAAAAATTTATGACCCTGATAAACATAAGACTCGAGCAAAAGACAGAAAATATACCTACCAGGGGAATACTTCTGTGGCTTTTGAACTGGTAGACAAGTACAAAACAAAATAATTAAAGGTATAAAGATTCATGTTTTTCATTGACTTTAAGTAGCCCTATGACATGATCAGTACAGAAATGATAAAGGGGGCAATGGAAATCTTTAAATAAGTCAAGAAATAATAGATGAAAATGATTGGGTTAGTACCATACAAATGACTGTAGAGACAAGTTGGTAACTCTTTTCAACATAGTCTTAGAAATAATAATAGGAAATTGTAAGCTCTTAAAGTGCATCTGCAGACAACCTGACACTTTTGACAAGGACGAGCGAATAAGTAAAAAAAATCCAAGAGAATTGAACACGAAACAATAACATTGCAGTTAAAACAAACAATAAAACAAAATATATAATAAGTGGCATTAGCGAACCACAGCATAGAGAGAATCTGTCAGTGGAAAGTCGTGGAGGTAGAAAATGTTTTGAGAATAAAATATCTATAGTGTACCTGGCTGGTCGTGGAGGTAGAAAATGTTTTGAGAATAAAATATCTATAGTGTACCTGGCTGCAGATTGAGAGGAGACTACTATATGTTCCAAACTCGGCATCCTTACAAAAAGTGATCAATAATAACCATATTCCAAGGAAAATTAAAATGAAAGTGTACTCAACAGTAATTAGATTTACAATGATTTTTGTTAGTGTGAATGGCTGGTGGGAGAAGATGTCAAAAAATTAGACATAGTGATAAAGAAAAATGGTAGAAGGATCTTTGATGGCACAATCGCTAGATTTTTTATTAATGTTAAGTAAGAGGGACTCTGATTTTAAAGATATGTATAAAAATAAAAAAAAATATGATGAACTATTAATTCAAACTCGAAAAGAAAACTATAATAAAAAAAAATTTTTCTTCAGACAAAAATAGAGCAATGTGGACTAATAAATCTCATTCCCAATATTTTTAAAACCAACACTGTCGCAGCAAATTTTAACTGCAATAATATCTCTAACAATGCTTCATTTTACCTAAGACCTCTAACACCAAATGATGTCATCAAAAAAACTAAAAAACAAACTCAGTAGTGGCGTGGATGAGATTCCTGTGACTATTGTTAAACGCAGTATACCTTTCATAAAATCAGTAACTTGCTACACAATAAATAACTCCTTTAAATATGGCATTTTCCCAACTCAATTAAAAATTTCTCTAATAAAACCACTATTTAAAAAAGGAGATCCAGAGAATCTAGAAAGTTACAGACCTGTTATTAGTCTACTAAATAGTTTTTCTAAGCTATGTCAACCCAAATATTAAAATATTTTCATGAATGTAATTTATTTAGTTCTTCACAGTACTGGTACATAGAGGGCAAATCCACTCAAACTGCAATCTATCAATTTACGCTACATATTTTTAAATTTCTAGAAGAAAATAAATTTTGTGCAGGCATATTTATCGATTTATCAAAAGCCTTTGATTGCCTGAACAGAGAATACTTATTAAAAAAACTTGAAAGATACGGTATAGTCAGAAATGCCCTGAATTGGCTTGCCTCATACCTTTCGGGTCGCTGGCAATGCATGTCTGTTGCAAAGGATGGCATTTCCGGAACTTTTGAATTGTTAGAAAGTCAGGTGGGAGTTCCCCAGGGGAGCATTTTGGGGCCAATTTTGTTCCTTATAATGATAAATGACTTGTCCTGCATGACCTGTGGAGGGGGGCAGTCGGCAATTACAAATTTTGCCGATGACACCACTCTGTTGGTTGTGAGGAATAGTCATCGGGATCTGATTGAGAAAGAGCAACAATCGAGTAATAAATGAAAACAAAACAAACACCTCAAAAGAAAAACCTCTCACAAACATCGATAATAAAAACTTTCATACTGTCGAGAATACCAGATTTTTAGGAATAATCATTAACGAATTTTTAAAATGGACATCACATATCGATTATTTATTAAAAAAGTTAAATAATAATTGCTTTGCATTAAGAACTATATATACTTATGTAAATGATAAGGCTACAAAAATTATCTACTATGCAAACTTCAAATCACTTATCAGATATGGCATTATTTTTTGGGGCATTAGCAGCTCCACACAATCAATTTTCATTGCTCAAAAGAGAGCAGTTAGGCTAATACACAATATGAAACCCAGGGATTCATGTAGAGGAAGATTTAAGAATTCAAGTCTCCTAACGGTTTTTGGTTTATATTTGCATGAATGCTTCCTATATCTACATAGAAATAAAGAACAGTTTCTATACAACAACACTAATAGCACATCATCCTACATGTGCATTAAAATATTCAACAAACTACCTACTAATCAAAAAACAATACAGAACTATAAAGAATTTAAAGTAAAAACCAAAAAGCTTTTAACAGACTTGGAGCCTTATAATCTACAAGACTATTTCAATATCTAACTACGTACAATGCATACTCATACGTCATTGACGCTATTTCACCTCAGGTTTCTTGTATTACTGTTAATATATTGTAAGAACTTTACTTGAAATAAAGAAATTATTATTATTATTAAGGAGGATGAGCTATGGAGAAGAAGGGCAAATGCTGAAGGTTACAAAATTTGTCGACAACCCGGCATCGCTATAGAGCAGGGGTGGCGAACCTTTATTCATCTACGTGCCATTTTTTCTAAAGAAATGTGCCATCAAACAAATTTCTTGACTTGGTGATTAATGGGGAAAAAATAAAACTAAATACTATCAACTTAAAACTATTTGCAACCAAAAATATACATTTTGTACAGCAATAGTAACGTTATGTTTATTTGGTTACTATTTGCCAATTTAGTTAATGCGTAGTAATTTTTACTGTAGAATTTAGTTCAGTAAAATACACACGTTTGTGGAAATCAATAACCTTCCTTTATTTTTATTAAAACACTTAAACAAATACACACATTTACACATCCGTTATATTACACAAATACAAATTCGAATTGTAAGTAGCCGGCGTTTTCGTTACTGACTCAGCAAAATGCGTGCAAGTGATCAAGACTGATCTGGGACAAAAACTGATCTCAAAAACTAGGCTACTTGAGTTTATATAACAAGTGTTTGAATGGAAGAAGCGCCTGCTATTCTTTCAGATACAATAGCATTGTCCAGCCGACCCTTTGCCCTATTGTGATAGGCAGGTTTGGGATGACTTCCGATAATAAAACGAGTCTGGTCATTGCGTGTGCTCCTTTCATATTCCAGAATTTATGACTGTATTGTGACCAGGGTTAGTTATTGCTGTCTGCATGGACATTTGGGTCACCAGGATATTTATGTAACCCTTCCTTTTTTCGTCGGGTGCCTCTACGTTTGTAACATCTGTCCTGCTGTTTTTCGAATTTATACTTTGACGTTTTGACAAGTTAGTCTGATTTGTTTGCCTGACGACACAAATCACATTCGGCATTTAAGATGATTGCTGCAAACACATAATAGATACTTTTTTGACTGCACCTCGCAAACACTTTTTTGTTTGCATATGTAGCGTTGACATTTATAGGCTATTGATCACTCACGTTTTAGATAGCACTGACGTTTACAGATTTAGAACTGCATTTAGTGTCAAGTTTGAGTTTATGATCATCCCTTGCACGACAGGCGTTTTTAAGTTATCTTGGTACTACATTTATTTAAATGAAAGAAAAAATTAGTGCGACTTCTGCTGTTGCATATTAGATGCTAAATAACTTATATTAGCTTCATACTTTCTTACTTTTAGCAGAATGTAAGTTGAACTGGAGTTATCTGGCAAACAGCTTCTAAGTGAATCTTCAATGTTAAGATAGCAAAAGCCAGCTTCTTCAGACAGCTAAATGTGTCTGAAATTGAATTCCACGTTTCCATAATTTTGATTTTGGCGTTTTTACTCATATTATCTGATACAGAGAGTCTTTCTATTTTATTTAATTCAAACTCTTTTCTTGTTTGAATCCATATTGAACTAGACTGGCAATCAATCAGCTGTCAATTTCTTTAATTTCCAACCATTTAAATTTGCCCAAGTTCAGTTGATCAAGTGAAGTCACATCAGGATACATAATAAACTTCCAATAATTCTTTGAAGTGAGACAATCTTGATGAAAATTATTTGATTGAAGAATTAATTACGGAATTAAACTCTTCAGTGACTTTTGCTTGGTCTGGTTTTCGTGTAAAACCAAATCTCTGGAGATATTTTTCAAGTTTGGGAAATACTTGTAGTTTTTGGCAACAATATCGTTACTGAAAACTTGCAGTTTTCTTAATTGTTTTGTTTGCGCCTTGAAGCTTCATATTCAATTCATTGTTAAATATAAATTCTTTCGATTAGGTACCTAAATTCCTTCATTAATGCCATGCCCAAACTATTTTGTCGTCTGCCATTGGTTTGGCCACCTCTGCTATAGAGCATAGCCACATTAGGTGGTTAGGACAAGACCTATTAATAGAATGTCAGACCTCAGAACTACAAAAAAAAAAATTTGTGCAAAAACCAAAGGGAGTGTACGGAACATTTTCAAGATAACATTAACTTTGGCTGCTTTTCTCTTTTAAAGATTTATTTATGTGCCGAACAAAAGAGGCTGCTAGCATAACTATAATGTATAAATTTCAATGCAGGCCATTATATACCTACGAAGAAAAAAATATTAATAAATAAGAGCAAAAGTAATATTTTAATAAATTTATGTAAGTATGCATAAGGGAATTATTCTTAATCAATAATATTATTAATTTTGTGTGTGGAACTGAGAATAAATTTAATTGGGTTTGTTTGCAAATTGGTATAATTGGGAAGTTTGTTCTCATTCAGCTTCTAAATTTTTTGTATAAAAAATATTTTTTTCTTCAATCTGAATGTTAGCTGGCCCATAGGTTTGAGGCAGATGATAGTCAGCGAGTCAATAGTTTTATTAAGTTCTCATTCTAGATAAATAGAAAATTTTGTGAAATACATATTATTTTAATATATTTTTTTCTATAGCACATGTTAGAGTGTGCTTTTATCAACTCAAAACAAAAGGTCAAGTTTTACTTTAACAGCAAGGGTAGATAAAGTAGCACTTTAACATCAAGGATAGATAATAGTATATTATTATATGAGCGATTATGACAGCCATTATTCACGAAGATGACATTTGCCCACAAGCCGAAGGCGCGTGGCGCAAGTCATCTGAGTGGAATAATGGCCATAATCGCGAATATAATACGATATTTTATCTACTCCTATGCAATAGGAGCCTTGTGTTCATATTTCAGAATTATGACATTTGTGACAGCTGTTAACTTCAAAAGTCATTGAATAATAAGAATGAATTTTGTGATTGGCTACAACCTATTGAATAATGAAAATAGAATTTTCTGATTGGTTGCAATTTGCAAACTATTGAATAATGAAAATAGAATTTTATGATTGGCTGCAAACCGTGAATTATGAATCATAATCCATGGCCATTGTGCAGTAGGAGTAGATAAAGTAATTTAATTTTCTAACTTTTGTTTAAATTAAATATGACAGCTTCGTATTATCGTAGCAACCCAATCTAGCTACTGACATTTTGAAATGTGATTGACTGTCATTATTTTCTTTTGAAATTGTTAAAGTTCTTGCTATAGAAAAAATATTGTATTATACGCGACGATAAAGTTATTTCTATCCACTCTTGAATCATTAACGTCTCGACTTCGTCTCGACGTTAAACGATTCACTCGTCGATAAAATTTAACTTTATCGTCTTGTATAATAAATTACTATTGCACTATCTCAAGTAAGCTGTAGACTCAGAATCCCAAACTATCATGATCAAATCTTAACAGATTCTCATTTTCAAATCCAATATTCTCATTTAATACATATGTTAATCCTCTTCATTTACCTGCACTGAAATATTTATTTATTGTATAATTTATTGTGAACATTTGATTTATATACAGATTATTCAGGCTGTAATTTTTAATTCCATGTGAATCGGTTGTTATAGTTAATTGTTGAAATGATTTTTAAGTCTCTGGCTAATCACGAAGATTGACAATGTGTAATGGGTGCTGTTATATCATTCATAAATATAATAAATAATATAATAAAGGCCAGGTTACAACCTTGCTCCAGGTGCCATCTCACACCTTACAAGATACTACGATCTTACTTGCAGATTAGCTGTTATAGTAAATCTTCTGATAAATTACGCTGTTGTAATTAATGTAATAAGACATCGTGATTTACCTTGTCGAATGCCTTTGAGAAATTTGTATATACATAGTTTTGCCATAAATTGTGTCGGTGCTTTGCCCCTTCTATATAATAAACGAATATAAATTCTAGATCTAGAGAAAAGGAGCATTCAAACTGTACATAATTTATTTAAAATTACTCTTGCTCTTTACAATATATTGCCATAAATGTTCTAGCCATTGATCCGATAGATTACACTGTTCACTCATGTCTTTTATTGCAATTTTTGGTGCTACTAAAACAATATCGCATATGAGGAAGTTCAAATTGATATCTCTTATTTTTTCAAATAAACCCCATAGCTCGTAGACTACTTTTCAACTTTGATAAATACGCCCAAATGTTGGTGGCCTCTTTGGAATTTTGGAGCCTTTCACAAGCTTCTTTGGAACTATAATTCTAATTATGGAGACCTTCCGTATCAGAAAAAAAATAATTTTCTTGTAACAAGTTCATTCACGCACAGCTTATACAGCCTGTTTTGTTCAGAGTGCAGTCGACCTCGGCATTATCAAACTTCACTGGGGTTGCGGATGGTGTCTGTAGATGTTCATGCGGCTGAAAATGAATAATTTACAAATTTTAAGTGGTTTTAGTAGGTCAGAAGTCTGTTTAGTATTCTTACATGTTTTAAAACCAAATGAACAGTTTGGAATGTTTACTAATGTATTCAACTTTTGATCCAGCAGCTAAAACTTCCTTTTGTAATATAGCATTGATGGAACTTATCTCCAGACTGTATAACATCCACCTGACTAATTTTTTCAAAGACCTTAGACATGTAATCAGTAAGTGAAAAATAAATCTGTTAGACGAATAGCCCAGATATATACGTCTGTAGTTTGATATTTCATTTTCATTTCTGGATTGGAACTGCTTCAGAAATGTTCTAAATTTTAGAAATGTATTGCTTCTAAAAACTAGATTAAAAATTGTATGTAAGGGATAAGCAAACCTCTTTAACACAAGCTTTAATATATATAGGTGATACACATCAGATAACCTTTTTTCGCGTTAACATTCTAATTGTAAGTCTTACTTCCTCAGTTTTAAAACTTGCATAAGTATTTTATAAGTAGCTGGTGGTCCCTAGATGGAATTAAAGTAATTGCCGAATCCTTGTTCAACTTTTTAGAAAAGTAACTCTTCTCCTTTTAATTCATAGTATTAGTATTATTTGTAGTGTGCTTTATATACATAATCATCATCTGTAACCCCTTATACCGTTGACACAGTGTCGGGGTGCCGGGCGCACCGAGCCACTGAGGGTGTGTGCATTTTTTAATTCGGCGGAGGTACTTGAGGAAGTGCAGCCTGTCTAAGCTAGAACACTACTACGCCCGCTTTCCAGATGTTCACTGATCCAAGTACTGACCAAGCAGACTCAATAGTGTGCTTTATATAGTTCCAATTTTTGTCATTTCTAATTGCTTTTATCTAAATAATTCACATAATCTTGTTTAATATTACTTTTAGCTATCTTTTTTAATTTTCTAAATTCTTGCCATTGATATACTAAGCTTTTAGTGGCTTATGAAATGTTGTATATTGTTTACTCTATAATGCTCTGTTGTTAATTTTTGTTGTATTTAAATGGCTCTGCCGTCTTAGGTTATTACAAATAAATAAATAAATATTCTAGATCTGCATAAAAAAGTACCTTTATAGTCAGAGCTAGGCAAAATACTTTTAAAAAGTATTTAAATACTAAATACTTTTGAAAATTGAATGTATTTAATATTAAATACTTTTTTTGAGCAAACAGTAGTAAATAGTAAATACCTATAATATTTAAATACTTTTAATAGTTAAATACTTTTCTAAACGTATTTAAATACTTTAAAAGTATTTAAATATTTTAAAAATATTTAAAATACTTCTTAAGTGTTTAGATATCCCTAAAATGTAAAAAGACTTGCGAAATATTTAAATAGTAACACAACCATGTGTATACCAGTTAACCAGTTTTTCAAAATTAAATTTAAAATTCTAAATTTCTTATTCTATTATTAAGCCAAATAATAAAGATGACATAGCTTAAAACTATTGTATATGAATTATTAAAAACTCCAAAGGAAACAATATATTGGTTTCCGGTGTTTTATGGATATTTCGGCAAAGAAAATCTTAAAATCCATAAAATATTTTATTGATAAAATTGCGTATATTGAATATGAACTATTAATAGTACTATTAAATATAGGTATACTTACTGTAATAGTAATTTATGTTTATCACAAATCACGACACAGGTACAGAGGAAACACCACTATTTGTTCCGCGCTGCCAAAACATGGAATATCGAAATAATCGAATGGCAGGGGTGCACCGTCTCCGTCACTCCGTCAAACCGGCTTTTTATGCATCTTGCTCAGGCCCACAATTGCCTGGTGGTTTCTGTCGCGCTCTAGCACGGGTGGTTGTTTACCTGAAGCACTACACGTGTAGGCGTTTCAAGTAAAAGCTTGGGATTTTGATAAACGTTGAAACTATGCAAAAATGATTTACTAGTTAGAAATACTTTTGAAGAAATAAAAAGGAGCTAAATACTCTGAAAGTATTTAAATACTCTCAAAGTATTTAAATACTCTCAAAGTATTTAAATACTCTGAAAATATTTAAATACTCTGAAAGTATTGAAATACTCCCAAAGTATTTAAATACTGTAAAACTATTTAAATATCCTAAAAATATTTAAATACTGCCAAAATTGTATTTAAATACTAAATACTTTGCAAAGTATTTGCACCTAGAAATACAAATACCGTACACAAAGTATTTAAATAAAAAAAAGTATTTACAAATACAAATGCTGCCCAGCTCTGTTTATAGTACCAAAAATGTGATTAAATATTATAAAAATAAACGAAAACTGAAACATTTAATTTGTATCAATCTATAGTGAAAATGAAACAAATATTCTAGAATTTGAATGTGTATTATAGCTAAGGTCGGGACAGATTTATTGATAACACAATAAATTCACAAAACTGCAATGGTTGCCCAAACCAAACTTTGAATTAAAGAGTATACAACATATGTAAGATCAGAACCGGGCAAAATACTTTTAAAAAGTATTTAACTACTAAATACTAAATACTTTATGAAAATCGAATATATTTAAATACTAAATACTTTTTATGACCAAACAGTAATTAAATACTTTAAAAGTATTTAAATCTTTTAAAAGTATTTAAATATTTTAAAATTATTTAAATACTTTTAGTGTTTAGATATCACTAAAATGTAAAAAGACTAGTGAAGTATTTAAATAGTAATGCAGCATTTATAATCTTTTTAGCAGTTTAAAAATTTTTCAAAACTAAATTTATAGTTCATAATTTCTTTTCATTCGAATATCCTACTTGTAATAGTTGTAGTAAACCAAGTAGTACAGGTGGCATAACTTAAGCTATTTTACATGAATTATTAAAAACCCAAAAATAGATATATATATTGGTTTGTGGTGAATGCATAGTTTAGATGTAAGCATTTATATTGTTTTAAATTTATATTTGTTTAACTAACTTTGTTTTACTTTTTTGTTAATATTCAATATAAGCAATTTTTATCAAAAAAGTATTACCTGCATTTTAAGATTTTTTGCCAAAATATTCATAAAATAATATCTATTTTTGTTTTGGTTTTTAATAATTCATATAAAATACTTTTAAGTTATGCCATCTGTCCTACTGCATTACTATTTAAATACTTCACAAGTCTTTTTACATTTTAGTTCTATCTAAAAACTAGAAGTATTTAAATACTTTTAAAATATTTAAATACTTAATAAACATTTAAATACTTCACAAGTCTTTTTACATTTTAGTTCTATCTAAAAACTAGAAGAAGTATTTAAATACTTTTAAAATATTTAAATACTTAATAAACATTTAAATACTTTTAAAGTATTTTAATTACTTCTATTTATTTATTTATTTATTGCACCCAGTTACAATACATAGGAAAAAAGCATAAAAAATATAAAGTATACTTAAGATTACAATACAATAAAAACTATTGTGTCATTAAGTATTTAACTATTAAATATTATAGGTATTTATTATTTAACTACTTTTTGGTCATAAAAAGTATTTAGTATTTAAATATATTCGATTTTCATAAAATTATTTAGTATTTAGTAGTTAAATACTTTTCAAAAGTATTTTGCCCAGCTCTGGTTTAATTGAAAGCTTTTCATATACAATAAGTTTTTTTTTGCTAAAATTTATAAGTATTTTTTTGCTAAAATTTGGATTATGGACTCATAGTGTGAAATCCAATGTGTACTGCCTAGTAATGCCAGAATAGCTCAAATGATGACCTAAAAGACGTTTAAAATTACGCAAAAAGTATTTACTAGTTAGAAATATATTTTTTTAATAAATAAAAGTAGTTAAATACTCTCAAAAGGTATTTAATTATCTGTAGTTCTTCAAGAAATATATTTCCAACTAGTAAATACTTTTTGCGTAATTTTAAACCTCCAATACGTCATCATTTGAGAATATTTAAATACTTTGAGAATATTTAAATACTAAATACTTTCAAAGTATTCGCACCTACAAATACAGCCCATTAAAAAGTATTTACAAATACAAATACTGCCCAGCTCTGTGTAAGATTACATTTTTTATAAAATTTTGATATCTCTAGATGTAACTGCAGAATTTTGATATAAAGCATAAGGCATATGTATTTATAAAAATTGCTCTAGACATTGAAAAGTCATTCGTGACAACAATCTACTAAATTTTGATCTCAAAAATATTTATTTAGTGTACGCCACTGAGTATTTGCTTGAAAATCCTTATCATTAAATCTGTCCGGACCTTAATCGAGCACTCGAGATGCTGAATATTTTATCTAGATTAATCCAGGCTTTACATCTTTTTATTAAGAGATCCCTATATTGAAGGCGATGTTCTGGACACACTATATGTATTTTATACTTATGTTATATTTTACACTGTTTTAGATGTTTCTAACTTCAAATTTTTTTTGCAGCCTGCCTACGTCGTGCATATTTTCCCATCGTGCGACTTTGTAAACGAAAACCTAAGGAGGATTGCACCCAATTTATTAGAAAGGGTATCAGACATTGCACATCTATTGATAGTTATTACCACCGTGTGATAGCACGTTTACGACACGATTCAGAATGAGACATTTGAAATAGAGTTCGTTAAATTTATTTATTGACTTGGTTACGTGCAAAATTAGATTTTGAAATTTGAATGTTGCTTACCTGTATCCTATTATCTAAACGTTGTCCACTCGACTTGGCTACTGACAAAATCAGGTACTTGAATTCTGTCTTGTTTGATTTTGTCGTCTGTTCTCGAAATATGAAGTTAACGTAACAAAATTACTTAATATTTAAAATTTCACTGTGATTTCTTGACAAAAGTAGTTAACGTTAAACTATTATAAAATATATAAAGTATAAAAATAAACTACCTACCTATTAAGAGATCTCATGATTGAAATTAGTTATGTAGAATTCACCTTGTTTAGAAGATCTTTATTTTTCGTAAATATCTTGTGAACGATTTCGTACACTTAGGACGTACTTGTTGGCGCAAGTACGTTTTAAATGTTGAGGCTATAGAGTTAGATTGTTTTTTGTAATCTTGGAGTGAAGGTTGCTGTTAAATAGCTGTTGCGTTATTTTTCGTTTATTTTCAGTTGCTTTTTTGCAATTCGGGGACCGTCGAAGGAATCTACGCAGGCGCGCCGTGCCGTGTCATGGAGCGCTTGCTTACATTCCTTTCGCTCCTCCAAATGATTTCACACTTTTTACCCGGTTGCTTGAGTACATTTTTTAGTTACGTTATAATTTAATTATCTTTTCTCATGTAAGGAGTGTGGAAACATTTGTGGTTGGATTTAACGTCTCTCCAAGATGGCAAGCTGTAAAAGGTAAATTAAACGTTACCCGTTAGTTGGCAAATATGGTATAAATAAGAGCATATAGACATAATATATAAATATGTAGCATATAAAGTATAAAAGAAATCAATCATTTTTTAAATTACCATGTAATATATATGTGAATACAGGTTTAGTTTCTTACTTTAAGCTTTCTTTAGTTATAAAGATGTTCTGTACAGTGTATTTAGATGTAAGTACTTAGGTTAGGTAACGTTACAAATGATAATATAGGGAACATTGTGATGTCTATATATTACTGTAAATTTTGTACATAACTAAAATACTGTGTATTGTGAGTAAACATTATTACAACTATTACATCATAAGTAAGACTTTGTTTTATTTTTATACTAGTGTATAAGCCTTTCTTCGCCAGACTGTATGTGTATAAATTTCGCCCGATAGCTTGGCCCAAAAATGTCGTTTATCTAACAGATTCAAACGTCGACTTGTGCAAGCCATGTTTCTAAAACTCCTCATGGCTTTCTTCGGGTTTGGTTTTAAAAGTTAATTTGAACCTTAAGTAGATCATTGAGTCACTAAAAACTATAGATGACGCTGATAAAAAGAAGTTCCCCACTGGGTGAAAAAATGTTTGCACGATGACCCCTATTTTATTTCATCCCCTATAGTTCAATCCCCATGTACTGTTTTAATAATTTTTGACAGTAAGGGCTATTCCTATCTATAAGAATTTCAAGTTTCTACATCTTTTGGAAGAGGTCAAAACATGAAAAGTTAACTCCTTGTAAAGCCACCATATTGAATTTTTTGGATTTGATTTCTTACCAATCTTAGGTCACATAAAATGTCTGTTCCTAATTTCAAGTAAGTAGGTGAACGGTAAGTGCAAAAAATAGGTCGGTCACCTTTTTCTGCGATAGACATTAGTGGATTTTATATATATTGAATGGAAAAGTCCATGACTGCGTGATAACCGTGTTTGCGGCTTTGCTTCACTTTGGAAATTTTAAGTGGTTAAAAGTGCAAATTAAATTGCGATTTGTGTTTAGGGGAGCTCAAGTAAAAGCATTCGTCGTCAGCAGTTATAAAACAGTGCTAAAACTAACTAATTTACGGAGTACCAATCCATAATAAACAAAGTGAAAGTTGTAATAACATCTTCTGACCTTCATCTGTCGCAAGCGCGCGGACGTAAATATTGGGCGCCGGACCGCGACTTTGCTGGAACGACGGGAAACCACGCGAAATCTGCGAACTTAAATTCCGGGCACGGAACAGCGGGCAGGTGAAAGATAACACTATCGGCGGGCGCACGAAGAGTTAACGCGTTTAAAAACTCAAATAACATTACATATTAATACCTAAAATTCAAATAAGCTAAACCGGAGTTGAAGCATAAACTAAATAAACTAAATAATTAATAATGGAGGACCACGAACAGTCCACAAGCAATATGCTTAATGTATTGAAACCAAAATGGATACTATTAAACAGGATCTATCAACTGAATTAAAACAAATAAAAGAGGAAAATTTAAAACTTAAAGAAGAGATGAGAAACCAAGAACTTAAAATAGCCGCATTAGATTTAGAGACACGCAAGAAAAATATCATCATTTACGGCGCGGAAGAAAAGCCAGAAGAAAACACAGATTCACTCATAAACGACTTTATAAACATTACCACAGGCATGGGATTAAACACAACTATGAAAGAAATTGACTTCATATATAGGATCGGAAATCAACACGCAGAAAAACTAGGCCAATAAAAATAGGCTTAACTACTAACTTGTAAAAACTGATATTATGAAAACTTAAAAAATCTCCAAGGTACAAAACTTCGAATAAGTGAAGACTTTGATAAAGAAACGCTAGATATAAGGAAACAATTAAAACCATACTTGTTAGAAGCTAGAAACAAAGGCTACAAAGTCTTTCTCTGAAACAAACAAGCTAATAATAGGTAATAATGGCTTCTCTCTAGAACAACTTCAACAAGAAAATAAAATCATTGCCAAAAGGACAAAACACGACTCACCACCAACAACTGATGCTAACATAGAGCAGGAAGCAAAGAAAATTAGAGAAGAAAAACTAGATGAAATAGGAAGGAAGGAAGCAGGTGGAAGAAAAAAGGAACTGTTGCAAACGCTACTGAAGCCCATCTTCAACGAAGTACCCACAACATCACCACCAAAAAACGGAAACTAAATCACACAATTCAATCAATTATTAATGTTGACAACCATGCTAAGACCACGGGCAATGAAACAATTATTAAAACTCAAACAATTTTTAGAATAACACCTCTAGAAGTTTGCTCAACAAGGAGGTAAGAGATCGAAGCCCCCATCTTTTAACAATAAAGAAGAGACAGTAAAGAACAAACAGTAACATTAAAACTGAACGTATGTACATTTAATGTAAAAACACTTAAAGGAGAAGCTAAACTAGAGGAACTCGAACAAGCATTAACATAAATCAACTATGACGTATTAGGCATTGCTGAAACAAGAAGAGAAAGAGAAAAAACTAGTGCAAAGAAAAACCGGCAATTTATTGTTCACCAACGGAGAAAGAAAAGGCCAAGGCGGAGTCGGGTTTTACATCAATAAAAAACTAGAAAACAAGGTAGAAGAATTACAAGGGTATACAGAAAGAGTAGCTGCACTAACTTTAAATTTAAGTAAAAACCATAAACTAGTAATCATACAAGTGTATGCCCCAACAGAGTCTGCACCAGACGAAGAACTACAAAAGTTTTACAGTGATTTGGAGAATAGTATTAGAAGAAGCAAGAAGTAAAACAAGAAATGGCAGGAAATGGACATGGAAATCTCCTAATGGTATATATAGAAACGAAATTGACTTTATGTTAACTACAAATAAAGAAATGGTCACAAAATCAGGCATAATAAACTGGTTGAAATGAGTAGCGACCACAGAATGTTACGAACGACACTGATATTTAACAAAGAAAAGAGAGATAAAGAAAGATTTCAAAGAATTAAACGCTGGAGAAGAAGAAGACAGATATATAGATGAAGAAGAATTTAGAACAAATTAAAGAAAAATATTATAATGCAAGAACACATTGGAAAAAATAGCTAAGGTGCAAGAATTATACAACTGGATTGAAAACACAATAAATGAAACAAAAAAACAAGCTACCAAAAAGGGAAGGACCCAAGACAAAAAACTATCACAAAAAACCAAAAACTTAATCAACAAAAGGGAAATATTAAAAAAAGGAACAGATAGTAAAGCGAAAATAGAATATGCTAAACTAGATAAAACTCGTTAAAAGGGAGATCAGAAAAGACGTAAGGAGCTATGAAAGAGCAAAATTGAAACTATAATTGAAGAAACTGGCTCAACTAGAAAACTAAAGAAAGAACTGGAGAATGGAAACACTGGATAAGTCAACTAAAAGACAAAACTGGGGAAACACAAAAATCAAGAACGAAAATAATACAGATAGCAACAGAATATTATAAAGACCTATTTAAGAGCGACAATAAGCAAACAAAGCTAAAAACAAGAAACCTTGGAAGAGACAAAAGAGGAATGCCAACCAATAGAAACGGATGAAATACAGAAAGTAATAACTAAATTAGGTAGAGAAAAAACACCAGGGCCGGACGGAATAACCAACAAGGACATAAAAGCCTTACCTATAGACGGCGTTGAAACCTAAAAGTAATATACATAACAAAATACTGTCTGAAGAGAAACTACCAGAGCAGTGGAAGAGTGCTACTATAATTTTAGTACATAAAAAAGGAAGCCGGGACGAAATAAAATCTACAGGCCTATAAGTTTAACCTCTACAACCTATAAATTATTTGCAACAATCATAAAGGAAAGAATCATCAAAACACTCATATAAAACAACCGCCAGAACAAGCCGGTTTCAGAAGTGGTTACTCCACTACTGACCACTTACAGACAGTAAATCAAACAATCGAGAAGTGTAGCGAATACAATAAACCTATACACTTAGCCTTCGTTCACTACTCTAAAGCATTTGATAGCCTGGGGCACCTTCCAATGTTAGAAGCACTTAAAAAACAAAATATTCCTCAAAAATACATCAAAATTATAGAAGAAATATACAATCAAGGAAAGGTAAATATACGATTAGAAAGAGAGGGAGAATACTTCCATCTAGAAAGAGGTGTATGCCAGGGCGATCCTCTGTTGCCAAATCTCTTCACCTGCACAGTAGAGCAAATATTTAGAAACTTAAATTGGAAAAAGCAAGGTGTAACATTTAATGGAAAAAACTGTCAAACCTGAGATTTGCGGACGACATAGTATTGTTAACTGAGAGTAGAACCTCACTAAAGCAAATGCTAGAAGAGTTAAGTGCTAAAGTTGGTCCTAAAAATCAACTTTGACAAAACTAGCGTTATATCGAACAGGAAAGCAGAAGACATCATCTTGGACGGACAAAAAGTTAAATACGTAAAAGACATCATCTATCTTGGACAATTAATTTCATTTGACAACAAAACTGAAAGGAAAGTGCAACAAAGGGTCGATCTTGCTTGGAAGAACTACTGGTCTTTAAAAAACATATTTAAAAACAAAATTTCAATTTCGTTAAAACGAAAAGTGTTTAACATGTGCATTATCCCCAGACATATGGTTCTCAAACTTGGAGTTTGGCTAAAAAATTACATAATAAACTAAAAACAAGACAGTCGAAAATGGAACGATCAATGTTAAATCTTAAACTAAGTGACAAAGTGAGCTAAGAAACATTCGAAACAAAACACGGACCGAAAACGTATTAGTGATGTGTAAAACATTAAAATGGAACTGGGCAGGACACTTAGGCAGGATGTCAGAAGAGAGATGGGCCAAGTGGTTAACACAATGGATACCAAGGGGAGGAAACAGGAAGAGAGGTCGTCCAAAAGTTAGATGGGATGAAGAAATAGAACAAATGGGAGGAAAGCTTTGGTGGAAGAAGACAGCAGACAAAAGGAAATGGAAGGAAGAGGGGGAGGCCTTTGCCCAACAGTGGGGCCTAATAGGCTCATAATAATAATAATAATAATAAATAATAAAATCTTTTGGAAGAGGTCAAAACATGAAAAGTTCACTCCTTGTAAAGCCGCCATATTGAATTTTTTAGATTTGATTTTTTACCAATCTTAGGTCCCATAAAATGTCTATTCCGAATTTCAGGTTTGTTGGTCATCGGAAGTGCAAAAATAAATCTGTCACCTTGGACCTTTTGGAAGGGGTTGAAATGTGAAAAGCTCACTCTTTTTTAAGCCGTCGTATTGAATTTTTTGGATTTGATTTCTTACCAATATTAGGTCCTAGAAAATGTCTGTTCCTAATTTCAAGTTTGTAGGTGAACGGTAAGTGCAAAAATAGGTTGGACATTAGTGGATTTTATATATATTGATTACATCCGTTACCTGTTTACATTCGATGTAATAGAAACAGCACTGGCTCTACCTAAAGCTGTTAGATATGCTCTAGCGTAAGTTTGCTGTGTATAAAAGTAAAACCGTCATCCATGTTGATACAGCAAGTAAAACAAACTGTTACATTTGATCAAATAACCATTCTTCAAATGATACCCAACCTCCTGTTTAAAAAAAAATGCAATTTATAAACTGCAGCAATTTATTAAAGTAAAATTACGAGGTGTGTTCAGAACAATAGGAGAAAAGTACAATTGTAAACTTAAATTTAAAAAAAAGGAACGCATTAGTATAAAGAAGTAGCGAGGAAAACAAAACTGTCAAATATATATACAGGATGGGCAAATTTCTATGTTTTAATAGGAAATATCGATAGCTATAAGAGATATGGAAAAATGGACTCCCCATCCTTGATCTAGCTGTTTGTTCAAAAAAAGCATAATGGTGAAAACCAAATTTGGATATTGTCTTTTGTTTTTGACTTTTTGTTTTGTGGCTATATCTTGCTTATTTACGAAAATAGAGAAAAGTAATTTCCACGTTCTTCACGCACTTGATGAAAATAGAGTGGCATAGTCAGTTTTTCAAAAAAGGTTTTGAATTTCGAGTTATGTCATAAAGTTGTATATTTTTCTATGGAACTCATAGTTGGCTGTGCCGTAATGAGAAAGAGCATTTTTTCCTATTTCAGTAATATATACCTAACAATTTATTCATTTTCACTACATTATAGAAAAAGCTCACAATTTTCAAAGTAGTTTTTAATATTTCTTTGTTTTCTAAAACGTATGTCTATTAAAATTGAGAAAAAATGCGCTATGACAGTACTCAATGACGTTTCATTGTGTTGCACGAATTAATCAAAGACATAACATTTTGTTTTTCAAAGCAACTGGGATGACGACTGTTTATGAACACCCGTTAGTTGAAAGCTTGTTTCATTTAGAAAATACCTGCTAAACAAAGTATCTGTTCTTACGTTGTTACAATACCAACCATTTTGGATTGACAGAATGTTACACAATATCCATCATAAATTTTGCACATATGGAAAATTGCTTTATCCATTTATCAGAAAATTTTAGTTTTGATAAAAGTCCCTGCACCGTATCAATCTAAAAATGCACTAAAATTTAAACATCTCCTTTTCCTACGGGAGAGGTTCGAAAATATAGAAATGGCTCAAGAATATAAAGTACCCTATTTTTCAAAATACACGAAAATGTTATTTGGAAATATTTGTTGTAACATTGCAATTCAAATTATAATTGCTTTCAATTCTTGTTGATGTTCTGATCATTTATTACATTTTGTGAAGATATTTGTTTTTTTTTACTTTGGGTACGAAGAAAATGAAATTTTTTAATACTAATTTCGATTAACGTAATTTTCTGGTTGCTAAATAAGCAAAACTCAAGTTTGACAATACATTCTTATCGTATCCAACAATAACTTTGAAATATACCATTTTCCGTAATACACAGGGTGGTAAGTAAAAAATAGAAAAACCAGAAAAAATAATTTTGTAATAGGTGGCTTCATCAATAATCGTACAGCCCTACAGCGGGCCCTCGATTTTCTCTAGCTTCTTTTGCCATTCTTTCCGGTTCTGTGCAGCCATTTTATTGCGTCTGCGTCAACCCCATCTTTCCAACAAAGTTTCGGTCTTCCTCGTCCTCTTGTGACAATTGGTTGGGCCTCATAGACCTTTCTAACTGGATTACTGGCATCATATCTTGCAAAATAACCTACCCATCTAACCCTTCCAATCTTAATGGTTGTTACTATGTCGTTGTTTCCTTCCCTTTTGTACATTATCCATTTCAAAGTATATCTACGCCTCCACACATTTTCTTCCTGCATTGTGGAGACTTCAGAAACTACAAAATAAGGCAATGCGATTAATATTAGGATCTAATAGGTATACGCTAATTACTTATATGTTGAATACTTTATGTTGGATGAGAGTGGACAGTTTAATCGAATTTAATTGTCTGATATTTATTTATAAATTGTTTCATGGGGAATTGCCGTCTTATTTTGATCAGTTTAAAGTGACTTGTGATAATGTAGGTACATACTTATGAAACCAGAAATAGGCAAGATATTTATGTTAATACTGCAAAAAGTAAGGTGGGATTCAATTCTGTTTTTGTTAGAGGAATGATTGCATATAATAAATTAAGTGGTGACATAAAAAATATTAATAAGTTGAAAAGTTTTAAAAGGGTGTTAAAGGAACTGTATATAAAGAAGGATGGTGGTATTTAGAGCTGATATTTTGTTGAAGTTTCCTGAACTTTCTCAACAGATTTGGTTTTTTTCCTCTATTGAGTTGTATATATGAGTTGTGCTAAATAAAGAGTTTATTATTTATTATTTTATTGCACCAAAAATCTTCCTCAGGATTTTTCTTTTGAAGAATTCTAGCAGCACTTCATCCGCTTTTGCCAGAACTGGGATAATTGGTGTTTTATATATTCGTATTTTTGTGGTACGCGACAGGCTTGGCCTGCCTAAATACTTGAAGAGTCCATAGTAACTTCTATTAGCCAACATAATCCGTCATTTTATTTATTTTGAGGTATCATTCTTCTTATTTACTGGGGTTCCGAGATAAATAAACTCTTGTACTACTTGTTGCAGTCGCCAATTGTATTTTGACCCACATCCCGCACTCTATTGTTTTTCGTAGCAGACATGAATTTGGTCTTACTTTCATTTATATGTAAGCCCATGTTTTTTGACGCGTTCTCGAGTAGTGCGAAAAATTCTTTAGAGAAATGTACAAATATGAAAATAGGATCATGAAAAATGAAAACAATCCAACTACAAGAATTGTTATTCGCAGATGACATGGTGATAGTAGCCGAATCAGCAGAAAAATTACAACACAACCTAAATGAATAGCAAAAAGAATAAACATGGAAATACATATAGCAAAAACAAAAACGATGATAATGGCAAATAAAGAAAAGAAACACAAGATAGAACTAAATGGACAGATTCTGGAACAGGTTAATAGTTATAATTATTCGGGAACCATAATAGAAAATAACGGAAAAATAGATTTTCTATTTCATTTTTTCTTGCGTTAATATTAAAGTTAGAACGAAACTGATTAAACTTTTTTATAGCAACTTTTAGCCGGCAGTACGGCTGAGTGGTGATGCACATCTCACGGCACTTGTAAAAGTTAAGCACCAGTCTGCTCGGTCAGAACTTGGTTGGGTGACCATCTGGAGAGCGGGCGTAGTGTTCTAGCCAAACTGGCTCCACTGCCTCAAGTACCTCCGCCGAATTTAAAAATGCACACACCCTCAGCGGCTCGGTGCGCCCGGCACCCCGACACTGTATAAACGGTATAAGGGGTTACAGATTATGTATGTATGTATAGCAACTTTTAGTGGACTTAATGATTACGTTATCAACTTAATTTTTTTAAATACGGTCCTGGTTTTTTATGCCAAATTTGTGAAGCCCTTTTTATTCTGAATTCAACAATGTACCATATATTATGGTTTAATTACGTTTCGACCTTTTTTTTTATCATCATCAGAAGATTTTTAAGATACGGACCTGCATTTCTCATAATTTTGTAAAAATAAGTTCATACAGTAAGTTAGGCGTTTTTAGATGCCGTTAAAATATCGAAATGCACACATAATGTCATAATTCTGATACATTAATTTAACAGTCAACCAATAACGATTAACGATAAACAACAAATAAATGAACAAAAGATAAACAGAAAGAATAACAAAACGAACACCGAAGCAATTTAATACGTATTAAATTTACAGAAGGTATTCAAAAAGGCTGCCATCATTCTCTAAGCATAAATAGCATCTTCTAACTGTAGAATCTAAAACATTATTCAGCAATACTGGCGTTATACTTTGCACGGCTTCAAGAACCAATCTTCTAAGTTCTTCTTCTGTTTCAAAGTTTGAATACCTATTAAATTATTTCGATGCTCGTTTTGTTATTCTTTCTATCTATCTTTTGTTCATTTACTTGTTGTTTATTGTTAATAGTTATTGGTTGGTTATTAAATTAATGTATCAGAATTATGAAATTATGATGTGCATTTCAATATTTTAACGGCATCTAAAAACGCCTAACTTACTGTATGAACTTATTTTTACAAAATTATGAGAAATGCAGGTCCGTATCTTAAAAATCTTCTGATGATGATCAAAAAATGCTCGAAACGTAATTAAACCATAATATGTGGTACATTGTTGAATTCAGAATAAAAAGGGCTCCACAAATTTGGCATAAAAAACCAGGACCGTATTTAAAAAAATTAAGTTGATGATGGTTTCTCGAAGACGAAACGTCGGATAAAAAATTTGATAACGTAATCATTAAGTCCACTAAAAGTTGCTATAAAAAAGTTTAATCAGTTTCGTTGTAACTTTAATATTAACGCCATTAAAAAATTAAATAGGAAATCCAAAAATTTGGTTTTTTTGAGATAATTCAGAAACGAAAAATCATATCAAGGATTTCTAGGCGTCATTGTGTTAGTCTTTTAATTGCGCAACTTTCTTCCTATTTAACCAAATTTGTATCTCTTACAATTACCGAGATCCCCATACTGGCCCTCCTTATCTTGGACACACTGTATATTAAAAACAAAATGGGGCCAAGAACTGTCTTGATTACATTCTCACAAATTTCTAAGTCGCCATTGTTTTCTAATTCTACCAACTGCACATCAAGGGCAGCTGATTCACCTGAAATATCGGTTACATCATCTTCCTCGCTTATTTCCTTGTCAATGTTTAGAAATTCGTCAGTGTCGACGTCTTCCATTTCTGGGATACTCCTATACAGTTCAGCCATTATTGATAAGGGTAAACCGTCCTCTGGTTTGAATTGATTACACTGGCGTAACTTGATACCCGCAGACTCCGCGGTCGCGGGGGCCCTGAGCCTAGTTTTCTTATTCTTTCATTCAATAAAAGCATGCAGGAAAAATGCTTGCTATTTTTATTTTTATCATAATAGGCTGCCCACGCAAAAGACAGAGTAGTTTTGAATTGCAGGCCTCTAAAATCAAGTGACATGGATTGTTTTGTAATAATATCGTGCATAGGGTAATGAAAGTGTCGAATTTCCTGCAGTCGTAACGCTGATTTGAGTTGACTAATACCGCCCGTATTGCAAAAGAATTCTATATTTTAACAACACGATCATTAAATGTTGGATTTATGGATTGTTTTGACGCCTCACGACATTAGCTGGGCCTGCATTTTGAAGTGTCCGTACAAGAGAGATTCACAGTCTAAAAATTGTCGAAAAATGGTGTCCGTGTCCATTTAAGAGAGTGTCCGTTTAACAGAGAAAATGTTATTAGTAAAGTTAATGCAAGCAAGTTGGTTTCCAACAAAATGTCCGTGTAAGAGAGGTGTCCGCTTATTAGAGGTGTCCGGTAAGGGAGATTTCACTGTACAGGGAAATACGAAATATAACTGAAATTTACTTTTTAGGTATCTAGAGCTACCATATATGACATGCTTAAGACAGGGCATTTACTAGTAACTACAGGGGTAGGTAAACATAAAAAGTCTGAATATTGGGACTTTGGAATTAAAGAAGACTTACAGTGATATGATAAAACAATACATCATTGACGAAATTTTGAGAGAAAGTGGCCATGAGATTACCTCCCTATCATTATCAGTATAATACAATATTGAAATGGCATGGGGGCAACTATTACAACAAGAATATAAAGCAGCGTCCTTCATCTAAAGATAAGGTAGCGAACTTATGGCTTGAGGCACTCTCAAAATGTGACTCAAACACTTTGCTCAATTACTGCAGACATACTGAGAAACTTATAAGTAACGACTGAAAAAATACATGGGGAACACTTTAATAGACAACGTTCTTCCTTTCATTATTTCTTTGGGTGAAGGAAGACGATTAGTAAAAACAAAGCAATGCCGAGATTCGAGATCCTTTGAGATTTATAGAAAACGTCACCAAGAAAATGAACACAAAAGAAGTTTTTTGAAACTAAACATAAACCATCTAATAGTTACTTACTCTAATAATTTGTATGAGATTTTTATTTTGAATAATTTACAATAAAGCACCATCCTCTAAACCGCAAGGTAAAACGAGGTTCCCAATTATACATACATACATAATTTACAATAAGTCATTAGAATTTCAAAGAAATTGTTGTACAAACGTAAGTTAATTTACTTATAGTTACGTATGTATTAAGGTCTAATAAATGATCTGCTACTGTCAATTACTAGTTTTCATAATAAACAAGATCATTTGAATGTGTAAGTTAATTTATTGTTACGATTTATCTTCTGGGCTATTAAAAATTATACGCTGCTTCTTGTTTTAAGCATTTATTTACAGCAATTTAATTTACCGATTTACAAAAACACAAGAACTATTAATGCGGAACATTTATTATTTATACACCAACAGGAACTATTTCTAACAACAAATACACTTTATTTATTTACATACGACTTCAACATAAATGATTTATATCGCAAGCTTCGCACACTTCAAGCTAGATTCGGACTGTCTGTTATTTCCGCTTGCGCTTATTTATATCTCGCCGAATGATTCATCCTGGAAACTTCGCGGTCTCACTCGATTATTCCAGCAACGCTGACTTGTAACGCGCATGAGTCACCGAGGTCCTTCTCGAATGGTCTGGAAGGCTGACTCATCCGTCTGCACGCAACCCGGCTCAAGGTCGTTACATTATGAAGATCATTTTACATAGGTAATCTATTTTCCTCTTGTTACTTTACGCACGGCAAGAATTTTTATACTGAATAAAAATCAAGATCAAAATACTTGTCCAGTTATTTCTTCTTCTTAAACTTTCAAAATTGATTTGGCATCATTGTTTTCTTCTGCTATGGAAATTTATAATCTAAAAACTTCAAATTTAAATCTAAAATATCTATTACTACGTTGAATAAAAAATAAAGAAAATTTAATTTTTTTAAGGTGCTCACCCTGTATATATTTCTCTGAAATTTTACCGGTTTCATTCCAGGTATATATAATGTGTATGCAAAATATCGTCTTCCTCTGACAAATATTTTTTGAGTTATACCGCCAGCAGACAGACAGACGGAATTGAAAAAAACCTGTTTTCACCATCTAGAGACCATGAAACGTGAAGATTTGAAGAAAACTCAATTTCGAAGTTTTGGGGTGAATCCAATACTTCCGTTATCGTAAAAGGAAGTAAAAAATCTGGTGTGATACACTCACACAACTTCCCTTTACAGTGATCTTATAATTAGTCAAAAATTTAATAAAAATGTAAAGTTTGAAAAAAATCGTTAGAGCCGTTTTTGAAAAAATCTAAAAAAACTAAAAAATTACAAGGGTAAACACCTACTTCCGGTTATGCGATTTTCTTCAAAAGCTTGCTGTCTCATCTACATAGTACACCAAACTTATATATGAAGTTTCAACGCCATACCTCTTTTAATTTTTGAGATATTCTGTTCACAGACAGACAGACCAATAAAAAAAAACATGTTTTTGGGATCAGGGGACTCTAAAACGTGAAGATCTGTTGAAAATTCAATTTCAAAGTTTTGGGGTGAATCCGATATGTACTACTTCCTTTATCGTAAAAGGAAGTAAAAAAACAAAAGAAACCAATTTTAGAGGTATTCAACTGGGAAATCAACTATCTCACATCAATACACATTAAAAATGTCATAAAAATGTAGTTTGAAAAAATTCGTTAGAGCCGTTTTTGAAGAGATCGAAAAAGACTAAAAAATCACAAGAGTAAACATCATACTTCCGGTTATGTGATTTTCTTAAAAAGCTTGCTGTCGCATCTAGACAGTACACAAAACTTATATATAAAGTTTTAACGCCATACGTCTTTTCGTTTTTGAGATATTCAGACACCCACACAGACATACCAATGAACAGAAACATGTTTTTTTTGGGTTCCGGGGACTCTAAAACGTGAAGATATGTTGAAAACTCAATTTCGAATTTTTGGGGTGAATCCAATACCTCCTTGGTCGTAAAAGGAAGTAAAAATACTGGGGTGGTGCTGTCTAAAGTGAGACACACTGTATGTATGAGTATAATGAAAATGTTTGTATAATTAGCAAACACGAAAAATGCTATTTATGCATGGCCCTTTGTGTTTTAAAAGCGTACTGGATAATCAAATTGAAACATGGTCACTTACCTTAATAAGCTTCGGAGATTTGTTGATATAATTTTCGAACACCCTGTAAAGTTAACGAGCTTTTCCTTCAACGACATAACCTCACTCTATGTAGCTGTCACTTTGTCAGTATTATGGACTTCTTATAGACATTGTGATCATGGTTTACAGTAAAACAAATACATTGTGCGAGGGATCTTCATTTTAAGGCTCCCTTGCATTTAGAAGTAACATGTTAGTATGAACGCATCATATTCATACCAAAGTGACTTTTTCTGGCTTATTCAAGGTAGCAGCCAGTTAACTGTATATTGCCTCAAAAGTTTGTAAATTGGAAGTTGGGCATCATCTGCAATGGATACAGGTGGAACAGATATTCTAGATCAGTACAAACATATATCGAACAAACTTAAAAAGTAATCAAATATTCAAATTTCTACAAAATATGAACTTAAAAATTTTCAGACGTTTTCTTCGGAAACCCAATGTGACGGAGGCTTGTGACTCCTTTACATCCTTAGGCCAGCATTGTGAGAATGTTGAAATGCCTTCCTATGCTGGTATGTGTTGGATTGCAGCTGCCAGATGTGAAGGGTCCCTAGGCAACATTCCTGGAGAAACGTCATGTTTAATTCGTTCTGCTAGAAATTTTATTTCAGCAGAAACCAAGAACAAAAATTTAGGATGTCAGAGTGTTGCTGATGAAAATTTGCAAGTACGACTTGGGTAGAATGCGTTTGTAAATGATTATAAAATTGCTTTTAGGCAGCTTTAAGTTGTTATTCCCATGCTCGAACTAGACTACCTGAGAATTGTCCATTAGCTACTGGAATAAACTTAGAAATAGTAGAATCTCTTAAAAAATTGGGTGTCAATAATTATAGCGAGTTGTATTTGAAGGATGCAGTGGATTTGTCGCAGAATTCTTTAGATATTAAAGTTCATTGTTTAGAGCTGTTGGCTTCGGATTGTATAGATCGAGGTTTGTTATATTCTGGACATCCACCCAGCCAAATTCAAATTGTCTTTGTAGGTGATTATACCGCTGCTTTGGATACTTTTACTGAAATAACGAATCTTCTGGAGAATCTCCCATCTAATGGTGCAAGATCTGACACATTGCGAAATTGTGAAGTGAGTCGAGTGTTTCTGTTGCTCATTTTACGACCTACACCACAAAAGTTAGCTCCGCATTTTGCCAAAATTTTGGAGAAATTTACGTGGGGTGACAAGAGCGATAAGAGCCTCAAAGGTGAGTGCTTAAAATGTATTTACAATAGATAAATGTGGGTCTTTCAGCTTGCTCTATGTCTGAGGAGTTGTTTTTACTCCTGCAATCTCTGGTGATAACTTGTCAGTCGCTTGATACAAGCAGCTTGCCTTACCTGGAAGGCAGTTTATGGCCACATCTCTCCACTGACCAAAAGAGTCTGTTGCGGAGTTTGGTACTCGTTTATTCGTGTTAGGGTTTAGTAATCTGTGAAGTACTCTTTTGTGTTGAGTATATTTTGTTTATTATATCCTGTGATTTTTATATTTTCTTTATAAGTACTCGGGAGTATATTTTGTTTATTATATCCTGTAATTTTTATATTTTCTTTATAAGTACTCGGGCTAATCGTAAGAGATCTGGTTTAATTAATAATTATTACAATCTTGTTATGTATCTCAAATAAAAACAGAAGTAATGCAACATAAGTTAATTCGTTGTTATTTTGTAGAATATAGATCTCCGAATCTTCATTGACAATTTAAATTAGACTAATATAAATTCAACAGTTTAATAAGGTTTGTTGTTTGTCAACATGCAGAAATGTGTTGTTGAAATACCAAAATATTAGCAAGATGTGAAAAAAATTATTCTTTGATAAAAAGAAGCAAATTTTTCAAATAGATTATTAATGAAAGTTGGTCATAAAGTAGATTTGATGATTGTGAGAAGTTAAAGTGATATTTATTTATAATTTTAAGGACCTTAAAGTTCTACAGCCACTGTCGAGAAATGAAAGCTGTTAATAGAAGTTTTTCTAATTGTTCATTACTTCACAAAGTTATTCTCAGTTTAATTGAAGCTTCTCATTCAAGATTCCAATTCTAATCTTCGAAACTGCATCGGTAGGTAACATTCTTATTAGGAAACATATAGGATTGGTTAAATTAGCAATTTACATGCTCATAACACGACAAACGTCAGATGTCGAATACATAACCACAATCTCTAAACTGTATTTATTAAATTTATTCTAATTAAATATAACTGTAACTGAAGATAATTTTTAACGAATTAATTAAACACAATTATTCTTCTAGGTAAAGCACTAATTGAACAGCACACGAACCAAAAGGCTTGCACCAAATTTAAACTAATTCAAATTCTATACATAAGTAAGCGTAACATAATAAAGATAACTATTCATTAGCAACTGTTTTACTGAGGGATACGCCTTCAAGTGCCGGGCCCCATAGCTCAGTGGTTAACATTCTGGCTACTGATCTTAAGAGTCGAGAGTTCAATCCCCGATCCCAGTGAAGTTTTTAAAAATAAAAAAATGCGGATGTAAACCTTTACAGAATGCCATCATTCGGAAGTGATGTAAAGCCGTGGGTCCCATGTTAATATAAATATAACTGTAACTGAAGATAATTTTTAACGAATTAATTCAACGCAATTATTCTTCTAGGTAAAGCACTAATTGAACAGCACACGAACCAAAAGGCTTGCACCAAATTTAAACTAATTCAAATGTCAGAGCATAGCCAACTAATATTTAGGTTAGCTTACGCTAATACAGCCATTACAATCACCATAAAAACATGATTCTGTAAAGCATGCCATGACAAAATGTCATTTGGCGCCACCTCTTAGTGTTATTCTGAACTTTTAATCAGGGCCTACCGCGATATTCAAATTAAAAACAAATACTGCTGAATAGGTAGATTTGAAAACTTGTCATATTTCAATCAACTATATCCTCAAATTCATATTGCCGTAGTTTGAGTCAGTAATTTTTATATAAACAGGTTCTTTCAAAGCTATTTAAAATGGTTAGAAAGTGGTTTACCTGTGGAAATCCAAACAAACCACTTTTTGAATTTCCAAGCGATATGCAGATTCGTACCAAATGGCTCAAAGCTAATTCAGGAGTGATATTGTTAACACGTTGAAGGACACTAACGCTGAGCAGCGTCCTTAATTGTATCTACCAGTATAACTGAACGCTGCACTGCATCTAATTTTCCATATAAAATAATAGTACATAATCCAGTTGTTACTGTCACCACTGGTACGTACACAGTCATATCAGTGTCACACAAACACGAGTTATTTGCCCCAAACAGCTCTCTTACAGTTATCTACCTCTTTGCTCCTACTTGTGCAGAACGCTGATAAGCATCGCAGTGTATCACAACACAACCCTATATGAAGTCGGCAACTGTCCTTCAACGTGTTAATTAATAATAAAACTAATTAAATTACCTTTATTTATAATATTTATTATTCATGTATTACATATATTTCTAAACTTATTGAACACTCTACTTTGTGTATTAACCATTTCGATGAGAATTCTCTAAAAGTACTTGACAAAAATACTTGTTTGATTAAAAACGCTACACCAACTGGAACTGTAGATAATACATATTTTTTATCACATTAATTAGAAGTACCATTATGTACATTTTTTAGCAAATTTTACCTAATTTTGAAATTAAATAAGAACAAGAACATTTACAAAAACCATTCAAAAGAAACCCAAGCTGAACTTATATCTCCAGCCCAAATTGCAGATCTGCAGTATATGTACCTACTATTCAAATGTTGACTTTAAAGCTAAAGCGGATTAGTGTTAATTATTCAAAGTTTATTAAAAATAAAACCACTTAGAATGATATACAGAAAAATTGGGGCAAATTAAATGTTTTCCGTAAAATATTCCAAGATGCTGACGATGGAGACAAAAAAGCAGAATTTCGTGCAAAAATTGTTCTTAATTATGATAGAAAAAGCTCCTCGTTAGTCAGAAGTTTCGATTCATATGTGTACAGTATGGAGATTTCGCTCTCCTAAAGGATATCAGCACTGCAGAAACTATTTAGCGAGTTTACCATCAAAAACATTGTTATGGTATCTTGGTGACTGTAATTGTTCAGATGAATTAATTAAGCAACGTTTAATGGCTAAAGTCGCCTAATTAACAGTTCCAGCAGAAAGAATTTGCTTCTTAATTATTGACAATATGTCAATTAAGGAGAAAGTGCAGTATAGCAGATCTGAAGATCGCATCTATGGTGTAGATAATACTCAATATACAACCGTTTGCAATAAACCTCAAATAGCAAACAAAATGTGTTGTTATGTTATATGTAAGTACATGGATTGTCAACAAGATACATCATTCCAGCACGATATTATTTTCATTCTTCTTTGAGAATTAATTACTTTTACTCGTTAACAATGAGAGTACTTAAGTCTTCTGACTGTGGTTTCGTTGTTCTAATTGTTGCAAATAATTTTTAGATTTAGATTTTTTGTGGTGGAATTCTAAAAAACTACATGGAACATCCTTTTCTAAAGCCTGTACATGATCTGCAAAATGGACTACCTTTTAAGTAAGCTTGTACGGTACTTAACGAAAAAGAATTTGTACTCATCAGATTTTGAAAAAATTTATATTTTACATGCTGTTCAGATTTTTTCACCCACCGCCACTGCCTCTTTAGTTTTTAAAAGCAGGACAAATTGAATTTCAAAATGTCAACAGCATCTACTGTGAAATGTTTAGAAAGCATATACGACGTTTTCCAGATTCATAATGTGTGTAATAGAACAATTTCTGCAAAAATTAGATAGCAGCACTGCACCGTTGGTTCATGTTTCTGACGAAAGACTATTGATTGGACGTAATACTTCAGAACTATATCGATCCTATGCAAAATTCTTCTGCATCTGTTGGTTTGCGAGGTTTATCCAATGAAAGACTCACGTCTTGAAATTGACTGCTAAAAGTACATCATTATACATCACATTTTTACTTCAAGAAGCTGGTTTTTACTATGTATTAACAGGTTCATTTAGTTCGGATGCAGTGGAGGCAATGATTGCACACATGCAATAGAAAGTTGCTTCAAATGGCGCAACAATGCTCGAATTGCTGGGCATGCTCTTCGTCTGCTATTACGCTGTGGTATTATGAAGACTGCCATCCTCAAAAATTGCACATTATAGTAACTTCACTAGTTCTGCAGCATTTCCAACTACATCAAGCATAACTGAAAACGAAGATGTCGAATTACCTGCACATTTAACAGTTAAAATTCAAGATCGTGCAGACTTAAATTATCAAATTCCATTTTTGTAGGTTTTACAAACATTTATTTTAAAACCGTTTATAACCTAAAAAATATCTTTAGTAAAGACAACAACCAGAACCAGATTTAGGTGCTGTATTTCACCACCTGATGGCGCAAAAACCGTACGCGTTGGCAATTGTCATAAGAACATTTTACAACAATGAAAGTGACACTTATGGAATAGCCGTGATAGCTTTGCTATATAAATTTTAGTTAGCCATGCTACAACAACTTTTGCTTGAAAGATTTTTCTGTAAGTCAAATTATTCTGAGCTATAGCAGGTTTTTACATAGAAAAGGTGCTCTTATTTAGAATAGCTGAGAGTATTAGTTTTGCTTGAAACTCGCTACTTCAGGAGCGTAATCTACTCATCGCAATATGTTTTTCCATTTAACCTTGTCAAAGCTGTAGCTCTCATAAAACGCATTTCCGTCTATATTTATATGAACTAATCTTCTTACTTTAATTTAAGCTATGCACCATTAAAACTTTCTTCGCACTTATAATCTAGTGCGGTTTCTAATCATTTAAATCCCTTTGTACCCATTGCATAAATGAGAATGGGGCCTCTAAAAAAATTAGCCCTGGGCCTCACATATCCTTAATCCGGCTCTGATAACACCCTGTATATTAAGCATTCATACTTAAAAGTGATGACTACGTTTTCTTTGTTTGCCAAGTATTTTACCTCTAATTAATATTGTATCAGTAGTTGCGAAAGCCTTCGATTTTCTGTGCACCAGTGCAATCAACGTTGTTTCAGGCACCCTTATAATTTCGACCTTGTTTAACTCAAGAAAATCATTAGCTACATCAGACCATCCCCTTGAGCCAGTCGAGCACCTTCTTTGTAAACTCAAACGCATTTGAAACCAGCAACATTTAACTTCAAGCTATTTCTATGCGCCAATTTATCGAAAGCTTATGTTTTTTTGAAACATTCTAACCCCCCCCCCCCCCCCCGCGGATCAGTTAACGAGTCTTCTATACAGCCTTCCGTAATTAAGTTGTTTCCCCGACAATTTTTACAATGAAGTACAATCAGACCTCGCCGTTCGCGGGGGTTACGTTCCAGAAGAATGCCGCGAAGCGCAAAACCGCGATGCGCAAGTAAACACATAAATAGGGTTGCCATATTTATAAAACTCCAAACCGGGACTTCTAGTAACCCTTCCCCCTCTCTCCATAAAACTTTCAATAGTTATAGTTTGATAATAGGAAATAGACGAATTATTTAAAATAAATTTTATTTATTTTTCATACACGAGGAGTTAAGTAAGTAGTTACAAAAATAAATGGAACGTCTTTTTTTATAAGTAACTAAATAAGGAACACAAAATAAAATATAGAACTCTCAACTTAATATGAACTTATAGAAGATAATAAAAAGATAACAATAATAATTTGAGAACTGTCAAAATACACAAGTTGGTAATATTTTTATTCTTCGGTATTATTATTATTAGACCACTTGTACTTTTCAGAAGATTTTGCCAATTTGTGTAACTGTGTTAACCATAACGTACTTATAAAATGCATTACAATTCATTTCAAAATTTACCATTGTTTGAAGAATAGCCTCCATCGTTGATGATTGTAGACGATTTCATTCATCTGTCCATTGGATAACCATTAGCGAAAATATTCCCTCAACGTTGGCGTTATGGGAAGGAATAGAGAAGGAATTAGATATTGTTCTGTGGAGTAGTAGTACACAGTACACAATCTAAAAATATCATGGGTTCTATCCGTGGCAGGCGTAGGTGTATCATTAACCATGGAGACTTTAAATAGTGTGTTGTAGTAAATTTCTAATTCACAGCTATTAGTTATGTTACACGTTATCACTGTAAATTAAGTTATCGATTTATGGATAAAAATTGAGTAAATTTGATATTTGATAAGTAGAGTTTAGAAAGCGGGACAAATAGCCGTCCTGGTGCCTTTTTTTGGGACATTGGTAAAAACCACCAAAAAACGGGACAATCCCGGGAAACCGGGACGTATGGCAACCCTACACATAAATGATAAAAACGGGGTTAGGTTCCATTAACTAGATTATGCATTTATACTATGCAACCTCAAAACATTTCGGCAGAGACGCTTCAGAAGACAGTAAAGCTTGAACTAAAATTCCATACGTAACATAAGTCTGCCACATGAATCTAGAGCTCGAATGCCCATTCGTTTATTCAAGTTATAATTTTACAATTTATTTCAGGTCCGATTTAGTAATAAGAGATTCAAAGGAATAGGCTCGATAAGCGTGTTTACAAGTTCGTGATAAATAATGTTATTTAGGTGTCTGCTTTATTTACTTACGGCCGGTCTTATGAAGGTCACTAACCTGACGTTAACTTTAAATCGCTGTTAAAATAAACAAAAGCTCATCAAAACTTTGGCGCTTATGACATATTATTCATTAGTAAACAAATTTTTATGCGCTTTTGTTTATTTTAACAGCGAATTAAAGTTAACGTCAGGTTAGTGGCCTTTATAAGACCGGCCGTTAGTGTGTAAAAGTTGAAACAGTTGACGCGAACGGCAAAGAAAAGAGCACAAAGTTGTCCCGCGGAAAATCAAATCAGCGAACCGCAAAGCCGCGAACGGCGAGATCTGAATGTATAATACATTTGTTGCCCTGACGATTACAATGAAATACGTGATATTTTTGCTCATCCATGGGCGGGGAGCAAACTTAATAACTAAAGAAAATATGCAAAAAAGTACTAAAAAAAGTTGTTGATTTTGGCGAATTCTATTACGAAATAAAAATAATGTACTTATTTCGGAAACACCCTGTATACATCAAATTGCAGCCTATTCTGAAAAATTGCGATGCATTCCACTTATTTTAATTTCTTGTAAATATTGTATGTTGAGACAATCACAAATCTGCTAAAATTTGAATTAGATTATCTAAAACGTGTTTTCATTAATTATTGTGAAATCGATTTAATTGTGTAGTTAGGTGTCTAAATAATCTAAATATGCAATAGTTTCATTATTAAATGTGAAATATGACTGGCAAGTAAAACATGAACGACTTAAAAAAAATGTAATCCACCTCGAACGAACTGAAACGTCGTTCAAATAACCAGTTGGAACACTTAGCACAATGCTGTTGTGGTTTTATGGACACGCATCTCAGCCCTACAGTTATGAGTCATGGGAAATAATTCGTCATGTCAACCTGGCCCGAATTATAAACGTTTATTATTTGTCATCTCCTAGAGTTTAATAGCCCCGGAACGTGAAGTGAAGCGTCTAACGACAGGTTACTCGTTCGGCGGTGCTGCGCATCCACCAAAACTTAATGGGTGAGAAAATATTTTAGTCTAGAAATAGCCTTAATATAAAATAGGTATAACGTCGCTCGTCAGAAAAATTCTCAGAATGTACAACGTTGGCTTCTTCTGTGGTTACTCGAAGAACCTATTAGCACTGATAATTTTTGATTTACATTTAAAAAAACACTTCTGAACTGAATTCAAGTGCCACTGTAAAAATCTAATAACGAACTTGACTCAATGCTACTTGCGCCACATGCGCTAGATGGAGCAACAATACAAGAACCGCAAAGTTCAAAATTAGAAATGCGCGCAGCTATTTATTACTACTAGTCGTCCAATCGGTGAAAAACGCACAGCAGTACACCGATTACTCGAATTAACATTAAATGCTGCTTCCAAGGCTATTTACACACGCCCAATGCCACTGGCAAAAAATAACCTTAAACAAAAACAAACACACGTGTATACAAGTTCTGCGTGTTCACGGATTTTGGCAGTAAAATTTGCGACTTTCTTTTCCTAATAAGGAAGATATTCGCGCTTACCTATGCAGACTGAGTCGAAGAAAGTGAACCAGAGGAAAAAGTTCAGGAAATGTCAGGGTTACTCGTTGAAAAGTTCACTTAGCGCAAGCGAACGCTTGCAAAATTGAAAGGTTCCATTATACACTCCATTGGTTTTATTAGCTGCGGCGAGCTAATGCGGAATTGTAGGTAGCAACCACACTCTTAGATGTGGATTTTTAGGAATTACAAGATATCAGTTGGCACCTACACACACCCTCGATTAGCCTATACGACTGTAAGCAATATCGATACCTTTTTAGTTTGCGATTGTAAATATTCAAACTCTCATTAATAAGTACTTTTTTATTATGATAAGCTTTTGAATAAATATACAACCCTCTGGGCACTTAGTAACCGCACATATGCACGGGTGGATGTGAAATTTGATACCACCGAGGGTGGCACTCCACTGCAAGAGCTCTGATATGATTTTTTTGAAGTGTTACTAGCGGTAGTTCGTGTGGAATACTAGAAAGGAAGAGAGAATAAGGTCTGTAATAGAAATTATTGCTTGCGTAGTCTTGTAATGGAGGTTGTGTGTGGTTCTATTATGCAGCTGAATTTTTGATCTTGCTGCATTAATTTGTACAGGGCTTTGTTATTGGTTCGATCCTCGTTGTTGGGTCGGAGCCCAGTTGGTACTGAGATACATGCGATACAGTGTACGTTATGATCATTAACCCTTGACCCAAGTGACCCACGTAGCGCACCTGGATAGCCTGGGATGTTCATTTCCCACAAATGCCTTGCGAATTTGGTCTCTGCTGGGACGGTCACTGCAGTTGCAACTCGCATTGACGTGAGTTGGTGTTCACTTGTCTGATGCGATAAGCATCCGTATTACAGGTCTTGCAGGTACACCATCGGCGGTGCACCTGATTCCTGATCGAGATATTCTACTGGAAGCTACGTGCGAGCATCTCGGGGGCTGAGAGACCCCCCCCCCCCAAATACTATCATCTCGAAGATGTACTGCTAAGGGCCGGTTGCAGAAAGCAATGTTAAGTCTGGTGTTAGCTAACGTCGCGTCAAAGTGAACAAAATCGCATCAAATTTTGTTTACTAATGTATTAGTTACCATAAGCATTTGAGATTTGATTCGTTTTTGTTCACTTTGACGCGATGTTAGCTAACACTAGACTTAACATTGCTTTCTGCAACCGGCCCTAAATGTAGTAAAGCTTGCTTGCTTTTTTTTACATGCCTGGCATCGTAATTTGGCTGTTTTGTACTTATGCGAGCGAAATGAATCGCTCGGTGACTTGTCTGACACATAATTGTTTGAAATAACGGAAAATCTACAGAATTAAAACAATTTCAAATGTAGAGATAAAGGAAAATTGTGCTGTGACAACATTTAGATAAAAGGAATAATAACCATATCAAAGCTCAGCAAAAATAGGTACAGTACGTCTAGCGAATATACAACTCCAAGTTGTGAGCGTTGCTAGCTTTAAGCGTAGCGATGTCAAACTATTGGCATCCTCTTCTGCATTACTGGTTTGCTCGCAGTAAAATGAACACGTATATATTTAAGTGTTCGTGATGCTATCTCTGTTGACTGATTTCTTCCACGGAGATCGAGAATTACCGGGTTGTCGTACCTGAAACTTGTTTTACCAGTTCATATAAAATCGACCACGGTTCTTTCTCTCGTCAACATGTAAACTACGGCGGGGCATTTTTGTTACCACTCAATGCGCTTGACACCGAATGTTTGGCGAAACTAATTATTTGCAATATTCAAAATTTGCAGTAATTACCAGTCATTAATCGACTCGTATTATTGAGTCAATTCGAAACCATTGAAACAAAATTTTAAGCGCTTGAGCTGTATATTCGCTAGACGTACTCTATTGATCATAATTGTTAATATATTAAACGTGCAACAGCTTTTTATGCCCTCCTAAACGTTTTTGTAGATGACACCGTTTTGTCATTGAGACCAATTTTCAATAATAGAATTCATCAGTAATGAGGTAGGAGTTACATATAGTTTAATACATATATTGCTGCACGTTAATCACATGTGTTTATACAACCAGTTATATATATGCAACGACATCTTTCAGTAATCGATTTATTTAATTAATCTTCTATCAAATCAATATTTATAGTTAATATAACGCGTTCCATTAAAATCGGTGGTAAATACTGACTGCCTCCTACAATTTGCAGGTAAATATCCACCATATAGCTGCACCGTTGGGAGTAATAACTTGTTTATTTATGAACATTTGGCATCTTACGGTTTTCTATATAAACCGAAGCTAATTAGTTGCTTCTGGTTCCGCACGTTCCTAGACGTAAATATGTTGAAAGCATTCATAAATTACTCAGTGCCTATCAATTATTTGCCTAACGTCGATTTATATCGGGCTAAAAATTTTAACTGGCGCCCAAAGGGGGAAATTGAAATAGGAAATATTATTTTGAAATATGATAATTAGTACATTACGTTTTCTAATATTTCCGAACTGTCGATTTTGCTTCTTCTTCTTGATGTGACGTATCCGATATCGACCATTTGCTTATTACTTATTTGGTTGTATAATACGTTTTATGTTGGAAAGGGCGAACTACTATCCGCGTGATTTTTGGGGAGACCCTTCCTAAATGAATCAATCCCAAAACAAATACTATTTAAGCTATAGGTTCACTGTCTGCTGTTTCGAGAGGGTGCTACTCACACACGCTAGAGTTCTTTAGCATATTTTGCTTAGGGTGAATTTTATTGATATAGAGGCCGTCAAGCCTTGGTGGAGGAGCGCATCGTACCTTATAATATTTTCATATTCTTTGTCTCGCCCTTTGGAATCCCTCCAGCGGCGGTACATAACGGAGGCATCTACGTTGGCAGGACTAAATGTGTTGGGTTCATTGAGGAGCGAAATTACACTCAACAGGATTGTTCGGACATTTTGTGTAGGGTTCCAGCGCTCGCAGGGCAGCTCGCCTGATTGAGGGTCGTCGACAGGCGGATGTAGTATACTAATGCATAAGTCCCCATTCTGAAACAAAAATCATTACGTATAAATATTTTCAGGAAGCAGCATAGCTAATACAGTAGGCTGTTAGATCGAACCAGCAACCTCTATTTAGAAGCATGGAAAATATAGAAGCTTTCTGAGAAATATGCTCGCACTAGAAGTTATTAAAATTTAATCGTGTCATTATTTAGTTAAACTCAACGTATCGCCTATTTTCGTACGATTCCATCACGGGTATTTACCTGCTGTCCAGTCACCTAAACCAGGGGTCGGCAACCTGCGGCCCGCGGGCCGCATGTGGCCCTTTGCAACTTTTTGCACGGCCCGCCAAAGCACCAATATAACTTTAGGAAAAATCAACAAACTTAGAGCGTAAGCGTGCCGAAATGTGGCCGGTGACAAAAATGCGCGACAAACAGAAGCATAGTGAGAAACCTATTTTACTGAGCAAGTTTAATCCTCACTCCCCAGCGAATACGACGTCTCGCTTAGCAAGTGTAGCATTCTTTCTAGTGATGGGCATAATCGGATGATTTCAATAATCGGAATGTTCCATTTCGGAATGTTTCATTTCGGAATGTTTATAAAATCGGAATATCATCCGATTATTTTACATTCCGTAAATGCAAGCAATGGAAAACAAGCGAAATAACAACAAGCGGAAGGAAGATGAAGGGCGTGCAAATTTACGATGAGAGCACTCGCCGTCGCGCCGTAAGCCCTTATCTGCGTTGGCATCTATTGTTTGGGTTTGTAGGACGGTCAGTAATAGCTATTTACGTTATTAGACCGGTAGCAACATTTTTATGGCCGCGCCAATACTTTACAGGTCAAATCGTAGGGCGAGACCTGTATGTTTGGCAAGGCCATAAGAATTCTACCGGTCGTGTATCGTATAAGATTTTTTAGGATACTGCATTGGTAACTAGCGTTTACACAGTTACAGTTACAAACGAGTCCGGTAGATAAAATTTACCGGCCTAGACCAGTAGTAGTTCTATTACTACTGGTCTAGGCCGGTAAATTTTATCTACCGGACTCGTTTGTAACTATGTAGACGCTAGTTAGCAATGCAGTATCCTAAAAAACAATTTATGAGTTTGAGTCGCACAGTGGGATATGAGGAAATAAAATATTATTTTCAAATTATTACAGTAGTTACGTTAATAGACTTTCGGAAAATGGTAGTGATATTTTAAAGTTTAATAGCACATAAAGTACATAATAGATAGTATAAAACAATACTTGAATTTGAAGTCTGTAGGTGTACTATCTAATAATTAATCTACGAAATACCATTGCCATTAGTGCCATTCACGTATCATACACGTGAGCACACGGCGCGACCCGTCGACATTCGCCAACCAGCATATAGCAGTCAAGTGAGCTAATACAACATTCCGTATTCCGTTCAGTTCAAATTGGCATTTCGTTTTCTCATTTTGTGTACCGAATAGTAAAATAATCGAATTCCGAAAGTTCCGAATTTTGTGCACCGAACAGTAAAATAATCGAATTCCGAAAAGTTCCGAAATAATAGGAACCTTCCGATTTTTTGAACAATCGGAAACTTTCCGATTATTCATTCCGGATAGGCCCATCACTAATTCTTTCATTTCGCCAGTTTGCTACTGTATGTTCATATGTGCGTTCATGTTGACAGCCGTATGCCGTTTTACTACAATATTTTATATTTTTTATATTTATATATTTTATATTTACATATTTATACATATTTAATTGGAATTGTATTTTCTTTTTTTTTCCTTTTAAGAATTGTAAATTGTTTTTCTCTAACATTATTGTTATTATAGCATGTCAATAAAAAATAAATTTTTTCTATATTTATTTTTAATAATATTTATACTCGTATATGATATAAAAGCACTATTTAAGTTACATTTGAATGTGCGGCCCGCATAAAAAAATTAATTTTGAAAATGGCCCGCCGTCCGAAAAAGGTTGCCGACCCCTGACCTAAACACAGTCCTAATGAAGCGTCTTCCGAGAAATGGAAAACTTAAGTTAATTTACTTCAACAACGACAAAAGAGAAAAATAAATTGTTATTGTTGTAGTATTTACTTTAGCACACTTTCTTCTTGTGTTTGTAAATATTTGAGTCTCTAATTTCTATCGAACCCAACGGAAAGTTATTTTAAGGAACCGAGGGTAGCTTTTAAAATCCTGAGGGTCGGCGGGCTGTTGGTGCCGATGCATGTGTGCGCTTTTATGTGAAATTTGATACCACAGAGTGGGTGGCATTCCACTGCGAAAGCTCTGACGTAATTTTTTAAGTGCCACTTGCGGTAATTATTGGATCAATAGAAAGGATGAAAGAATAAGGTCTGTAATATGTTGGATATTCTTGCTTGAATAGCTTTCCAATGGAGGTTGTATGTAGCTCGATGGTGCAGCTGAGGTGGACACTGTTTCGTTGTTGATATTGATGCATTGATCGTAGAGAGCTTTGTTGTTTAGGGAGTTGCTCATTATCATTGCTGGGTAGGTATCGCAATATAGTGCACTGTCTTACCTGGAAATAGCGGACATTCGGCAAGATGACTACTAATCCAGACCTGATAATCAGTTATTATCAGTGATACGGGAAGGTACCTGGGTAGCCTGGGATGCTCATTTCCCACAAATGCCTTGTGAAATTGATTTTCTGCGAGGCGGCAACGACAGTTGCAATTCACACTGACTTGAATTGGAGCTCATTGGTCTAGTTAGCAGCCGGTTAATGGGCTCTAGATGCGGTAAGCAATCGTTATCCACCGTAGGTATACTATGAGCTATTCTACTAGGTGCTACGTGCGCGCACTGCGGGGAGCGCAAAACCCCTACAAGTGCTATAATCACGAACATGCTGCTAAGCGGTAATTCTAGTTTACTCTTGTTGACATGCTTGGCTATGAAATTTGACTGTTGTGTGCTTGCGAGCGAGTGTGTGACAACATGAAAAAGACCGCTAATCGTCTTGCCTTCCCGGTGTCATATTTCTGACTCAGAAGCCTCAGACCAAAGCGACGCCGGCGGTACGGAATTTTTGGTAAGTCGTCAGCTTGTAAATTTATGCATGAGGACGGATTTAAATCCAGCAAAAATTAGCCCCGAACCTAAATAAATTTGCTAAGATTCAGTTGTTAATGCTTATTGGTGGACTTTGGTGTCCGATGAGGGGTATACAAGCCATGGGTTGTTTGAAATATTAATGGACTGAAGACTCTCGAGATATATCCAAAAATTAGTACATATAAGCGCATCACCATACTTAATGCAATATGGCTATGGCTACGCGAAGAAAGGCAAATCTAAGATGTCGCTTTAAAAACGGTTATGCGACTTCCTTCAAAACAAAAAGTGAATATGTCAACTTGCTACGTCAGCGGCGTTTCACCTTACTAATTTTACTAAAGAATTCTCCTTTTGGCTGCCTTTTTCAAATCACTTAATATTTACTTAGATCAGAACACTTTTGTTATTACACAGTGTATACAGGGTGCCAATTTTAACTTGTGTACTATTGGTAACTTGTTTAATTAGGTTAAATAAGAAAAGTGGCAGTATTTTTTACTAGTATTACAAATCTCAATTTTTTCTATTTATGGCACTTCCGGTTCAACATAAACTGGTGTCAATTTTCTATTTTTAAATAGAACACCCAGAATTTTTTTAAATTTTTGTATACAAAAAGCACATATGTACACATAAAAGCGAAAATAACTGATATTTCTCTTTTTTTGGAACTGTTATGATGTTCTTACCGGGTTCATCGCTTTGAAATTATTTTTGGTTCAATAAAATCTAACAATCACATTCATTGTTATTTAGATTAGGACACAAATTACAAACACATACAAGAACGTCAATATGTAGAAAATACAAATAGCTAATTATATAAACACGAAAGCCGAAATCTGATTCGAAACGTAGGCAAAGGAATCTGACCAGAGCCTTCAACAAACTCAAAGTGAACAGACCGGAATTTCTAGACGCACTTTTTATTTATAAGAGGCTTTGGGAACTGACCAAAGTCCTCGACTCGCTTAAAGTAAGTCAAGTCGGGATGCGGCGACGCAATATCCTGGAACGCCAAACTTTCTGCCCTTATAGACAGGTCGCTTATGCAATAATAAAACATTCCCTCTTCTTTGAGTACAATAGGTATTGTCAACCGGGCACGGGCTCTATTGTCGCACAAGGGTTGCTCTCACTTTCGCCTGGACGAGGTTTCACTTTTCTCGACCCAGGTATATGGACCATTGTTCGCCGAGTCGGATGACCGGCCGTTTATTGCACTTTGTACAATTGGCCCTGTCGCATTACGCAGTGGGTAAACTTACAACCCTGTAGTGTCTTTATTGCCCGAGACCCTCGCCCTGTGATAAGATGGAAATCACGCTGTTTGGATAACTGAAGTCCGACAAATCAGTTCTTGACGTAAAAAGTTCGCTTAGCGCGACGTGAACTCATCCATTTTTTGACATTAAGCGATTTCTTAAAGCACATGCACAATCGGCTACGAACACCCACAGGCTTATAGGCTCCGCTACAATATAAAAATCTCGAATGCCTTGAAACAATAAACAAGTACGTAACGCAAACTAAGTAACTACACACAATTAACTAAAAGTATAGGACTATTAACAATGAATAAAGTAATTAATATTACAAATGCTGTTCGAAATTATTTCACTGATATCATATGCACACTTCTGCTCAACAAGGAATGTTTCGGGAAAGACGACTAAGTTTTCTGCTATCGGTGTCAGATGTCACCTAAAACTTGCTCAATTTTGTTTTGGAGCATCTAGGTGTAACTTCAAAAATAAAGAAGTTACCAAAGGTGGACAAGTTAAAATTGGCACCCTGTAAGTGTCCCTATTGTTTGAGCATCGATTATGAATAATGTGTCCTGTACTGAACAAGCACGAGACGAAAGTCTCGAGAGAAATCTCGAAACGTGATGGTGCAATAATTCTACGCTAGAAAGAGGGTTCTAAATATAAAAGTGATACGCGACAGGAATTTCAACTCACGGCGAAAGAATTTACAAAATCTATTGTGAAGGGCACTCATCCTGCTTTATTGCGTTTATTGATACTCGGTTAACGCATAAATAATTGAGGCGAACCTCGTCCTTGTGAAGGCTAAGTTTAATAATTAAGTGAGCTATCAAAGGCAAACAGCAATTGTTCCTGAATCATTTACGGGAAAATCGAATGCCGACGATGACTGGTAAAAGTGCACAGTACGAAGAAATTGATTGGCTATCTACAATTTATCGGGATCGTCGAATAACAGCAAATAAATCGAGAAAGAATTTATGGCCGGTGCTATTGTTTCCTCAAGAATGTAACGACGAACTGGCCGTTTTGCGCAGTCATTGGTGGAGTTAATGGTCTAAATCAAAAATCAATTTCTACAAAAGCGTGTATGATTATTGTAGGAGTTTTTCCGATTGAGTGAGTAACTGCAGGTTTCTAACCAATGTCATTTTTTTAAGAAATCACCATACGCAATTAAATTCATTCTGCATTCTTTTTTAATTAAAACAGTTTAAGGGGTAAGTTTTACTATATTTTTCTTCCTCTTAAACCGTTCCATGCCATTCCTAGACAGGCAGATGGAAGAAAACTACATTCGCTAAACCACGAAGTTTGTTCCAAAGGGCCCGCAACAGAGATGAATGGAAAATACTGAAAATGTTATATACCAGCTGAGTTAAGTTAGTGCCATAGGATCTTAAGTTAAGTTTCCGATCTTAACTAATTGTGCCAGGTTGCTTAGCAGAAAACAAAATATTGTAGCATTTACTTTAGCGCTCTTTTACTTTATGTTTGTAAATATTGCAGTCTCTCATTTACTACTATTTTCATGATTATAACTTTATAAGCCTTTGAGTAAGTCAACAGCTGAAATATATTACGTTCTAAATATTTCTATCGAACCGAACCGAAAGTTATTTTAAGGGACTGGGCGTAAACGTTAAAACCTCGGGGCTAAGCGGTCAGTCGGTACGGGTGCATATGTGCGGATGTGAAATTTGATACCACAGGGGGTGGCATTCCACTGCAAGACGTCTTATGTGATTTTTGAAGTATTACTTGTTGTAATTACGCGGATTGATCGGATGAAATAATAAAGTCTGTAATAGATATTACTGTTTGATCAGCTTTGTAATGGACGTTGTACGTAGTTAGGGGGTGTAGCTGAGTTGATATTATACTGCATTGATTGTAAAGAGCTTTGTTGTTTGGGTCGGTGCTCATTATTTTATTGTTGAGCTAGTGCTCAATCGGTACCGCATATAGTCACTATTCTACCTGGGAATCCGGCGAAATGTCCGTTAACCCTTGACCACAAACGCAATAATTATCAGTGATCCGGAAGCGCACTTTGATGACCCACCTTGTCACGTCGATTATCTGCGGAGCGGCAACGGCAGTTGCAATTCATACTGACATCAGTTGCAGCTCATTGGTCTAGTTAAAAGTCTGCTAATCGGCGCTAGATGCAGTAAGTATCCGTTATCATAGGTCCCGAGTGGTGTAGCTTGAACAAGCGTCCACGTTCGATCAGCAGAGTTAAGCAACGCTGTCTCTGGTCAGAACTTGGATGGGAGTTCCACGGCTGCTTCTCTAGGCGCCTCGTGGTACGGCTATCACGGAAAAAAGTTGGTTCCGGCGGTCATAACAACATCATGACAGTCGTTAGTGGGGTTGGAATTCCTCATAACTGCACAGCGACGCCTATAATTGGCTTAACGGCTGTTGCCTGAGTGCGAATTAAATAAATAAATAAATAAATATGACAGGTAGATCATTGGCGGTGCACCTATAGATCATCCCTGATTAAGATATTCTATAGACGCTACGTGGGAGCGCTGGGGGGGGGGGGGCGCTAATCGCCTCCTCTCCCCGGTGTTCTGACTCACAACCCTCACACCGAAGGAGCGGTGCGGAATTTTAGGCAAGTCGCCAGCCTGTAAATTTATGCATGAGGATCGATTTGAATCCAGGAAAAATAAATTAGCCCCTAATGTCAACCGTTGTACCTACGATATCGTTAAGCAACGACAACAAAATATCGTTTTTAACAAAGGTCCTATATTACATTCTTCTGTAAATCTAACGCTTGAGCTGCTACAGACTTTACTCTTTTACAGCATTTAGTTGCATCTATTGTTCAGATATATTGGGTTTTTGCCAGGGCATTGTCCAAATAAATTGAAAATTTGCACGAGTTCATCACAGCGTACTGAAAATATAAAAGCTCCCAGTCCATTCCGGCTGAGTTTTGAGATATATTGCGTGCGATCTACATCAACCCCCACCCCCCAAGTTATAGTATTTACCCCAATAGAAAAATTAAATGTGACTCATGGGGTGACTGTAGTAATATACTTTTATATACATTTGAAATACATTCCAATTATCGTACAATTGCAAGTTTGCACGTTGCATCGTCTCCTTCAAAAGAAACAAATGCAAGCCAGAAAATGGGCAATACACTTGGTAGACATTAGTATTTTATGGAAAATTTAGCAGCGAATCACTTGTCGGCAGTTTACGCTCGTTAACTTCGACGGTGAACATTCAAAATTAGACGAACCGGCCTTGCTTGCTTCTGTATTTCGTTCAGCCTTGACAAATCATCGACCAAATAGCGTTACTGCCAGAAATCGGCCGACGTAATGGCTCGTTCTGGGTAATAATAATAATCCACGTGCATTATTTAAAAAGTAATCGATTAAGTAACGGGTTCACCGAAATTGGAATCGCTCTCCAAGTGCGACCGACCAACTTGTCGATGGCCTCATGGAATCTTCTAATGAATGGAATTAATAAAGGATTATCCCAAAAATAACTCCATCCCCAGCGTCGATTTCCATACACACGTGCGGTCGGTCACGTCTGGAATTTATTAATGTAGAAGGCAACAATAGGACGATGACTGCATACTTATCGAATTTAAGAAATCAGTTATCATAACGTGACATCAGGATGCTGTGCGTAGGAAAGATGCGCAGATTTCCTTGGCCATGGTCAAATGGCGTGTGCGCTACCACTATTTTAAAAAGAACTTACAATTAATGCTTCGTTGTGCCGTGTTCACGAATTGTACATATGTAAAAACTTTCTTTAATTATTTACGGGAATAGTTAATTAAGCCGTTGTTCCTTTGGAACAAGCCAAGAGAGGAAATCTAACATTCTCGACAAAGAGGTAGAAAATAGAAATAATGGGTTGTTGATGTTGATGACAATGGGTAGTTCAAAAATAGCGAAAACATGTACGCACGGCTCGTAAACTCTTTTGATTACATCTTAAAAATCTGGATGATTTTCTTGGAACACATATAATCAAATATAATTAAACGAAAGAGAGCGCGACAAGTGGAATAACAATAGGACATGGTGATACCTCAAGAGGAAAATCTACACGCACAAAACAGCTAATGTCCTGCCGAAGCTGTAACTGAGAAAAACAACTTTCTTTGTACTTTTTGATATCTCGAGTTTTGGAGAAAGCCCGTTACAAATCGTTTTGGTTACAACAGTCAAGATAAGGCAGAATAACATACACATGCTAATATTGCTAAGCAGTTGTTTACGTAATTTTGCATAAATAAAAAAATTTAAACAAAGTGTGTATTCCTACTGTCTTTCTCTACTTGCAATGTGAGGTCATCTGCTTCGTTTATCTTTGTTCCTGGTATTGCTTGTGATAAACCTCATTTCTTGGCCTTTTTTATTTCCTACTATCCAAACTGAATTAAGGTAAAATGCAATATAAGTTAATATGAACTTAAAATATCTTCTTACAAAAGGGCAGTGATCTTAAGAGTGAGAGAAACTTTGGCACAAAATAACAAATGACAGCGGGATTGAACCGTGTCATTATTGAGGTCGAAGAACTTAACGTTTCGCCCACTTCCGTAAGGGGTTTCATCAGGAGGAAAAGCAAAAATGCACGGTAACTCAACATGTAAACCACGCCAGAGGCGAAACTTTTTGGCACAACGTTTATTACGCAGATAGGTAGGTATTTTGCAGTACTTTTCCTAAATCGGAATTCTACAAACGCATTAAATGTTTTCCATGTTTCGAACTGAATTGTAAATAAAGAAGTTACACAAGAAACCGTTTTTAACGTGTTTAATAAAAATGCAAAAAAAACAACTTTTGCTAAATCGAATAACTGTCGATGAGTGTAAACATCTTAATTTTACTAATAATACTAATACTAATAAACAGTCACAGGAAACACTTCGTAATGTGTATTAATTCGCAAAGAAAGAAAAAATCGCAGTCGTGCGCGTGTAATGTGATTTCTACTTTTCTAGTCAGACGCCATACCCGCTCGGCTAAGAATTCTTTGTAGAGGACATACTTATGTATTACGAAGGGCACGGTGACGATAAGATCGCGGACGAAGTTAGTCCGATCAGTGACGATAAAAATATGACACACGCAACCAGGCTCAACACACGTATTTATAAGGCAAGATGGATCCATTCATTACGGTTCGTTAACCTTTTTTATCTATACAGTATCAAAGGTTATTCATACAATATGAGAAAGAATTATTTTATAAGTAAAACATTAATATTTCTGTTAGGGTAAAAATATTTGATAATTTGAAGGTGAATTATTGTAAAATGTACAGGTGTAAACAATGCACCGTGTCAAAGAATATGTGCTGGTTAGGAATAAACTTGCAATCGAGGGCACAACGTTCGGGGCTCTTGCAATGGCGCGATGTTTGAGTGGAAAAGTGGGCTGTTTTGCGTAGTTGTTGGCGTATATGCGATTATACGAACCAGTGGCGTATAAAGAAGGACCCAGAGGGTCCAAGCCCTACCCGAAGCTTTTAATACGAAAAATAGTATGTTCAAAATAGTAATTAATTCATACCGCACTAATTAATTTTCCCAAATAGTCGAACATGTCTACCTTTTAAATTTTTTTTGGTTTCAATTAGTTTAATTTTATTGAGAACTTGATTAGTTTCGTTTAGGAAAAAGTTCAAAATAGTTGATACTCGGGTTGTTTTTCTTTCGAGTTAAGAAAACCTATTTTCCAAGTAAGTATTTTCGCAGATTGAAATTGTAACTTCTCATTTAAAACCATGACTTTGACAAATTCAAAATTTTAGCCCGCGGCGCCTTTACAAAACTAGCTGTTAGTCACAAATATTGACGCCCCCCTAAATAAATTGCCATATACACCTCTGGTGCGAATCAATAGTTAATTAATATGTTATGTTGCAACAATGCGATGCGGTTTGCGAGCGCTGCCACGCGTACCCTTCGTAAATTAGATGGTAGCGACTGAAGAATGCATGTGCTACGTAATTGCATCATGTTGGTACCTACTTTTTTTCAAATGACAGCAGATGATGCGTTAATAGGTTCTTGTTCGTGCTTGATACTAATGTGTATTATAACTGGAGCGGGAGGAATCTCGCAGAGACATGTTGTTCCGCTTAGTGGAGCCCGCGGAGGCATGTTGTTCCGCAGTTGGCAGCAGCCGAGCGGATTCTCAGTAAGTGCTTTACTGTTAGTAGTTAGCCTAGCAGGTTACTAATGGGCAGTACTAGCGAAAAGTACCGACAGCTAATTCAGCCCGGTGAAGGTGTTAAGGGGTTGTTATTGATGATTGGTGCAAAGAGAGTATTGTCGTCGGAAGGACGAAGGGACCAGTGGGAGAGGGACACCCCCCTCTGGATACAATTTTTATTATCGATGAGATTTGGAGGTCAGTATTATGTGCTTTTACATTTAACAGCATGTAACTTGCACTGTTTGCATTCCGCCGCACATTGTGGTAATGGGCGAGTTGCATCCACCACTTTGACACATTGTAAATGTATCAGCATTTGAATTTTTACAACACAAAAAGCGCCTAACATTTCCTTGTATAAAAATCCCATGCTGACAATAAGAATAATTAGTACTATATAGTTTTTTTTCCTTCACAGCATTAGTTCGAGGTTGACTAGTATGTATTTCCATGTCACAGCCACTAGGTTTATCCATATTTCGAGGCATTATAAGTTGAAACTTCTCCATTTATTGTATTTTAACCATGTTGCACTTTGTGTTTGTAGCATGATAAAATTACGAAAAAAGAGGAGTTATAGTAGGCATACGTATATTACACTCGAGGTAATTACATATAACCTTTTTCGCGTGACTAGAAATGCTCCCGTTTGTCTGATGATATAACCGATATGGTTTTTTAAACTCTCATTATTGAAAACATTACTTTGTTTCTTCAAACAATTTTATTATTTCACTCATTTCTAGTATTGCAAGTATTTACATGATGTTACAAAGTTTTACAACATTAATCTGAATAATAAGCACGTTTCGCCACTTTTGATATTGTAGCATTACAGTATTGTTTTCAGCTGCTGGCATCAGTGAGCTTGTTTTATTGTGACAATCGAACTTATTGGATCTATAATTTTATAGCTCTCTCGCGATGGTTCACTTGTCCAGGCCTCAATCATATCAATAAAACGTTTCATCCAAAATTCAGTACATGCCGGGAAATGATTCTCTTGGGTTTCCCTCAATGCGTCGTATATTTTTTTGTTGCGTTATCAACGGGTGACGTCACACAAGATTTGTAGACTTGCTTTATTACAACAACCGTTAGGTGTTCTGTATTCTGGAAGGGTAAAGTTTAATCTCTCAAATATGTGTTATACAACTACACACGTACTAGTGCGTATACGACTTGCATTGTAATTAGCACGTGGTAGCACGAATACGACAGGATGGTTACAATGTAAGTAAGAGGTACAACTACGTTTCATGTTCAAAATTCGCAACTGGAATATTAACAGGACATCGTTGGCTTTAAGTTAACCCATAATAACTAGAGCAAAAAAAGGGATTAGTTCTGATTTATCCACGATCCAGTTTAGATCATTACTATTGTTTGCGCTAGCTACTAGTATTAGCAATCGTCAACCGTGCTTGGTGCAGTTGCAAACTATATTTTTGAAGATCACGATGATACCCCCAATTTCGCTGCGTAGCACAGAATTGAGAAAAGGACGTGGAGTCGGGGACCTTCATTGAAGTCGTAGTTGGCATGTATCAGCCTCGTTAGTGCGTTGCCCTTTGCGGGCCTTTGTTGCGCCAAGATCGTTCACCAGAGACTTACAAAACAAAGAGCGCCAGACAGCAACGGCCCCCTGGCGTGAAACAAGTTTCGAATTTTCTGGGAAAGGAGATTAGTATCGACAGGTGCTGGGGACATTCGGGATTTGACGTGGGTGATCTTGGCGCGGATGGCTCCTAACTTCGTTTTAGTAGATGTGGGATATATTTTACAATTTAGAGGAACGTACTTCCTTTCGGAAATGCTGCCTCGTTTTTCAGCTGTAGAAGATATACGCGACTCGATATGAAAAGTGAAACAGTTTTTATCATGCATGTCATTTATGGCATGTAGGCTTTCATGGCACAATTGATTAATACGTATCGATGTTTTCATTAGCATAATAAAACGTATAGTAAAGTATTACATGTCTAAGATAATGCGCCGTGATTTCTGTAAACCTTGTAGAAGCCATTCTGGGCCAATGTCTATTTTAATAAATGTTTGTACTAGGAACGTGTACTCTCCATTGTTAAACATTGTTTTGAGTTCAAAGATTAGAATCAGAAAAACACAAAAAGAAAAGTAATACATACGAAACTAAAACATTGTAGAGACAAAATGATTCATATTAGCTTTGTACATTAATAAAGACTGAGACAAACATCTAACAAACTTGTTATTCGCTCATAAGGTTTCTAACCAACAGGCTGATGATGACGTCTCAACATTTGTAAATATTTAATGGGTATTTATTAAATACGATCTTCCTAATCGATTTGAGCACCCTGTTTATAAAAAGAAGACACTAACTGATCTAATCAGTCACGTCAATTAACTGTTTACGACTTTGATTGCATTCCAATTCAATAACTCAACCCGTAATGTTTACTCAAAGCGATTATATATAGCGTGCACATCAAGGTTTATATTATTTTCATACAACCTTACTAATCTATTTGAAAAATATTCACAGTTGTTTGTGTTCAAAGCTATTCAGAATGCTTTATTTTCGTGTCATTGTCCCCCTCCCTTTTCTAATAGCACGAAGAAAAAATTTCCACAGTTATTAACTGAACATGTATCAATAGTGTGTGAAGTTTTATTTCAAAGGAAAATGAAGAAAGTAACTTATCCAAACAGTATGTCGATACGTTCCTCCTTATTTGATCGTAGTTTTTCAAAAAAATCGCGAGTAAATAAAGTCAATTAGAAAAAGACCATGTCGACTTTAGCCCCATTCGAGTTGATGGTTAGGTATTATATCAATATCATTTTGTGGCAATAAAAATATATCGATTTTCTTCAACATGTTGGTGTATAACCTATAAAGTCTTATATAGTGTACTGCAATCACGGTACGCCCCCCTTTTCTTTTTTTTCAAAATGTCAGTAATAGTATTGAAGGGTACCTTCGTATCAATATGGTTCCACAAAATCCATTTTGAAAAACTTTGCTTAATCATAAATCATATAGGTAATTTAGTATTTTCGCCCTGATTTCGATTTTTCTAGCATTACATGGGTCGAACGAATAAATAGGAAGTCATGGCACACGAATTAAAAATAAAAATTTAATTTTAAGAAGTTTTGACTCTTGGTGGCATCATTACATTTAGAAAATTATTCAGAATTCAAAAATGCAATAATATACAGAGCGTTCCATTTGATAATCAAAATCAATCACTTTCGCTAAAACCGGAAGTGTAAAAAAATACGTATATGTTAAAAAGTGACGTTTAGTACATACGATGTGCTATGTACTGATAAAATTTATCATTTATCACTAAAGTTTCGATTATTTTCCAGAAATTAATTATGGAAGATTCATTGCATCTATTTCTTCTTCCACACACATACTCTACACAAACATGCACACAGGGTGCTCGAAAATTAACTGTGTTATTAAGGGACTAGACAACAAAGTAATAAAACAAAATCTTTGTTACTTTTTTATATAAAAGCTAGTGGAATTGACAACGTTTAATTACAAGTAGATTAGGCTACATTGTCTACATGCATATATGGCTTAATTAAAATAACTTATGTGCCACTTATTAAAGCAATCGCTGTTGCATGAATTTTCACAATTTTTACACACTTTTTGAATGTTCAATCTTTGGACCCAATATTCAAAAATATATCTAACAAAGAATCGTTTTATTATTTTTTCCTACTTCCACCTTTTATCTACCAAGTATCTCTTAATAATATAACATGAGTTTCCAGAAATGTGGGTGAGTCTTGACAAATCTTTTATACGCAGCACAGCACGCTATCTATGTCTTATCGTATAACTGTTAGGAGTAATTGTAAGTATGGGAATGAATAATTGACAAAACCGTTTTTAGAATTCTGAGTTTTGTGCGGGAACCATTAAGAAATTCCAAAAATAGCGGTGTAGATGTTAATTAAGTTCAACTTATATTCAAGTGACTAAGTCCCGTGACCTCATTTACTGTTCTTTATTTCCTAAAAGACAGTAGACGCAGTTAAAATATGATATACAGCGTGTTCCATAATTCGAGGTTTATAGCTTAAGGGCGTGTTATCGACCTCATTTAGAGCTGAAATTGTTTCATAAACATATCCGAAAAGACGTCGTTTCGAGATACAGGGTGTCCAAATAAAAAAATCTATAGAATCTCATGCGTCAAATTTTTCATACTTTAATAAGCGGCATTTATTTCCAAAATTTTAAAAATCCATAGAATAGTTTTTCAGCATCCTGTATCGTGAAAATCATGCATTTTTGGAAGTATTAATTAAACAATTTCAACTTCAGTAACAAACCATTTAAGCTATTGACCTCGAGTAATGAAACACCCTTAATAGTGTGGTATCGGAATATTTGCCGCAAAAGAATTGTATCGCAATATTTTTAATCATCGAAAACTAAAATAAAACGTTGGTAAAAAACTTCAACAACATCAAATAATTTATTTTACATGTGATAATATTTCTCAACTAAACTTGAACACAACTTTAGCCTCCCTCGTAACCATTTTGATTAAACAGAACACAATCAAAGTGATAAACAGATAAACATATCTATTTACAAACATTACAGGTATATGACTATTTAAAAAATACATATTGTGGCACATTTCTTATATATAAACAGACTGATGTGGGTGTGTGTGTCACGTTTTTATCGTCATCAAGCGGGCTTACATTCTTATGTCGTCACCCTCTTCTTCATCACACAACAATAAGCCTGTGTGTTATTCATTATGTAACATTCCTGGCCGAACGATAACGGCGCTTAATTAAAAATCAGTTTGCCTTTGCGAGCGTTAGTTCCATCTTGGCGACTGCGATATTTTTTCTCTTTCGCGAATTAACAATTCGCATTCGTTCCGTTGGACTGTTTCAGTCTTATCAGAAATGCAACTGGTATAAATCACCCCACGAAAAGGGCTAAAGGATGAAGCGCCCAAAAACTTCGGCTGAAGAGAAAATTGTCATATGCCAGCAGGAGGTTCGCTTGAAAACACAATGTGAAGAGGGTCGTGAGTGATTTGACAACCTCCATTGACGCAGTGTCAGTAGGTGGGGCAGTTAACGCAAGTACTGAAAATGAACACGCCCTGCAAGAATTCCCATCTCGCTAGACGGACGGTTACCTAGAGAGGGTCAAAACCATAGAACTCTCAAAGACACAATGACTTCGTTGGCGCAATCGGAAGAATAAAACAAGGCCTGACCACCTGAGTACACGGGGGCGGGGGGACATGAATTCTTCCGCTGACGCAATAGAACAGTAAATATAAACACAATCGGGTGCAAGAACCGAAGCATTCTTTACGTAGTCGTCCACCGAGCTCTTAACATGACACGATTTCACTGTTAGCACGCCAGTTATTAATCGCGCACCGTATTTATTTGTGCACTGATTTGTATATATGGAAATTGCATTAAATTTTATTAGTGTTGATGTTATAAAAAAATCCCCATCTATAATTAGACCTTGCTTCATTCTTCTGATTTCTCCAATGGAGTCACTGTGTCTTCTAGGGTTCTATGGTGTTGACCCTCTCTAGGTAACCGTCCGCATATTTGAGTTCGCTCGATGCTACAGCGCAGTCCGTGAATGCCAGACTCTGATTGGTCCGTGGTGCGCCGCGCAATGCTTGGTCAATGCCTCGTTTTCCTTTATGTAGGTAATTCTGTAGGCAATAAGTAAAATGATTGTTCAATAGATCTAATACCTGCTTTTGTCTACACTCGGACTAGCTCTGATACTTACCTACTGTCAACACCTAATTGCAACTTAAAATTGAGTAACATTCCAAAAATAATATGAACTTAATACAATTGAAAACAAAATATAGGTTATAACAAAAATAAATTTTCATAGATCTTTTGAAATACATCAACACAAACTGCAGCAGCTTTGCAAGAAAATAATATAAGCAGCGACTCCAACAAGTATTAAAAGATGACGAAATTCAAAATAACAAATAAGTATAACTACTTATTTATTGTTTCATACAATTCAGCTTAAGTAGTTTCTGAATAGGATGATTTCTTAACACCAAAACAGGGTAAATCTTGTCTGTTCATCTATAAATAGATAGATATTTATTGGTGCTAATATGCAACAAGTGCACTTACGTAAGTCAAAAAAAAAAAAGATTACAATAAAATTAAAACTAATAAGAATCATCGGTTCAAATTCAAACGTCATTCAAGAAGGACACGAAGTTGGCGACCAATCAGAGCCCGGCATTCCCGGTCCGCGCTGTGGCATCGAGCGAACTCAAATATGCTAACCGTCCGTCTGGTGAAATGGGAATCCCTGTAGCGCGTGTTCGACGCTCCTGAAGCATCAGAATTATGCAAAGCGTGTTAATTTTTAATCGTTGCGTTAACTGCCACGTGTACAGACACTGCATCAGCGGAGGTTGTCAATCACTCGCGGCCTCAGTATGCTTATTATTGTTAGTCTTTACCGGAAGTTTTTATGCGCTTCATCCTTCAACCCCTTTCGGTTGGGTTATTTATTGCCGCTGTACATAACTACGAACTGACCATACGTTATTTGCATAAAAAGCTAGCATTATTTTATTCATTAGAGTTCACATTAGCAAGAGAGGTAGATAAAATGCCATGGTAATGTTATCTCAAAGTGTTGTTTTGTTTTGTAACACTTGAACATTATTCTGATAAACTATTGGCTGCAGCTTAGTAATTTTATTACTATCACATCAAATTATTTTTTCCTTCGCAAGGAGGTTGCATTCAATACTACGGTAATTTTCAAATGAAAAATATGTTGATATTGTCTATGCTGGCAACAGTTCGGCAGCACAACACATTAGAGAAGTCATCTCCACAGAATGATTAGTAATAGTTATGAAGGTAGCAATGCAAGATATGTGGTTGGTTGAGAAATTATTCACAAAACCATAAATAATCAAGGAGTTCTTGATTTATTGCAAGGGAATCCGACATTAACCTTGTGAGGAATTGTATTACTAATATACCGGAACAGGCAGCGATAAGGTTTGTTTAATATCAGAGAAATACGCATTGTTCTCTTATAATCGGCTATTTCATATTGGCAAGTTTTGGTGAATAGCGAAAACAATGTCTTCCACTATGGGTTTGGGCCGATGACTAAAAGCTTAATTTTCATTGCTATTTCAAAATGCTTTTGATTTAATGCAGAGTTACGTTTGTTATTGCTGATTTTCATAGTACAAAATAACAATAATTTTATGACCACAATTTATAATATGTATTAAAACCTAAGCTAGCAACTACATGCAACCGTCGCTATGGCAATCTGTGGTTCAAAGATAGGTTTAAAGTAAAATCGTTAGTAAAAAACTAGCCGTTATCAAAGCAAGTTTCGGTTCGTTGCTAACAATGGACATCAATAGTACACCGCCTGGTCAATGGCACTGATTACCTTTTGTAGTTAACAGTTAATTTGGTTATTAGTTTACTTGGGCCGTGTGATATCCTTTATGCATGATAATCAAAGCGGGTTTTAAATTACGATATTCAGAAAAGCTTACAAATTATAGATATGATATCAAATAGATTGCGTACCGGTATTTATTTATATTTGGACATGCTCCAGCGCGTATATCGAACATCAAACTTATCTCTAAAAGATGAAATGACATTCTGGAATGTGCTTCTTAAGTCGCTGCCCAAATGACAGAAATGAAATATCACCGTTGCTCCCAACTGTTCAAGTGCCAGACTTTCAGTTACGTAATGAACTACAAAAGATATATTTAAGGGTTGAGTTGCTGAGCACCTCTTACCAGATTAAGGCAACAACGCTAGTTTTTTTCCTCGCTATTCCATATAGTACCTATTACACAATCTGTTTGGTTCCTACTGCGAATTGTTGCAGTTTTAAATGTCAATTGGTCTTAAATTATATCACTGTGCATATTGTTGACGATTCTGCTGCGCCAGGGACTTAGAACTATATTTATCTAAAGCTGGACAGACTGCTTTAGTTACGCATAGAAATCGATCATTGTGCCACAAACATGTATGCATCGAGAGATCAAAAAAAACTGTTCCTCAGCAGGCTGTGGAATGAAAAGTCACGTCTTTACTTGTGTCAGCTGGAATCCACTACATAAAATCGTTGATCTCTTTGTATCTTGGTTCGCTAGCTCCTCCGACGATACTGGACTGATTAAGTTGTATGATGGCTTAAAATGTTGCTAATTGTTAAACTTAGATCATAGGCCGGTTTTTATTTTCAAAAAAGGTTTTAATTAAATTGGCAAATTAGCAAAACTCCGCTGATTGATTATATACCACTACAGCAGCGAGAAGTTTTACAAAGTTTTGTAGCTCAGTGGTAGAATGTTCACCTGTCACACGGGCGGCCCGGGTTCGATTCCCGGCCGGTGCATCTTTTTTAAATTTATATTAATGAATCTCTTCTAAATTTGCGAACCGAAGCGTAACTCGGGTGATTCACTAGTTAAATAAAAATGAAACGTCATTTTTAGGAGCAAAAATCTTTTAACAATCTGCCAGCTTCGTAGAGAAATTGACAACTAATTATTATCCGACACAAGTAAAGACGTGACTTTTCATTCCACAGCCTGCTGAGGAACAGTTTTTTTTTGGATCTCTCGATACAAGAATATGTAGCAAAACGACAACGTTGGGATTAATAATTGATATTATATTGTAACAGTAGAAACATGACAGACCACGAAGCGTTTGAAACAGACTAATGGAACATTCGACATCTGGTGGCAAAGCGCACTACTGAGCGAATTATGCATCTTGAAACAAATTTTGTAGCTACACTCC
>OW679200.1:11060584-11354250 GCA_940337035.1 Agriotes lineatus
ACACTTGAAGTGAAAACGACCCTAGGGTGATTTTCAATCACTATGGAAACTACCTAATTAAATTTCAGTAGTATCCTATCACAAGTTGGTGGCACTGTAAATCTAAGTCAAATTCGAGGTTAGCAGGTTAGCTTTTCCGTCAGTCTGTGTCAAAACTGACGCAAAAGCTAACCTGATAACCTCAAATTTGACATAGACTTACAGTGCCACCAACATAATATTATTATAATGAAGTGTCAAATTAATTGGTCAGAAAATGGCTAATTTATTTAAGAACTTATCTTTCCGAATTCACCGCGGCCAGTGATAAATCCTTATAATTTTGACAAATAATATCCCTCAAGTGCGTTGCCTTTAAGAAATAACCCTCGGCTTCGCCTCGGGTTATTTCTAGGCAAGCACTTTCGGGTTGTTATTTGTCAAAATTATTGCGGGTGATTATCACCGCCCTTGGTAAATTATAGCTGAGAATAACATTTTCTGATAAATGGATAATAAAACAGTTTTCCATGTGTTCAAGTTTATTTATTTTTGAAACCTTAAGCACCCCATCATTCAAAGTTTGGTTTTCGCTCTAGCTACTAATCTATGTTTGCACACGTTGCTTGCTATTCTCTATTATTTTCCCTATACTTTTCGTAAAGCTGATTTTCCATACCATCAAGGAAAATACACAAACGCCATTTCAATAATTTTATAAAAAATAATTCGTATATCCTAGAACTCATTCTTAGCACATGTCCAAACGGATTGCAAATATATTTTTCTATTTTCAGAAGTGTTTTTTTTCTATATTATCTATTTAAAAAGAGCATTGGGGCAAAAACAAGAAGACTTATTAAAATTTGACAATTTTACTGTGCATTCCTCGCAGAAACAACGTCAATCTCAAGCTAGGGATAAAAATACACCCCAGTAAATACGCGACAGCCGTAAAAGGTTAATAAGGAGAATGTTGTTCTTAGCACTAGAGGTTTCTATAGACCGCAATTAATTAGAAATCGGTCTATTTCCATTTGCAACGTGCTGGAAAAGGCGTCGATTTTTTTTATAATTTCGAGTTACACTTCAAATTTCGGTTAATGATTGAGCTCGTCACAACTTTATTTTGTTCAAATTTAAGTCAACCTCAAAAAACTTCGTCAGAGAAAATAAATCTATCAGCACTTCCTAAACACAGGACTAAACGCGCGTCGTTATCATTAATTACCCTATAAATACACGACTCTGTCTTTTTGGAACTATTTCGATTAACTGCGTTTAGTGGCGAACGTGTTAGATTTAGAAGTTTACTCGATTCTGTGCTCAAGTTTACACTATGAGATCCTTTGGGACCTCCAACAATTTGAACATCTAAGGGTGTGCAAGAGAGATGTGCCAAGCGGAACATAAACTTGTCAACGCTTTGTAAATAACAGGATCGTCAGAAGTAGTGCTTGGCTATAGTTTTGACGTACTGGAGTATCTTAGAAACTTGGGCAAACAAACTTTAAACCTGACGGAAGTAACTGTATTTTTTAACAGTAACACTGAGTATGCAAATAACTATTTTATCCTTCACTCCCCTAGTGAACTATAAAACTTTAACAAAATCTATTACTTTTACTTCCTATTGTAATAGTTAATGGCCAAATTCTAACGGTTTTCAATAATTACTGTTTCTTTTATTGGTTTTGCATAAATTTGCTATTTATGACTTACATTCTCCCAAAGATTACAACGTGGCGCAGCCAAGTTATAACTCTCCATTATGAACTTAACTTGGCGTCTTCCTAAGACTCGATTGCCGCAAATTAGTGGCAAGAGTCATCGCTAATTGAACTTCCCTAATCCCATCCGCTACTCACAATCTAAATGCAAAGCAACCGATTCGGCTGTTGAAACGCAGCACAATCGGCATTCGCAGATTTCAGTTTCCGTTGTGGTTTGGCTATAGGTCAGCCGGTGGTGCAATATTCGAAAGGTGCATTTGGCCGATTAAAATGTAAATGTGTTGTTTTGCAAGCCCATTTGCATGGTTTCAGATTGATTAGCAGATAACGAGAATGGACCGGCGTTAGTTGGTCGAACCGATCACAAAGTTGGACGAACTGGTATTCGGAACTCGGAAGCTTTTCCTCATTCAGGTGTACGGAGGAAGCGGAAGCGACAAGATCAAGCTCTTAAAATACGTCGTTACTGCGTTTGGAATTGAAGGTATCATTGAAACATCGCATAAATCAGTGCCTCTGCTTATATATGTCATGACTCAAATTTCGATCTAAATTAGTATTAAATGTGGGTCGTGTAACAAAATTGTTTTCATAAGTTATTACTAGTTACTACAGTGTCAAATCATAACATAAATAAAAACAATATTAAGAAGTAGTAAAACTATCTTTCAGTGATGACTGAAGAAATCTTCAAATTAGACAAAAATTCTCAGGAAGATATTCTAGAAGTAGTATTAAAGTACATCAGTTATGTATCTTGGCAATGTGGTGGTTTACTACATAATCATATCAATATACTGAAATCTGTTGGTACATACGAATTTGAACAACAGTAGCATAGGATGAAATAATATATAACTAATATATAACTATGTATTCCACGTTTTACACACGTCACCCAAATTATACTCGAAAAGCAGATCAAAACACGATTTTCCCCATCTCTGTCTAGATCTCAAAAACGTTAATCTCGATCTCAAACTCGAAAATTCTGGAACGTCGATTCCGGATCTCGAACATGAGAATCTCAAATAGGCATCGAATTTAATGTATGTGGGTATCGAATTGAGGCAATTGCAACTGCGCAACGCCCAAAATAATCACGTGTGCTCTGTGTATTAACATTCTGGGTTTCCCCTGGCTATAATTATGGCACAATACTTGAAACGACAAAGAAATGGAGCTGGCTCAGAGGTAAAACTTCTGATCCTGCTCCTGAATTTGTAGGTTCGATTCACACAGACTCCAACGACTACAAAAAATCGAGCACCAGGTCCACTGCGATTCCCCAATCCGGAATCCGACTTTGGAAACCGTAAGGTCTTAAGGTCTAACAATTTTTTCCAAGAGCAGAGGCTGATTCTGCTACGTTTTTATGCGAGTTTTAAAAATAATATTAAAAAATTGGCGACATCGAGAACTTGGTTAATCTCGCCTCGAATATTCGAGATTGAAGAATGTCAAACTCTATCTCGAATTTCGAGACGAGAAAAGACGAGATCGATAATTATCTCGCGTCGATGCGGCGCTATCACTAACTGTGGGCGGTTTTGGCGTAAAATTTTAACCATTAATTCAATTTGGGTGGATTCCTGCAAAATTTCCTCAATTTCCTGTCCGAGAAAATGCGTAACTTTAATTTATAAGCGCATCGTAAGAACCGCAATTTGCTGAGCCTCAACTTTTGTGCTAACAAAGCTGACCATGAAGAACTAGGAAATCATCGGCACAGTTTACCTTGACGTCAGCGTTTAAATAAAGGCACGTCTTCGTCTTGAGCTGAGCTCAGACAAAGGTGTTTAATTTAAAGAGCCCCTCATGTCAGTGACAGTGCAGATGTAATGGGCAGGGACAGGTGCATTTCGTTGCACCGGCATGTGCTGCGAAGCCCAGATCCGCAACCTCTCCTAGACTTGAGTTTCCTTGCCAGATGGTTCGCAACAATCCCCTTTCATTCGGCGGCAGCAGTCATTAATTGAAGCAGGATAGTTTTTAGTTTTTTTTTAAATGACACAAACAGAATAGAAAAATATATGAACGCAAAACCGCTGTTATCGTTAAACGTTGATGTAGAGTAGACTCTCGTAAAGAAGAACAAATTAGTTTAGTAAAAAAATATGTCAGTGGCATTTGTTTTGGTATTTATGTTAAGCATTTCGCTAACCTTGCTCGGCTGTACTTATCTGCCGAGCTTGCGAGGCAGATAACCCGTCCAGCCTCGCCACATCTATAATATAATTTTCCTTAATGTGTGTCTGTGGCACAAAATAAAATCTCACGTTCCGGCTTCACAGATGTTTATATTTGTTTAGGTTTTGTTTTTCTTATCTTAGCGCTCGGCTCGGAGCTTGATCTTTCGCGTATCCTATTTCACGTGCGCGCCGATTCAAGACTCGCAGCGCGTAGCGCGCGGTTTGCTTGTAAAATATAACTTTTGCTCCTAATAACATAATATACTATTATCCAACACCTCCTAGTTATAAGACTATTACTAGATCGATTTTAGACCTCTAAAATGGTCCATAACCCACTAGTGAGATACAAACTATGTAACTCACTGCAGGTTAAGTTTTGCGTCAGCCTGTGTCAAATAAGAAACAAAACCTAACCTACTGCCCTCAAATTTGACATTTTACAATTTTGACACTATGACTATGCACGGTTGTCAATACAAAATGTATGTTGTTTTAGATATTTATTGAGTAGTTAGATAAAATTTTGTATGACATGCACGTGTTGTCACAAATAATTTACTGGAGAAATTACCCCTCTCGGCCTGCGATTCGAGGGCTGAACTTTTTTCGTGGATTATTTGTAATATAACACGCTTATACCATAATAACTATTATCTACTTTGATGTCGCAATATGGTTATTATAACACCGAAAACAGTGTTACAATAGAGTCCATTATATCACTATTTTTGTATTATTTTCCCATGAAAAACATTGCAAAAGCCTACTTTTATTAAATGTCAAAATTCAAAGTTTTTGACTATTTTTACGCAAAGTAGATCAAATAGTATATTATATACTCGTTTCATGAGAGGCGTTGCAGCACTCGTTTCATTGGAGCACTCGTGATATAATAGGCCATGTCATTTAACTAGTATAATATACTATTGTATAGAACAACATGTAAACTGGATAAAGAAAAATTTCCTCATTTAGACAACTGTAAAAGAACATTTACATGCTTTTTGTAACAATGATTCATTAACAGTTATTGTCGTAAAAAGTTTTTTGAAAAATCAAAAATAAAAATCTATCCCATATGATGCCGACTTTTTGGCGGTCACTGTATAACATATAGATAGATAGAGTGTCATCAAATATTATCGAAATGATCCAAGGTTCTATTTTTCTATTGTTTTGAAACCTAGAGATTGCACCATGTCAACTGAATCGAACTTGAACAAATCGCACAAAGCAACACCGTTGTTATGGTATCGGACCATCAGTAACGAACAATTCAAAATGGCTTACTATACGTATACAAGAATTTCCAACAAAAACATGCTATTCGTAATTTGAAAAAGTATTCAAATACATTCTACGTACTAAGAATACTGTATTCAAATACTCAATGACGTGAATACTGCCCAACTCTGCTGTTGGTCAATATTAGTAAAATTCTCTCCTTGGGGACGAAATTTAATATGGTGAATATGAATATGAATTGTTTAGTTATATTATAACGGTTGGTTTTTAAAATTACTAAATGGGTCCATTTTCACAAAAATAGTCATCACATCGTTCCAATCACGACTTAAAGAAGCAGTTCCTGTTGCTGCGTTAGATCAAAACACGCCGATTACAGAGTCGGGTTGTCGTCGAGTTTTCCTGGCTTCCCATCACAACTAAAACACATTTGAGCCGCTGGTTGATGACGGTGCGAATTGGCACTGAATGGTATATCGTCCGAACAATTCTGTTATTACCACTAATTAATTTCTTCCAATCCCATTGTTCGAAGAGGTTGCATACGCTTTCGAAAAATAAACACCGTTATTGTTGTTATTATGGGAAATCTAGGAAGGCTGTCCATTGTACATTGTTGCTAATTATTTTGGTGCCCGTCTGCAGCTGGAAATTTCGAGCTGATCTTTCGCTGTTTACCATCGTTGTAGAGCGATGCGAATTACGAGCACTTTCCATTTTATTACCCTAATTATTGGTTGCAGTTCGCAAGCTATTTTTGAATAGTTAGTCGCTGATATGGAACAGATTGGTCCATAATTTTAGGCAAGCTTCCTACTAACGATAGGCTTGATCGGAAACGAATGAAAACCTTATTCACAATTTTACATGCATTCGCTATCTCTAACTCTTCCAATCTTCCAAAGCAAGTTAAAAACCAGCCCGCTCTCGCAGCTTTCATAATTTTATCGGGCATTGTATTCTAGCTGCAGAATAATTTCGAACAATTGAATTTAATATTTTCTCAGTTACTTAACGGTAGGCAAAACATTGACTTCCTTTTTGAACTTAATGACAAATATTTCCCACTCAGACTGTGGTATAAATCCATCATCTAAAAACTAACCCATGACAAGGACAGTATCAAAGTGTTTTGAACAACCCCTACTGCCGTCTCTTAAGAAAATTTTGAAGAGAACCCCACAATTCGAATTGTTGGACAAACTGCTGTTCAATTTGCAAGTAAATTTTCACTATTGTGAATAGCAGCTTCTTGTAAACGCTTTGTGGGCACATATGCAATAAATTTATGGTCGTTAATAAAATAAAATGTATTGCAACAATATTTAGCGCGCTTTTAACCACTAAATAGCCTGATATGATAATCTGCAGTACATTTAAAAATAGAATGAAGCTTCTAACAGATGTATTGTTCAAGCTTGTTTATTATCTGCTGCTGAATTGATAATGACAAATATCAAGGTAAAATATGCTTTAAAATACACCTACTTATAAACAAAGTTTAGATTCGAAGGTGTTTTATTTTTAGACCAGTTTAATTAATGATGCGAACATGAATGGCTATTGATGTATTGATTCCCAACATTTTTATTGCCTATTACAAAACTGCTGCATTAATATAAGAATAAGAATACATTTATTATTTTATTATTTTATTACTCACAAAAATCGCACTATTATAATAACCATTGCTTGTTTTCTATCATATATGACGCGATAAGCATTGCTTCAACTGATTTGTTACATCATGCTCTTACATTTATTTTGCATCACTGGTTAGGAAAGGTGTCTTCTTAATGCGGCCGATTTAACACGCAATATACTTCTACAACTAGACCATTTTCGTTACTTAAGCTCATTCTCAAAGAACCACATTAGATCGTTTAATTGATTTGTCCAGTTTGTCTTAATTGGAAAAAATGTTTAAAGGTTTTTAATCGATGTGAAAGTTCAGGACAACTTTTAGCAACGCAGAATTGTAAATTAAAAGAGGGAGAAAAAAAGAGAAAGTTTGCCAAACCTTGTAGGCAGTAATTGGGAAACGTCAGTCACGATGTCGTAGCTTCTTACCTGCAACAAAAACAAAAATAATCAATTAATTTTAATCGCCTTCCGACATGCAACAGAATTAAAAGTTAAAAGCTATTATTCGAGCAGCACGTACAATATTTACATTCGTGGTAAAATTCCTGAACATGCATTTCATGATTGCATTGAAAATTACATATTTGACATTCTTTGGCAGTTTCGTGCGTATACATGTTTTGAGTGGATATAGGTAGTTCCACTAACGGCATAGTTTTCAAGTTTCAGAAATCGGCCACTCTTTACCTGTTTACTTGTACTTATACAAATACAGTTGCAAATATATTAATGCTGACGTGAGTTTACTCAAGTAAAGCCTATTCTAACCCTATCTAACTTAATTAGTAATTAACCTAACCTAATCTTCAAGCGAACGCAATTAGAGAATAAAATACAAAGTAAATTAATAAAAGCGATTTTAAGATTCCAAACAACAAGTACAAATGGTAGAAACAACCATAGTAACGCTAACGCGACTGCTGATGTGGTGTCTGTTCCGTCGAAATTTAGCACGCTTTTAACTGCTTAGTTTCCCATGCTTCACAGACAATGATTCAGCTGTTTGCAAGACACTAGAGTCCCGAAAATCGACATTGTTCGAGGTATTATGAATTCTGTAAGATGTTTACATAGCCTGATACAACTTCTTTCTTTTAGAATTAGTCCACCAAGAAATGCAGGTGGATTAGATAAAGCAAAGAAAAGGCTTATTTCATATTCTCACATAAAAAGAAAGTTAATGAGTACGAACACTAAATAAGAAAATCAACCGATGAAACAAATATGAAAAAAAGGGCAATAATGATAAAAAGAATTCGTCTAAATATATTTTCCCGATGTCGATCGTGTAAGTCAGTGATACAGCCTTAGTAACAAAACGTGTAAGTCGGCGATTATATTTGTTTGCTGCTTTCCCTTGACAAGGGAACTTAATATTATTATTAGTGTCATTATTATTAAGTTCCTAGGATAATAAAATTAACAACGCAAGATGCAGACTTAAACGTTTTGTTTATAATTGCAAGTGTTTATGTGACATGTGACACTCCCAGGTAACACGACTCACGAAAATTAATTCTGGTGACAGGTGACAAACCGCGGCTTTGCCTTGGCTTGTACTTGCCTACCTCAAATGTTAATAGGTCCTTACATTCCTTGTTACTTAAATAGCTATTTCTCGCTGTCGATCATGTAAGTCAATATTACAGCTTTAGTAACACAACGTGTTTGCTGCTTTCCCTTGTCAACGGAACTTAATAATAAAATTAACAGCGCAAGATGCAGACTTAAACGTTTTCTTTATAATTACAAGTGTTTATGTGACATGTGACACTCACAGGTAACACGACTCACGAACATTAATGCTGGTGGCAGGTGACAAACCAAACGATTTTTAAAACATCTATGAAATTTCGATAAGTAGTGGGAAAAATATAATAAGATAACTCGGAATGTATCGCCTATTAACATTTTCGGCAGGCAACAAGCCGCGGCTTTGCCTTGGCTTGTACTTGCCTACCTCAAATGTTAATAGGTCCCACATTCCTTGTTGCTTAAATAGCTATAAAGAAAACTGCAACGCATACACACCAGAATTAGAGAATTTAGGACGGGAACGCAAGAACTGGACTTAAGTAACAGAAACGTAAATCAAATCAATAATTCTCTAATAGCAAGTTACCAACCAGTACTATTATAGTATACAGTTACAGCAAGAAAAGCGGAGCATAGTAAAATATGAAGAAATAAATAAGACAGTAAAAAAGAACACATCAATGTACGATCGAAATGAATATGAATTCGATAAAGAAATGAAAATAAGACCAGCGGCCATAAAAAAAATCAAAACAAAAGTTGTCAACTGCAAATTCCAAAGAAATTTAATATAGCAAGTCCAAGCAGCACGAAAAAATACAAATATCCGCGCATGAACGAAATACTAACTGGAGTGGTAAAGAGCGGTTCATGACAGAACCAAGACAATAACAACAATATCATAATCGAGCACGTAGAGATAGAAACGATCCAGGAAAATACATATCTATAGGTCGGTTAACTAAACCGGATAAATAACCCCTGACAACAGAATCGAAAGAAGTATAAAATTGTATTGGTCAGCATTTGGCAAGCACCATCTGATTTTAAAGAAGAAAATATTCGCTAGAAAATCAAAATCATGGATGTTCCTTTTTCAAATGGATATGGGCGGGCATACAAAGAGACAAATGGACGACAGATGCAATAAAGAAATTCAGTATTGAAGACCATGGATTGGAAATAAAACTAGCGGACGCCTACAAATACGCGAGGATAGATGACAGAAAAATCACAGAAAATCGAGAAAGATAGAAATACTCAAGAGAAGCTATATACATAACTGGATGAAAGGGGATACAGGTTACAGAATATAGATTGAGACGCGGTGAAAATTGGAACTAATGTTAGAATCTAGTAATTCCCAAGCTTCGTATTGGTAACATTTTTACATCTATCATATTGACATTAAATTGTTAACCTTATTTAAGCTAAATGACACAATAAATCAGATGCGTACGCAATATTGCGGTATGGTGTATTATCAGTTTTTGAATGTTAAAAGAATTGCGGAGATAATGGTGTTAAGTTGAACAACCATAGGCTCTGCTAAACCTTCTATCCCGGCAACAGCAATTTCCACACTTTAAAACACAAATAATCTGTCATATGACGTTAGTCACTGCACAAACAAAATCCGTCTACCCACCGTTACTGATTAGGTACTTGTCATTTAAAATGTAACCAAACTTTGTATGTTTGACAACTTTCCACATATTGCCAATTCACAGCGTCTTTCATGACCTACCTTGAGAGTCAATCTAGTTTCTGTGATCTGTAGTTACTTCCATCTTTCCCAATTTAAGGTTGTCCTGGTTTTGTAAGGTTTTAGGTCGTCGTGCTAACGTTGTTCTGGCCTTCCAATGCTTTTATTTTTTCTCCAAGATCTCCTTCTTGTGATTTATCGCTTCATCTGCCATTAGGCCTGACAACATGGAGCAGCCAATTCCGTTTTAAAGAATTTATTGCATCTTATCTAGTTGTTGCTTTGGCGATCCTTCATATAACCATTGCTCTTTTCTAAACCTGTACGTACCCACGTCTCAGCACCGTATGTTGTATCAGACGGTATTCTTTGGCTGTACGTTTTTAGTTGGAGTTGTAAGTTCGTTGTCAGAAAGCGCTTTGGTTTTTCATAAGCGGCCCAGCACAGTCTAGTTCTTCTTATCATTTCGATTTGTTTTCTCGATGTGGCTCTTCTAACATTTTTTAGCCAAATTACTAATACCATGAGTTTTGTCCTAGAACATTTAGAGCTTTGTTCTTCCAATCTATCCGTTTGCATACATCTTCCAAAGTTAGGGTGAGAACTTGAGAAGTTTAGAACACAAAAAATGCCACGTACAAGATGGTGTGGGAGCTAAACGTCATCATCACAGCACTACAATCCATAGAAGAAAAGAGAATGGAACAAACAGGACTAAGTTCGTACAGAGAAAGAGGAAGTTGATATGAAGCAGGAGATATGTCTATGTATCTTTGATGTACGCGTGCATCTTCAATGCTCTTCTTACTATCTGGTATTTGATTGTATGAAATGATCGTCTAAAATCTATAATTTTTTCTCACAGTGATGTAGTATTTTCTATAACCATTCTTATTGGATGTGCATATCGACTGCTCAAGTCTATAGTTCTCGAGATCTCCGGGTCTCATTCTTTGTATATGGAAATGTATATTCTATTATCCCTCTGGAGTCGTTCATCTGATAAGCATCTATTGCATAAGATTTTGTGTTTTCTACCAGGGCTATAACTTACTATTTTAACATTGTAACGCCACTTATGGCAATTAGGTAGTTCTCATTCATTTTGAGCTAAGCCCAGATAGTCTGTAGATTTCGATTCATGATGCAAGTTTGAAAAGCATGACGTCCGTCGTTACGAAGAGCTGACACTGCGATGGAATTCGCTTTTATGGCGTTACGCAACGCGGGAGGGGATTAACGAAGCCGTGAGCTGTAAATCTGGCTTTTTGATCAGCAGTCGAGTATTGCCATTCCAGCGAACATGTAACGTCCTCGCCTCCGCAAGCTGCTGTGAGGCGGCTTGTTTTTTTTATCGAAGTTTATCGGGAGTTGGTTCTTTGTGTCGACATGAAGATTGCCGCAAGTGGTAACGCAGTTTTGATTTGTGACTTTGGTGTTTTTTGCGAGCATAACAATACTGGCTGCAGGGCAGTTCGATTTATTTCGGATTTATTACATTAGCAATTGGGAATTTCCGTATTTTACCATCTCGACTATCGTCGGTACCTCAAATATCTATTTTATATCAGATAAGAATACCACGCATCTGCGTGGTGTTCCATCGAGCTAGGAACTTCTGTACCGTCTGCCACTTTATGTTGCATCTCCACCTAGGCATCTTCTCGTCGCTTATGATCATCCCCAGTTGACGTGGCAATAATGTCTTTCTTCTCGATTGTTTCACGTGTACTACCCACCACCGTACATATCTGGCTAGCAAACTGCTGGATACTGCCTTTTTTCCTCCATTTCGGCGATATTAATAGTATATTACATACCGAGGTGGGAAGTATTTCATTACTGTCGAGAGATTAGGTAGTTTACCGAGACGCGTAGCGTCGAGGTTAACTTTATCTCGAGACAGGGATGAAACTTTCCACCGTGGTATGTATACTATTTTATTTGCAATCATCTAATTTTAAAAATAACTACAATTGAATTCTGAATAATAGATAGCTTGATGTAGCTAATATTTTTGTTATCATGAAAACAACCCACTCAATGTTTTGTTACCATGGAAACACCCCACTCTTCAGGTATGTAATATTTTTTGGGGTATGTAATAATTTCCTGGCTAGTTTCAAATAATCATCTAGTTCCCAGCTGTTGTCATGTCATGAAATTGACACATTACAATGTGATTGCGAATAAAATGTATTTCAGTGCATGTTGTGGAAATTGTGTGTTTCATATCGTCAATTTATCGTCCGTTTTGAAGAGCTTGCAAGCTTAGATTTCGGTATTTGATAGTATTATGTTGTAAGGGAGACGTGCAAACTACCTCGGTGGTGCAGTGGAAAGGGCGCCAGGTTTGCAATAAGTAAGTCGCCAGTTCGAATCCATGGATAGGCGGAACTTTTTCCGCAGTCCACTGGATCGGTACTGAGCTCGGTGACCATTCGAAGTTGGGCTACAATTAACGTCGCCCTTTTCTGACGACTGGTCTATGAGGTAGAGTAACAAGACTACACACAAAACATATACAGATGACTTAGATGTAGTACAATAGCTTTTTCAGGGTTACAGACATCGTGAAGACCTGGAGTTTAATTTTAACATTGAAGTAGCAAACAAACCCATTTCAGGTACTAAATCATTGTTACGGGTTGTTGTTTTTTTATTAAGTACCATTTTTTCGCTGTAAAAATTGATGCCCACTTGTGGGAATTTGTTTTCTTGCGTTTAGTACCAATTTGAGCCGTAACAGCATCACAGGTAATATGTCGTCGTTCCCAGTTGGATTTTCATTTCGAATTTGGTTTAGTACTCTCTGAATTTCTGCGACACCGATATCTGGCGTATTTTTAGGGTTGACGTTAATCACTATGCCCACGACTTTATTTTCCTGTTCGCATTCTGAATTTTATTTTGATGACATAAAGCTTTGCCGTAAAATGTTTATAATGTTTTTTTTCTTGTTTTTCTCTTATATGTTTCAGCAAACAAGTTTTCTTCTGGTTTTGGTAGTTTATCGGGTTTTTTGTTCCCATTTGGCAAACTATCCATAATTATCCTTGTTATTCTGCCATTTACTGTATATATTATGGTTCATATTTTGATATTTGTTGTCTATATATATGTGCTTTGTTTAATACAAAACCTGCACCCATTCAAGTTTGAGTCATACTTTTGATTTTTATAATATTAGTAAAATCAGGTAACCTTCCGAATTTATTTAGCATCTAATAAATGCCTAATTAGCGATAGGAGTTACAAAGGTATATTTTCGAACACGGTAGCTACACGATTCGTAAGTTGAAACGTTTAATTTATTCCAATGTCCAGCTAATTTGCATTAAGTAACATTTCGATGTTTGCTTTACAGTACTGCAATTACAAGTACAACCTAGAACCAACAACCCACTATTACTTGTTGGGTACAAACGAACTTTAAAAATGTAAATATTAAAAAACGGCCTTAATTAACTTTCGGAGACGTTAATAGCCATTTACTCCGTAAACGTGTGTTTTTACGAATTTAAGCACGATGGTATCGAGTGCTGCTCAAGGGCTCAAAAGGTCGCATTTGGCGAATTGTTGAACGTTTACCGACACGCCATGATTTTATCTGATGCATATTTGGAATGACACAGAATCAGGTGTAACATTTCGTGTTGGACCCGATAAAAATACGCGGACTACTTTGCCCATAAGTTATGCGAGTGTACTTATACATAATACATGGCGCATTAAAAATTCTTAAGTTTGTCACGCCAAATCCACGGTGAGTTTCGGGGTGTAACTGTAAACGGGTAAATTAAAACAGAAGCTTGGATATCAACATTTTGCTCTTCTTAGCACTGCAAAGGCTGATATAAATGCAATTTGCTCTCAAACCAACTCAGAAAGTGATAATTAGATAGAAGATTCGTAGCTGGCTGGTGCAGCAGGAAAGTTTGTCATTCACCATGCCTAGGAATATGCAGGCAGGACGTGTCAGAGGTTAAAATAAGCATACGAGCGCTGTTTGAAGTCGCTTGTACCGTTTCGAACTCAGCAACTAATGAGTTTATTAGCGTGCTCTACGTAAGCTGTTGGTGCAATAATTAGTACTAATGTTCGTAACTGCCACATTCTGACCTACAAAACAAAGCCTGACGGCTTCAGCATCGTGCATGGGCAGAAAGGAAAACTGGAAACGCTCCTGATAAGGTTGTGTTGTTTGGGTTTGCGATAAACTATGGGTCGATAAACGTATTACACACTCAAATAATAACGCTGCTTGGTACACAAACAGCAGGTACGCATAGCGTTTAGTGTTTTCTAGCAGGTGATAAAGCGCGATAAAGCCCTGTAGAATGTCTAAGCAGGATGTGGAATTAATGCTTCAACCATATGACGCATAACGAGAGATAAAACTGCTGCAGAGAACATAGGAAGCTACTCCTGAGCATTCGTGTAAATGTAAATTTTGAAAGTCCCCAGAGGAGAATCCGGAAAGATCGACCTTTTGTCGCGCCTTGTATCGGATGAAGTAAGACTGAGTGAAACTCTAAGGATAGCCAGAATTCCCAGCCATGATGCGTGCAACCGCACAAAAATGCAAATCAACCGCAGCGTTTAGATGTTAGATTCACACGTTGTAACAAGATCGCCGTTAGGTGCATGAAGCTGTTGCACACTTTCACATGCTCAGCTACTGTGGCTCTTGTCTGGTTTCAATGTGTTTGTTGACACAATTAATTTTTCGATATCAATAAAACATTGTAAAAATGAGAAACTATACTAATGTCTCAATATCAATAATAGTCAACAATCAACATGCAACGCCTGTTAGCTTAAGAAGAGGTCTGGTATTAGCAAGACGAAGCTACGGCGCAAACTAATAGAACAAGCATGAACATTTGTTCTAGTATCTCGACGTTGTTGGAACGCACTCAAATACATTTCCGGGAAGAATTAATGCTCTTATGATTTTATATGTGAAAATTCTAGAACAGTACAAAATATCGAAAAAATATTCATATGATAAAGCTTCTCTATAAATATTTCAATGTGAGCATGCAGCACGAGGCCGTATCAGAAAAAATTAACATAGAAACAAGACTTATATAGGAATGCAATTTATCACCTATGATCTGTCACGTAACGATTTACTGGCTTACTATGAAAACAATGAAGAATGAAAAAAGGTTAACTTGAGAGTTTGGACCAAAATTGGAAAACCTACAACACATAGAACTATGTGCGCTTATTAACAGGAAAGTTATAGTATATGCAAGAAAAGGTAAATATAATAATTATAACCAAACAGATTTTAAAAATAAAAATTAGCAGTGACAACGTTACGTTGACCAGTATACAACATAAGCAAATAAAAACGAGGCTTAAATATGACATTTAGGGAGTCCTATCGAATAAAAATGAAGATGTTAACAGGACACCGACAGACTGTAACGGGCTTGACCTTAAAACGCGTCAATGTGTTTTGTGAATTTCGCACCAAGACGCATACACTTGTCGCGAGTGAATGTGAATGTCAGGCGATCTAAGATTTGAAGCTAGACAAAAGCGGAGTTCCTCTATTTGCCAGGGAAATCCGATGGCGAAGAGAAGCGATGACATATTCGGTTAGCTAGACAGAGGTATGAAGTCCTGTAGGCATTGCAAGCCGAAAAAGAAAGTGGCCGCGTCATCGAGTGATACAACATGAAAATCATAGCTGGACCGAGATGCGGAAGCCCAGGTCCAGGAATTATGCAACCGGAATTCGTCAATCATCACTGAAAGTGGATGATTTAATACCATATTTGGTTATTTTAGAGGAGCCATCGAAGCAGAAGTCGCGTAATTTATTTTGAGTCAAGAGGCATTAGCGCACGCTTTCTTGTGTTCGGTGCGCACTAGGTTTGAGCATCTGCGCAGTAAAAACAGTTGTCGGATATGTGCCTTAATTATGTTCAGTATAAATTCGTAGTAGAAACATCTTTTTGTACGAGAATGGACATTTTTTCATTATATAAATGCGTAGTCGAAACAGTTTTTTAGAGCGCGATTTAATATTATTCTGCGTATAAATCCAGGGCAGAACTAGCCACTCTCTTCATGGTCTAGTATTTAACAGGACACATATCTGTCATTAGAACGAGGGCTTTCCATATGCAGAAATGAGGCAAATAAACTTAGAAATATCTCATTGCTATTAAGCTAGCTGGCTATAAGAGTGGGCAAAATTAATTTATAAAAGTGTAGGGGTTACGGGCCGACGTGTTACAATTAGACACCACACCGGTGCAGCTCGAACCGCAGTATAACTGCAAACTGCAGTGTTGCAAATTTACCCCCGATGAAGGAACTCTTTAAAGATCCATTACAAGCTGAATAGAAAGAGCACAAGATAAGTTGAATAAACTTAAAAAAATCTGGCGGTATCGACAAATGAAAAAAGTACAAAGATACAAATACGAATGTGCATAAACGTTTGTTAACATAATATCTAACAACGAAGTACGACAATGCAGAGCAAGAACCAATCGAAAATACAATAAAATGAAGAAGTTGCAATGAATGCCACAGTATTAGGGAACCAAAGCAATATATAAATTATACAAAAGCAGAAGCGAAGATATTGCCAGGAAAGAAGAAGAATAATCATTTAATCACTGAAAATTTAATAAAATACCTCCAACGAGACATTTAAGGTGTGTACGTAACATTTTTCACATTAGAACCAATAGTGCGGAGTGTGGAAATATAGCCGTAAGGATAATCCGATTTTTCATTTTTTTCTTGCAATTTTGCTACACTTTGTAGCACTTAAAAACCGATGCACAAATAAGCACGACTCGAGATTATTTTGCATCTAAGGAAGAAGATATGGAATAATAGCTTATAACAGGAACCAGTAAGGATAGAGCGACAATTTTTCTTTATTCTGTTTTGCCTTTGATTGCGAGTCTTCTAGAACCGAACTATGTTTAGAGTTTTAAGCCTCCTCCACTGGAATGAAAATCAGAAAGGAAAAGCAGGTATGCTGTTCGAAGGATTTGTTTTCCTGCAATAAAGAATTGGGCAATTTTTCGCCATCCTTTAATGCTTTCACACGAACTGAGGATTGGTAACTCATCTAAATATAGGCCCTCCAGTGCGTATGCTAATTGGAGAAATTAATGCTAATCATACATTTATTTGTACGCTTTTAGTACATATAAAGTTCTTTTATTAAATGTTATCAGAAACACGCCGATTTTTAGAAAGCAAATGACAACTTGGAAACGACCGTTAACGTTATTTAATTAAGAATTAAGAAACTGAGTTACAAAAAAGCAAGCTATTAATCTGGGATTGCACGTAAATTACAGAACTTTTACCACGCCCGATTGTTATCGGAATGATAATGAATTTCAGCAAAGTCATTTACGTATTAGCTGAACCTATTCTCCAAATAAAGCAAAAGAGAGTAGTAGAAAACCATTTCCTGCAAGAACAGGGTATAATGATTATTGTTGGGCATACCAGCAGCAAAAACTGAACAAACGCCCATTTCTCGCTGCTTTCACCGATTTCACCTCTTGCAACGGCCTATTTGCAATTTCAGATCCAGCAAACAGTTCTCCAGCTTCTGCAGCGTTAAAGCCATGATCGTCCCATGCATTTTGTATGACCCAGCAAAGCAACCGATGTGTAAAATACGCAGGCGGTGGCTTAAGGTTCCCATGCGTGCACTTCAGCACCGGAAAGCCAAAACGGATGTGATCGTCTCGGTTTGCTGGTTCCTGAATTGCGGGCACAAACCCAGACAATGGAACTGATGCAGGACACCCACCTCCTTCATTTGTACCTGTTCAAGATTGTGTGCTCAGGACGCCCTCGGCCCTAACACGAATTTTACGCCGCGGGCTAATTCCATTGTATTTCTGTTTTCTTAAAATTAGTGACTCAGGTAACCTTGCTACGATAAAACAATGGGCCGGTCGATGAGTAACTGGGGCTGGGAGAAGTTACGAAACACCTGCGAGAATATGAAAAATGCTTTAAAAATCCGATTATACAGTCTTTCTCATTAGATTAAGAATTTTCTTGTTTACTTTGAAAAATCAACAGCTGTCAGACTCAGAAGCCAGCATAGTACATAGTATAGTTTTTATTATTCTATGTGTACTTCTCAAATACAACAAAAAATAAATGGCTTTCCTCAAAACTTCCCTTGCAAGTGGAAGTTGTGACACAATGTTGAAAAATCAAGGAAATTAGAGATAAACATATTTTAACGTTCCTAATAATACCGAAACAATAAAAGGAAACACTTGGCAATGGGAATTACATCAATTTTCACATAAAAAACATTGCAGACGGTGGGATTTGAATTCAGAGCGATTTCAATGCTTGGCAGCAGCCCGGGCGCAACCCGTCTATTGGTCCCGTTCGGTCCATTTTTGTCTCTCTTACAACATTTACCTCACATTGTCTCTGTTGGGTCCCATATTCGTCAAAGGTAAAGCCTGAGCTATTTGAAATTTATTACTTTTATCTATTCCTCAGTCAAATCACAAATAGATATTTGATTTTTTAAGGTGCTCACCCTGTATATAGTTGTCCAAAAGCATATTCGGTTTGGAGCCAGCATGCAAAATATTGACAAATAGTTTTTGAGCTATGCCGCAAACAGACGGACAGACTTTAGTCCTGTTACAGCAGTCAGCATAGTGAACGAAAACCGCTAAAATAAATTTTCTGGTCCTCCACGTTGGGAGGTTGAGAGCCATGGATTAGCACCCCATTCCTTATACCGTGTGTCCACAGGAGGACGCACCATAGGGATAACCAAATAGCATAGAAAGATCGGCTAATGCTGTGATCTCCGGCACGCTAAAACGTTGTTTTCTGGCTTCTACCCGCCACTATATGAAACAATATTGTTATAAATGGTACAAGAAAAGGGACGGTGGTCATAGCACTGGTTGATATTTATATTCTATTAGCATTATCTTATATCTGCCGGGGTCGGTAGCTCAGTGGTAAGCATCCTGGCTACTGATCGTAGGGTCGCGAGTTCGATTCCCGGTCCCGGTAAGGTTTTCAAAAATAAAAAAAATGCAGATGAAAGCCTCTACAGAATGCCATCATTCGGAAGTGATGTAAAACCGTGGGTCCCATGTTACTACGATGTGTAGCATGTAAAAGATCCCTTGCTAGGGTTGGAACTCCTTAGTCTCGGCAAAATTCTAAGTAGGACTTTGACCATATGACCATAGCAGTCGGTGTCTAAGGTACCTGGTACTCTGCATGCCTAGACCTTGTCCATTAACAAACAAACAAACAAAATCTTATATCTATGGTGCGTACTCCTGTGGACACACGGTATATTCAAAGCAGTACAGGAGTCATTGACAGCACAGAACATGTGCGAATCCATAAAATTCTTTATTCACTAGACTGCTAAGGAAGCTGTAGGCGAAGTTGATATTATTTCTTGCAAAGGGAAAAATTTACACGTACCAAAATGACAGACGACAAAAACAGTAAAATTTGAAAGAAAATATCGAGAACTTCTAGCAAAACGCAGCTGCTTGGAGAAAATAATAATAATATTTGTCTTTATTTCCCAAACAAAAAAATACATGTTTCTTAATAGCTAGATTTAAATGAGGCGAAGTTTAGCCACTTAACTTCATACGCAAACGTTTCGGAGTGTCCTGAACTTAGCCTGAAATAGTACATTACGCTAGACCCAAACTTATTTGGCCTACCGCCCCCTTTTCAGAAAAAAAAATTACTCAGCGCCCCCTGGAAACCTACATTCTTTAAGCGAACAAACAGAAAGATATTGTAGTGGTAGCTTCTTGAGACTGATAATTATCTATACGAGTATTTTTAGGTAGGAAATTATTTTGAAAGAATAAATTAATTAGCAATTAAAAAGTACAAGGAAGGATTTATACAATAAAAGTACAACATAAATATTTGAGAATTGGTTAATGAATGATACATTAGATACAGTTACTGTTAAATTGCGAATAGTTTATTAAAAAGGTTCCAGCATATAAGTTGATTTAGTTGGGATAGTGGTTTGGTAACATCAGAGCTTAGATTTTAATTTGTAGGTATTAACTGACAATCGGAATACCTAAAGTGAAAGCCAAACTCAAATGATTATCTGAAAAAGTCAATTATGAAATGTTATAATAAAATATACCATATAGAAATTTTGTGTAGATTATTATTGCTAGAGAAAATGGTATTTTTAAAATACACAAATCTTTTCTGAATTTGTAACCTGTATTTTGAGTAAAAACAAATTTGATTAATAAAAGCCCTTTATTATAATAGTATTTACTTTCTGGATGGTGTATTAAAGGCTGTGATAAAGTAAAATTAAAGAAACGGAGAATAAACAGACTGAATAAATAAAGTAATAAATAGTATGAAGAAGAATAAGAACATTTAATAATGGTAAATAGTCTTCATGGAATAAATAAATCTGTAACTTGCATTTTGTGTGTTTATTTGGAAAATAATGTTACACTATGTTACACAACAGATGAAATATGTACGAATGGTTTTTCTAAATCGCCTTATCTTCTCTTCCTTCTTTAAGCTTTCACCGCCCCCTTATTTTATTCACCGCCCCCCAAATGCACCCGAGGCTACTATCGCCCCCCTGGATCGTTCCAGCGCCCCCCAGGGGGCGATACCGCTCACTTTGGGAATCACTGCGCTAGAAGAACGAGGCCCGAAGGGCCGACTTTAGCTATTTTTTGAGGACTGTTCTAGTAAGGCACGTAACGATCGAGTCTCGTATAACAATTTTTGCGCTATCAACTAATAAAAATAAAAATACCATTGAAGACAAATATTGTTTGGCTAAACAAAGTGGGTGATTGTTGTTGCTATAGTAACTAAATACAAAACAATGTTGTATAACAGTTCTAGGACAGTTATGTTCATAACGGGCTTGTTATTTTGTTGTTGTCATACCAACCAACAAGCATACGGGAAGTTGATCTTATCGTCACAGATAACGAACCAGAAAACAAGTAAAGATGGGTTGGTAGCGCAAAAAATCTTAAACAGCCTGAGAGCCGAAGCTGGAGATAGTGCTGAAATTTACAGAAGAACCTCGACATGTGGATGATGGAGAACATGGATAAATGAAATAAGGCAAGAGTTTTTAACACCTCCTTGGTAATATGTATCATTGAATATCCAGACTGGATATTCAATGGTAATATACAAGACAAGTAACAGAAACCTGCCAGCATCCAGACAATTCTGTTCACTCTTCTATTTAATAAATACTTTACATGTGAATAAGCACGCACAGATTGGAACAAAGGACATGTAATTGTTTCATCGATATATGAAAAGGGTAGTCTGAGACTGCAATAATTATAAATAATTGAAAAATTTACAATTTTCCAAGTGTAGCTAAAATCCTAACATGATAATATAATAAATAATTAACTATTTAGCCTACGCCATTGGAACTATACTAAAAAAGGAGACCAAGATTTTGCAACTAGTTTCATTATTGTTCATATTTTCATTTCTTGACTTTTGATTCGCCTTCTTTCCATTGAACTTTTTTTCCAGTTTTCAATGTGTTTAAGTAAGACCAGATACACATTTAATTGAGCTTCTTTTCGAAATATTTGCATATTTTGAATTCAAGTTTTCCACTATTTTCCTCATATTAAGTTGGCTATAGGTTACCAACGTAACCAGGACTTCTCTGTGGAAGGTGGTTTTCTTCATACATCCTATACTGAGTTCCTTTGTCTCACAGAGTATTTAATTAGTGCATTGTCATGACTCATGAGAATCTCAATATAGTAAGTATTATTACTAAACTAGATGACCTTAATTTAAGCTGTTTATTGGGCAGGTTAGTCGTGTTCTGCTAGATCTCGAATAAAATAAGCTAAGTTCTTGTTGATTTTTAATTTAATTAATTAATGTTGATAACAGAAGTAGATTTTGTCTTAAGAAACGTTTATGTTTTAATATTTTTCATTTTATAATGTGGGGAAATACCCAAAATAGCCTGATTTTCAATTGTAGAATTTTCGCCTGAAGATGGCAACTATAGTTACTATATTGCCGAAACCTATGTAGTATTTTATATTAAAAATTGTACCGACAAACTTCTCAATTTCTTAATTTTTCGCCACTTGTTTTTTCTAACTACTCGTATAATAGTTACAGTACTTGCTTGCAAAGCAGACACAATATGAACACACTGCTCAGAATAAATAGTAATCATATAGCAAACGAAAAAAATCCAGTTCCAAAAGCTATACGCTTCGTATATATTTTCTAAACCAATGGTTTTTGAATTAGTAGCCTCTTCAAGCGGAACACCCTCTTTTAAATCGGATAAGTGACCGAAAACATTTTGTTTTGTATAAAGAAGTAGAGGTTCAACCATATTTTCCTTAAAAGTAGAATATTCTACGTTAAATCGTCAGCAGAAAATCATTCCGATTATCAGTAACCAGTTATTTCGGATTTCCTGGCATAAGTTATCCTTACTAAATGAGTAGTAATAACTTTTGTATTAAAAAAAGGTTACAAAATATGCAACTATTTTGAACATCATGACAAGTTAATGTCTACAAGAATAGCCTACCGTTAGTTTTCTATGCCATTATGTCGTGGTAAATTACACCCATTTTATAAAAATAGTGGGGTTGAGACGACAGTCGTATTTTAAAAATTGATAAAATTGTCGAGTTTTATGTTTTTACCTTCACAGTATAAAATCTGTACTTCATATGATTAAAAAGAACAATCTTAACTAAACATCCCTAATTAATTATTGTTTGTATAACAACTCTTATTAGTGCAATTAACAAATGGTATGTCGCAGTTACTCAGTTTTGGTAGATACATTTAATTTGTTTTCAGTGCTACAGCTCTAAATCTTGCACAAATCACACATCAATTAAACTGTTTTCGTTTTTATAACAAAGATTTTCTAACATTTTCGATTCTCCATGAACTTTTTTAAAAGGTTATGCATGTAGATATCTCGATTGCACTGTAAAACATGCCATTATACGTAGCGCCGTGTTAAACGAGTAAAACGCCAATAAAATTGTAAAAGTACTGTTTTATTTTCTAATTTCGCTGTGTTTGGTCGTTTGATAAAGTGCAAACGTCCGTTTTCAGTTTCATAGAAGTTTCTTTGTTTATCACAGTATTTTCTGAGAATACCGGAAATATTTTATCGGTCAAACATTGAGGATTTTAGCTGTTGCGACTAAGCAACACATAAATAATAAATTTGAAATCGGAGAACCTGCTTAAAACATTGTCAGATCCTAAAAACTAAAAAAATTACACAAAAGGTTTCTTACTTTAAATAATTGTGTTATAAATTAAGTAAAATGGGAAATGTGTGAGTATCGCGTTTGATTAACTATGTGTAATAGTATTACTAAATAATGGAAATTCATTAAGTCGAAAACCGTTTCGTGGAGTGAAATCGAACTCTATTCAAGACTTAGAATACCATGTGTCGTCTGATATAATCACATGTTTTAATGTATAACTGACGTAAAGCCACTAGTTCAGCCAAAGCCAACGCTTGCAACGGAAATACAAAGTACATTATGTTTACAGTTTGCAGCAGTTTGCAATACTGTTTCCAACTCAATTTCAGTTTAAACGGAAGTTTATGAAAGCTCTCTAATAGTAATTTCTGCTAGTGCAGTCCTCTGTTAGAATCCATCATTAAAAAGAGAGAAATCTTTGTTTATGAACTGTTTTAACTTCTGCAATCGACATTCATTGCATTTCTTAATTGTATATTTGAATATGTCTATTGATTAAGTGATGTAACCTACATATTAAAAATAAAAGAAAATGGAAGCTGCGTAAGATCTCACAATAAACTCTGTTAACTATTCACATTTCCGATAATTTCATTATGAAAACAAGGTACTGTTTACAAACAGTTAAGCCCTGCTTCGCTGGTAGTTTATTATAGAACATTAATTAGTAGTGCTTCTGCTATCTAAAAGCGGGGTGGAGTACGATCCAGTTGCAGCCTAAGATGCGATTGAAAAAAGTCGCAATTGAAAACACAGCACCTAGTATTCAAGAAAAACTACGAGTAAAATGATTTACAGGTTCCGTTGTACAACGAGGCTTCGCTTAGTAGACGTAAACTCTTCGCACAATCGCCGTATAGCGCGCATATATATCGACGAAACCATCCGCATACTATTCTTGACAAATAGAAAATACCACAAAAATCCGTAGCGAAACGCGACTCCACAATCTATGTGGTTCCAATCATAGCGGCAAACGCAAGAATTGTGGCTGCGCTCCAGGGTACTCAAAAGACGAAACAAAAAAATACTCCCGACTTTCGCTCGTCGAACACTTGCGTTGAAAAACAGTATGAAAACGGTGAACAGCAATGTACGGCTCCTTCAGGATTCGATGATTATTAACAGTGGAGAGCATCGGGATTACTTGAAAACAGCCCCAGATTTTAAATTGTCAATAGGTGGTTTTATTACGAAATACCATCAAATCTTAATACAATCACGCGGGTGCAGCAATTCATCACACCGTAAAAGCTACATATGCACCAGATTAGCGACGATTTTTCAGTTGTGTACTATACTTTTTCTACGACCACACTAATTTCGTTAAATGAAAAAGAAATGTTTTATTGACTGTCAAATCATTACGGTCACACCATCTTAAAAACTAGGCTGCTACAATCACAGATCACAGCTCTGCACCTCTTCGTACAAACAACAACTATAAAATATACGTAACTGTAGTAACCAAAGCGAAAAAGCATTGTTACTACCAACATAATAAGTCACTAAATCCCTAATCGTGCGATTGGCCCACTTTACGCACGCTGTGCGTAAGAACACGCTTACACAACTTGTAAGTTGTACAATTTTCAGCACTTAACAGGAGTGGTCGTAGAAAAATCCGCTTACGAGACGTTACCAAAATTAACCCACACAAAAACATCGGGAGTAAAGTTAAGATTTCAAAATTTCGAAAAATAATAACCGGGAATAGCTCTACTGCGAAGTTCTATCCACAAAATTTTCATAAAGAGGAATGCCAATTACAAATCCGAGAGTTGCCAAAAACTAACTGAATAAAAAAATGAGAAAATTAGAAATAACATTTTAGGACCTAAGGTAAAAATAAAAATATTAATATAAATTTCTAATCCGAACCTAAATTGTACACAAAAATTCTACCAGTTCCTTTTCTTCTAATAAAGACTTAATATTTTTATCTATCACATTAATTCGTTCAAGACATTGGGGAGTTTGCCCATGGATACGTAGCAAGAAAGGGATGAAGAAGGGAAAATGGTGTAACCCTATATAGAATAATATAACCTTGTGAAATTATAAAATTGAAAAGTAACGTCTTAATATAACTCGTTTAGCGTCTAAAAGAATTATTTATTTTCTTCGTAAATTTTTTTTATCGACATCTTTTTCTTTGTTTGTACATAAGACAAGATTGGAATATGGGTCATTAATAATAAAAGTGCGTTGTTTTTTATTTTTCCCACACTTCGAAATAGTAGATGATTTGGCAAAATTATTATGTGCAAAACCATTACAAATAATAGCTGAAAATATGAAGGACCAGCTTTAATTTTGACTTTAAAACAAAACAACGAAACAATTTAGAAATACAACGACTTCAAGTACTTTCTCCAGGTAGAAAGAACGCAGTAAAAATAATTTTAATAATAATATTTAAATATCAAGGTCACGCCCGTGATGCAATAAACAAAATGATCATGGAAGTTACTTACCAGTCATAATTTAAAGGCTTTCTTGACGTACACTTTCTGCGTATTCATGGCTAGTGGAATAAATAACAACTTTCACAGAGAAGTATGTAGCATAAGATTAGTCACGAGAACTTCAATTTGGCGACAACGTATTGAAGCTTGCTATAACTTCACACATCTGGCTACATTTATGCTTCGACACGACAAAGTATAATGTAAGAGGAGCAGAACCGCACTAGCCCGAATGGTTGAAATCAGTTATAGAACAAGATTTGCAATGGCGCAATTTTAACACGATTGTTGATAAATTTATTAACTTAGTTACTAACCTACGTAAATTTGTTTCGTTTTATCAGGAAGTGAAGGATATCTAAAGCTATTGATATGAATACTATGATGAAGAATACCGTTAAGCAACGACAATTGTAGATAAAAAGCTCGATGATGCAGTGGTGAAGAGTGCTAGATTCTTATTGGAGAAATCTCGGGTTCGAATTTTGACGGTAGAAAGGATTTTCTCTGAGTGGATCAATATCTAGTTACAATAAATTATTTTAGTGGTGGAGTGGTCGATTGCACATTAGCAGCAAGACATATACTCTGTATATGTTTACATGATCATTAATTCTGCAAAAAGTAACGGAAAACTATTGCAGGGAACACCCAATTAAAATCATCAAAAATGGTACGTCCTGTACTTTTCGTGTTGCGATAAGGGGTTTGAGCTAAGATGTAGTTTTAGCGATTGCATTACTTCCCTACTACTATAATGGATTTGGTACCCCGTCCTTTAAAAGTGACTAGGTAAGCACCAAAGGCAAATGTGTGTGCATATATAAGAACACAGCGAAATTCATTTGCATCGTTTAATGAGTCTCCCCATATTTGCCGTTTCGGTTCATTTTTTTTGCACACAATAGGCCTGAACCTAATCTATAGATCGGCCACGTTATGAATGACATAAAAACGCCGTAACTTGGAACAACTAACTCAACTACCTACTCGAAGCTCAATACTATTCCATAATTGCCAGTGCTAATCCTCTTGAAAATGCGTTTGGGTACCCGAATGGTATCTACCTTCAATCAGCTGCGTGGGAGCGCCCCACGAACGATACTGCGGGAAACTTTCGGAGCGGATCTCCAAGGGTAACATTAATTCATTCCGAGACAGCTTGAACTTGGACAAAGAACGCGAGCCGAATCCGAAGGAAGGAAACCATGAAAAACACAGGATTTCCGCCCAAACTTGTAATGCCGTCAAGCTGCCATCGCAAATTGCGTCGACAAAAACTCGTCTCTTCAGCAGATCCATAAAACGTTTTAAGAGTTGTCAACAAGGTGCGGAAACGCAGCTCTAACGCGTTTTCACGCGTTCGCGCGACCGGAAGCCCGAATTAAGAATTGATCGCTTCCACTCGTGAAGTACCTACGCAAAAACTTGATCGCCGCATGAAAAATTCAAGCCCCGACGAAATCCCTACGAAATGGACACATAAAGCGCGGGATATCAACAGAGTAATTTAGATATGCCCTAATATCTGTCACATCATTTTTCAATATCCATATTCCCGCAATTTTCCCGGCAGTTCATATCGGGATCGAAGACTACATTACAGTTTTCCTGATTCCGCTGGCTGCGTTATTCCGTATGATAAATGACGCTTTCCGAGCCGGTGCATCTGAAAACGTATGCAAGAAAATCTTTTTAACCTAGGCAGGCTTTAAATATAGACAACTTCAATCATAGGCGAACGATCATCGCCCATCGTTCATCGTTGTCGTAGACTGACGGTTTATTTGCCGTAGGAATTCTGCTAGATACTTCTATTATGTGATTCACTACGTAATAAAATATTTTGTTAGGATTGGACTTGCGTGGGTGTTCCTTCGAGTTATGTTAGGAAAAATGTCGGGTTGCAATATTCTGTACGAAATCTACATATCCTTGCAGTAGCATTTATTTGTATATGATTCGACACAGTTGCGAAAGCATAGTAAACATTTATTACTTGTGAAGAAATGTAAGTATATAAAAGCTTTTATAGTACTATTACATTATTGATTGTGCTTTAATCATATATCTAATACTTACTATATTGCTAGCGGCTATGAGTGGGAAACTGGCCGATGAAGTGAGACACACAACCAACTCCTTCATGTATACGGTGAGCTGTGCGCAAGCGCGGCGGCGTCGTCCGCCCAATGGGGAAGTGGTCAAGTTTAAAATTCGCTTCTAAAGGCGGAGTTCGAATTCTCACGCATGCGCACGAGACGCGTTATACTCTAAGTGAGACTATGTCGGCGCCGTAATGTTTTCTGAAGTTTCCAGGCCCTACCAGCAATATATGTGTATTATATATATGGCTTTAATACAATTTTAAACAAACAATTTTCTTCAGAGTACGTTATATTTTTAGAGTTAATTACTGTTAACTTCAGTTGGATTCCAAAAACTGATCGTGATTTTAAGACATTTAATGATATCTGGTTTTCCAATAGATTTTGGCACATTAACTAATCAATACTTACATATTACTACAAAAATTCTGAATCGCCACCAGCGTTAGTTTTAATATAAAACGCGGATTCCATTAATTTTTAATTGTCTCCTTTTCATTTGAACTATATTTGAAAACGTCTGAACAAGATATGAAGATTTTTTCAGTTTTAATAGGATTTCGAGTCGTTTGCACAAGATAAAGTTATAACTAGATTTAGGATGAACAAATTGCTCTTTTTGGGATGTCCTTCTTGGTCGAGAATACAGTTTACTTAACATCCCGTCGGATTCTTTATTTTTTTTTAATACAGTGGCCGCTCAAGCCCGTTTGACTGAGATTTACATTGATTTAAATAAGATTTAAAGTATGTAGTTTTCACTCATTTTAATCAGATATAAAGTATTCTGAACATAATTTTAATGTCGTTTAAACGACATAATAGATATTAACGATACAAGTTTGATTATGAGCATCTTAACGAAACGAGTTTGATTGCCAAAAACGAGGCGGTAAGCCGAGTTTTGCGGCAATCACACGAGTCTTGTTAAGTGCCATAAGCAAACGTGTATTGTTCAATATTTTATCTTCACCAATAAATTCTGGTTCAATATGTTTCTTTATACAAAAAGAGTGCGGTAATGTACATTACCGCACTGAGTGCGGTAATATCTATCCATTACCGCACTGAGTGCGGTAAAATCCATTACCGCACTCAGTACGGTAATGAAGCTCTTAACGATACTAAAATTAATTTGGTTAAGAGTCTATAACAACACTGATGAAGATAAAAGTTTTAACGTAACAATATTTGTCTATCTAAGCCCATTATAAAATCGTATAATTAGATTTACGGCTGTTTGGCTCAGTTTTAGTTATTTAAACAAGATTTAAATTTATTTTAAAGGAATTTACAGCTCCTTAAAGGAATTTAGAGTCGTTAATATGAGTTCTAACGTTATTTAAGTAATATAATTAGATTTAAGGCCGTTTGACTAAGATTCAAAATCATTTCATTAATATTTCAATTCACTTTAACGAAATGTACCGCTCTTTAAACTAATTTCGGGTCACTGAACCTGTTAGAAATTTATTTAATTAAACTTCAGACCGGGCAACTAAGGTTTGAAGTCGTGTAAATAAGATTTAAATTCATTTTAACGGAATTTAAAGCTTTTGGAGAAATTTAGAGTCGTTAATATGAGTTCTAAAGTTATTTAACCGAGATAGGAATTTATTTAAAACCACAACTAACGTCTAACGACGTCTGAAGTCGTTTAACACAATTTTAGTATATTTTAAGGAAGATACAATTATTAACGACACAATAGTTATACAGTCGTAAAATTATATTGAAGGTCGTTTGATTAAAAAATCTTAGAGTTGTTACTATTTCTAAAATAATTTAAAAAACTTCTAGTCATTTAATTAATAATATTTTCAACATAATTTCGTTGAAACATGATGAAAGTTTTAACCAGACAATATTCCTCTAAACTGGTTATACATGCGTACAACTAGATTTAAGGTCGTTTAGTTGAGATTATGCAAAATTAATTTGTATACGATTTAAAGTTATTGTAATGAAATGTTGGATTAGTTTAATGAAATGTAGAATTATTTTAATGAATTTTAGAATTATTTTAACGAAACATTGGATTATTTTAAATAAATGTAGAATTATTTTACAGAAATTTAAAGTTATTTTAACGAAATTTAAGGTTATTTCAATGAAGCTTAGAGTTATTTTAACGAAATAGAATTATTTTAACGAAATTTCGAGATTTTAACGAAATTTTGGACTATTTTAACGAAATGTGGAATTATTTTAACGAAACTTAGAAGTATCTTAACGATATTTACAGCTTCTTAACGAACATTTAAATTAATTTAATGAAATTTAGAATAAATTTAGCTAAATTTTGAGATATATTAACGAAATTTTGAGTTTTTGTAAGAAATTTAGAATTATTTTAATGAAATTTACACTAATTTTAACGAAATGTAAAGTTATTTTAACGGAGTTGGAATTTTTTAACAAAATATAGAATTATATTCATGAAATTTAAAGTTATTTTAACAAAATTTAGATTAAATGCAATTTACACTACTTTTATTGTAGATTTAGTAGAAATGTATCACCATTTACTATTATGATTTGTTAGAACTGTTAGGATTTGTTATCCTGTTTAGAAACAAAATGATAAGTTTGAATTTAATTTTTGTTTTATATCTGTGTCTGCTGTATTAATTTTAAATTATATCTGTTATGAATAACTGTAATTTCACTTGAACTTGTTGCAATGGTTAAGTAGATATTTATCGAGACCCAGGAATAATTTATCTTGTGGGTGGAAACCCATAAATAAAATTCGTTAGGTAGTTTTAAATGTTTGTATCGTGAAATACTGGGGAAAGGTGACCGAGGCTGCGCTCTGTAACTGGTTTTAAGCCAAGGGTTGCAACCTTGCGCGCGCAGACCAGCCTTACACAAATTTACAAGAGTTAACATTAATTAATAATCTTAATGGGTTAGATTTCATACGAAATTTATTGTTATGGTTGAAATTTTGAATAGTTTATTCCCACAGCAACAAAATAAATGCTCTTTATAAGTCGTTAACTTTTTTGCTCTTTAGGGAATAAAGCATCTAATTTAGGCTTAATTTTTAAATGAAAAATAAACAACTTTTACCGTAGTAATATTGCTAAGTTATGAAGCATATTTTGTCACTATTACTATTTTAATTTTGGTGTTTGGATTGTCACGTTGACAGTACATTGTTACCGAGTATTCAAAATCAGATTTATTTTGGAATCTGTAACTTGGGAGTGCAAGAAATAGCCTATATACGTCGGGCCTAAAGTGCCATTTAATCCCACGTGTGATTCTTTCCCCGACCACCCCCGTCTCGAGAATACACTTCATCCTGGGGATTAAATGGTAGACTTTAGTCCCTTGGTATATAATATACTACTGTGTAAGTTTGAGGAACAATTAATATTTATAGTTATTATTAATTTTCAGGCATGCATATTCTACGGATAAGAATATTCATTATTGAACCAGCTATAATAACATTTTAAAATAGTATTATAAAGTACTTTTCTTTTAATTCTACTATTTCTAGCAAGTTGGTACTTTTGACTTTGCAAATATTTCAAAGCCACCTCTGTACTTTACGAATGCAAAAGTCAGTAGCCATGTGTTTTTATATTGTTAGTAAGAATATACTAACTAATGGTAGTCACAAGTGATATTATATACTGGTTTCTAATTTGTTACATCAACGCCTTAATTATTTAGATATAATATAAGTAATATAAGTTGAGACACTTTTTCGAAGTGTTATTTCTCAATGTTTTTTTCAGTCACTACATCTATTACGGTACCAAACTCAGATTAATATTAAAACATCAAATCCAAATTTCCATATTAAGAGGAGTTCCCCCAGCAGATCAGGATCCCAAGCCCAAAAGAATCCAGTTCTCTATGAAATTCGCCGTAGTTCTCACCGTAAAAGTCGGCGTCGACGCCTGTATATCATCCATAATGGAGGCAGCTCGCTTTAACATTCTTGTTTGAGCAAGCAGCTTAAGTGAGGGTCAGCACCCGATGTCGCTCGCGAGAGGGTATAAGATAATGCCAGCCGGTACATAATGGCGCCCCGAAGGGTTGCAAGATAACAGGTAAGACGTAAGTACACAAGCAGACAGACCGCAGGGGACATTCAGATGCCAAGTCCTCGTCCTCCGATGTGCTCAACAAAGATGAGAACTATTCTATCGCAGCTGGTGGATTCCGGAGCCAGATATCTCTGCTCGGAGAAATTTAAAAATGGGAATTAATGCTTCAGCCCCACTTTGTACAGGGTTTCCCGTTCTGACATGAAAACGATATGTTAATTTACAAACAAATATGCAAATCGTGGACGATTTAAAATTCTGATGCGCGATAATTAAAGTCACGCAATCGCCGCTAACGGCGATTATGATAGTGCTATTGTGCTAGGGAAAAGCCTTACCAGTGCCGCTTGCTTTGATAAAAACGAGCCCACGGTATCGAGTGCAGCCGCTGATAGAAACACCCAACCCTCCAAATAAATGGAACTCGACCGCTTCCGCTTCCGGCAAATATTTACACGCGGTGGTTTTATGAGAGCCTCTGCATCACCTGCCGCTTTTTGTATAATCCGACGGATCGACAATAAATTAAATTACCGAAATTAGAAAAACATGAAGCTGACCGGGGAAACCAGCTCAAATTCGTTTGGATTGCTTTTCTTCTCGAAGGGGCTGTTGCTATATGTAACTGTCGAAATATGGCCAAGGTTTAGACCCCAAGCTGCTGCATTTTTTATGTTCACTTACAAAAGATGCATGTTTCTAGTAAACAAAAAGAAACTTTCCTCTCACAATACAAATTCGCCGAGTTCTTCCAATATTCAAGAATCAGGGAAAGATGCGGGATTTTCAATGATTCACATAAAAGATAGGGCCAAGAAGAGTTGAATGATGATATTGATACTAAACAGCCCCTGTGAATTTAGAAGAACACTGAATAACAAGTATTAGGAGAATAATAACAATATGTTAATTCAATGAAGACAAACTTATTTTATCGTATTTCATTTGGTAATGTACTACATTTCTACATTCAAAATCGTTTAGAAATGTGGTACTTTTCTGCGTAGCCACACATTTCTGCATAGCAACGGCGATTCTTTTTACGTTTGGCAATGCTCCAGTCTATTGTCGGTGACATTATAAGTCTATATCAAATTCAAGGTTAGCACTAGCAGGTTAGGTTTTCCGTCAGTTTTGACACAGACTGACGCAAAACTGGTCCAGTGGCATTTCTTCTAAAATATTCCAGTTATATGGACACATTACACGAGCCAATCAACTGAAAAAGTAGTCGTAGAAGATTACTAGCTCGCTGGATGGCAACTATCGATATTTTTTTGCAAATCAATATCGAAGGTACAGTACAAGAAACAAATAATAAGGATCGATGGCAGACGGCAATAAAAAGAGCTGTCAGAACTGCTGAAAACATCTGATTGTAACAACTACGACGCTAGCTCTAGAGATGGAATAATTTTCAAAGAACTAAAAAGTCTGCCATCCCTCTTGTATTGGTATCGTTGGGAGTCTTTTCAACAGTTTTTAAGATAATCGGCATTAAACATCAAAATTATGCATATTATTCGCTGTGTCCAGGTGCACTCCACAGTACACGCAATTTTTAGGATTGGGTGCACTCCAAACCATGATCGTTATTGATTTGACGTCAAAGCATATTTTATTTTAATCTGTTGTCGCTATAGAGTATTACAACAATAACAACTACTGCAAGTAACCTAACAAGCTCGACGGGCTTAAGCTGCCTTAAAATGCACCGGCGTCGGAAGGGCGAATTTACGTTCGCAATTTTTACCTACAGCGCTTCTACTGCTCTAAACTATCTTTTCTGATATAAAGTAGTAATTTGAGATCCGATCCTAGATTTTTCCTGTTTGGATTGCACCCAATACTAAAAATTGCGTGCACTCTGGAGTGCAACTAGACACAGTGCTTTTTTTCAGTTTAAACCTCTTAAGTTGGTTATCTCGAAAACGATTAAAATTATCGATATATAAAACATGCTCACTGTTTTTGCATTTTAGAATACGAATAATTAGTTTATAAAACAGAAGAAAACACTATCGTTTGTAATTAAAAATGATTGAAAACAAAACTTTCGCAAACGTTGTGTGTATGGAGCTTGTCATATTATGTGTTATCATACATCGTTCATTCATTGATTCATTGTCTATAGCCTCTCTTACCCTTGGGTATCGAGGACTATATATACCTCGTGGTAAGTGCAACGGAGAAAACGGGTCGCACGCGACTTACATTGCGCTCTCCCGCACGTAAACATACCATACAATCAACAACTCTAAACCTAACCTACAGCTATCTTAACTAATGCGTTCAAATCGATTGCCCATCATACTGAAAAATAAATAGAAATTACAAAAACTTGTTACGATTAGAAAGTGTTACATTTCATTTACGCTCGCTATTGCTGTAGGTTCGGCAACTTTGAACGTCGTCGTGTATTTCAGGTTGCCTAAATAGTTTTTCGTGATTTTGCATGTCGCAATTCTCATTCCTTCCTTTCGAAAACTTTCCGTAGACAGTTTCAGGGGCTTTCTGGCTTCCATTTTGTTTTTGGATTTTTTTTAGAATCATACCTTTACTTCCGGAACGATAAAACGCGTTTGTTTGGAGCTTCTTTTGGTGACGCTTTGCAGACGGATTTCATCCTGTCTTATTGGTTTGGCAAATTGCTGCGCTCATTTGATTTCTTCAGGATTTGTTAGTATTTTGTAGGTCATTGTCCGCTCTTACTCTGAATAATTTTAGAGTGAGAGGGACAATGCTCTGTCGCTACCCTGTTCTAGGACAAATACGTCAAATTGACATCAAGGCACCCTAGCGTACATAATCTCGGTAAGTATGACCTAGCATTCTCAAATACGGCCCTTTGTATTCATATGGACTTCTACATTTTGCTATTCAGGCAAGATGTTCATAGCATCTGTTTATGTAAATGCTTGCGAGACCTGCTTTGGCCTTTTAATTTTATAGTTGTAGGACTGTGACAAAAAATGTGATAAATCTTGGATATACTTGCCCTTTACTAAAACTATAATCTATTGCCCATTTTTTATTGTAATATACTTGAATGCACAAATAATAAATAGGTACATGAATTAAGCAATAAGGAAATGAGAAATTATTAAGTGCAGATAAAGCTACAGAATTCTAAGCTAAATAAATACCTATCGTAAGTATGTAATATGTACCACAACAATTGCGACACATAATTTTACCAAATTAAATTATCTGGAACGAAACGAAAATAATCAAAACAAACTACAAAATACGTCACTAAACGACCACACGTTCGCAATTGCTTATATATTATGAAAGTACATAACTTTACGCAATTGCGACTGATATTTGCAGATATAATTACTAAACTTACTCGGCGAATGCTGATTAAGAAATCAAATACCTATGCAAATAAAAACATTTTTAAGGCTTTTGTGAAGGCTGTAATTTCTTCTAAATCGCTATTTCCCTATCGTGGAGATGTCTGGTGTATTGGAGTACGCAGATATCAAACGAAATTCGGCGGTTTATTTTCCGGCTACTTATTCCCGATACAAAAATGTTTGTTTTCGATGTAATAATAACAAGTTAGCGAGAGTTGTTTATCAACCTTGATATTACGCGAATGCGGAGGCCTGGAAATTGCAACCGTAGACAAGGCGCTTAATGTTTATTCACACCGAGTTGTTTTTCTAGGTAGAATCGTGATTTAAAGGGACTATCTCCAATGTATTGGCGTGTTTCAAAATAAACCTTTATATAATGTTTACAACAACGAACACAGTAACTGTTTTAGACACTAAAAAATTACATGATAAGAAGAATACGAGCATGTAGTCTAAACAATTACATTATTAATAGCGAACTTGTACACTTTTAACGAGTAACGAAATCAAACAAAGTTTAGAAAATAAGATTATAAGTAGTGTGAACTCTGAGAAGTACCAGATGTAAAAGATTCCAAAATAACAATCCTTCTGCAGAGCATGAAAAGTGACAAAGCGCTTGGCAAAGATAAAGGAAGGAAAAAAGGTTATATTAAAAGCTACAAAACACATATTTAATAAATGTTTGCGCAATGGAGAAATTCCGAAGGATTGGAATGAAAGCGAAACAATTCTACTATACAGGGTGTTATGGAAATGAGTGCAAATATTTTAACTTGCTAAACTGAACTACTCCATTTATCTGTTTTTCGAAAACGCCCTCAAACTGACTTAAAATTCAAAACAGCTTTACTATAAAAATGCATACCCGCCTACGGAATAATATTTTAATTTCTTTGATATGCAAACCAACAAAAACTACATAATTAGCTACTGATAAAACCTTTAGTTCACCTCTGGTCACCAACGTACTTTATCAATTGAGGTAGGTAAGTTACTGACCGCATGATTTTTGTGCAAGAACTTTGCAATTTTAATATTTAAGTGTGTCTCAGAATTAATCTCGATTTTGTTTTTAACATTTAGGGGAAACTATCAGTGTCAGAAATTTTTTAGCGTCGGAATTCCGATTAACGTCTTTTGGAGTTTCTGTCTAAATGGAGCGTTTTAGTGGAGAACAGCGTGTTTTTTGTATACGAGCATTTTATGAAGATGCTCATTCTTATGTGCAAGTGCAAATATATTTCGGAACCAGCACTTACAATATGTTTATCAAAGCCCATCCGCCAATTTGATTAAACATTGGATTCGCAAATTTGAAGAAAGTGGTTACGCAGTCAATTCTTGTCTCCATGGACATCGGAGATCCATCAGAAATGAAGCCTACAGCAATTCCCGAAGCACTGTGCTGACAAGTTCTAATAAATGCAAGACTCCGTTTAGAGAAGTTCATAAGACGCCAAGGGCAACATTTAGATGATATTATTTTTAAGGTTTAATTTCCAAGAGTTATTAATTGTGTTCCTGAGTTTAATTGATTAAACGTTTTAATAACAAGCGAGCTATATTTTTTTTCAAAACGCAATTCTTTTTGAGACACCCGTTACTTGTGTCGTTCAACTTTAACTTAGATTTGCTTACCAAGCGGCTCGTCAAATTTAGGGGAGATAAATGATTAAAAAATATACGATTAAATGAAAAACGATAAATAGAAAAGTTCTTCATTTTGGTGAGCTCTATCACTGGTTACAATCTTTGCGTATTTCCATAACACCTTGTATACGAGGGATGTGAAGTATTTATTGTTACTAGTATGGAACACATATTTTCCAACATAAGTCCCTTGAACACGAAGACAGTTATTCCACCAATGTTTAAGTATGACAGTGACATTCTTGCAAAACTCGGAGCATAGACGTCTTTAGCTTACCTGCCGCCGGAGTGCAAAATCTCAAATGCCGCCCCATTTGGGTTGTAAATTAGGTGGTTAGGAAAGGTATGTGATGTGCGTTGAGTGAAGCTAAATAGAGAACCATTCCTAATATAACTTATAACATCTTATAACATTAAAATATCGATTACAATATTAAAAGTGATATATATTTTTCAACAATTACTTAACTTTTCTGATTTTCTTATTGCAAATTCTTTCACAATGTCATTTATATCTATGTTAATGTCGTTTTCAATACTTATTATAGGTAGTTTTGATAGCCTTTCTTGTGTCATACTTGATCTTAAATAATTTTTTGACAGGTAATGTTAAATATATGCGTAAAGCAGACGATAAATTTGGTAATGTGCCAATTAGGTTATTTTTATACAAATATTTCAAAACATCTACTAAAGATACGGTAGATTTTAGATACGTCGGTAAAATCTCTATTTCATTCAGTAAATCGACTTTATTTATGTCTGAATGGTTAGTTCCAAATTCTGTCAATTTGTTTGGCAAATCCACACAGTATTTTAGTTTATCATCGGAATCTAAGTTTGCTAAAGTGTCAAGGGCGTGTAAAAAGGAGAAAGAACTGTTGTGATCGCTTAGCAATTCGAACGTTTCATCTAATTTAATTATGGCAATATCTAATAGAAAAAAGTAAACATTGACTTTAAAGTGTAATTCTGGATTTTGTATAGCATCGCCTCTACCTTTGTAGTCAAACATAGGCCTCCTTTTCCTCGGCCGCACAGTACCGATTGCTGGGAAACTAATCTCACAATGCAATTATTCAGCAATGACTTTTAATTCATTTAGCATTTCTGTATAAGCTGAATCTGTTCGACGTTCACTTGGGTATTTTTTACTTCTACTAACATTTTAACGGTCTCTGGATGTATCATAATAGATTGCTACATAGTTTTACTTACAATATTAATTTTTAATAAAATATTGTACCAAGTGACTAATGAACCAACCAATTTGTATGACTTTATTTTTGAAATCAAAGAATTTGTATAAATCAATATAAATCAAAAACAAAGCATCATACATTTTCTTTCAAATTAAAACGGCGTCAATTCTGCTTTCCCATCGTGTATCGGAAAGTGGCTTCAGACTTAAAGTGGGAAGTGCCGTCTTTAAGATTTGCCACCACGATGTTGACGCCGAAAAGAATGCATATATTTCTTGGACAATTAGTACCATCGGCATAGCTTTCAACGCGCATGTCATTAATATTAATATTTACGTTTTTTTAAATTCATTGAAAACGTGGTTAATACTTGCCCTGTCGTATTAGTAATAGAACAAAATTCAAGAAAATCCTCTCTTATTCCAGCATGTTTTGTTGGGGGATTCAAATAAACACATCTAAAAACGACTGTATTTTGTTCTGTTACAGAATCAAACTGTTTTAACGACACTTACGAGTGAGGAAGCGCCAAATGCTTAATCCGGGAGACGTCAACACTTACCCTGGAAATATCACCAAACATGTTAAAAGGCCACGGCTTGATACGTTCAGGGAGATGGGCGTGGTCCTAGAAACGGTACACTACAGGGCAAGCGTAACGGTATACATATAGGGTGTTGCAAAAGAAATGGGCGCTACGAGATTCATTTTGGAAACCCACGCTTAACAGAACCTCGAAAGCCAAACAGGGTATGATACAAGTGCTTGGTTTCACAACTCTCGACGCTGCAGCGGCAAGCGTCGTCAACTTACCTGTCACGCTTAAACACTCAGGCTTCGCCGTACACTTATCTTTACATAGTATATAACATAACCTGAAAATAAGAATTCACAGACTCGTCGGAAATCATAAGGCGTTGTTCTATGAACCGATCTATTGGTCTAAAAACATATAATTAAGATTGGTGCACACAATGTAAACACATAAAGAAAGAGCTAAATCTACAACCCAGCTGGGAGACGCTTTAAATCTAATTATAATTAAACAAGCTAATGAAATTAGTTCACCGCGGCCTCAGCGACGCTGGTAATGTTTCAACAAGTAACACACAAATTATGCGCGAACAACTGAATAAATTTAGTTTTACAAGAGACCTTCGTAGGCAGTTATGAATCAGCAAATAATCTTATAAATTAGGCCTGAACAGTTGAACGAATTTGATTATTAAACGGCCTCGGCCCATCGGCACTGCGTCAGTAAGTATATATATATATTGAGCTAGATAATTACAATACATGTAACATTATCATTATACAGCCAAATGCTGCCTACTCAATCCCTTTCTCCAATCCTCTCTGTCCTGAGTCATGTCTTCGTTCAGGTTTCGTTTTTCCATCGCTTTCCTTATACCTTCATTCCAGGAACGTCTTGGTCGTCCTCGTTTCTTTTTTCCTGGAGGTTGCCAGCGAAATATTCTTTGTGGCCATCGATTTTCCGGCATTCGCATTAAATGTCCAAACCAGCATAAACCGCGCATTTCAATTCTATCAATAACTGTTTGTTCTGCCTTCATCTGTCGTCTGATTTCTTCATTGGGTATGTGTTGAAGCTTAGATATCCTGGCACTACGCCTCAGGTAATCCATTTCTACCGCTTGTAATCTGCGCTTCATTTCTGCGCTTATCACCCAAATCTCACTTCCATAACAGAGAACTGATTCTACCATTGATTGGCCTATTCTTTTCTTTGTCTTTTTGGTTATGTTTTTATCCCACCATAGAGAGTTGAGACAGCCTATTACTTTTCTGCTATTTTGAATTCTGTGTTTTATTTCTCGTTCTCCTAGTCCTTTTCGATCTACAATAGCCCCAAGATATTTAAATTCTTCAACTTGTTTTACAAGTGCATCGTCATTTAGGAGGACTTGAAATTGCGTCTCACTATTAACTACCAGATACTCTGTTTTCTGTAGGCTTACTTGCAGTCCCCACTTCTGGTATTCGGTGTAGAGCCTCTTCAGCATAAACTCCAGATCGAATGAATCTTGCGCCATAAGTACTTGATCGTCCGCAAAATTAAGTGTAAAGAGATAGTTTTCGTTTACTGGTATACCCATACCTATGCATTTTCTTTTCCATTCCCTCAATACTAGTTCTACGTAAAGATTAAATAATATTGGTGATAGACTACATCCTTGGCGGAGTCCTTTGGTTATTGATATAGGTGTTGATAATTGTTTTCCTCTTTTTACATAGGATGTATTGTTGTTATAGAGTTCTTTTATGATAGCTATCAAGTGGATATTCATGTTTAGTTTAGTCAGGGCTTCCCAGAGCTTACTTTGTGGTATAGAATCATATGCTTTTTCGAGGTCAATGAAGGCGAGATGTATTTCCTCTCCTGTTGAAATCTTTTTTTCTAATATTTGTTGTAGTGTAAAGAGATTGTCAATACAAGAGCGACCCGGCACAAAGCCACTCTGATCTTCACTTATACTGTAGCCGACATCTGCTCTTACCTTTTCTTGTAGTATCTTTCCAAACAACCTACTGATACTACCAGTAACACTAATGCCTCTGTAGCAACCAGGGTCCTTTCTATTTCCTTTTTTAAAAATCGATGTTATATAGGCTTTTTTCCATTCCTGGGGTATCTGTACTGATCTAACACATTTATTCATTAACTGTGTAATTCGGCTTATAATTTCTTTCCCTCCATATTTTATTAGCTCTATAGCTATATTACCTGGTCCTGGTGATCTTGAATTTTTCATATTCATAATATGTTTTTTAGTTTCTTCTTGTGTTATTAGTAGGTAGTTGTCATCTCTTTCCTCTATTGTATGTTGTATCTCCTTGTATTCGCTGCGGTTTTCTGTCAGTAACTTTTCATAATGGTTTTCCCATTTTCTCATACTTATTAATTGACCGCCTTGTGTATTATTTGTCTTCATCCCTTTGACTGTTTTCCAGACTTCTGTAGACCGAGATCCTCCTATCATGCCTTCAATCTGAATACATTTCTGTTCCCAATACTGGTTTTTTATTTCTTTGATTCTTCTTCTTAGTTCTTTATTTTTTTCTTTATATTCCTCTCTTCTTTCGCGTGTTTGTTTAGTTAACCACTTGTTATATAATTTCTTTTTTTCTGTTATTAGTCTTTCTATCTCTTCTGTCAACCAAAAAGGTTTTTGTTTCTTTTTCTTCTTATCTATACTTCCAAGTGCTTGATAGGCGGCATTATGGAGTGCTTGTTTGATGTTGGTATATTCCTTCTCTATATCATCTACTTGCTCATAAGTTCGAAGTTCATTCTTTAATCGATTTTCATATAGTGTTCTAATACTGGGTTCTGACAACAGGTATAATTTGTATCTTTCTTCTTTTACACTTTTATATTCTACTGCATCATCTTGTATTGGTCTGTCAAAATTGGTTTTAAAAGGCCAAATGATTTTTAATTCTAGCATGTAGTGATCAGACCCACAATTAGGTCCTCGTTTTACTCGACAGTCCTGGATCTTCATAGCTGATCTTTGTTTTATAATAAAATAATCAATAATTGATCTCTGTCCTAGTGTCGGTCTTTCCCATGTGTACTTATGTATGTTCTTGTGTGCATAAAAACCATTTAATATTTTTAGATGATGTTCATTACAATATTCTATCAATAATTCTCCAGACTGATTGATAATATTCTCTCCGTGTTGGCCTATTACGTCGTCTTTTTGTTTGGATCCAATTCTTCCATTGAGGTCTCCAGTTAGTACTATTTCTTGGTAACTTTTTGTTTTTGCAATTACTCTTCTTAAGTCTTGATAAAAATTATCTTTCACCTTTTGCGTCGAGTCATCCGTTGGACCATAAACTCCAATTATGACAGTTTCATATCCATAAAGATATATTGTTAGTGTTACAATTCTGTCTGATTCACATTCAAAGTTTTTAATATAGTTCTTGTGTTTCTTGTGTATTAAAATAGCAACACCTGATGCTGCTCTTTCAGACTTATCTACACCAGACCAAATTTGTAGGTATTCCGTTAGTTCTTCGTTTCCCTTTCCTTTTCTTTTCGTTTCCGATAGAACCGCTATGTCAATTTCTTGCTGGCTTAATTCTTTTATTACTTCTACCGTTTTATTATTTATTCCCTGTACATTCCAGGTAGCAAATCTCATGGTCCGTTTCTTAGCCAATTGTCGTCGTAAGTTATTATCCGTCCTATTCCGAGGCTTGTTGAAAGTCTTTTTAGCGGTAATGCTTTTTTACAAGTGAAGGGTTGCTGACCCCTACGCCTCAACCCCCAACCTGGAGGACCAGTCTTTTCTTTTAGGGTATGCTCCCTTAGCCGAAGAGATCCGGTTTTTAGGCGCCGGATGCTCGCCTTTCGCCCTTCCTCGTTAGCTACAGTCTGTTACGACTACAGTCAGGGGTTACTACGTGAAAGTGAGAATAGGACTTGTTGGCAGAGCTGCTAAAAAATCGCAGTGGCGTTTCTCGACTTTTACAGGGGTGGTTATTCGACATCTCCACCCCCATCGAGACCATACCAACCATTTCAGTAAGTAAATACATAAATTAGGCCTGAACAGTTGAATGAATTAGGTTAACACTAAATACACACGCTACCTGAATGGGTCAGCCAAGCGATTGCGTCACGACGGCTGGCGAGCTCACCAGTGCAACGAACGTGCTGTCTGCGGATGCGTGGGAGTCGAGCGGCCCCTGAGTTAATCCCCCAAATTGGCTGAATTAAGTCCCACTCGGGAAAATCGGAACGGACGAGACCGAAGACTTGTACAGCTCTGCAGTTTGGATTCCCACAGCTACGGGAAGAAGGCCCCTTTACGGCCCAACGAAATCTTGCAAAGCTGGCGGTCATACGAACAACACAGGGCACACGAGCTCACTCCACAAGCAAACACCACCTATCGCTTTAGCAGTCCGTGAAGAAGTCTCCCAGCCAAGCGACCTTTTCGCGCCAGACGCCTGAAGCGTGCTCGCGCCCGCAGCCAATCAAATCGCATCTCCCAGCCGGCGCGATGGCCCGCAGTCGAAAGAGTGCGACAGAAGTTTAAATTATTTAGGAAAATATCTGGCTTGCTCCAATTGACTATATTTTGAAATTGCTGTAGCCAAGCGCTCTTAACGTGACGAAACGAATGCAGCTGCAACTCAGACGATTAGAGCCAGGAACGGCTACGCTGAACCTCTTTGAGAACCAAAAGGTGCGTGCTTGTCACTTTTAAAATTTTTAGATGTAATTAGCTGAAGTATTATACAAGAAAATATGACTGAAAAGGAACCTGTATACAAGCAAACTCGTCCACTTTGTACCAAAACTGCTCCAAATGGTCACGTAACTATTGAAATTAAAAATGACCTGACAGTTCCTCATGACTGATGATGTGATGATAACTATAATTTGTTTAATTTTTTCGCCTATTACAGTGATTAGTTCATTTTCAATGTTATGAGCTAATGAGGTATATTGCGGTGTTAGGAGTCTGCTATAACATCATCAAATTTTGAAATATGTATTTTCTATTAATTAAAAAAAATCCCTTATCGATTTGAAACAACGTTTCCGTACTCCCTCTAAAAGCTCAATTTTGTCTGCCTAAATACTGAATAACGTATATAATTCGTTCAATAACTGCCATCCACGTCTTTTTTCACGATCCATTGGGGCCTGACTTGTAGAATCTACGGTTGTTCCTTTCTCTATATTTTGTTTTTAAATTTAGACATTTTCTCACACTATGAAAATGTGCCACTTTTTTCATGTCTTCGAAAGGTAGCACAGTGGACGGATGTGACGTGCGGTATCCCTCAGGGCTTCATCCGGTGCCCTGTGCCCCTGATGACGTCTTTAAGCTACATCTACCTGTGGACACGTCACTGGTAGGCTACGCTGATGAATTGACATTGGTAGTATGCGGAGAAAGCAAAGATGAGATTGACGAAATTATCGAATGGTCGATTTTTAGAATTGCAAGATGGTTGGATATAAGTCTCCATCCCATTGGAGTCAACAGATCCAGATTATTTGGGTGTTTTGACGACTTTCTCCTCCTTCTCTAAAAATGGGAGAGACCTATGTCCACGGGTGAAGGACAGAAGGCTAAGGAAGAAGAAGAACTTTAAAATGATTTTCAATGGTTACATTGTTTGGGTGTTTTTTCTATTTTTAGCTTCACATATCATTCGTAGAAAACAAGAGTGAAACTGAAAGCTCTAATAAAAAGGCGATTCTCATATAATCCTAACGAGAATGGGAAACCCTGTAAGTAATCCAGACAATCGCAATTTTGAGAGATGCATATATGTTTTGTCTTCTGAGATGTGGGTGTAATATTTTCCTCAGATGCAAACAAGTCTGCTAGGAGTTTTAAGTTTTAATTAAAGTTGCCACCAAAATCAAAGTTTCAGAAACCAAAGTGTGGTTACAAGCGGCTTCCATTTTAATTGGGAGCCTCCCACAGACACAAATTAGCTCGTTTTATCCGAGAATCCAATAATTGCGGCCCACGATGGCAAAATCTCAGCCAAATTAGTTAATTATGATGGCCAGCGTGGCGTCGATTACAATTTTCAAAACACAACTCTCGCCGCCCGAGCGGAATACTAAAGAAGCGGTGACCGATGGAGCAGCTGTTTCCTTGAAACCTCGCAAAGTTCCTCTCCTAAAAACGAGCAGCGAGTATGATATCACCTGCCTCCGACTTACGTCATGCGCGCCTAATTATAACCCCTCGATAATTACTACGGGCGTGCATATATTAAGCCGACGTGAGCAAACAGGGTTATCAACGATGATCGATGTTTACAAACAACTGGCGAATTCCGGTGCTTTACCGTTTTATCTCCCAAACTGAAAAAACTTAAAACCTACGAGAATTAGCCAAAAAAAGCAGTAGGTGGCAGAGTCCCGCACCATAAAACGCAATAAAAGTGATAACGATATAATCGACCGCAACTCCGAGTCGTTTCAATACCGCCGCGGAATCCAGGGCTAAACAAAGCCGAATAAAAGCCCACGCAAAAAATCCCGGTGGAAGCCCTATCCAATTTACAGCAACTCTCAAAAGGGCCCCAACCTGCATACCGATACCCTTTTTTGGTGATGGGAAGCGACTGCTGACTACAGACTATAAAACTGAAGAGCGTCGGACCTCGCGAAACGACCACTTCAAAAAGTTTTTGCATAACACTGCTATAAAGACATAGAAAACGCGAAAGCGATAGTGGAATGAGTGAGAGCGAAAACAAACCTCCATAAGCATTTTATTCACTGCAGAAGACTGTCGTTTTAAGGGCTTGCAGAAAATAGTATATAACAATACTATCAAACTGTAAACGGCATTAGAAGGGATTTTTTTACGATTACTAACGACTTTATGATTCTGCTGGGCGGTTTAAGCTGGGGAATCTGTGATAGTAGTAGTAATAATAGTTAGACTTTTAGGTGCACCCACTTAAAACTAACTACATTTTATTGATATATTGTTGACTATTACACGTTTTATTATGGATATATTATGTGTTTTGTTATTGTAAACCGAGTTCTCACCTGGTTATATTTATTGCATTGTGATTCTGCTAAGTTTCGTATTGATATTTTTTGTAAAGAACAGCATACCGTCTTCACTGTTCGCTGGCCGGCCTTCAAATGTACGCATGTAGTCACGAAGCTATGATTTTGGCTTTATATTTGGTATAAAACTACTAAAACTACAAAAACATGTAGCATGGCAATCAACAGAAGCATAGCGATGGCGATTGAGGATGCTGTATTTGAAATATTCCACCATTCTCTGTTTATCTCAGACTTAGTCTAACGCGAATACTTTTTGTAACCAGGATGTATCTATGATAACAAAAAATTACAACGATAATTAGTTGAATAATGCCGTGAAAGAATGCTATGACATGGAACATGGTGGAAATGTCTATACAAAATGATAATTCTGCAAGTAGATCAGGAACAACAAATGGTATCAAATCTCTTTGTCAAGTCAGAACGTAGTTTTCTCGTTATGTCTATAACGTTCAGCTACTTCCTCTGCACCTTATTAATATTCCCTGAAACTGCTGATAATAAAAAGACAATACACAGTGTTAAAATGCAAGAAATATGCTTAGCGAACGACGTTCAACGTGGATTATTACATCACTCACACTTCATTAGCAATGACAGAAACTGCATGACTTTACACCAGACCTGTCCTTTAAATATTGTTTGTTGTCGAATCACACTTAATGCATGCAGAGTAACTGTTCCACTAGTGCTACTACTGATATTTTACAGAACGCACAAATGGAAACTGGCATTTTGTATGCACTGTCGTTCAGTTTACGTGCTAGACGGCTTCTTTAACACCTACTAGATATTCATTGTCAAGGCCTTAAAAGGAAGTCTAATCGAAGTTCTGAATTCTAACGACGCTTCCAGTCCAAATTTATATTTTGAGATCTGTACGATATCTGAGTTTTTCAACAAAACGGGGTTCCAGTGCAACTATGAGAAGCTACACAAACGTATTTGTTAAATATAAATTTCATTTAGACACGTGTAGCTTCTAAAGCAGCCTTGTTTTGCTTTAAAATGTAAGTATTTTTATTTAAATTCTTTTTTAAATAAGAAACATATTCAAATTTTGGATTAGATGCTAGTTTGCAATTTTCGTAAAATTGGTGGCAGCGTCTTTGGGCATTAAATTGAATGAAAATTCGAATAGAAGGCGCTATCGTTGACCACAATAATTAGATTATATTGTAACTAGATACATCCAAAACATCCATCAATAAACTAGTGCATTTTAAAAATATATGCCAATTTCAACTACTGTACACGGTTGCTTACTTAGGAACCACATTAGTCTGCTCTATAAAAAAACTTTATATAAGGATTTAGTCAATATTGTCATAGCAACACTATAATTTAGATTCTGCTGTTCATGTGTTGAGGTTGTAATACTCAATGAAAATGCGACAAATTCCAAGACAGTGTTACATGTAAACTAAAGAATGCGCAAATATGATAAAGGAGCGAACTTTTACAAGGTATTACAGATTTCAGCAAATTACGAAACTAATACACACGTGTTGAATCGGGTTATGGACGATTTTAAAGGATAACATCAAAAAATCACCTACAAAAATTTTCCTTACTGTACGAAAAGCCGTATCAAGAATGACTCGAAAATGGAAACAGGAAGTCACTCCCCTTAAACAGCCTTTGCCCGTTGTGGACGGTGTCAAACGACCAAACACCGAAATCAGATAACTTTTCCCTTTGTGATCGTTCGTATTTACCACAATGCGTTGTGTGCAATGTAGGAACCGCCACAATGCATTTTGTATGATTTAGAACGCTCACAAACAGCTTAAGAATTTTTTGGGCCGATATTTGCACTTTTAATGTTACAATAACACTTGAAGTGGTAGATGATTCGCCTTATTTTTTTTTACTAAACTTGTAACAGCAGGGTGATTAAATTTTATTATCATTTTTCTGTGGGTTATTACTTAATAAATAAATAAGTGCAGGTTTAAGTACTATTATCTAATTTTAAATTATTCCTATAAATCCTGCTAATTACCAAAGGTACTCGGTTTGTGAACGTTCTAAATTGTCTAGAACGCATTGTGGTCGTTTCCTCATTGCACACAACACACAACGCGGTGTGGTAAACCAGAATGACCACAAGGCGTTTGGACATTTAACATCATCCACAATGCGTAGTGGCTGTTTTCGCTTATTGAACGTTTTCGGTATTTGGGTGTAACATATAAAAAAAAAACTTCGTTGCATTATCAATAAATAAAAGCGCGATTAGTGTTATTAGCATCAGAAGAGTTTCACTTACTCTTATGCTTGTGAAATTAGAAATGTATAGGATGAAACTGAAAATTTATTGCAAGGTAATAGTACGGGTTTGCCATAAAACATATCAGATTAAATTTCATAATTAGTTTCATAAACATTTGCAGTTGCAAGTCTCACTTACGCAATATTTGATTGAAATTAATTCATTTCGATTATAAAATAAAAAGCAATATAAGTACGCAGTCCCAAAAGTTAAAGTGAAAGCTAGCAGCAATCTAAATTTTTGAGATTTTATGGTAGTGACATAATTAGAATTACCTATCGACAAGTTTTATAGTTTTTTAAGAAAGATCTATTTTAAATAGAACAAGACGACTGACAACCAAAAATATGAATTACATCATCTGTCTAGGTTTAAGAACAATTTTTCCCCTTTTTCATATAACGTTTTTCAATAAAATTTCGAATTTTAGAGTTCTGGAAAATAAACCGAAAAACCAATTTTTGTCTTCTAAAAATTCCTTTTATTTTACTCTTTAAAACCGTAACCAAAACAGAGAATTTTGGTTTTATCTAGACTAAGACTTAGCTCTCACAAACTTCTCAACTTGAGCCACATTACGAAGGCAAGCCATGTAAACAAAGATTCTGACAGTTCTCAGTGAGGCTTAGATCAGTTTCACACGGTGCGTATTTTACGTAAACGTCCTTTGTATGTTGCAGTAAAGGAAATTACCGCACAACAAAACAACGCTCATGCCTCCTCTAGTGTAAAGCAGTGCATACGCAGTGTTAGACTTCCTCTTTGAAACGGCCAACCACAGAACGCCTTTCGATCACGTGATTTTCAATGTTTACTTGGCTCACCTTCCTAACTTGGCTGAAGTTTACTTATATTAAGCTAGATGCCCGTATTCTACTGTAATTAAAATAATTTTTGCATTTTTCAAGTTGGTATCTAAATCAGAAGCTACAGAAGAAAATGTGTTTAAGTTTACAGCTACGTACCAGTACGTCGCGTTGATTTTGCTCCATACCGATAGATGGCGTTGAAAAAGTGACGCAGGCAAGCGTAGCATCCTGTAGCAGTAAAGTTTGCGCCATTGCCGTTAGAAAGTGCTGAGCAAGTGACACACGCAGGTAAGCAGGCACAGCATACGTTGATATACAAGGATTTTCAGAATTGTTAAACCGTTTTTCTCATAATCAGAGTTTTGTAACAATATTAACCATTGTAAAGTTTACTATCACATGCAAGCACTTAATTTTGAGAATTAGAGCACCAATCTACACAATTATCAGTCTGTAGCTGAGTGCACACAAAAACTTTACTGACTCAATATTGCAAAACACAAGTGCAGGGGTGTAAGCATCCGGGCAAAAAGCCAGCACGCCGCCCAGGCCATCAGCTCATCCTCGTCCCCCAACACCCAGCCGCGCTTTCCCTTAATGACTCAGCGTGGCTTCCTGTGACTAAAACAATCGCAACGAAAACTACCCAAATCCTTTTGGACGCAGCGGGGCGGAGGGGCTTTCTCTCCCGTTCTGGAAGCTGGGGGAATGGAAATATGCAGGCTGCACGTCCCGTGCAATATTCACGGTTCGACGCACGCGGCCAAATGAAACCCACTATTTTTCCATTGCACCGAAGAGTTCACCGACTTTTTCATGTGACAGCTCAGCTTATTTTAATAATTTTGATAGGCTTGCGGCTCAAGCCCGCTCGAGTATTTTGGGGAGCATTTAGGAGATGAAACGAATTTCAGTTCTACTGGAATTGACGAGACGGGGCAAGCACATAGGGTATGGAAATGAGACTTTAAAAATCTGGCAGTTATAAAGGCGAAAATATGGTAGATAACTGCCTTGACGACACTAAAAAGCCATAGGGAAATTCTAATAAAGCAAAACGCAGCCAATTATAATTAAACTTAATCGAAGTGCTCCTGTGGAGCTGAGATTTAAGAATCCGAAATTAACTTTGGCGCATTCACTGGTGGGCACAAAGGAACGAATTAAGGCTTTGAAATGTAATTAGCACTGCCATATGCAATTAAACTTTGATATTGGGGACGACTAATAACTTTTTCTAATTTTGTACTTAATTCAAACGTTCGGCTTTATAGCAATCAGAAACTTAATGAACTGTGGCTTTGGAATGCAATAATGCTGCTAATTAACTGGAAGTTAAAAGTCCATCGTTAAATTTAGAAATTAAGATTTTAAAACGATGTATTTACCTGTAATAACCAAATAAAACTGTCAGCGCCATCTCTTGCGTAAAAGCATTAGGAGGAAACAGAAACCGCCGTAATACTCCAAAGCGCCATCTAATAGTACACAGTCAAACATAACCACTTTCAGCTAAGAGTCAATTGTAAGTAGCAAAGATACACACCTTCTACTGTACACATACCTGTTAAAATGTTTGCGTCTAGGCTAAATAATTAAAGATTAATTATTTCTAGATAATTCCAGAGTTATCTGTACATGAGCTTAAATTAGCATCAATTATTTTTAATTCCAATGTTATTTATTGCATTTATATATTTTTTTCTCACAAGCAGTACAAGGTGTATTTACACGCAATTTTCAGGTGAGAGAAATAATTTCTGCAATTATTGCAGTCATTTACAAAAAGATGATAAATGAGCAAAGAAGCTTTGGCTTTAATAATTACGAGAGCTGTCTTATTTTGTTGTTCTCATAGTTAGTCTTTTTAATAGAATAATATTTCATAGGTGCAGAAATCTTAATTGTGATTTTAATTACAGTTCAAACATCTACATTCTGCTTTGCAACAAAAGGCTACTTATATTATAAAACTGCTGACATTTTTACCTATTTGAATGTTTTATTTATTAAAAAACATGGGTAGTAGTACATAACATCACAAAAGTGGCAACTGAACTATTCAGTGAAAGTTTTTTGTGCCAATAGGGTGTATTTAAAGTAGGGAGTAAAAAATATGTGTTTTTTGCGTAGTGATCATGAAATTCGCAATTTTTTAATGCAAAATCGTAAAGAAAGTACATACCATTTTTTTCAACAAAAAATCTATAAAATAATAATACTAGTATTATTATTTTATAGGTAAAGTTCATCGCCTGCAAGATTTTTAGATGTTACTGAATTGTTCAATATTCTGAATATTTAATGTAATACATTATATATACATGCATTGCTGTAGTAACATTAACGTTATGATAGGTACAAACATATAATGTAGAAAGAATTAATGTTTTATACTTTTGTACACTATTATTTTGGGCATAGTTTTCTGTAATAGGGAAGTTAAAGTTCACGTTTTAGAAATTAACACGAAATGTATTTTTTATATATTATCTACCAATTCACGTCACTTCAGATATAAACGTATGCTGTTCATGGGTCTCTGTGTCTGTGCGTCTCCGCGTCACCTTATCATCGGCACCGATCGGGCGCACTTCGTCAGCCATCGGTCCTGTCGTCGATGTGTTTCTTCTGTAACTTTTTTATTCAAAATTCAATTTTAAAGATACAAACACTATTTAATTAGCGTAAGGTCACCTATGTGGTAAGCTCAAAACTAGTATAGTATATATAAACGTATATTGCGCTTGCGTCTTTGCGTCACATTTTCATCGGCAGCGGTCGGGCGCCCTTCGTCGGCAATCGGCCGTCGCGTCACTCATGCTTTATAATGGAGCGATAAGGAAGCACGATATGTATAGTGAAATTTATACGCATCTTAATTGACGTCATAATTCTCCATCTTTGTTTATTTCTAAATTGAATGAGACAAAAGATTTTTGCATTAAAGGGATTTCTATTATTATCGACTTTTTAATGTCATCTTGAAGTGTATGTGTTGTCATTCATTTAACAATACTCATACGTAAAATCACCAGATGATAACGTCACTTAAAATGGGTATAAATTTTACTATACGTTTTCGTAGGCAAAGGGTTAGAGTGTCCGACTAGCAATCGGATTCTGCACTTTCGCGGGGACGAATCCCACCGACTGCGATGTACTTTTTCTGTGAATTAATGTAATTTGCATTACAAAGTGTTTCATTTTACTGTTTCAGTATTAGTACTATTATTAGCAACATTAAGATAGTTTTAATTTTTTAATACATACTTTTGAACACTTTCGGTGCTTTCTATATTAAAAACATTAATACATTTTCTTCTATAACTTTTTTATTTACAATTCAATTTTAAAAATGCAGAAACTATTCTAATTAGAGTAAGGCCACCTATGTAGTGTGTACAAAAGCTAGTATTGAACTAAATACAGCGTCTCACAAAAAGTTTGCAACAAATGAAAACGTTTTTATTATCGATTTCTTAAAAAATTTTACCTTTATAAAGGTTTGTGCATTATGTATTACCTGTTTTAGAAATTTAATATTTTTCAATTGGTTTACGGTTTGACGGGAAATAGAATTAGGTTATAATTGCGTCATTTTCAAACAATTACAATCAAAACATTATTGTATTTAGAAATTAAGTTCCGATATAGTTTCAATGAAACTATTAATATTAATATTTATTCGTTCTTTAAATTGAAAATATTGTTACCTCAACAAAACTGAAGAAAAGTAAACATTTATATTTTTTATCAATACTTTACTTTTCGCCATAACTTTTAATTTTTTTTTTAGAAAAAAAGGTGCAATTTTGAATTAATTCCATTTCCCGTCAAACCGTAAAACCATTAAAAATATTATATTCCAACAACTGCTTCTAAATGAAGCACATACTTTTATAAAAGGTAATATTTTTAGAAGTCAATAATAAAAAAGTTTCCCATATGTAGCATACTTTTTCGAAATACATACAAAACTATTTAGAAATCAGTAAAGGTCATACGCTATTAATATATTCATACAATTATTTTCTACAATTTCCATTCAATGAACCGAATCAGTTTTCGTTACTATTGATAAATAACAATAATATTTAATGTACTGATTTACTGAAAATAACGAATCATGATTCACAAGTGTACAGAAGCAAAGATAAATGGAAACGTGAACATTTCAGGTTTCTGTACTCCTAGCATTGAAATCACTCATACCGTGGTGTAATTTGGGTTGCCTGTATATACAGGCAGCCAACGTTCTAGCTTTTAAAGCATCCCCCCTTGACCCTTCTAATGCGATTCATAGCAAGCGTATAACTTTTCGATGTCTGCGCATTTAATAAGGAATCGTTAGAAATCTGAAGAGCTTTCAATTATGTAACTTCACTTTGATTTTTCCGAAGTTGCTACCGCTTTCCAAACAACATTTTTCCGTATGGGAATTCCAGTTCCAAGAGGGTAGGATAAATTATTAAGAAGGCAATGCGAAAGACCAATAAATGTTTAAAGGTCGGGTCTCGGCTCTGCTAATGCGAAAAAGAATCAAAAACTTTCACAAACAAAACCCATTTCTCCTAGGTTTCAATAAAACTCGCTCGGAAACCCTGAAGAAATTGAACTCAGCGTTAAATTGCCGGTTAAACTAATTAACGAGTAAATAAATTTAAGCCTGGGGACGTCCGGAGTCGCACAATGGGAATAAAAGTTGACAGAAATTAGACCGAGGTGACAAGGTCGGGAGCGATTAGAACTCTGGTTTAATTAAAGCCGACTTACTCGGCCCTAATTGCTTATTTCGAGTCGGCGGGCATAAATAGTGGCCAAATGGAGTTGGCTGCATAAAGCGAGCGCACCGTGGAGGCGGCTTCACCCATTCCGTAATTGCATTATTAAAATTAATGAATGAAGTCTCCTGCGCTCGCTGCATAAATAACGTGAGCAAGTAAAAGTCGGAGTGGGCGGCGAGCGCGACTCATTTTGAGTCGTTTCATAGCCAGTTTGGGCCTCCAATGTCAACCTCTTTGGCATAGTTGCCGCATGATTGCGGCAGGATTGATAATCCGGGGCCCAATAGATTTAACCGTGTCATAACTACAACAGGACTTTTGTTGGGAAACATTTGGGTCAACGAACGCCAGTTGAAGTTTGAATCACCACTTCACACATGACTGGATGCTCGTTTTTCATAAAGCACTTGACACACCAAGCGCTAGTCAAAGGAAGATCCACTTAAACTTGGTATCGTTTGTTGTTTGATAGTGACAGTAACATTACATTAATTAGACAGAAAAAGTTATAAAAGTTGTAGCTACGATATTTTAGTTGAATAATTGCTGGCTGACATTGTAGACTATGAACAAGTTCCTATCAGTATCAAAATTACAAGAAGAAGCAAGCAGCTCAGACATGAAAATTCATAACATGTCGAGGGCATAAACTCTTTTAGCACACAATACTTTTTTTACGGCCTTAAATTTACTGTTATTAATCCATAAATGTCGATTTAACAAAGGTTTGCATTTGTGACAATTATAATATAAGTCATAGTAAAGAAATGACCGTGACGACGCAGGTGACTGTTTCTGCAGTTGGTAGCTGTCAAAGTTAGTTATCAAAGGTAATTATAATAGTACACATTTTACTTTATTCATTACATAATGTTTTAATTATTTAAAAAACACTTTACCTCGAACGAAAGACAGTATGGTTTATTATGTTCTATTTACGTAGAATCACACTATAGGTGCGAATCGCTATGTGAGTGACCGCAGGCTATAAGTGTTCGAGTTTAACGCGCTCGTGCTACATGCAAGAATGTGCGTATTCGAAATAACGCTGGAGTCCGCGAGTGGAAGTATTTGCTGTCAAACCTGCGAAGGGCGAAGGTCGCCCTGATTCACGCCCTAATAGGCGAATAGTGCGGATTATTTGGTTCGCGCCAAAATTGATCAAGTGAAGTCTTACGTGGGCCCACCACGGGGTACGTGTAGCTCTAGGCGAAGTGCCAGCCAAGAAGCGAAGCAACGCATTGGAGACGCCAGCGGCGTCCAAAGGGAACAAGGTTAGTTCTGTTTGCAATCGCGCTAAGAGATCCAACAATAATTACAACATTGTCAATAATTGTTGTAATGAACCATTGCGCAACTACGAGCAAGTGGGTCACTGCCAGATAACGGGGAATTACCGGTCCGCATTACGTCATTTGCTGATTTGGCGTCCAGGGGCTGCAGATAACGACGCGTCCTAAACAGAATAGACAACTTCGCGTCCGAACTATTTGTGTGTGCGGAATTATTTTAGGCATTGCGCTCGTGAGCTTTGACTGTTCATGCGCTACTGAACGTTTGGAATCTAGTTAAGGCATTTTCTCATGTGCAGTGCATAACTGCTTGGTGTACTTATTTTTATGTATGTTTCTTTGTGTGTATGTTTGTTTACAGATTATACGTATTCCTGCAAACTGTTGGGGTTTTTTATTACCGTTGGTGTTTGCATTTATTAGTACAACATTTCATATGTCAGCGAGCTGACCTCAACAATATTAGTTTTCCCATAGCTGCACTGACGATGTGAATAGAGCCGCATAGCTCACCGACTGGAAAAGCTAGCGAAGCAGGGCATTGTACCGAAATAATTCAGTAGGTGTAGGGCTAGGCAAAAGGCCGTGTTACAAAATGTGTATCCAGGAATATTTTCAAATGTTGAATGGCACACATTTCAAAGATTACATTTCTGGCATATTACAAAAAATAGTTTTCTGGTTTCCCGAAATATTCACTCTTCGAACGCAATTTTATATATCAATTGATACAAGACATCGACTAGTGTCCAATGCCAGATGTTATTTGTTGCAGTCTCTTATAGTTTATGAGTTACGTTATGATAATGTAAAATGACTTTATTTGAGCAAATTCTATTGTGGTACATATAGTATTAATCTGCCGTTGCCTTACCTCATATGGCCTTACCTAATCTTACCTATTTTTTTTGCTAACCATTTGTTCTACTTCTTCCCAGTGTTTCTAATGTTTTAGCATGATGCCAATCATATTTTTTTCGGTTATTTCCCTTCATACCTCCATCTCCGCTCCCAGTCAAGTAATATCAAAAACACCCACGTCCTGTTAACACTTGCGTCAGATGGTATTCCACCTCCCCATGTGTTTTCATTACCCATCTTGTCCTATCAAACATTAACTCATGTGTCGATATGTTAATTTCTACGAGGACCTAACCAAGGCAAAACAACCAGAAAAAGCACATTCTTAATGACTGGAGATTTCAACGCCAAAATTGGCGGAAGAAAGCAAGAAACTACAGAATACATCGGATATTTTAGACTGTGCGATAGAAATGATAGAGAAGAAACTATGTTTAACAAAGAAAACCTGTATTGTCTCAACACCTTCAAAAAATCCATGAAAGAAGCAATTAAAATCCATCTAAATAAATGCCTTCATTACGGAAAAATTCCACTGGAATGGTGCAATTCAGAAATTATACTCATCTTCAAAAAGAGGGACAATATGAACATAGAAAATTATCGACCAATATCTTTTTTGTCGCACCTATATAAACTGTTCACAAAAATAATAACGAATCGCTTGACGACAACGTTGAATTTCTACCAGCCAAAAACAGGCTGGCTTTAGTCGAGGGTTCAGTACCATAGACCACATATATACTATACGTACTTTGATAGAGAAATGCACAGAATGTAATACTCCAATACACCTAGCTTTCATCGACTTTCAGAAGGCGTTTAACTCCTTCGAAATTTGGTCAATTCTAAACTCCTTAGAAAACGCAAGAGTCGATTCCAGATGTATACAAATAATAGAAAACATCTCAAACAGGTATAGATGCTCATTAAGATAGATGACACTGTCATGACTCATGACCAGTAAAATACGTCTACAAGAGGAGTAAGACAAGGGGATTCTATATCGCCCAAATTGTTTACCTTGGCTCTTGACGGCGTCTTCAAGAAATTACAATGGGATGGAAAAGGCATTAACGTTGATGGCTCCCGACCATCTTAGGTTCACAGACGACATTGTTGTAATCGGGAACAACAAAAACAAACTAACTGAAATGGTGCAACAACTAAACCAAGTAGCATAAAATATTGTCCTAAAAATGAATTACAACAAGGCAAAACTAATGACAACTGAAAATGCCAATTGAGCAATGATAGATTCGGTCTCTGCTTTGTATAATATCTAATAATAAATCCAGCCTTGCGATTGGTCGATAGTGGTACGAAATAGTATATTATGATACTTGTGTATAAGTACGCCTTTAAAGCACGTGCGACGAGTTTACGAGCACAACGCGAAGTGGAGTGCTTTTAACGTCGCTAGTGCTTTAATGGCACTTATACACGTGTACCATACGCTACTTTTTCTACGATCGTAACTCGTAACAGAAATATAAAAACTTAGTTCGGTGAATTTTTTTTCCGTCACATTGTGTGAGATATTCTACGTTAAGTTGACATTAAAATTTACGGCAAAGCGTGTTTTAATAGTATTAAAACACGCCACCAATGGCATGCGAAAAAGACGTAATTCGGGCGCTAATATTAAGAGTGCTACAAACGTCACTTTTGACAATATAAACTGTGCAAAAAGTTGTCATTTTGACACGATCGTAGAAAAAAACAATCAATTATAATTATGATAAAAAATTATATTCATCTAGTAAAGCTATGGAATAGTTCCAAATTTATGAATACAACTATAAGTCACTTAAAAACCAAATGTCACGTTTGACATTTAAGTATAAGTGTAGTTGCATTCATAAATTAAGAACTATTCCATAGTCAGACTACAAGGTGCCCCAAAAAGGAGTGGTAACTCTTCCGAATTGTCTCAACAGATGTCGCTTTATCTAAAGTACAGCGACCAAATACTTATAATTTTTAAATTAAGTGATACCAACTCAATTTAAAAATTATAAGTATTTGGTCGCTGTACTTTAGATAAAGCGACATCTGTTGAAACAATTCGGAAAAGTTACCACTCCTTTTTGGGGCACCTGGTAGAAGAAAATAATTTGTGATCATACTATACTTTCGATATTTGCTCTTCCTATGTTCGAATATATACATAGGCATTAAATTATTTATTATGAACCAGTTTTACATGATTTGCACAAACTCTTATAGGTTTCGTTTTCGTTTCTATAATTATTTGATTGTGTATAACAGCAACATTTCATTGCATTTTATTGCTTTTGCCATGGCCTGAGGAAAACGCCAAAAAAATCATTTCGCAACCTCATTATCTCTTATTTACAAGACAAATTTACAACAGTTGCTATTAGGTCCGCACTGTGTAAACAGATACACAACTTAATAACGGTGACCTTTAGGTAGATGAATAATTTATAATAAATGTAGCAGCGGTCACGTTAAATAACGATGATTGCCGCATGACTTTTATATGTAAACTGCACAATGAATGAAATAGGATTCTGTGGACGTTTTTGCATTTATACAATTTTCCACAGTTACATAAATTTCTGTGCCAGTTATATTTATATGATAATCTCTACCAGCGATTATAATTGCAAAAATGGGAGAAAGCAATTTCGGTTAATTGCAAAATTTGAATGATGAATTCAGTACGTAGACTTTCTAATTGTGGAAGTGCTAGGAGTAATTTAATTTTATTAAAGGCATTTCGATTTCTGTTTTGCTGCAGTAGGTACGTCTGACATTTACAATTTTACTGCATGGTCAGTTTGATTTTGTTTTTCTTAAAATAGGTTAATATAATAATAGGCGATACTAGTACAAGGTTCTGGTGTAGAATGTATGTATTCACTTATAATACCATGCATAGTCAAAGTTATGTCGACTATTTTTGTGGTGGCATCATGAATGTTCATTGGGCTTCGGTACAATTAAGCGAGTGCGCAGTGAACATGAGTACTGATATCACCACAAAAATAATCTACTTAACTTTGAGAAGAATGGCATTCGAAGGACTATTCAATAAACCAAACTACTTTTTCAAATTAGTTGTCAGTAAATCTAGCAACAAACTATACAATTTCTATAATAACAGAAAACTAAAATTTATTTTTCCTAATATAAACTAAATTTGTTTAAAACTGTCACTTGAATACCTTCTAGGAAGATATATCCGCCGATATTTTTTTTATTGGTCAAGAAACGTCATATTCTGGATATTCATTCGTCACTTTTTGACAGATGACAGGTGAAGTGAATAGTCAAGAAAATTCATCGCCCGTAATCTGGTGTAAGTTTAATTCTATTGGTTTCTTGGATTACTACACTCCTCTGTTTAATCAGGATTTGATAGTATTTGTATATAAATACCTGTTAGCCGCCCGAAAACTAAGGTATGAGCTGTATCTTTATCTTTTTTGTCGAATTTATTTCTTGGCCTTTTCCTTTCCTGTTTTTCAAGTCACCTCAACGTGCTCCACGTTAACTTTGAGGGACGCGTAATAATTTTCGAATTCGTGTTAAGCGGCTGGAACTGCGCGTCATAAGCTGGGAAAAGCCAAAACACCTAGTGGCACGAAGCCGTTCTAGCCTGATGGCGATTCCTACGCATATAGTCGACGATTGAAGGTGGATAACATTGGGGATACTTAAAAAACGGAAATGCAAAAGTCCTACAAATAAACTCGACAAAATGTAAGACCACCTGAGAATAACAATACTTGCATACTTTAGGTTTCGGACGACCAACAGGTGTTTACTTCCAAATACTATCAAATCCTTATTTAAGAGACGGGCGCAGTAGTCTAACAATTCAACAGCACCAAACCTGCATCAGATTACGGGAGATTCTTCAGGATAGATTGGCTTTTAAAGCTTCACCATATAAAGCCATAACAAATGCACCTTGCAGCAAGGGAAACTGAAGTAGTTGCGTTCGCAAAATGTAAAAAAAAACGTAAGTACTAAAAACTGTATAGACAACCACCTGATACAAACAAGGACGTTTAGAGTTGGCAACGATGCTGTAAATGCGAATAAGAAGCACATTATTTTAAGGCCGTTACACTCTCCCAAGACTTTCCCACACTAAAAATTAAACTTAATGAAAATATGCTATATGTAGGAATCATAGTTAAAAAGTATTCTGATACCAAACTTTTGACAAGAACTTGTAATTTCTGCGCCCCGAATTCTAAAGGAATTACTACAGTTTTTTCACGAATAATTGTAGTTTCCTCGACAGTTGTAAAAAAATCTTGCAATGGTCTGATCCTCTTAAGGGAAAATGAACAAAGCAACATTTATAAATGGCTTGGAGTCGCAAACGTCGTCATCTCTTGTTCTAGGCGGCACCGGCGTAGTGTAATTCAAAAAGTTCCGCTACCAGATTTGAAGGCATTCTTTTCCCAATTTTTGATTTGCAACCGTAATTTTCTAAATTTTGACTTATGAAGGTTACCATTGAAAAACTAAGTTAACATTATATATACAATTTTCAATTGAGTTATAACATGTATAGGGTGTTTTTTAAGTCAGTGTTTCTACTAACATGTGAGCAAACGAAAATGAAATCAAGCTTGGTTTTGCAAATTGTAACATATGTCGATTATTAATTCACATTATGTTGGATATGGACAATTATAATAACTGACATATTGAAATTAAAATATCTAGTAAGTAATAGACCACACGACTTAATTTTTTCAAAGACAAGCTTGATTTCGTTTTAATTTGCCCACATGTTATTTCTTGTCAATTGGTAGACCAATATTGATTTTATTCACATGTTTTGATGTTTAGTACTTTCAAATAAAATTACTCACTGATATTTATCTGAAATTGTAGAAGATTTAACTTTCAAGGCTTTAATTAAATACTTATTAGAAAGTATTACAAATATATTAAGTATAATGAGAGGAAATTAAGAAGTCATTAAGATTAGTACAAACAAGCGTTTTTAAATACCTTTGTTCCTTGCCAAATGTTTTAATTCTTCGTAAACTGCTTGAGAATGGCTAGTTCCCGAAAAGTGTTGTTCAAACGCATGAAGTAGTGTACAATGTGTTCCAGTACTTTTCAACCAAGAAGTAGGAAGGAGAGATTCTTAAGTGTTAAAAAAATCTTGTGAAGCAACGAAAAAATCCGTCAGAACAATAAAAAGGATTATGAAAGTAGCCAGTGCACCGTCGGAAGAAAATATTGAAATCGCCCGACAAAAGGGTGCGAGAAAACATCCTGTAACAGATTTGGAAGATTAGGAGGATTATGATATTTGGCTTTACACGAAAAATTATAGTCAGATCTAGGTTGGTGTGATTGACTGCCTTCATTGAAAACAGTTGTTAAAAAAATGGCTTTAGATAGAAGAAAACGCAAAACAACAAAAAACTTTTAATGGAGAAGAACGATATCCGTGCAACAATCATAGTGTCCGATTCAACCCTGCACTGACATCCAATAGTAGAACAAGTGAGATGATTGAATGGTTACATCAAAAAAGCATACCATTTTCCCCAAAATTATATAAACCTCAACTGTATACAATCATCAAAGAACTTAAAAATCTTTACATAACGTATAAATTTAATACTCTACTAAAAAATCATGTCGTCCGCCGTATCATCCGGAATTAAATCCGATTGAATTGATTTAGGCATAGATAAAAAACGAAGTAACAGAGAAAAACGTTACATTTAAATTTAATGATGTGGCACAGTTGGCATTTACAAATACATTCCAAGAAGACTGGAAAAAATCAAATTTTTGGCTAATTATACGATCACTGTAAAAGAAAGTTCTGTGCTTGTATCACACCAGATTTTTTAATGTTGTTTTATAATAACAACTAGCTGTTACCCGCGACTTCGTTCGCGCGAGGTTCGTTATTTGTGTATTAAATAATGACTAATTATTTCCTGTCATCCCATCCCATCCCATCCCATTGTATCCCCGTACTCCATCCCCGTCCCTTTCTCCGTCCCCGTCTCCGTACCGAACCATCCCGTCCCGTCCCGTCCCCACCCCTTCCATCCCATCCCTCCCCTTTCCGTCCCGTCCCGTTCCGTCATGTCCCGTTCCGTCCCGTCCCATCCTGTCCCTTCCCGACCCGTCCCGTCCCCTCCCCTTCCATCTCATCCCTTCCCTTCCCTTTCCGTCCCGACCCGTCTCGTCTCGTCCCCTCCCTTCCCGTCCCCTCCCTTCCTGTCCAGTCCAGTCCGGTCCAGTCCCGTCCCGTCCCTTCCCTTCCCGTCCAGTCCAGTCCCTTCCCGTCCCGTCCCTTCCTTTATGTCATGTCCACCGTCTTGGATTTAAAAATAAATGCCATTTTCGCAATCAACGTCCCAAAAAACCTCAATAACGACACCCATATCGTATTTTAGGCTAATTTACCCCATTTCACCCCCTAAGGGGTTGATTTTCGGAAAATTGCGAAATATGTGTTTGCTTATTTGTTTTTAGGAGTACTCCAACGAAGTTTCAAGTCGAAATGTCTATTTAATTAGACCCCTTTAGGGGTTGAATTTCTAAATATCCTTCCTTATTCCTTGTATACATCATAAAGGGAACCTCTGTGCAAAATTTCAGCTTTCTAGGTCCGAGGGTTTGGGCTGGGCGTTGATGAGTGAGTGAATGAGCGAGTCAGGACTTTCAGTTTTATATACAGGGTGTTATTTAAGTACGTGGCCAAACTTCAAGAGGTAATTCTATGAGTGATTCTAAGACGAAAAGTTTATATAAACATTAGTCCGGTAATGCTTCGTTTTCAAGATACAGGGTGTCAAACTTTTTTAAAAAAATCATTTTTTCGTAAAAATTTTAATAATCCTTCAGCAGATTTTGTTGAAATTTGTCAGTGTTATTTATGGTAGAAAGGGGCTAATTTAGCCCTAACTAGATTAAAATTATTAAGTTCAGTGGCGTCCCGGTGGGCAAATTAACCAATATTTTTGACAAAAAAATGGGCGCCACTGACTTCTTTAGAACTTTTTCGCATTAAGCAGCTAAAACTAAACTTTTTTGTCTCTTTATTTTTTTCGTATCTTGCTCCGTTTTCGAGAAAAAAAATAAAAACAACTTTATTGCATGTCCATGGACAGCAAAAACATTTTTTAATAATTAATAAAACACAAAAAATATTTTTTAGCTAGCATTAATTTTTATAACAATTTCTAAGACTAAAATAGACTATTGATATGGAAAAAAAATAACAGGTACACCCCAGTTTTTGATTGTTTGGTAGTTTTAATTTTGTATAATGTTGTCCCAGGGACATGCAATAAAGTGATTTTTATTTTTTTTTCTCAAAAATGAAGCAAGATACGAAAAAAAATAAAGAGACAACAAAGATGTATTTTTTGGTGTTTAATGCGAAAAAGAATATAAAAGTTCTAAAGAAGTCAGTGGCGCACATTTTTTCGTCAAAAATATTGGTTAAGGTGCCCCCCGGGACGCCACTGAATTTAATAATTTTAATCTAGTTAGTGCTAAATTAGCCCCTTTCTACCATAAATAACACTGATAAATTTCAACAAAATCTGCTGAAGGATTATTAAAATTTTTACGAAAAACTGATTTTTTTAAAAAAGTTTGACACCCTGTATCTTGAAAACGAAGCATTACCGGACTAATGTTTATATAAACTTTTCGTCTTAGAATCACTCATAGAATTACCTCTTGAAGTTTGGCCACGTACTTAAATAACACCCTGTATATAGATTAAAGGAGTTTTCCACTTCTTTTTATGTTGCCATGTATTTTCAGAAGCTATAGAAGCGACTTAAGAAACGCCCTGTATAATTTTGGCTAAAAGAAACTTTCGAACTCTACAAACAGATATGGAAAAAATCGATTTTGAAAATTTAATAAACTTAGATCTAGAGATCCCATTAATTTATCTATTTAACCAAGTCTACAATGTCGATTCTTTCTTTCTAATAATTGTTCAGCAGTTAAATTCAAAATGTATTGCAACGTTTGAGCCATTGAGGGGTGAAAAGGAAAGCAAGGAAAATGGGAAAATCGATGTCCTCTGAAAATAAAATATGTTGAAGCCAACACTGAGATTTTCGGAATTGTAATTTTATGCACTGAAGCTGGGATTAAAAAATCCGATTTGTAAATATTTGGTTTCCTAATAGGATTCTCGATTCTTAGAGAGGCGTCAGTTAAATTGATTATAGTGAATAGTTAATCCACATCGGTTTCTTGTTGCCAATGCAACTTCTCCAATTGAATTGCGATAATTCAGCCGTTTAAAGAGCAGAAAACTGGTGGGAACTGGGAACGCCGTACACACGGGCCGGACTACATAAATATTAAGTATTCGAGGTGTTTAATTTCCTTTGTAGAGTAGGCCGCCCACCGTTTATTAAGCAAGCATAAGTTATGTTAATTTCGGCGAACCTACATGTGTAAGCAGCAGGGAGGCGCTACTCGTTAATTTAGCGGCCCTGCCGAAATGGAAATGCATAATTCGCGAACGATTCGGTAATTTATCGCGAATTCCGCTTTTCGGCCCGAAGTGCTGGTGGCTTTTGAACGGCGAATTTCAATTACGCCTTACGAGGTGGATTCGAAAAAAACTAATTGGCTCACAGCTGATCGTAAAGCTGCGGCGATAATAGGGATATCGTGGCCTGCTTGATCATTCTCATTTGGGTCAATTTGTTGCAAACGATTTGATTGCCAGTTGCCTAGGTTCAGTTTGGCCAGTTTATAGCCGGATCACTTCTAGCCTACTTAATGAAATTACTCCAGATTGCATCTGGCGCGAGTTTTTTCCAGAAAAGTATGATCGGATAAGGCGAAATGGACTCGTAGTCCTTGGATTGCGAATTCGTAACCATGCTACTTCGACAAATTGCCACAATTATAATTAAACGTCGAGTAAAGATTAAAAGGGTATGCTAGACGACCGGTGTAGCTTATTTGAAGTTCATATGACGAAAGGAAAATCAGCGTCATGACGACGGCTAGCGCAGCTAGTAATATGGTTTGCTCCAGATTCCGGGATGTAGTTTTCACTTTCAAAAATGCTGGGCGTTGATTTAGCAGACGCAGCATTTACTAGATTATGGCGGAGGCGTGGTAATGAGTGGATGCCAAAAGCTACTCTGGCGTTAGCTCAGTTATGGGAAAGTGAGTAGTAAACGTGGTTTTTAAATAAAAGGAAAGGATGACGTGGGATTCTGCTCTTGAAGCCGCCTTATTTGCAAAATTGCAATTAAAGTTGTAGTTAATAATATTAAAGTAGCCTTATATGGTATGCACCTCTGTCCAGGGTAGAATATTTTCTCATTTATGTTAAATTAAAGAATAAAACAACATTTTAGTAGACACACTTACACAACAAAAAAGTTATAGCGATATTACGTTAAATACTGGTTTAAATTTTCAATATTTTTAAACACCCGAATAGTTACTATAAAACAACTATACCAGACACGAATATAATATGTACTGGTTTTCGACAACAAATCGTTAGATTGAATCTAATCGAATTTAATTGAAATCGAATCTGCTTACGATTCACGATTAATAAAAAATATCGATTCACCGAGAAACAATAGTTTCCCTATTGAATCGATTTTGAATTCGGAAACAACCTTTTCTCGCAAACGCAATTAGACCTAAGTTTGAGCGAAAAATTGATAACTTGTAATCAACTGAAATCAACAGTAGAATCAAATCAACGTCGATTTGACTTTAATCGAATGCATTTAAGATTAACGATTCTGATCGATTCGTAAAGGAAGCTGATAAATCAATTAACCCAGAGAAATAAATTCTGTCATTGAATCTATTTTAGATTCTTCAATAAGGGTATCTCCCAAGTGTAATTTCGCTTAGGTATAAGCAATAAATCGTAAAAAATTCAAAATCGATTAATTGAATCGAGTCGAATTAAATAGAAATAGCATCGATTTCCAATTTACAATTCAAATTAATTTGTGATTCGATTCTACGCACGATTCGCGATTCTTTTCTATCCATGAGCCGAATGAATTTGTATTTGAATCGAAAACAAAAATCGATTAATACAGAAAAATTAATTCTGTCATTGAATCGATTTCTGATTAAACAAGTGCATTGGTCTAGATTTAAACATAAAATCGATAAATTGTTGTGATCAATTCAAATCAACAGTAGAACTAGAATTAATGTATGATTCACGATTCAATTTTAATCACGATTTGAATCAATTCACTATTTTAGTCTATTCACGATTAGAATCGATTCTTTATTTGCCAACAAGGATATCTCCCAAACATAATTCGGCCTAGATTTGAACAAAATATCGATAAATCGATGTAATTAATTCGTATCAACAGTGAAATTTGAATCAATTATTTATTCGAAAAAGAGTCGATATATCAAAAACAAAATTCTCTCGCGAAATAGAAATCAATTCGACAACAACCGTATTTCCCAAGCGTAATTCGAACTATGTTTAGGTAAAAAATCGATAAATCGTCGTAATGATTCGAATCGATTCGATTCGGCAGTAAAATTCGCGATTCGAATTTATTTACGATTAATCGAAAAAAAAATCGTTCTCCCAACCCAATTGCGCATTCAGCAATAGCCAAGTTTCGGGTCCTAATCGAGCTCCATATAAGTAGAGTAATGTTTTGTATCATAGCGGATATTGTTACAATGCATGTAATACAATAAATGTTAGTGGACATGCGCTAAGAGTGCCTTTTTCCGCAATTTTCTCCCGAAGGATATTTTCGTAAGTTGATCGTATTAATTAAAGTAATAATAATGTTATGCCTATAAGGACAGGCTCTATCTTGACGTTTCAACAAAATATATGTACTCCGTTTTTCCACTAACTTCGGGGTACATAGATGTATTATTAGAAACGGCAAACAATTTTAGACTCAAGCTGCAAACCAAAATTTCTCAATAACTTAAACCAGATTTAAATCGTATAAAACAAACGTTCAGGCTACATGGAGATATCAGAGGGCGGACCAGCTACAGTGAAGACGGCGTGCGGTTTTTTCTATTAGCAAATGTGTCCAAATTATCGGGAGGTGCCAAAGTATTTTATAAAGTCTTACTATAAGTATCGTAGTATAGGATAAGTATAGTTTAAGTTTACGAGAACTCTTAAATTTACTAAAGTACTATGTGTATCCAATTTGCTTCGACGTGACACAGGCTTTAAACAAAGTTCAATATTTAAAAATGTAAAAGATCTCCGGGCAGATGAAATTAGTGAGCAATTACAAATGTATGATGATGTCGCAGGTCCAACATAGAAGGAGGCCAACAATAATAGTATGCCACCACGTACGTAGAAATATAAAATGGTCCATAAATGTGTCGATAATTACTGACATACTCGGAGGTGATGCAATGCTAGCCCGCAATTCCAATCCTTTGGTGCGCTTAATATACAGATTCGTTTTTACCATCACAACACAAGATCATATTTTAATATTCCAAGCAATACGAGGCGGCGTTGACAAAACAAGCAGCAGTGGATTGCATAATTAGCTACCTGGTCAAATGGAGCACATCAAGAACTCTCCGTAACAATTGCTAACCGAAGAAGTGAAACGAGGGTGATAACAAGGACGCAGCAACAAACGGAAAACTGGTTACAAATCCGGCTACCAAATTAGTAGCACAACCTAGCTGCTCATATTTTAACGACTCCTCAAGTCGGCTCTTCAGCTTTCAGCTCCAAGACTTAAATCGCAACGTGAGAAAAATGCGGAGGGAAATTAAGACCCACATATTATTGATAATAATAAACCATACAAATCCGCGGTACAGCGAGTGAACTAGGATACTATTCTTGTTCTTGTAGGTCACTATAAATTAGCCCTAAACTGGCAAAGGTTAATAAAAACTATAACGCGTGCGATTAAGTCGGAGAGCGCAGAAGAGAGCAAGGAACAAAAAACATCGCAGCAGGTAAGCGGAGACAATTAAATGATACTTGGCCTAGCTGCGCTCGATAATCCATCTCAAAGCAAGTTCGGCGGTCTCAATAACTGTACAACGGCGAGAATTTGGACAAGGGTAGCCAAAATGCATAAAATCAAACGAGGCAATTAAAGGGCCATAATGCGTAACGCTTTTTACCCGTAATACCGTTATAATATACAGAGTATCCCATTTTCTATGCAAATAATTTGGAAGATGAAAGAAAGAAAATCAGAAATCGAAATCTCTTTTAGTTTTTAGACAATCGAGAATTCCTCCTTTTTTCCTGCTATTTGGAAAAACAAATGTGCTGTGGTGTCGAATCCAAATGTTGATTTAAAATTTTCCAATACAGTTGAAATATACGAAATGTGTTGTCTGGGAAAGTTTATTCCAGAATATGTAGGTTAGTATTTTCTAATATTGTTAATAATTATGGTGCAATTTAACCCATCGAAAATAGGATATCCTGTACTATTGTTGCAGCAAGTACGCTACATTCAAATGCTACCGTATTTTATTCACACGTTATTAAGATCACTATTAGTCGGTATAGCCAAAATCTGTTTGTTATGACCTCTCGTAAACAAAACCAATTTGTGAAGACGAATGTTTCCGGGTCGCTTTCACAAGCATTAATTGTTCTGTTTCTTGAAGCTACATCCCACAGACTTGTCGGCAGTTTTTTGCAAGCGCTATTATTGTTACATTTTAATCGCGCATTAGTATAGAGAAGTCTATGCATTATTTATGATAATTGTAACCTTATTGTTTAAAATAAATTTTGGGAGTGGGTGGAATGGGATTAGTTAAAATCGTCGTTCACATTATGTGGTGCAATAGGTAATAAATAGGTTAGCGTTACAAATTTTAGAACAATAAATCTGAAACAAGAAACTACATTATTTGTTATTAGAGTGGACAGAGTGAATTCAAAGGCGTTTCGCCTCAACCATGGTTGCAGACCAAATAAAGCGTCCCTAATATTTTCAATTAATAAATTAGCAATGAAGCATATTAATTGCAACCATAACCGCTAACATAAAGGAAAGGCACAAAGCGATCGGCGTTAGAAGTGAAGTGTAGCAGTCGGCCGCTCTCTGTTTGGAAAAAGTCAATTACATATCAATAATTAATAATTAGCCACTCAAGCTGAGCAGTGGTTGGACGTGGGTTTGTTATGGATGCACATATTAGGAGATGGAAGGCTCCAGTCAAGGCTGCCGGCGAGCGGTCCTGTTAATTTCTGAACAGGAAGAAAAGCGGCGATTTCTAACTTTTGTTTCCCGTGACCTCAATGCGCCGATCTGCTGAGGCTAGTTGGGGCTAAAGAGGGTCTGATTGATCTGAATAATGAATTTTATGGGCACTTACGCGAATTAAGGTTTGAATTATGGAAGCCCTGACCGCCGGCCATTCCCGATAGGCGATAAATACAAATTTGGCACGTAATCCGGGATTGGTGGTCATGCCAGGATTTCTCTAACACAAATTAGATAACACATGTAAATCATACAAATTTTATGTTTAGTTCATCATTTGTTTTTGTCGCGATGCAGCATAATTTTCACCTGTAGAGCGGTGTCATGGTATGACAACATAGACATTTTCGTATTTAAAAAGATACACTTTATAGAACTATTGTAAAAGGTTTTATACTCAATAATTTCAACATGTATTGGCGTAACGTTTTAATATCGTTAAATATGTAGTAATAATTACTGTTGCTACAACGAAAGCTTCTATACAATGGACAAATGATTTTTTAGATGTTTATTTTGTATAAATATATTTATTTAAACGTGAACCGTACAGCTTGCACGACTTTTCGCATTCTATAATCCGATGGGGGAGTTCGTCTGCTTTTGATTCTTTGTGTGCCCCACGCCGTTTGGCGGAGTTTTGGTGTAGAAGCGAATATTTGGGAATTTAAGTCCACGCCAATTGGTGGAGTTAGTTAAAAAAACAAGCTTCTGAAAAAAAATGTTCCGTGCAGATGGCCCATATTCTTGGAGCGAGTAAATTTGAATTTTTGTCTAATCTCGCCTGAAGCGCTTCTCGCTTATTTAAACGATTTTCTAGCCGTTCCTACCAGCGGCCCTCAAAATTAGCTCTAAAAAATCTGGTGTGATACACTCACACAACTTCCTTTTACAGTGATCTTATAATTAGTCAAAAATTTCATTTTTAATTTTTAAAAATTTGTCAAAAATTTTCAAAAATTACAAATTCTACAAAAACGGTACAAAATAGAGCGTTAGTTGAAGAGACAAATTTTCTCTAGAATTTTAAGGAGAATTCGAAAATGTAATAATATACCGGGTGTTTTATTTAAAATAGGAGTTAATAAAAAAAATAGAAAAAAAAAACAAAAGAAACCCAGTTTAGAAGTATTCAACTGGAAAATCACATATCTCACATCAATACACATTAAAAACTTAATCAAAATATAAAGTTAAAAAAAAATCGTTAGAGCCGTTTTTGAAAAAATCGAAAAAAACCGAAAAATCACAAGAGTAAACAGCTACTTCCGGTTATGCGATTTTCTTCAAAAGCTTGCTGTCTCATCTACATAGTACACAAAACTTATATATGAAGTTTCAACGCCATACCTCTTGTCGTTTTTGAGATATTCTGTTCACAGACAGACACACACACACACACACACAGACACACACACAGACAGACCAATGAAAAAAAAATATGTTTTTTGGGATCAGGGGACTCTGAAACGTGAAGATCTGTTGAAAACTCAATTTCGAATTTTTGGGGTGAATCCAATACTTCCTTTATCGTAAAAGGAAGTAAAAACGAACATTGCGATGAAATCAACAACAAAATTATATTTCTCTTTCCTGAATATGAAAAGAAATATTTGAGTGTGAATACAATCGTATCACATCATGACAACATTTTATAATTTTCTATGGAATTTCTAGATTCGTTAAATTTTAGTGGAATATATACACACTAAAAATAGGATCAATAGATATATCCTTGAAAATTTTAAGTGTGTCTACTGGTTTAATAGATGAGGTAAGATTAATGGTACGCAATTTATTTTACAACTGCTTAGATTTGGTATTAAATGGACGAGCCACAGGCAGAAGAGTATTGTTACCACGTATAGATCAACACATTCTAATATTGCAATACCTTTTTGCCCTCGGAAAAGAAATTTTTCTGTGCGCCTATCATTTGCGATGACAATTAATAAATCACAAGGAGAAACTATGGATAAAGTGGGAATATATCGTATTTGCCACAACCAGTATTTAGCCATGGTCAAGTATATGGAGCAATATCACGTGTGAGTAGTTTTGAAAACTTAAAAATTTCAATTTTACCTAATGGATCCCGCCACACGTTACAAATAAGTTTTATATCTTGCAAACTATTTTGCAACGGGTCCACTAGTTAAAATTTTATTGTATGTAGGTATGTATGTATGATCGATAACCTCATTTTACCTTGCGGTGTAGAGGCTGGTGCTTTATGCGCCTGCATCTGGCGGTACAATGCTCAATTTGCCCCGGATTTGGGATATAAAGTTGGAGCGCGTCTTTTTGTGCTTGCGCAGCAACCATTGTGTGACGTGTGTGTTATGGCGATGTGTTGACTTTGTCACTCTATCTCTTAGGTCTGTGGTTCTGTGTAGAGCACAGTTAATTTGGTGCCCAACTGTCTCACCGAGCCCGATTCCAATCGCCAAAGCTGCTTAAAAATTCCGGCCCCCACGGGATTCGAACCGAGGACTTTCTTAATACAAGCCTAGCGCTTACCCAACTGCGCCACGCGGCTTCTTAAATTGTTATTACGAGTAATGTTATTATAAAATTAATATGAGTATCACGAGTAGCAACACAGTTATTAACAACATATTGTGCTCAAGACTTAGCCCATGGCTATTACTACAAAAGGTAAACGAAGCCTCAAAATTTACTACCTAGTCAAAGTCAAAATATAATGATTAACTACACACAAATCTTAAACTGCAGCTAACCTAAAATTCTAGCTCCTGCGCATGAGGCAGAAGTGGTCTACGATACTGCATTTTAGCCGTAAAAACAATACAATTTCAAAGATCGTATTTCGCTTCACGGTTAACAGCATTTCAATCACGAACATCGCTAATTTGCTACGAGAGGTTATTGGTGGATTATGGAAGCACAGAAAAGCTGTAAATATTGAGGTATCAGCTGAGACAAGTTAAAGTTCTATATTAGACTATCGCATCACAAGAAGATTTGAAACCGTCTTCGTGGAGTATCTGGTAAGCAAGAATGCGGATCCACGATGGACTGTGCAACTAGTGGAAGAAGAAGATGTTAAGTATTCTTCTTCCTATATCAGCATAGAGAAGTTAATATTTCAATGCCGGACTCTGAAATCACTGAAAGAAAGGAAAGATATCATATGAGAAAGATCAAAGTTCAACGTTCTTCAGATATGACGGTCTATGAAACCACTGGAAGACGAAGATTTTAAGCTTTAAGCTTGAGATATTATTGGGAGAGGTTAACATACAATGATGGACTGTGAAAACACCGGAAGAACGAGATTTTAAGTGTGTTTCTTGAGATTGCAACAGTGGCTAAAGGTCAATGATGGACTATGGAAGAATTTAGGGCTACTTTCTGAGGTATCAGCTGACAAAGGTTAAGGCACTTCCTCACGAGACACTAGGTTACGGTAACCAAGATTCAATTATAGATTCTTGAACTAATAGAAGATATGAAATATTCGTTTTGAGGTACGTATCACCTGAGAAAATGTACGGTTCAATTATGGTCTTTGAAGCCACTAGGAAAACAAGATTTAAGCCATTTTCATGCAGTATCATCTCGGGAGGTTAACATCCAGTGATAGACTATATGATACCATAGGAAGGTTAAAATTTTAAGAAATTTTCTTGAGAAGTCAGCTGGGGGAGGCCAAGGGTCAATGATGAACTATGGAAGGTTTAAAGTTACTTCTTGAGGTTTCCGAAAATAAATTATGGAAGTAGAGGGAAATACAAGATGTTATATTTTCTTCCTGGAATATTAGCTTAGAGAAGTTAAGATTCAACGATGGGCGGTTGAAACTCAACGCCACGGCACAATTGAAGCAATTAGAAAATGAAGATTTTAGACCTTTTTCTTCAGATATTATTTGAGGATGTGGAAAGTTCAATGATGCACCTATGCAACCACTGAAAGTTGGAGATTTATTGAGATATCAGGTGAGGAAGGAGCATCACTGATTACGGGCTATTGATGAAGATTTTAAAGCTTCTTTGAGATGAGACTGTAGAGCTAGTAGAAAAAGAAGATGTTAGGTCGGCTTCCTGAGATATCAGCGATGGACAGTAGAACCATTACAAGAAGATTTTCAATCTCCTTCTTGAGGTATCCTTTGAAAGGACTCAACTTTCAATGATGGATGGTATATGTAATCTCCAGAAACTGAAAATACTAACAGTGTTTTTAACTATCAGCTGAGGAGTATCAGGATTCCTAGATTTCGTCTTTTGGTAGGGAAAATAAGGAAATATAATATATTTTTTTTAACACCAGGTATGAGGCTGAGGCTACGATCACCAATGGTTCTATCAATATTCCTCTTCATTCAAAATAGTCTTCACATAAAGAACAATAAAATTAATACAAAAAGAAAAAGAAATTAATCAACGGTATTGTACTCCACTATACCTAAAACAACATTTTCAGTCTTTCCTTTTAATCATCTTTATCAGTTCGACGCTTGTATTTTCCTATTTCCCTACGACGTAAAATTTGTGGGCTTCTAGTTCGCCACCCAAAGGTTAACTGTCACATTTCGGAGCACGCAACCTCAAAACCAAATCCAGGGTTAGGGTTTATTCGAGGTGAGGGTGAGGGACAGTAACTGCGTAGGCCCAAATGAAACTTTTCATAAAGCCACTTAATAAATGAATCTGCAAGACGGCTTGCCCTCGGCGTGCATTCGGAGTTTCGAAGTTGGGCCGCGGATTGCGGCAACAATCCGAGGAGCCGAGGGCACTTGAGCGTTAAATCAAATAATAGAACAAAGTAACGTAATACCAACAATAACTCTGGTTTAAAACTTAATTGCAAACGGCGCTGCGTCAATACGGACGTCTCCGATTCTCCATGTGAGCACTCGGAGATTAGCTCTTGGAAAATTCGAGGCAACGCGTGGACCTTGACCTATGGGGTATGAGTTTTCGAATATCATCGAGCTTTTGTCCATTGAAACTTTGCTTTGTGCACGAGACAAAGCTCACAGTTTTAAATGCGCTGCGTTAATTATAACTCGCGGAAATGCTTTCTTAAACGACGGCACATTAATGAAGCAGGAGAAACGAAACTAATGAATAATAAGGCTTGGCAATTATATGAATTGAGGTTAGATTCATTTATTATATATTGGTATGGTGGCAACAAAGGAAATTATATAAACAATGTTCAGAGTAATATAGGCAGTTTTGAGATTTCACTATTTCAATTCCGCACTGCACCAGATCACCATATTACCTACAGAACTGTAGGATAAACTTCATCAAATTTGCAATATTATTATCTTGTGCCCAATTGTTATTTCGGTTACACTGGTCTTTCTTGGAATAGAATTATAGTATTAGGTGAGTTTTTTAAAGTGTTACAAGACGATATCTCGAAAATGGTCTAAAATATTTTGATGAAATTTTGGTGAGGTAATAGGGAGCTAGGGGGACATATTTAAACTTATTTTTGACATTTACTTCTTCTCTGTATTTTGATGAGTGGGAAGTAACTTTGGAATTTTAAATAGGATGATGTACGTTTGTTAATAAAATTAGAATCCACGTAAATAACTACATATGTGTATAAGTGTATATAACATTTTTTGATTTATTAGGTTATAAAATAAAAAAGAATAATAATAGTTAAAACGTCAAAATTCTCGTCTGATTTAAGTAAAAATAACTCATTTCCATGAAAACGAATAATAATTCTGAAATAAGTGAACTTGATTTATTCGTAAAATTGTTTGTTTGTTTGTTAATGGGCAAGGTCTAGGCATGCAGAGCACCAGGTACCTTAGAAACAGACTGTTTTGGTCATATGGTCAAAGTCCTACCTACAATTTTGCCGAGACTAAGGAGTTCCAACCCTAGCAAGGGATCTATTTTTTAAATCCAATCAAAATTTAGTTAATCATAATTCCGTAACCGAAACAGCAAATCCAACAATGTTTTGTACGAATACGTAGTTTTTTACGTAGATTCGAATTTTATAAACAAACGTACATCATTTTATTTAAAATTCCAAAGTTACCCCCTACCACGCAAAATGGAGAAGGGGGGGGGTAATTATAAAACATATATTTAAATATGCCCCCCCCCATCTCCCTATTACCTCACTAAAATTTAATGAAAATATTTGAAACCGTTTTCGAGATATTGCCTTGTAACATTTAAAAAAACTCACTTAGTATATTTATAGCTCCTTTCCAATTTTTCAAAATTAATTTGTAAAAATTTGTTAATTTTTCGAAATTTAAAAGCCAATAAAATTTTTATATGTTAAAATCGTTTGATTATTGCCACAATATGACCCAAGACAATACCTCGACTTCCGCTTTTCGTATAAAAGCTGTGATCAACGACGGTGGGGGCTCGACGAGGATTTTGATGACAGAACTATCTACCGAACGTAAAATGAATTTTTCACCCCCTCACAGACAAAGACAGATTCCGATATCCCGTGATTTAAATATTTCGCATATGGATTAACAAAAGTTAGCAGAGTGAAAAAATGATAAAACTTAAAATACGATGAACTGCATTGGACAGCTCTCTTTAATTTTTTGTTTACAAAAATACACCTCCACTATTTCAGATGAATGCGTGATTGATCTATACGTATTCTTTCAGGATTTACGAGAATTTACCAGTAAATTATAAGTATAATAAAATAGATGGCATAGTTATTTAAGTAATTTTACGAAAATCCCAATGTCTCTTCTGTCGGAATTTCACACGATCTTCAAATATTCAGGCATATCGGGGCGTTTCTTCATCAGTTCCGTACGTACCAAAGATTAAACAGTGATCGTTATTGGTATCGGCAGCCGGCGAGTGCAGACCGCTGAGTGTCTACGCAGACGTGGCTTCCATTTAATGTAAAATACCATTATCTTTTGACCTACTTCTCACTGCTTAACCCTCGCAGCGGTATATAAACTGTCGAAAAGCTTTGTGCCTCTTCGATCTGGCTCCCATGCACCCGTCAAAGCATGTAGCGCTTATCGTACAGTTTATATTAATGAAATAAAAATTACTCGTGCGTTGCTTAAGCTTTGATATGAGAAAAATAAGTACAAAACTGTTTCTTCCAGAATAAAAAAAAATATTTTTAACACATCACTTTCTGTAAATGGTTGTGAAATATTCACATATACTTATTCAAGAAAGTACACATCCAATACAGTTTCTAATTTGTTTGAATGGAGTCATTACACCATTGATTATTCATCGACCTGTAAATACAGTGCGTGTGCAATTAAAGTTTCTGATGCATTTTAAGTAGGTGACACATTCATTAAACGCAAGCGTGGTCCTGGGCGTCTACGCTAACTAAAAATGTCTTTCAACTCTTTTTGAAATAACCATCGTCATGCCAAGTATTAAATAATGGTCGTCCGTATACATTTTACTTTGAGAACAATGTGACTTGCACAACCGCCTCTGTTTTTATGTAAAAACACATTTTTCATACGGTTGGAAACTTAATGCAACGTGACTAGGTATTATGCATTTAGCAATAATGCAGCCGCTCATTTTGCAACAAAGAGAAAACAACTGTGTGCACTATCTGCACAAATGACTGCATAAATCAAAGGGTACAAACGAATCGAACGACACACTTCGTTATTATAAAACAAGTGCACGCCATAAATGATAACCAGCAGCCATCGCTGAATAGCCTTAATTAAGGGGATTACAAAAACAACTATCGATTTGGTAATAATATTTGTATGGCTGCAATCAGGCACTTCAGGTCGGTCCAATACCTCAACCGATCGATGATTGGGCCAGTTGGCAGTGCATTCAATATTGATGGTAATTTTTACATAATGCCTACTACTAGTCGTTGTCCTTGTGAGATATCGAACACAGGAGCGTTGATCGTCTCGTACGTAAAGTGGTTAGCATAACAAATAAACAAACAAAATTGTCTGTGAAAATCGCAAACGTGTTAAATGTGATGCCTATCTAGTTAGCTAAATTGGCTATAATGTCAAAATACTATTCACAAAGGACGTTTCGTATTAAATCCTACTCTTAAGGGTGGACTATTGACCATAATATTGTTTTTTCGGAAAATAATACCCAATTTTAATGTATTTAATTGTAACCACTTTTTCCATTTGTTTACATAAACCTTACATAAACCTTATGAACGAGATATGGGGCGAGGGGCCTACTTCTAATCGCAAAATATGGCGTTGGTTCCAAAAATTTATGAATTAATATAGAAGTGTTGCCGATGAAGAGGATCGAGGGTACCCTGCTTCTGTTCAGAACCATTAGTTGACCACCAAACGGTACAAGGAATGGGTGTTGATTATAGTTCAATAAAATTAAAAGCCTCATGCTACACGAGGTACTCTAAAAAATTATCGAATTGGGTTACGAAACAATATGCCATTCATCGGACCTGTGGCCAATAACACTTGGATAGTTTTTTTCAGAAAAAGAAATGTAATAACAGAGAAGTAGCAAACAATGCATTTGGAAAATTCTTGGGTTATAAACTTCCAGAATTTTAGTACTGGCACGCACGAAATCCTATCTTGGTGGCAAATATATACTGAAGCCCTGTGAGCTAAAGGTATGTAGCAATATTCATGGGAAATAGTTGAAGCTCTAGGTGTGAGACAACGGCTGAATTGGAGGCGTCTTCGGAGCGATCGAGCTACAGAAATCGTTCTGCAAGTCATCACCGGGTTGTATCTGCAGGCCAACGGAGAAAGAGGGGCCCACGCATCGTGAAACCTGCTGGGGGCGCAATTTAAGCCCTAGTTTCCATTGCAAAAGCAACATAAAGGTCAGGAAAGTCTATCCTAAAAGATTGAATTTAATAATGTCCAAGTGGCGTCGGTTTTTCGTGCACTTCCGGCAGCCGCGTCATCTGAGTGTTTTTTGTTCGTAATGTGTATTTACTTACTGCTATTGTCATCACCTAGGCATCACTTTAATTAAGCAATTACTGATAATTGTTTCCCCGAAATTGTGAAATTGGATCGCCATATTTGAATTTGGTTCCCATTAGTTAAAGTATCTAGCATTGTAGCGATCCCAGTGGTTAAATGAGCATTGTTCAAAGCGTTTACAATTTTAAATTATTAAAAATATAACACGATAATTAAGTTCATAGTACATGTATTTTCAATAATTTATAAAACCAAGATAATACCTGCTAGCATGTAGAGACCCGACCCATATGAGATAGAGTCATTTATTTTACACAAAATTAATAATATTACAATAGCCGACAGGGCATAAACCAACGCTTCGCGGATACCAGCCCAAGCCCCCTTCAAGGAGGGCTTCAAATATTATCAATATACAGGTTGTATTGTGACCAGCTGACTAGCCTATTATCTAGAGAAGTGCCAAAAGAAGGTAATAAAGACAGTTTTACAAAGATGTTAAAATCACATGGAAAGATTTCTAAATACGGCACAGTACAGTCAATTATGACGGCGGAACGTTACTTAGTGATACAATCGGCATAACCAATAGATGAAAAGTATGCTTGTTGAATGTGCTAATGATATGGAGAAAAAACGCATGGGAGAGACATAACATAAGATCTCTTCATAAGTAGAAGCTTTAAAGAGCAATATATAATTTCAAGAAGAGAAAAGCACCGAGAGAAGAGGCCAAATTGTTAACAAGAAGAGAAAACAAGCTATAGAAAAGAACACATAAAATACTGTAAAAAATATGGGAAGCAAAATACCAGAATTATGGAAGACACACACCTATCCGTAAGCAGGGAGATAAGACGACATGGATACACTGAAGATATCATAGGTAACTACCAAACTGGGTTTAGAACATAAAGAACCACAACGGATTAAATACTAGCGATGCGACAAATAACGGAAAAAGCTTGGGTCGCCATCTATTTGTGAATTTCCAATATGATTCTATAGACAGAAGAACACTATAAATACCATGGAAGAGCTGAAAATCCCCCAAACACTGATACGATTAACTAAGACAACACTAGATGCATTACGATGCAACGTCAAAGTACCCGCTTATAATCAAAACGCACCTAAGACAAGGTGACTGCCTGTTTACCTTACTGTTCAATTTAGTATTGGTGATAATAAGACAGGAACTACCCAATACAGGAAGAGGACTATTTTGAACAAATCAATTTAATTATTAGCCTTTGCGTATGATATCGTATAGATGTGATACGAAGGAATGTACTAGTAGTAAAGTTTTTTAGAACTCGAAGAAGAAGCAAGGCAAAATGCGTTTCCAGTCGATAGGTAGAGAATTTTAACTTTACACTCGGATCAAACGAGTTTCGTTAAGTGCCATAAGAAAACGTGTATGTTCAATACTTCATCTTCATCAATAAATTCTGGTTCAATGTATTTTTTAATATAAAAAGAGTGCGGTAATATATATTACCGCACCGAGTGCGGTAATGAAGCTCTTAACGATACTACTATTAATTTGATTAATAGTTATAACAACACCGATGAATATAAAATATATTACGTTCTAAATATTTCTATCACACCGAATATACAATTATTTTAAGGGGTCGAGGGCTGTTTTTAAAATTCTCCGGGTTAGGCAGGCGGTTGGCGCTCGAAAACGAGCATTTGTGGGTGTGAAATGTGATTTCACAGATGGCGGCAGTCCACTGCGGGAGTTTTTATGTGATATTTGAAGTATTGCTTGTGGTAATTATGTAGATTAATAAGAAAGGGGTGAACAAATAAGGTCTGTAATATATATTATTGCTTGAGTAGCTTTTCAATGGACATTTTATGCAGTTCGATGGTGCAGCTGAGTTGGACACTGTTTTATTATTGATATTGATTATAGAGATCTTTGTTGTTTGGGTCGTTCCTCATTGTTTTATTGTTGTGTTGGTGCCTAATCGGTACCGCAGATAGTATTGTGCCTAATAATAGCGGACATCCAGTGAAATGACCGCCAACCCTTGATCTGGCAAGTACCTAACTTATCCGTGATCCAAGAAATGCACCTGGACAGCCCGGAATGCTAATTTCCTAAAAATACCTTCTAATTTTGGACTTCTGCGAAGGGCTACAACAGTAGATGCAGGTCACACTAACATATGTTGGAGCTCATTGGTCTAGTTCGCAATCAGCTACTAGGTAGTAGATGCGGTCAGCATCCGCTTTACAGATATTACAGGCGGTGCACCCGAAGATTATTCCTGATCGAGATATCTACTAGATACTACGTGGGAGCGCCACGGGGCCGCAAAAGCCCCGCAAGTACTATCATCCCCAACATGTACTGCTAAATGTCGTAATGCTTATTTATTTTTGTTTGCATGCCTGATTGTGGGATTTGGCTGTTTTGTGTTTATGAGCGAGTGTTTGTGACCCCACATCACATGCCCGATTGCCTTGCTTCTCCCGGCGTCGTGTTTCTGATCCACAACCTTTAGACCGAAGGGGCGTTACGAAATTTTTTAGTAAGTCGTCAGTCTGTAAATGTATGCGCGAGGATCCATCTAAATACATAAAAAATAAATTAGCCCCGAACCCCGAATCTATGTGCCTACAAAAGACAAAATAATTTTATTTTAGTAATCCTTTACATGCATTCGTGAAAATCGAGAAGAAAATGGAAACGCAAAAGCCGAATCAGAGAAGCACTTACGTACTGATGTTCGCGCTTGCAAAGAGGTAGCAGTTTTTAATCAGTTGCACTTTCCGAACGAGAGGAAAACGTATCGTTAGCCTTGTTTTTACGACCGCCACTGCCTGCAAATAAGGTAACCTGTTGGGGTTTTTAAATCATCAGAGCGGCCCACGCGCCGCGTTTTCCATGAAATTGCAACAATTTTTATGCAATAGCCGGCAGTCAGGTGAACACGTAAAAATGGGCCACGAGCAGCCGTGGGCGAGTCACTTAGCAGGATGAAAATGCATGGTTCGTTACAAAATAAAAGCGGATTAACACGCGAATCGTTACGTGCGGTTCATTGTTTAGTAATAAGCTTATGGTGATTAATAATCCGGAGCTATACCAACAAGCGCATGTACGTTTTTCTGCGCCCAGTCGCTATTCATCACCAAGACAAGTCAATTTAAAATTGTGAAACTTTAATAAGGAAACAGCCCGGCGCAGTCCCCGTCCCGTTCCAACTTTCGCGATTAGAAAGATGCCAACAGCCGCGGCGACACCGTGCTCTAATCTCCCGCAATAAACGATATTTCCACTTCTGTTTAAACAGTAATTTATCATTATAGTTGCCTACATGGCCTCGAAGGTGTAATATGTTAATTCGGTGAACACAATGACCATCGGGAAGCGGACAATGCGCGCTGCCACCAAACGAACAAGGAAGCAAAAGTAGATGCCCGATAAGATAACGCCGGACAAGCTGGAAACATCAAATTAGAAAATCCGGCAAATGGAAACGAAGGTGAATACAGGGGTTAACAGAAAATGGAAAGTGTCCACAGCTATTGTTCAACTTTCATTTCAATTGTTAAATCTCCGTGATTACATGAGTGGGAGAGGTTGGTGCTTGTCCAGTTCAATGATACGATGTTATACAACGACCCTTTCTGATTCTGTTGTAGTAATGGAACTACTAGCCCATTTATGTTGACAATTACATGTAAAGCCATTTTAGCGGCAATTAATATCCATTGATTTCGCTCGCTGTTGTTACACGATGCACGAAAGTTATGTCTATAGTTCCAAAAAGTGCATCATCACTTTCGTCGTCAAATGTGAACTCCCGAGCCAAATAGGCTGTTATGTCCAATTTCATAGCACTTCTTTTACACTGCTTTTATTTTCATGGGGAGCGGCTCTTTTTATGCAGCTATTTTGTAGCACCTAACTAGTATTGGATATGCAAAATACAATTTTTCTTCTTTTTCTATCGCTTCTGTTATGTTGTAACGCGGCCTCTTACTCCAAGCCCTACATCTACTGAATTATTACTTTAAAATGCCCTGGGTTCGCTAGCTTAATCAGTCGGTGTGCTATGAGACTCTTCTTTCATTCCCAGAGTGGCTAAGGGCAGCTAATGCTGTTTAGGCTACGCTAGTGGACACCTGAAATGTTGTACTCACCAATGCAAACCTTAGTGACAATAAAAAGCCCAAAAATTTACAATGAATACATATAATCTGTAAATAAACAGGAACACACAAAGAAAAAGGTACATGGAAACAAATACACAAAGTAGTTATACACTCACGCACCCAAAATGGTTCGTACGTGCAGTCGTCTATTCTTGTTTCTTGGTGACGCGTTGTGTTTCATCACCTCCCATTGCACACGCAGCAAAATGACGTCAAGCCGTCCGGTAGTTGCCCCTTATCAATCAGCGACACATTCGCTGACAATTGCGCAATTCTCACTAAGACTAAGCTGCTTCCCTTTATTGTTCCTCCCGTAGCCCAGGAAACGCTGCAAGGCTGCTGTCGAAACGGCCTTTGAACCTGTCGGTTCGGCAGTCGTTGGCGTCTTCAAGGAGCTGCTAAACTTCCTGGTTGGCCCCTGTTGGAAGTCTCTAGTTAAACCGTGTGGGTAGCACATACCACTTCACTTGGCTCGCTATTTGCGAACCAATTAGCCGGCGCTGTTCGCAGGCTTTTTAGCTTCGTTGCGTTCGCCGACTTTGGAGCGAATTAATCCTTTTGCAGGCCTCTAGCGTTGATGCACATACCGACCGGTTATTCCCCGAACTAAACTGCACTGTCAACGCATTCTTTCACGAAATCGCGGCGCGTTACACTCTATAGTCATTGACTGCCTATACATCAATTATTACTCTATAGTGCTAAACTAAATGAATAAACACAAGAACACTTACTGTCAGGCTTTAGTGCTAATTAACATATAATGAAAAGATGTAAAATGAGTAAAGACAGGTGGCACGAGTTGACCCGTTTCAATGTATAGCTGAAATATTCAGATACAATTGATTCCTATAGGCCAACTTAGTTATTATTATTAAGTTCGAGAGTTGGTTAAGAAAAAAAGATGCTAATTACTATTTTCAACACTGATCACAGGGAAAAAATAAATTTACTATTTATTACTGCAAGATACTTCTCCCCTCATTTTGATCATTCATCATCAATAATTGTAAGAAAATCTACTGACCTGGTTAAAGTAGGCAGGCAGCATACATCTTTGGTCGTCTATTCTGGAGCTCTGCACCCTCTCCAACAACTCGAAGAGATCGTGTGTAGTGCCCTTTATGCGCTCTGGGCTTTGACCCGTTGTAGGGCGTTGAAGGGTCGAAACTGGCGTCGGACCAACTGGCGAATGCCATGTCGTCCCGCCCGAGTGCTGTCTCCTGCAAACAACAATAAAATCAAATAAGTCACCTGGCCTTAAATATTTTCATACTCCTAATCATAAGTAATGAGAATCGAACTTTTCGAACGCCCCTGTATATGCTGCACCGTCTCGGCTCACACGGCCACTTACGTTTGTTTATGGGAGGCAAAATTTGCTGGCGAGCAACTCTGAGCTAGTTTGCAATATTAGCTCATAGCAAGTGGATTTCAGGGAACACGGATTTGGGAACAGAATAAAAAAGTTCGAGCCTTCACAAACTTCTGCCGTTTTGTAGGTAAACACAGCCATTAGTCTTGGATCGGTTTGCACAAATGGATTCCTTGGAAACACGGCGTTTAGAAAGTTTCGTCGTATCGTCGTCTATAAAGTTGAATTTTATTGTTTAAGGATTTTTATAGAAATGAGTAGTTGGGTAACTCGGATTGCAAGAATGTCTTCTGCAATTGTGGATGTTTTGTGGCAGTTGTTACTATTGTCTCTTTAAAAACAACGATATGGTGAGCAACAGCGTCCATATTTACAAAGGAAAATAAACGTCCGCAAAATACTTACAAAGTAATGAATATGGAAAATATTAATGCCACTATTCAAGAAAATAGAAACTGCCAGAACACTCAGGGCTGCTTTTTGACGTGAAGGCACTACACAAAAACTGTTACTAATCGATCGCAATAGTAACATATATTCTTAGAAGGATTTCTACGTTGTAATATTTAAAAATAATATAAATAATAGTATATAAAAAATAAAAACAAATCGATACTGTAGATAGTACACTTGCTTTCAAAACTTTCGCGTACACCTATTTTTCACTGTATTAAGTCAGGGTTGTAATTAATCAACTCTGACATTTAAATTTTTGAAAAGTCAAAATGCCTCGACTGACAGAGCACATGCTGTCAATGTAATTTTTAACCTAATCTCAAAATTACTCGTTCACACAGCTAAAATTTTGCAAAATCGTTGTTATTTGATTTTGAATGTGTACGCGAAAGTTTTGAAAGCAAGTGTACATACGCATTTTAACGTAGTTACACAGTCGTAGAATGATACATATAAGAAAAAGCATTGCAAACACTAAATAAATAAAAACGCTGCTCTTCTACATACTCAAGTGAAGGGATGTTCTTATTAACAGTTTTAAAAATGATAACTAGTTTCGATGCTTTTTCGGTCCGCAGTCGATTTCGTAGTTTCTAGTGAACCATCCCAAAAGAAGAAAATAATCGTTTGATTCTAGCTGACGAAGCAAAGTATGTAACTGTATCACTATAGTCTGCTCACTAAACATAAAAACACAAAGTGGCCTTTGATTTCCAACATTTCATGAGTGTACTTCTGAAATTCATCTTTGTCTAGGAATGTACTTACAAAAAGTTACTAAAACTAATAGGTTAAAAAGGTGTGACATTTACTTAGCATCTGTCATAAGTGTTACAAATAACTACTATTAAGGATATTATACAAATACTCTGGTAGATACTATTGACGTAGCGTTTATTAATAGGCATTTTTATTACATTTTATAAAAGTTCCGGCGAGAATTTCCGGAAAATATCTACTTTGACACTGAAATAATGAGAAATGTTAATTGTCATTGATTGTCATTTTTAAATTCAAACCTACCTTTGTGCAGGTGGGGAAACCTTGCAAAACAAAATACAGAATCCCCAGTACAAAAATTGTATACATATGCCAACTTCAAAAACATTAATATGTTTTTGTGTTTATTGAATGGCCTATACACTGAAAGTTACTTCATTAAGATTAAACTTAATCCACCATAAGTTTTACATTATGTAACGAACGACTTCTGAGATTGAACCCTGTCGTTATTGAGATTGAAAAACTCAACGTTTTGCCCACTTTCATAAGAGACTTCACCAGGTAAATGTCCTCGCGGTTGAGTGAAGAGGGCGATCGGTGGGGTTTAGAAATTAGCGTTTTCCATATGGAGTGAAGGAGACAGTGTTTGTAAATCTCAATGGCTTCGCGAATCTTACTGCTAAAGATGGATGGGAAATAGAAGTTTTATCGAAATGGATCTTATGGTCGGTATCGCGTTGGTGTTCGACGATGGCTGTAATGAAACGAGAACCGACCTGAGGCAACGCTGGTGTTCAGAGATACGAGCTTTTACTGAAGGTCCTATTTCACCAATGTATATGGCATTACAGGAGCAATGGACATTATAAATACTTTTAGATGACGTGGTGTTTAATTTATCTTTGAGTTTTCAAGCGCGCTACTAAACTCTACATTTTTGCTACTTTTGTTAGATTTTGCTCTGGCGTATTTATTGGTGTATGATTTTAGTTTTATAAAACAATTCCAGAGGGGTTCTAGTCTCCTTCCAGTCATAATTGAATCAATGTTTAATACAACTATGAATCCTAACAGATTTTAAAATATTGCTTTACTTACAAATGTGATAAAAAACATCGTGCGTCCAGCCGCAAATGCAAAGTGTAACTGAAAGTTGAATTGGAACTAATATGTTTACTGCATTTATTCGTAATAGTGATTTAGTTTGATAAGGGAATAAAAGGAATAAAGGAACTTTCCTATTTACATGAGTTATCTGCCAAATACTAGTAGGTTACTACAATTATCAAAATTAAAGACAATACAAAAACGTGTTTTTTTTGTTTGAATAAAAAACATGTTTTTTATTTTCAAACGTCATAAAAGTGACAACTTATGTGACTTGGCGTTACTTTTATGCCTAGGCCTATGTCTAGGCGGAGTAAAACTACTTCAAAACTTAATTAGCTTTCGAATATTTTTGTCATTCGCCTTCTTAATTGTCGGGAACTGACGTAGACGTCAATCCTCGATAATCGTAATTTTTGAAATATATATTTACTTATATATATTAATTCGAGCGTTTGAAAGTAATAGTATATTATGTTATTAGGAGTAAAAGTGACTTTGTATGCCTCGTCCGGACTTGTCAGACGCCACACAAAGTCCCACTTTTACTCCTAATAACATAATCTACTATTAAAAAAACATGTTCTTTGCCAACCCTGCCCAATACTAGCTGAACTAGCAACACTGCTTAATTACAAATAGGTAAGGCTGCATTTTTTCCATGGATATAACACATAATTAATTGAAATTACTTTTTTATTATACCTGCATAATAATCGCCGTTTAAAGCACGCCTGGGCGTGCGAAAACATACGATTAAAGCTCGCCGAGCTTTAAAGGTTGTAAAGGAAACGACTGAATGCAACAACGGACGTGGACGCGACAAAAACGTAAACAATTCTCGTAACTATAGTAGCAATATTATTATGCCCTCTCGATTTATCACGACCAAAATTATTTCTAAGTTTTTAGTGCGTAATTTATTTCCAGTATTGCAGGTATAATAAAAAATAGCGTAAAGTATTCGTGGATAACTGGTCTTTAAAACACTTGCTCTATTTCGAGCACTCCGGCTATGCCGTCGTGCTCCAAAACTCGCGCGTGTTTTAAAGACCTTGTTATCCACTCATACTTTAATATACTATTATCCAACTAATGAAATGAACTGCGGCCAAATATTTTTTGATATTTTCGACACATTTTTGGAATAATATATAACAGTTCTTAGGTTTCTTTCGTTGCTTGGTAAAAGTATTTGTACTTGTATATAGCTTTAAGTATGCCATGTTTTTCGTCATAATACTGATTTTCAAAAATAATTTCAAATATTATTAATTTTTTTCTACTCAGAAAGTGCCTCTTAAGAACGTACCATAGAGTTAATACGCTATTTTTGTAGCACGCTGTATACATACAAATAAATATAAATTTTTATTATAGTCAATTAAGTGAAAGCAATAAACAAATTTTTAACGAGCTTTAATAAAAGTGATACTTGCCATTTTAACTTTTCTATACAGGGTGTAACTAGTATGAATACAAAAAGAGATATTTCCTTGTTAAAAAGTAAGGCTTTTTCACTCTTTCTCTTATATCTCCCCCCGCCTAGTTACAGCCTCCTAAAGAGGGGGGTTATATAAGAACTTTTTAACGGACAACAATTCGATTATATAAAAAACATATAATGGAAAGCTAGTTACATTGTATGGAACACGTCCCCTATTGTTTAAAAGTGCTTACCTTGCAACCTTGTAGAACAAGTAATCTAATGTTTAAAAGTGCTGACTTTGTAACCTTGTATGGACGCACATCCTGTCACGTGCATCCTTGGACGATACGCTTATCTTAGTTGATTAGAAATGCTATATAAGCTAGTGTATGGTATTTTATCTTTAGTTCCTAGTTCACATGTTAGACGTAAGAAATTGTCTGACTGTGTCTTTGAGCTCCAACGTGTAGCATTGCCGTTGTAAAATAAAATTGTTTTTTAAAAGTCGTTTCAACGGTCTTTTTATTTAACTGGCGCAGTCGGTAGGATGAACAAAAAGGCTTAAGAGGTTTTCGAAAATTAAAAACCAATTTCGCATTTGGATTTCAATCCTTAACAAGCCTACGTCTATGCTCAGCGGTAGGGTTACTGCAATGGCGTCGGCGTAAGAAGGGGTGGTTGGGCGTTACCCTCAGCTAGACACTGGATTTGATTGGAACAAAGTTTATTATATTTACACATACAAATAAGCTTATAACTAGGTAACATTTATATACAGAAAAAGAAAAGAAAATGGCGGATTGGCATCCGCGATTGGAAGCGGGTGTGGTCCTTCGGAGGCGGGGCCTGCGGCTTCCTCCTGCGGTTGCAGCGGCGGCGGTGGCGACTGGCGACGGGGCGGCGAGCTGAGAGCAGCGGCGGCGGCAACGTCGGCGGCAGTGCGGATCTCCTTGGCGGAGGCGGCGGCTGGCGGCTTCCTTCGGCGGTTGCAGCGGCGGCGGTGGCGACTGGCGACGGGGCGGCGGGCTGTGAGCAGCGGCGGCGGCAACGTCGGCGGCAGTGCTGATCTCCTGGGCGGAGGCGGCGGCTGGCGGCTTCCTTCTGCGGTGGCAGCGGCGGCGGTGGCGACTGGCGACGGGGCGGCGGGCTGTGAGCAGCGGCGGCGGCAACGTCGGCGGCAGTGCGGATCTCCTGGGCGGAGGCGGCGGCTGGCGGCTTCCTTCTGCGGTGGCAGCGGCGGCGGTGGCGACTGGCGACGGGGCGGCGGGCTGTGAGCAGCGGCGGCAGCAACGTCGGCGGCAGTGCGGATCTCCTGGGCGGAGGCGGCGGCTGGCGAAAGTGGCTTTCCAAAGACGGCAGGCAGCAGAGTCCAATGCGTAGGATTGGCTCTAAGTCCACGAGGGTGATAGGCTCTGGAGAGGCTGGAGCTGCTAGCTGGTCCTGGAAGCTGAAGTGGCCCGAATCCCAAGTCCCACGAAGACGGCAGACAGCTAAGTCCAGTGAAACGGCTGTTGGTCCTGGAGCTGAAGTGGCTGCTGGTAGTCCTGGAAGCTGGAGTGGCGGCTGGTGGACTCTCCTTGGCTGAGTGCTGGAAGGCTGGAGGTCCTGGAGAGACTGATCCTTGGAAGGCTGATGGTTGCTGGTGGACTCTCCTGGGTTGAGTGTGCTGGTTCGACTCTCCTGGATTGAGTGAATTTTTCCAAGTCCCAGGAAGGCGGCAGACAGCTAAGTCCAGTGAAACGGCTGTTGGTCCTGGAGCTGAAGTGGCTGCTGGTGGTCCTGGAAGCTGAAGTGGCGGCTGGTGGACTCTCCTTGGCTGAGTGCTGCTGGTTCGACTCTCCTGGATTGAGTAAATTCTTACTGCCAGCGTCTGACTATTTAAAGGAGCCAGTCCTTTGTCCAACGCGATCTCGACGCTCATTGGTCGAAGTAGAAGGGATGTTTTGCCCGATTTCGATATATTTTGTAATTATAACATTTAATTGAGCGGCGTGATCAATTAGCGACTTGGTTTTAGTCGCAATCAATAGTTGATGAAATGCCGAGTCTAACGACACCCAATTTGCTATGATTTGAGTAAAAAATTAGCTCAACTTGGAATTTTTAATGCAATGTTCCGCGTAAAGCTTAATTAAGTATTTTTCTTATGGCGTGTGTTAAAAAGTTTATTATGCTTTGATCGGTTGCGCGCTATTTTTATAAGATTATTGAGACCAATTACGCTTTTCTGGGATGCTTCCTTCGTTAATTAAAATTTAATTTGTAATCTGCATCTTTGCTCGCTGTACTCGGTCGTGGCCCCTGATTTCTTCGTTACAATATGCCTTTCCTCGGGCCGCTGAACTCTCGGCCGCTCTCCCGGGCGCGAGTTTGGCTGCCTGATGGAAAAATTGCTTTTTCTCCACTTGTATATGTGCTATCGCTCTGTGGTTTGTTTTAATAGGTAGCGGTTAATTTTTCCTATCTTCTGGTATCCTTTATGTGTGATTAAAACAGAGCGCACTCTGTTTAAAGGGCGTTTTAGTGAAAAATTCTTAATTTAATCTGCAAACATTCGTGAGGCGTATTTCGCTGGCTGTCACCTTTCTTGGCCGGCCGGCTCCAATAAAGTTTTATGGTTGCAATCTTGCTGCACTTTAGAAATTCGTTGTAAGGACACTTATTTTTATGATTTTAGGGTTTTGAAAGATACTTCTGCGTAGGATCGCGGCGGTTTGTTGAACAGATGTAATAATCTTTGTTCTTCGGGCGCCTTTCGGGCGGCGTACGTTTCCTTTGTCTTTATTCGATCTGTTTAACGGTTCATATCAATTCCCCCCTCCTTTGGCGTCCGCGATCCGGGCATAAAACAAAAAGGTTAGGGAGAGAAGAGGCGGAGTTGGTCGGCGTGAATTTTTCTCCTCGACAACGTCTAACTGGCTTAGCGGCGGATTCCTTGGTGGTACTGCGAGATATGAGTGGCCGGTTATCCATAGACGCCCTTGTGAATCCTCACATGGTGATGTTTGGCTGCGAGCCGCATGATCCTCTGTAGCAGGTTGCGGGAACCGGGGGGATCTTTCCTTTGCGGGTTCGCTGGCCGTCATACATCTTTGGACTAAGCGGTCTCTGAATCCCTGTGGAATGATGCGCTGCTCGGTTGGAGGTATCTCGATGAGCGCGATGTTGGGCCGTTGAGGGCTGGTGTTGGGGCCTTGGTGGCGGTGAGAAGCGTTCCGATGGAAGGTGTCGTCAGCCGGGACTCGTGGGAGCGGATGTCGACCTGGGGTGTTGGAAACTTCGGTCAGGACTCCTGGTACCTGGGGCTCGTGTCCAAGCGAAGTCCCTTGGGGCGTGGGCTTTTTCACGTTCTGGAGCAGATCTGTGGCTGGGCGTACTTCGCCAGTACACGGCTGGTGCGGGCGGAAGCTTGGGGGTCCAGGCGCGGCCAGATCGGTCCTCGGTGACATAAGCGCGATGCTAGGAGTTCGGGGTCTTGAAGTGCGTGCTTAGGCGGAGTCCTCTCCTTGACGCGGAGTTCCTATCCTTCTAGGTGACCCGACTTGCTGACGTGGAGACGGCTGAGGTGGGACACCTTGTTCGGGGGCTGCTAGGGCTAATCAGACGTGTTGACGTTTGGGTGAGAAGCCAGATGGATCCTCGTCGTAGAAGGTGCCGTGCTTGATCTTCCGGAAGTGGGAGCGCGTGACCAGGCGAAGTATGGCGGCGTTGCGGCAGTCCTCCCGTGCTGAGTCAATCTGCGGAAGGATACACCTCGGCGGCACGCGGTGGGTGCGGGCGGAGGCTTGGGGCATCCTTGGCGCGGACAGATTGACCTTCGGTGGTGGAGGTGGCAAGTCCTAGCTTCGGGGACCTGGGGCGCCTGTTCCGGCGGAGTCGTGAGCTTCGGCCTTCTAGTGAGCGTGCTTCTCTGTTGCGCTTCTCGGCGAATTTGCGCTGAGTGCAGGTGCTGGAGTGCCTGCAGAGAGTTGGTGGCGAGCTTCTGGCAGCAGATTGGCACTGCCGGCCAGAGAGCTGGTGAAGAGCTTCTGGCAGCATATTGGAGGTGCCGGCCAGAGAGCCTGTGATGGGGCCTTGGTGGCGATGGAAGCGCTCCGATGAAAGGTGTCGTCAGCCGGGACTCGTGGGAGCGGAGGTCGACCTGGGGTGTTGGAAACTTCGGTCAGGACTCCTGGAACCTGGGCTCGTGTCCAAGTGAAGTCCCTTGGCGGCGTGAGCTTATTCACGTGCTGGGACGGATCTGTGGCCGGGCTTCGGCGGAACGCGGTTGGTGCCGGCGAAGTTTGAGGGTCCGGTCTTGACCAGATCGCTCCGCGGAGAAGTAAGCGTGATGCCAGGACTTCGGTATCTTGAAGTGCGTGCTTAGGCGAAGTCCTCTCCTTGACGCGGAGTTTCTGTTTCCCTAGGCGACCCGGGTTGCTGACGTGGAGGCGGCTGAGGTGGGACACCTTGGTCGGGGCTGCTTGGGCTAGTTGGACGCGTTGACGTCTGGAGAAGAAGCTAGGTGGATCCTTGTCGTAAAAGGGGCTGTGCCTGATGTTCCGGAAGCGGGCGCACGTGACCAGGCGAAGTATGGTGGTGTTGCGGCATTCCTCACGTGCTGGGTGGATCTGCGGAAGGATACACCTCGGCGGCACGCGGTGGGTGCGGGTGGAGGCTTGGGGTATCCTTGGCGCGGACAGATTGACCCTCGGTGGCGGAGGCGGCAAGTCATAGCTTCGGGGACCTGTTGTGCGTGTTCCGGTGGAGTTGTGGGCTTGGGCCTTTCAGCGAGCGCTGTTCCCCTGTTGCTCTTCTCGGTAAGTTTGTGCTGCGTGCAGGTGCTGGAGCTTCTGCAGAAAATTGGCGGCGAGCTTCTGGCAGCATATTTGAAGTGTTGGCCAGAGAGCTGGTGCTGAGCTTCTGGTAGCACATTGGCAGTGCAGGCCAGAAAGCTGGTGATGAGGGATCCTTGAGATTGCTGTGAATCGTTGTGGATCATGGTTGTTGGTGGTGATGTTGAAATTTGATTTGGGCGCCACTGGGTGTTTACTACCACTCCCAGAAGTGGTGTTGGTCCTCTTCATTCATCTTGGTTTTCCCTGGGTTGAGACACTGTGGTGGTGTCCTCTGTCCACATGGAAACGGGGATGCGCTGTCTTCTGTGACTTCCGAGCGATGCGGGCTGCCATTTTGTTGCGGTGTCGGCTGAGGTTCCTTGTTGGTCCTCGGCGGAGTTGTGTCCATCCTTCTTCGTCGACTTCACCATTGTAGTGGGCGTGGCTTCCCTCTGATGTCCACCAAAGGCTGGCCCCACGTTCCGGGCGACAATTAACAAGCCTACGTCTATGCTCAGCGGTAGGGTTACTGCAATGGCGTCGGCGTAAGAAGGGGTGGTTGGGCGTTACCCTCAGCTAGACACTGGATTTGATTGGAACAAAGTTTATTATATTTACACATACAAATAAGCTTATAACTAGGTAACATTTATATACAGAAAAAGAAAAGAAAATGGCGGATTGGCATCCGCGATTGGAAGCGGGTGTGGTCCTTCGGAGGCGGGGCCTGCGGCTTCCTCCTGCGGTTGCAGCGGCGGCGGTGGCGACTGGCGACGGGGCGGCGAGCTGAGAGCAGCGGCGGCGGCAACGTCGGCGGCAGTGCGGATCTCCTTGGCGGAGGCGGCGGCTGGCGGCTTCCTTCGGCGGTTGCAGCGGCGGCGGTGGCGACTGGCGACGGGGCGGCGGGCTGTGAGCAGCGGCGGCGGCAACGTCGGCGGCAGTGCTGATCTCCTGGGCGGAGGCGGCGGCTGGCGGCTTCCTTCTGCGGTGGCAGCGGCGGCGGTGGCGACTGGCGACGGGGCGGCGGGCTGTGAGCAGCGGCGGCGGCAACGTCGGCGGCAGTGCGGATCTCCTGGGCGGAGGCGGCGGCTGGCGGCTTCCTTCTGCGGTGGCAGCGGCGGCGGTGGCGACTGGCGACGGGGCGGCGGGCTGTGAGCAGCGGCGGCAGCAACGTCGGCGGCAGTGCGGATCTCCTGGGCGGAGGCGGCGGCTGGCGAAAGTGGCTTTCCAAAGACGGCAGGCAGCAGAGTCCAATGCGTAGGATTGGCTCTAAGTCCACGAGGGTGATAGGCTCTGGAGAGGCTGGAGCTGCTAGCTGGTCCTGGAAGCTGAAGTGGCCCGAATCCCAAGTCCCACGAAGACGGCAGACAGCTAAGTCCAGTGAAACGGCTGTTGGTCCTGGAGCTGAAGTGGCTGCTGGTAGTCCTGGAAGCTGGAGTGGCGGCTGGTGGACTCTCCTTGGCTGAGTGCTGGAAGGCTGGAGGTCCTGGAGAGACTGATCCTTGGAAGGCTGATGGTTGCTGGTGGACTCTCCTGGGTTGAGTGTGCTGGTTCGACTCTCCTGGATTGAGTGAATTTTTCCAAGTCCCAGGAAGGCGGCAGACAGCTAAGTCCAGTGAAACGGCTGTTGGTCCTGGAGCTGAAGTGGCTGCTGGTGGTCCTGGAAGCTGAAGTGGCGGCTGGTGGACTCTCCTTGGCTGAGTGCTGCTGGTTCGACTCTCCTGGATTGAGTAAATTCTTACTGCCAGCGTCTGACTATTTAAAGGAGCCAGTCCTTTGTCCAACGCGATCTCGACGCTCATTGGTCGAAGTAGAAGGGATGTTTTGCCCGATTTCGATATATTTTGTAATTATAACATTTAATTGAGCGGCGTGATCAATTAGCGACTTGGTTTTAGTCGCAATCAATAGTTGATGAAATGCCGAGTCTAACGACACCCAATTTGCTATGATTTGAGTAAAAAATTAGCTCAACTTGGAATTTTTAATGCAATGTTCCGCGTAAAGCTTAATTAAGTATTTTTCTTATGGCGTGTGTTAAAAAGTTTATTATGCTTTGATCGGTTGCGCGCTATTTTTATAAGATTATTGAGACCAATTACGCTTTTCTGGGATGCTTCCTTCGTTAATTAAAATTTAATTTGTAATCTGCATCTTTGCTCGCTGTACTCGGTCGTGGCCCCTGATTTCTTCGTTACAATATGCCTTTCCTCGGGCCGCTGAACTCTCGGCCGCTCTCCCGGGCGCGAGTTTGGCTGCCTGATGGAAAAATTGCTTTTTCTCCACCTGTATATGTGCTATCGCTCTGTGGTTTGTTTTAATAGGTAGCGGTTAATTTTTCCTATCTTCTGGTATCCTTTATGTGTGATTAAAACAGAGCGCACTCTGTTTAAAGGGCGTTTTAGTGAAAAATTCTTAATTTAATCTGCAAACATTCGTGAGGCGTATTTCGCTGGCTGTCACCTTTCTTGGCCGGCCGACTCCAATAAAGTTTTATGGTTGCAATCTTGCTGCACTTTAGAAATTCGTTGTAAGGACACTTATTTTTATGATTTTAGGGTTTTGAAAGATACTTCTGCGTAGGATCGCGGCGGTTTGTTGAACAGATGTAATAATCTTTGTTCTTCGGGCGCCTTTCGGGCGGCGTACGTTTCCTTTGTCTTTATTCGATCTGTTTAACGGTTCATATCATCCTTAATTGTTAATCGATTCTACCATCTCATCCCGGATCTTCAAAACGCCTTCAGGGACAAACATCGCCCGTAAGAAGAGTCGCCCCGTCGATTCCAACTTCTGCAGTCAATCTGGTTATTGTAACCACTTGGTCATTGGGATCATCTGATGATTGGGATCACCACGTCCAATTGAGGACAACAGGACTCAGCATAGCAGTCCAGAGCGCAGCATAGCAGTCCATTTGAAGACAACAGGACGTAGCAGTTCGCAAGCCGTTCGTCATCGCACAATGTAAGTGGATTTTTACAAATTCAAGTGAATTAATTTTTAATGCTTCAAAGTAAAAGCAAGTAATAATTTTCAACGCATCAAAGTAATGCAAAGTAATAATTTTCAAGTGAAACGAAGTTAAATAACAAATTTTATTATACTAACATAGTTTTAAATATTCATATTATAAGTTTAAGCAGAACGCGGTAAACGTGGCCATTCACTGCACATATTAGGTGTGCTTAATATTGTGAATATACTCACGTTCTGTGTGTGGGGAACAATACTGTATTACCACTTTCCCTAGTATTAAACTGTTTACTAACATAAACGAAAATATAAAATCAAGTGAAACAAAATTTTTATGTCACAGGATCGATCAAGATCACCCTGATGTAGAACACCTATTTTTTTTAAATAATTGTAATAGTATTAGTAACTCAAATATGGTTGACCAAAGCACAGGATTGTTTCCCCCACCTTTTAGTGTAGCATTACTAAACGAAATACCGTCATACGATGGAAATCAAGCAACTTTTCCAGAATTCATTAGATCCGCGGATATTATTACATATAAATTTTGTACAGAAAATTCAAAGGATTATGTTAATCAAGTTATTTTATCCTCAATGAGGAATACATTAAAAGGTCAAGCTTTGGAAGTAATCGCAGGTTACCAATTTGATACATGGACGGATTTAAAAACCGTATTAATTGAAACATTCGGAGACCAAAGGTCAGAATTAAATCTTTTAATTGACTTAACGAAATTAAAACCAAACAGAGACAATCCGATAGAATTTTACAAGAAAATCAGAACGCATTTGGAAATTTATAATTCAAAAGTTTCATTGAGTAAAGAACCTCAAGATATCATAAACCATAAATTAAAAGCTAACAAAGATTTAGCACTAAGAACTTTTACGAGTGGACTAAATGAAAATTTAGGAAACTTTTTAAGAAACTGGAATCCAAATTCACTAGAACAAGCATCAAGTATTGTAAAGGAAGAACTAGATATTCGATATTCACAAAATCAAAATAAACTACAAAGTCAGAAATTAAATATATCAAATTTAACTTCCAATATACAGCAATCGAATTCACATAACCGATTTAATTTACCAGTATCAAGACTACAAAATCGAAGTAATTTTAATCAAAATCCTAAAAGTAATTTTAATCAAATCCCAAAATTCAAGCTGCACTTGCACCTAAACCAATTTTTAAAACAACAAATAGTCCCGAACCAATAAACTTTAGTACCATAAAAAGACCAGCTACTCAACAATTAAATGCTCATAATAAATATCGAGCTAATTTTCGAAACATTACTAGAAATTCTAACCATTTATATTGTCACGATGCCGATAATGATTACCAAGAAAGTATTTCCGAAAATATCCCCGAATTTGATGAAAACTTTCAAATTCAATGTTACGAAAATGAACCCCAAAACTTTCAATATTCTGAGAACTTTAAATGTTACAATAATGTTCCTCAAGAATTAGACGCAACATCAGATTATTATGGATCCGGGAATCATCCAAACGATACCGTAAATTTTCATTAAGGGCCTCGGAAAACATATTAACTTTTAATATAAATCCAAAATCAAACCTTCCTTATATTATCATTCCCGCTACCGGAGATAAATTATTAATTGTGGCAGGTAGCTCACAAACAATAATTTCCCCAGAATTCGTACAACATTTTCTAAATTGTATTTATGAATCCGAACTCGAGATAGTTACATCTCATGGAACTTCACAGCATAATCTTGCTGCAGATTTACCCATCCCCAACTTTTTTTATGAAAATGGAACGCACGCATGTTATTTATTCAATTTTCACCAAGACTATGTAGGACTTATTGGATCCGACTGACTTTTAGATTTATCCGCACGAATAGATTATAAATGGATGCACATTCAAACAGAACGAACAACGATACCATTTTATTGCAACCCGTCAAAAACGAAACAAGAAATTCAAAAACGAAATCAATGCAATTTTTCCAATCTTAAAAATCAATATTTTGACAAAAAACTTATAGTACCTCCGCGTACAGAATTATTCGTATCTTTATCAGCAGTAGGAAAGAATGGAACTAAAATAGTCCCAAAATTAAAATTTAATGAAAAATTAATTATGGCTTCAGCATTAGTGAAACTACAGAATAATTGGTTTAAAACAAGCGTACCTAATTAACACTTTAAAGGAAACACAAGAAATTAATATTTATAATCCTTTATTTTTAGAAGACTATGAAACCGATAACAAAAATCAACCTATCAGAATTTAAGACGAAGCGGAAACAGCTCTTTTAACTGACTTTTATTTAACAAAACACCACATCAGGACTAAAACCAATCTACCTATATTCACTAAAACGTACCATTATCCCCATGTTCATCGCGAAGAAGGCAAAAGACAAATAAATAAAATGTTAAACGAAGGTATTATAGAACCATCAGAATCACCATATAATTTTCCTATTTGGGTCGTCCCCAAAAAGTTAGACGCCTCCGGAAAACAAAAATGGCGTATAGTAATGCATTATCGAAAATTAAATGAACAAACAATTGAAGATAAATATCCATTGCCCTGTATTGAAACCGTTTCAGATAATCTTGCCTCTGGTTTTCACCAGATTGAAATTTAAAAAAATGATGGCGAAAAAACAGACTTTTCGACCAAATAAGGGCATTTTCAGTTCAAAAGAATGCCCATGGATTTGCGTAACAGCCCAAGTAACAACAGATCAATAAAAAAAAAACAATTAGGGTAGGCTGTGATATGTGTTATATGTTTGGCAGTACTGAAATGCATTGGCAGTCTATGTCAAATTCGAGATTTGCAGGTTTTACGTCAGTCTGTGTCAAACAATAAACAAAACCTAACCTACTAATCTCGAATTTGACATAGACTGACAATACACTTCAGTACTGCCAAACGTATAACAGCCTACCCGAATTGGTTTTTTTATTGATCTGTCTGTAGTTTTCAAAGAATGATAAACACAGCGAGTTCACATGTTAGATGTAAGAAATTGTCTGACTGTGTCTTTGAGCTCCAACGTGTAGCATTGCCGTTGTACAATAAAAGTGTTTTTTTAAGTGACGCACACCACTGTTTAAAAAAAATGGCTTGCATCCCAATGAATTTTATTTTTACACAAAAATATTGGTTTTACGAAAAAAAAAACTAGAACTAAAAAAGTTTTAAATAAACCGGGCTTTTTTATAACAAAATTCTTATTTGTTTGAGATTTCTAGTCAGGACATCTATAAGGGTTGGTAATTTCAAGCCTTTGAAAGCCACATGTAAAAATGTTAAGGCATTGTGTAAATAAGCTTTCTATTCATACAAAATATGTGTCACTTTAATACCTGTACCCGATTCTCAGTAAAATAACAAAAACCTTATGTTAGCACCTTTATTTTGGGGGATGTACAACTCAGCGGAGAGGGTTTAAGAAAAAAGTTTATATACTAAATCCCCTTAAATTTTTGACCAAGAATTATATCTTGAAATGTTTCTGTTCATACATACTTGTTACACCCTGTATATTTTCAACTAGGCTTTGGAACAAAATTGATAAATTAATTTTATTGATTCGATTCGGTAGTAGAATCGAAACCGATTAATCGAATAGAATTTAATAAAATCGAATCGATTCACGCCTAGAATTGATCTACGATTCGCAATTGATATCAATTCAAGATTCGCTATTCGAATCAATATATCGATTAATCGCGAAAAATCGATTTGTTCACCGAATGGAATTTCGATTCACCAACAATCGTGTGAAACGGGCGATGGGTGACAACTGAAAAAGGTTTGGTTGGCCTGAACAGTAAAAAAAACAAGATCAAGAACAGTCAAAGATTAAAACGGGACAGTGGCCGAATCTTCAAGTTCTCAACACTTACATACAAGAGAACCTCACTAAAGTGCGTTTAAAAAACCGTTATCAAGTAGCCTTGTGTCGAACAGTAATTTTTGAGTCATGTCCTTACTTATTTTATGGATTGCGTATGCACATAACCTCACTTTGACAACTGACAACTCAGTTGACCGAGCGAGTTGAATTCTGGTTAGAGCGATGTAATAATCACATACATTCAGTCGTGAGACAAAATCTAGTTCAAAGCCCTCTCGATAACGTTTTTTTAAACGCATTTTATTATGTATGTATCGTGTGTTAAAAAAAATCATTTAGGACAGGCCCTGGAAAGAATGATGAAAAATGTCTTAACTTAAGTCTGTAGGTGAATGTCAGATTGCATTTTGTTTATGAAAACATCTGTCACTGTGACAGGCAAAAGTTTACACTGGATGAAGTTTACTTGTATCAACCAAAAAGGAAAATAAGATGGCGTTTACACAACAATGAGTGTATTTATCATAACAGTCAATAAAAATTGTTTTTATTAAGTGTTTTGTATATTTTTAGGAAAATAGTTCAAGATCAAGATGTAATTTAGTTCTCTCTGACCTATGGTAGTTCATTTGCTTCAATGTGTACGTATCAAGTTATGGCAAACTAGTCACTTTGATCATGGCATGCTGCCAATGAGTTGTTTTTGGAACATGCGATACTAAACTTAAGTGCAATTGAGTTACGAGTTACCTATTGTATATGTATGTATGTATATTTTGAATGATATCTTCTTTTAAATCATTATAAATTTATCTAATCAAGATACCTTGTTTATATATAAAAGCAAGAAGAGCTTTTCTGTGTCCGGCGGCTATGATCCATTGCTTTAAGTTTTTTATTTGCGCTTCAGTTTTTACAGAACAATATCTTTTATCAAATTATACATTCTACATTAATTTATAATTCTGTGAGAATTTATTTATAGAAAACTAATTAGTTTGCTAATCTTACGTTAGATGGCGCAGGCGACTGCAACTAACTTCAGACCGTTCCGGATAGATACTCGTAGATCGATAGATCTGAGTGTTTATATTATCAATAATTAATAATTAATATGGAAAGAAGGCAGAAAAGAAAAAAGATCGCGATAGTCACATTTTCTTTTTTAGTTGCTATAGCATCTTATAGTTTGAAACCTGCATTTCAAAATACAACAGAGAATTGCCAAACGTTGCGACTTCACCAAAACTTTGCTAGTGTCGCAGGTAAAATACCGCAATTTGTTAAGTAAAGGAAGAACCAGCTCCTTGCAGCCGTTTCAGGTGCATCGGTCGATAGGTCCACGCACTTAAATCGCCGCCATCAGCGGCAGGTCAGTTCAAGCTTCCTAAAATGTCGCTGGATACCGACGAAGACGATCGAAAATGCTAATTGTATGCAACTCGGCGACCCGTCGCATTACATAAGTCAGCCGATGGACGTGCATTCCATGCCACATGCGCCTCTGACTCATGACTCATCCCGACGGCGATGGTTCGTGAAAACAAAACAGCTGCGGTCACCGGCACACGCTTAATTAAGGTTACTAAACGAGTCTAATAACCGTATAGTCATCGGCCGGCCGGCAGATACTCTTGCAGATAAGTTAATTTTTGTTTGTGAGCGTCACGCATCATCACGCTGTCTGCCATTCTTTTCCGCACAACCGGGATGCGTGATAACGAACCTTACATTGGCAGGGGATGCTGAAGTGCTCTGAAAATCTAAATTTCATACAAACTAATCAGAATAGTGTCAAAATCTACTTGAATAGAGATAGATAATAGATGATTCATATTAGATCTCTGGAGGACGTCTGAGGCTAAACTAATGCGGTACTACCATCAACCAGCATATGCGGCACTATCTTCCAAGTTAAAATTTGATGTTGTAATATTATTTATTTTTGTGTTCTTTGAGTTGTTTGAAAATATCCTATCATTTTATTTGTGTTCGTATAATTATGGGCTTTAGTCGAAACCAACCACTGAAATATGATGTTCTAAATTTAGCACAGAATCAAGACGAGCTCAAAGCTAATCCCCAGACCGAGGGCTGTTTTTAAGATCGGGCGGCGTTTCAGCAGGTAGTTTTAAATTATCGACGGGCCTTTGCGGGAATTAGCCGAGAATTCCCATATGGGAATATTGTGAGGCCCGGGGCCACTGGGGGTGGCATTTTTAGAATGCGAGGGTTCTTATGTTTTTTGGCAGTCTGTAGGCGAGGTCGCACTTGTGTGGACGCGAGCCTAATCCGCGGCGGGTGTCATTCCACCGTGATTATATGTGTTCTTGAAGTGATTGAATTGTGTAAGTTATATGGAGTAGGTATACCTTATAAGAGAACGGATAAAACTATGAGGTCTGTAAAAAGGAATGCTAGTGCTTGCGTAGCAAATGTAGTTATTGAACAGCGGAGTCGAACATTTGTTATGGTTTGCACTGAGGCTGATTGTAGACAGCTTTATTAATTGGGTCGTTGTTCATTGTTATCGTTGCCCAGGGGTCAACTAGCTGCAGAGAGCGCTCTCGTGCCTGGATCAGTGGCGAGATGGTCCACGATCCTTGACCTGACAAGCACCTTACTTATCAGTGATCCCAGTTAGCGCGACTGGGTGGCTTGGGAAGCCCGTCTCCCAAAGATGCCTTGTACCTGTGCCTTTTACGGTCCATGCGGCCACCGTAATTGCGGGTTACGTTGACATGGGTTGGACCCATTAATGTAGTTAACGTTCGATTAATGCGTACTAGATGCGGTAAGCATACTGTTTTCAGGATTATTACAGGTACATCAACGCAGGTGCACCGAAGAATATCCCTGATGATGTCTCCTTCGGGATGCGACGGGGAAACGCCGCGGGGGGCATAAAACCCCCTATAAGTATTATGTAATGAGCACATTACTGCTAAAAGCTGAATGTTTGTTGTTTTGCTTGCATGACTGATTGTGGAATTGGCTGAGTTTGTGTTCGCGTCGGGCGTGTGTGTTTCTGATTTACAACCCCAGACCGCAGGAGCGCTATGGAATTTCGGGTAAGTCGTCAGTTCTTGAAAATGTATGCATGTGAGTCGATGTGAATCCAGGAAAAAAAAGAGGCACGGAAAATATGTGCCCTCATTTATTAAAAAAATATCTAGAATAGACAATGTCACAACCTACTTACGAATAGTTTTTGCAATGTTGGTATGGAGTAGTTATTTAGCAGAGGATACGGGTCACAATCTTGAGTGATTCCAAGGGAACGGAATTATTCCAGTTCAATTTCTCTACCAAATAAGAATATTTACGCGTATTGTTCGTTTCACTACAAATGCTAAATATTTAGTTATTTGTGTTACTTTTGTATTACAAAACGGCTGTTGCAGTTGCAATGCTTTTTTTAATCAGAAATTTAATTTTAACAGAAACGTTACAGAATAAATTCCGTTTGTCAGAAGCCCGGTACGAATACATGAAATAGTTTTACGCATCCCGGTTAGCCAGATGCTTCCTTCCATCGACCATTCTGGCATTCTTATCCAACGCTGACTCCCGAATCCGAAAAGATTAGCTGGACAGGTCTAATGCGAAAATGATGCGTTGTTTGTTAACGAAAAGCACGCTGGGAAAAAACTCAAAATAACCGATTGATTGTGGAGTCCTTTTAGATCAGCCGCCCGGCTGAGCAGAAAAGATTAACAGAACAACTTTCATTCATGCTCAACAAACGCATTTGCAAACAAGACATATAAATCTCATTAAACCAACATCCAGGGCCTAAATTAATTATGTCGGTATATGAAAAATAGGTCATCGGTGAGTAAATTCCCTTGTTCATAACGGATTTGTCGTCGAGGCATTTTTACGCTTCGATTACTGACTGCTGTGGCATGCTAAAATTTAATTCCAATTCGACGTCCCCTTTGTCGTGTACAATGCAACAATCATCCAAACATCTCAACGATTTGGATGTTAGCGATGGTCATTTTTGATACCTGATAAATACGCAATGACTAATGGTGCCGGTTTAATTTTCAATTAGCATCCTGTTTAAAACACAAAATTAACTCAAAAGCATAGGATCGGTAGAAACTGTTTATATGAAAAAAAAAATTACAACCGAATTATTATTGCCAGGTGTTGAACAGAAATAGTAACAAGCGAAAATTTTAAAATGCTAAGAGGTTGGTTGCTAGAAAGTTTCTTGCACTTTTTATCAATATCAATGGTGTGAAGAATTTATAATATGTATATCTCTACAATCAATATTTTATTTATGCTTCACTTTGATTTAAAATATGCAAGGCGAGAAAAGAGGTAACTCCATAGAAATGTTATAAATATGAAAATACATGCACAAGTACTCCAGTTTGTCGCACGGCATTATTAAAATGCAATATTCTGTCAAACACAAACCTTCCTATTATCATAGACTCCCTGCGATGCCCTTACAATGGTCTTCTCATAGGTATTGAATTTCATATCTTCCTATTCATTCCAAACCCTTCAGCAAAAAGCAGCCGTCCGTCCGGCTATACGAAAAAACGTCCTCCGCGTCTATTGCATCGCGTTGCGGATTTAACGACCCTTTTGTTTTATTATCATAATTTCAACATTGCTCGTTACCAGATGTTATGGATTAATCAGCATATAGTACCATATTGCACCCAACTGTAAGTATGCAGATTGGAGATTAGCTGAAAAAGCATCAGCCGGAGCCTCGATTTCCGTCCACAGTGGCTCGATTCCAGCTTTGAATAATTTTTCCGTTTTTGCCGTAGCAAATGCTGGGAGGTATAATTAAATTTTTGATCCCCTGAGCAAAAAATTAAAACGATCTCTTGGTAATCGCTTCAAGCAGCGTTAATCTAAAAAGGGCTGCGATTTTGTAATTGGAAGTTCAAGACGAAGGATTATAGTCAGTAATTCAATTTTTATTATTTCAGGGAAACTTGGGGCTAAAAGCATATTTTTTAATATGTATATATAATATACATAGTACGTCCAATATTATATGATACAGTTGGTGATTCATAAGTATTGTCATTAAATTTAAGGGTATGTAGACGATATCAAACAGAGCAATTTTTCATAACAAATATACGTCAAACATTAATAATAATTTTACAAAAAATAAAAACATGTAATTGCTTAAACTGATTAATGGTCGATGGAATAAATTTCTATCAACTTAAGTTTTGGGCATTTCAATCACATTTGTTTGATTTAGCCAGTGGTTTCAAAAGTTTGCACCAGATCCCGATACAATATTTTTCCTTAAGCAATTAATTTTCAGTGCAAAGTACCATTGCATACAAAAGTATCTGGGCAGTTTGTATTATCTTTTGTAAACACCGCAATATATTTATTTAATATCTAGGTAACCTTGTCACAGTACTGCCAAATCCCTAAAGTAAGCATAACACTTGTGCCAGATACTTTGCATACAATGATACTTTTACTGAGGTCACTAGCCACACATTTAATTTAGTATCCATACTTGCGAATCACCGTGTATATTTAAGGTTTTTTTAACAAGTCGCTAATATAAAACATAAGAAAGGAATGTAAACCCAAAAGTTGGAGTTATGTTTTTAAAAGTCCTGCTATTATAATCCGATTCTGTATATGCACATTGCACAGGGACATCGGTGGTGTCACAATTAAATTGATACGTCACAATTAAGTTGTTACGTCACGTTGATCTCTAACGTCAAAATTAAAAAGTGCATGTCTCAGCCACTTCTGACGTCGACATAAATACTGCGTTACCATTAAAATATATCACAATTAGATGTACATTTTCGATATACGTATACCCTGTTTTCTTCCTATCAAATTACAAACATCTTAGTTTTATCAATTATTTGCTCTAATAAAATTTTAATTGTGACATCATTTTACTTGTGATGAGAGTTTTACATTTTGGCCCAATAGAAAAACAAGGGATTTTCCGAAATACACAAAATAAATTAGAAAAAACAAACTTCCCTTTTTTAGATACTACTTTGAAACATTATTGTATATTAACCATTTATTTTAACAAATAACAATGATTAATTTGACTTGAATGGTGTTGTTTGACTTACATCCTACTGTATTAAAAAATTGAAAATGTTAGGTACCAAAAATCCAATTTTTCACCCTTCGGAAAAAAAAGAATTTTCGGTTTCTTCAGAACCACTAAAACTCTAATAATTGTGACAGCTTATAACCTGAGGTTAAAAGTACATATAATTATCTATTTGCGTATAACTTAATTACGACTTTGATGTCAAAAGTTGTCACACAATTATGATATAAAATTTATGTGTGATGTAGCACTCTTTGCTTGATACGTAAGAAGAAGACGTGACGTAGCACTATAATTGTGACGTATCAATTTAATTGTGACGCTGCCTGTATGTTTGTTCTACGGGCAATTATAACTAAACAATGTTAATAATTATAATAAGAATAAAAATAAGAAAACTTCTTGGCGACTTCTGATGTACCATTTTAGTTGTGACGAGGCACTTTTTGATTGTTACGTCAGAAGTAGTATACGTGACGTAGCAACGTAATTGTGACACCGCCAGAGTTGCTGGTCTACTAAAAACTATAATTAAACAATAATAATAAGAACAACAAGAATAAAACGTTTTCGGTGAAGAACATTGTGATGTATCAATTTTATCTGGACGCTGTCGGTGTGTCTGTTCTACTGGCAACATAATTAAACTATAATAATAATAGGAATAAAACGAAAAAAACATTCTTGGCGACTTCTAATGTATTATTTTAATTGTGACGTAGAAATTTTTAATGTTTATTAATTAATTGTCACCTCAATACCTTAGGGTACAATATGACCGGATTATGTATGTATGTATGTATGTAATTAATTGTCATGTATCAAGATCATTCTAGCGCTGCCAGTGTACCTGCTTTACTAGCAACTATAATTTAACAACAATAATAAGAAGAATAACAATAAAAAAGAAAAAGTTCTTGGCGATTAGGGGTTAAGAGAATAATGTTATATCATGCCCTATAACGACTAACTGTAATGGCAATATAGTCTGCTATCTGTACAGGATAAAATAAACAATAATTTGAATAGCTGACCTGTATTGGAATTGCTTCTGTTTATTTACTATAGTACACATATAAAAAGTAGAGATAGTAGTATCATTCCCATGGCTTAAAGATTGCAATTGCATATATAATACGTTTTATTTTGCTTGGTGAGAAGAAATTAAGAATAACACATATATTCATGTCGTATAGAATTAAAATAACGTAAAACGCTCAACTAACTTGGATAAACTTAAGTACTTTTGCAATCATGAAAAAACAGTAGTAGCAGCACTCTACAAAAATCGATCAAAATCAGTTACAGATTATAAACTCCGTACATCGAAATTATATTCCAATTTTATTTGTTAATTAAAAGGAAATGGCTGGCTATCATTGTAATCCGACCCTTTTCCGATACTATCACTAACATCGGGGAAATCCTAGCAAATTTATAATATGTTTACTTCTTCTCGTACTTCATGCTTTAGTTTGCTGCTCATTTTTGTGTGCTTCTGCAGCTATTTTCAGTCTGATTAGGTCTGTTAAGCGTGGCCTTTTTTACAAATCCAGTAAGTTTCTTGATACCATGGAGCCCAATAAATGAAACTTCTACATTTTCAGTAACTTGGAACAGTAACAGTGCGTTGCTGTTTTAAGAACTAAATAATTCTGTTTACCTTAAATTTATCTGAATACATAATTTAATTTGGAGGATGTTTAGTGAATGTCACGTAAACCTTTTAATTGGGTGTTACACAGAAGCAGCCACGTGGAGTCATGCATTATCTTGCAGAAGAATGGCACCATTTGTCAGTTTGACTGATGGTTGTCAGTCATTTCAATGTTTCCAAGTAGCAATCCCTGTATGGGATTGGTACTTGTTATTATTACTTTAACAGAAAAGCACTGTAAGCAGAAAGTAAAATGTTTAATAGTTTAAAGTGGGATGTATTTAAAAACCGAGGACTTTTAAAGAAAAAAACGACACTGTCCCCATTTAACAATTTTTTTGTTTGTTACAGTTCCTGAAATTCCAATCAGCGCAATGGAAAAAATCTAAACACGTCTATTAAATAAAAACAGACTTTTTGTAGCTCTAGCTTTTGCGATAAGCCCTCGAAGATTAGGGCACCTTTATATTGAAATTTAATGAGGAGCCCTTGAGACCTCCGGAGTTCCCAAAGCGATTAGTCCGAACTGTGTCACGGTGATCCCTAAAATACACATGCAAACCACCCCACACGCGCATTGTATAGATAACTGATTATCAGCTACAATCTGGCACGAGCGGCCCCCGACTGGGGCTAAAACTAAAAAACCGGAATGGGGCGAGGGCACGCTGATTACATTAATTCCGTTAGTCCGGTGTGTAGCTATTTCGAGCCCTTTATGTTGCGACAAAATCGGGCGTTACAATGTAATGCCGGTAATTGCGAACGGGGCGGATTTCGGGGGAAGAATTGTAAGTTAATCCCAGTATTATTGCAGGCGCGAAACGGAAGTCCAAGATTAATCAATCCGATTGTGTCCTCGACAAGGGGGACAATCAACTACAAGAAGTGCTGCTTTATGATAACGGTTTCGGTTGTTCAGATCCACCGCTGAAAGTTCCTTGTTTTTGTATACCCGAGTCAAGATAGCATTTGACCTAGACAAAAATAATATAAAGCTGATTTTTGGTAGAGATCATGCCTGAGGGCTAAATTGCAACATATTAAAAGTCCTGGAGAATCCTCCTTCCGCAACTCCTTTTTTTTGCCCTTCAAACCTCCCACTTTTAATATATTGGTGATTTTCTCGAAAACTATCAACTCTACGTAAAAATGTCAAGTGAGCTGTTTTGAAGCTGATAAAATTCCCCTTCCAATGACGTATCGCAATCCATATTCAGTAGCACATGGCACCCACCAGTGGCGTATCAAATGAAGGGTTACTTTTAAAAAATATACTTTTTGCTATTTATTCTCAGTTTTTTTTATCTAAGCATCATTTTTTTAGAAGAAACATATTTTTCTCTAAAACTACCATTAAAAGGTGGTCTACTTGCGAATCTTTTAGAAGTTCATCGCAATTACTTCAGCCAAAAAAAAAAAATTAAAAGTTTATCCGAGACTTCTCAGCTTTACGTAAATCTGGAGCAAATTAATTTTTACTACAAATATAAAACCTTTTTGGGGCTGATATTTGATTTTCTACGTATACAATGTATGCTTAACAAAATATTAAAAGTCACTTCAACCCCCTATCAACCCCTATAATATAGAATTTCCAAGTCTGCCCCAAGATTATCAATTTGCCAAATAACAAGTGCACGTTTGAAACATTCGAGAACAAAATGAAAAAGCTGGACCGTCGCAGCAATCATGCTCGACTGCAGCATCCACCTTTCGTTCTGAAATTCCTGATTATAACATTAAAGAGGTTTGCTTATTTTGCGTCTAGTCGATTAGAAGAAAATAAAAAGTATTACAACCGGAAACAATCATACAAGTATCTACTATTTTGATTAAAGAAAAAATTATGTCTGAAGCTGTCGCCAGAACGGACAAGTGGGGTGAAGAAGTTCTGATTCGCGTCGGAACTTGCGGAGATCTGGTTGCGGCTGAAGCCAAATATCACAAGAACTGCCGTCTCATATTCTCTTCGGGAGGAAAGCTGGAAAAACTTGGAGATTCGCGAGGTCGACCGAACGATAACCAGAAGCATGAGGCGTTCTTGAAAGTTTGTGAGTCTGTTGAAAATTCTGATGAGTACCAGTTTTCCATAAACGACTTAGAGCTGGAAATCGAAAAAGTATTTAAGGACATGGATTGCGAGCCTTACTCTCGAAAACAGTTTCTAAGGAAGTTGGTCGATTGCTTTGGACAACGAATATGTATCACCGAAATTACAGGAAAAAGAACAATTTTGAATTTCAGAGATAATGTAGATTCAATATTGTTTAAATCTTGTTATACTCAGAAACTACGAAACAGTGAGCAAGATGAAAGGTTGAGGGTAGTTCAGAAAGCTGCAGAAATCATAAGAGAAGATATACGTGCTGTCGTATATGATTGCAGCGTTTATCCACCCGCAGAAAATTCCTCAGTTTTATGCAATATTACCAAAAGTTTAGACACGCTACTGGAGACAATGATGAAATTAAAAAAAATTAGAAAATGAATGCCAGGATGCGAAAAAGATAGCTATAGGTCAGGCAATATAAGCGCATGTCGACCAAGGTCATTCATATCTCCAATTTTACTTGGTATTGGTGTATATGTCCATAGATAATTTGGCTTCAGGCAGATCGTGGACTTCCTAAACAATTGGGGTTTTTCGGTGACCTACAACGAAACATATCGATATGAAAACTGCAAAATAAAAGACAATGCCGAGACGGTTGTCAGCGAAAATAGTCTTGTCCAGTACTGCTTTGATAACGCAGATTTTAATATTAAAACTCTTACTGGCCATGGCACATTTCACAGTTTGGGAGGTATTCGATTGACTACTCCTTCGCCACCTGCAACACCAAAATCGATTGCTCGCCAAATTGACATTGTTTCTTCTACAGCAACAGCAGAGAAAGATGACATTTCCATCAGTTGGTGCAAAGCACCAAAGACACCTGCATTGAAAAATGTTATAGCAAGAAACATTAAAATCTGTAATACAGAAATTAAAAATCTAATGAAACGTGCAAAAACTTTGGATCTATTATGGTTGTCTAGCAACTGGGCAGGTATATGATGATATTTAGTATGAATATTGTTGTTTGGTACAATTTGATTTTTGGTTTTTAGGAGTCGTAAAGAGGAACAATAAAACTAGCTCTTAATGGATACATGGAATGTGAAAAAACAAGTGTTACAATTTTATCTTTTATGAATATGTCTCCAACTGATCCAAGGACTATTTATTCTGCTTTGAAGTTTGCTTTAAAAGAAACTCGACAGCTGGGACAAGAGCACTGCATAGTAACGTTTGATCAACAATTGTACGATAAAGCGGTTAAAATTGTAGACTCTGAGCCTCAGACATTCAAAAACATACCTATTTGTGCGTTTCTCGGGGCAGACTTTCCTTTGATACGCCACTGGTGTGTACCACGTGGTACGATATGGACTCGCAATACGTCGTTGGAAGGAAAATTTTGTCAGCTTTAAAAATTCTCACTTGACATTTTTCCTTAAAGTGGATAGTTTTCGAGAAAATCACTAAAATATTGAAAGTGGGGGTTTTGGGGGGCGAAAAAAGTGGGTTGCGGAAGGAGGATTCTCCAGGACATTTAGTATATTACTATTTAGCCCTCAATTATGATCTATACCAAAAATTAGCTTTATATTATTTTTGTCTAGGTTTACCCAAAATTTGAACTATCTTGACTTAAGTAGTAGTTCGCCACCAACTGGGCTTCGTAATCAGATTCTTTCGGCTGTCCCAACACTCAGTTTTGGGCTGCATTTCGGAATTTCAATGAAATCCGCACATCAAGAGTATTCACTAATGAATTACTCATTAAGAAAATGGCAACACACTTTGCGGTGAATGTAGTTTAATTATTTCTGTACTAATAACTGCTATATTTTGCAACTGCTAAGAAGTGAAGACTCTTTTATATGAAATTTAAAATAGCTCGTATACTACGGAAATAGAAAGTTTTTGCAGCTAAAATTAATGAAAGCGCTGGAACAACAGTTAATTATTCTAATTGAATATCGTATGTATTGCATAAAAAGGAACATTTTAGTTTTAGAGGTTTAACATTTTTGTTCTAATTTTATATATTTTTTTATATATGTTAGTTATAGCTATTGAAATTCGCACTTGGAGATGATTTTCTGATTATACGGAAAATTGCGTAATTTTTTGGAGACAATTTCAATATTTTTCCCTGAGATGTTAAATCGCAACACAGTTAAATATTTGAGGATTTTTAAATACAACTTGAAGCTAGTTTTGCTAAACAAATTAGCAGTAATTGTACAAAACTTGTAATAACTACGAAAGATGATTGATGTAAAAAACCTCTAGCAGTGATTTACGCTTCACTTATTTTATTGTAGCCGTAAACGTCGCAAACGTAACTTTTCTTTCACATTTTTAATTAGTAGTACAAGTTTTATGGTCTTCCTCGAAGGTTGACCAATCAATTGATTCGGTAATATTTTAAACTGAGGGCGAGAGCGGATATAAAGCAAAATAAAAGTATTACCTAACTTGTTTTGTTGCTTTTAATATCGATTTATGGAGGAAACATATTTTAACTTTCTTACTATATCTCTCGACTAAAAGTTTTTTATTTAACTTTTTTTGCGGTATCATCAATAGTTGCATCGAGTCGAAGGTTGATGATTTGTAAAAACAAATATAAACTAAACATTTACATATATTAAGAATAACTTCCCATACATCTTAACAGTATAGTCGAGTTCATGCGATTTTACTGATTTTAAGTTAGAATTATTCGTAGCACGAAGAAGAGGGAAACATTTCTGCAGTTGCTTCAACTCTGAAATTTTAGTCACATTTTAGGTTTTCCTTATGCAGTCTCATACTCCATCGACGCGCTTGGGACCCATTCATTTTCAGCTTAATAATCCACTCCTTATAGGAGTCCGCACTTGGAGCCTCTAGCCATGAAGTCACCTCAGTTTTTAAGCTGTTATACTTCCTGAAATGCGGTTTACAAAGATGAGCCTTCAATTTACCGATCAGAAAGAAATACGAGCGTGCGAGATTCGACGAATAGGCTGGATGTGGAAGGATTTAGGACCACAGTTCAGCCGCTTTAGTCAGAAGGTAACACTAATTCTCCCATGAACGGTACGATCACTGTTAAAGATGTATAAACAAGATGCTGCGAGAATCTTAGAAAACTGAGAGCATCCCTTTACTTGCCACGATTTCGTTCTGAACTTGGAACGTTGCTACTCTATGCTGGTTTTTTTGATGACAAGATCATACTATTTTAAAACTTTTGTTCAATAGTGACGATTTCTCGTCAATATTTAGAACGCTGGTTACCGTTTTAACGGTAATCGTCACTAACTTCTCTTCATTGGCCACAATTACAGACTTTATTGTCGTTGCGGGTCTCCCACTCCTTGCATCGTCTTTAATGCTTTTCGGCCAACTTTAAATTCACGTGCTCACCAATAGATGGACGATTCTGATAAGCAAGTATCCTGGTAAACGGTTTTCATTATTTTAGCTATTTCAGTAAAATGAACACCCTCCTCTGATAAGTATGTAACCAATACTCGGTGTTCAATTTTCTCCATTTCCAGAAACTATCATAACACATTCGACTAAATTGACTATAAAATGTAAAGTTTTATATCAATCGGGACGAAAGTTTCCAAACGACTTAGGACAAGATACGGAATGACTGGTAATAAGATATGGTTTTTCAATTCACACAAGAGAACGACAAAACATTTCCCCTTTCAAATATTTGTTGACTTCGTGGCTAATTTACTTGTACATAATCTTTTGGATGCGTAGAGGCTTTAAATATTTTTTTTTAGTCTTCAACACCCAGCTTAAGCTGAATGATACAAAGATTAAAAGGTAAGAACGTTGATAAAATTAATATTACCAAATTGCTGTAAGATGTTTGACTACACCTTCTAATATAGATTCAAAAAAGTTGTAGGAAATTACATTTGAATAGTACTGAACAAGAACGCTTTCTGAAATTATTACATCGTGGCATTTATACATGAGCATGAACAATACAATGTAATTAACTTGTTTTTCCACAAGCCAGCTAAAAAGCCAACTATGGATTTGCTACAAAATTGCAGGAAATTGCCTGGCAATCCTGTTAAATGTGCTGCCTGTAATTAAATTTCCGAATCGGAAATAAACAGGAGATGTAAAAACATATTTGTCGAAAACTCGAAGCGTGTAACCAGTTAAGCAGCAAACAATTTAAACGATTGAAAGACTAACGCAGTTAGGGATACGGTACTTTCTTTTCGTACGTGGCATTGGTTATCGTATGACGAATTGTACAAATCGAACTGCTGTTGTTATACCTAATTTATGTGGTATTTGACTATCATTACACTATCAGAGCAAGGTCTGAAAACAATGCAGTCATTTCCGTTTGTGTCGATAATATCGAAAATTTTATTTACCTCTGAATCATTATTACATGGACAATAATGTATAACTAACTTTGTAGCTTTGTGACCGGTAGCCTTCTATCAAAAATAATTTAGCTAACAGGGCGAAGTTCAGAAAGTTAATTTCGAAATCAGGAATCTATTTTTCCATTTGATCCTTTTTTATGTTGCTATTTATGTATATCTGGTTTAGAAATTGCTATGAAAATTAATCAATAGAATAACAGATGTTAATCCACCAATCATGTATTGATACATCACACTGGCATACAATCATACTGCATGGTCTCGGATATTCACCAATAAAAAGTGAAAGCTAATTTTTAAATAATTGCAGTTCATTAATTTAAATAAAAATGGCAAACAATTGTAAATATAAGCTGCACTATATGAAACAGGTCTCTTTAAAAAAGCAATATGATAAAATGGTATGCCCCAGACTTTATTTCCTGCAATTGCGGTATGTAAATCAGACCTAATCCTATTTTAAATGAAGAGGATGTGGATTTCTCGGTTTTGTGATACAAACATTTTTATGCATGAAATTTCCTTGGATTAAAGATATTTACTTTTTTTATCAAGTGCGATTTACATAATCATGTTTAGGAGTTCTACATTTCAGTCTTGAATACAAATTTGTATTGTATTTATTTGTATTTGTATTTATATATGTCTTCTATCTACAGAAGTTAAAGATACGAAAGTGCATTGATATATTCGCAGCCTATTACAAAAGCAACCCAAAATATTTTATTATAGAACATGTCTCTTCTTAATGTAATACACTTATTCCAGCAAACCTGCAACACCTCTAAACCTTAAAAATATTTCTTTTTGCTATAAACTAGCCTCCCAGAGCTTCTATTACCTCTCCGTTGAAAGAAAACGTACCTCCTTTCAAACTCTTTTTAATTTGAGGGAAGAAATAATAGTCCAACGAAGCCAGATCTGGCGAGTAATTCGAACTTTAGGTTTAGACGACGAACATTCCGCGTCCTTTTCCCCAATTTTTTCTCGTGGACTTATCAATAATGTAGAATAATATTGTTTTACCCGTATCGAGATAACCAATCATGATTGCTGCATAGCTATCTTAAAAAAATGGGACAAGCTTTGAACACGAAACTTGGGGACTTGGGGAACCAGAATGCTTCCATTCCATCGATTGATGTTTTGTTTCTGGGTCGTAGATATGTACCGAAGTTTCATTCATGTTTAAGAACACATCTCAAGAAGTCAGAATTTTGTTCAAAACGGGCACAGATTGAGAGCGATGCTTCCACTCTTGCTTTTTCTAATCGACGTGAAGCATTTGGGGGTCCATTTTGCAGATTTCTTTTTGTATCCAAATCGACGTGAACTATGTAATGGACGTCGCCATATAAAATCTTCAGTATCTCAGATATTCGTTTCAACCCAATTCGGCGGTTTGATAATATCATGTGAACTGCATCAATATTTTAGGGGGTAGACACATAAATAGGTCTTCCAGGCTTCTTCTTATCTATTCAACGGAAAATTTACCTCTTTTCAAGAATGCAATTCAATTTTCCAGTCGAATATGAAGGACAATAATCACCCAGTATTTTAAACATATCTTCATACATTTGCTTAACCCTTTAAATATAGATACTTAATGATTGCTCGATACTCCAATTTCTCGATTTTCCCAATTACTGTCGATATGTTTTCGTTACCAAAACTTTATATTTTGACTGTATACAGCAACACAAGGTTAGAAGAAATTCAGCTGGAGATAAATAGCTTGACAGAAAGGGAACGTGTGAAATGCACTTTCTCTTATGCGGTCGTTTCAATCCACGGATACGGTTAATGAAAATGGGACAGAACTACTAAAACACAAATTTAAAACACACAAATCAAATGACATCGTCAACAAAGATTGAAGATTGGAACGTTTTGAATGGACATAAGGATTAGTTTCGAATATATTAAATGCAGCAACTAAGGCGGTGAAGAAAGCGGATTCAATTACATTCACCATCCACTACTGCCTATACAAGTACAAGTAGGTGTGCCTAAAGAAAAAGACAAAAATATATAATAAAAAATGTCAGGATAACTCAAAAATAAGCAATGAACGGAAACTAAAGAAAAGTACGAAAGAGCTTACGCACACGGTAAGTAGGCAAAGAGAAATATAAATATAAGTCATCAAAAACAAGACTACAATGGTGTTAAAAAAATAAACACTAATAACATTCACATAAAAACAAGAAATAATGAAACGCATTGGTACAAAAAATGAAAGGCAAAGATAAGTGATAAGATATAATAATTTAAGAGGCAACAAGCAAAAAGCTACAGATTTAGCTAAACCGACTTAAGAAGAAAAGGGCTGTATGCACAGACATTATCCTAAATGAAACATTGGCACGGTTACCACTAGATGGAATAGAAGAGCATTTCTAAACAATACATCTATGATGCAGAATATTATGGAAACGTGAAAAATTTAGAAAATATAAGCAAGGATTTCAAACGACACACTAAAGAAAGACGTTGAAAATATGAATATAATTCCAATTGATAAATGGGGTTTAGGAAGGGTAGAGAAACGGTAGACAATATCTATATTTTAAACCTGTATATTGCACGGTAATTAATTTAGAATACTGCGTTACATTTTTGTATAAAATGTAATATATTTCATAGAAATACATTTTATTAGTAAAAAAATCTCATTGGAATATTACTTAATTTCCGAAACTTTTCGGATTTTTACAATTTCGAAGAACTCCATTTTCTAAATAAGTAAAAATCACTCGGTATATATGATAGGAACTAAATAGGTTTTCAGACAAGCACAAATTATTGACGTAAAAAGTTTTTAAAAAATCAAAAATAAAAAATTTTCCCATATTATGCCGACTTTTTGGCGGACACTATATAACAAAAAATCAAATTTATAAATGTAATGTCATTTTTATATCATTCTATAGGTAACTGGGCAATATTAATAACAGAAGTTCCATTTCTTGAAAAATCCGATTTCCTTAATTTTTAGTTTTTTTCCTGATAACTAAGGAATTATTGGTCCTATAGGGTTCCGCTTATACTTAAATTAAAGCTAAGTAACTGCTCTACAACTTCATTTCCCATGACTTTCCTCGTAGGATGAGTATTTAACCGATATTCTGCTCGGAAGACGGCTAAAACTACAATTTCGAACTTTTTGGGAAAAATAGTCAATTTTAAAGCGCTCTATCTCGGGACGTATTGGACCTACGACACTGTTGTGACACTCAAATTGTAGAAAATATTGTCTACTTTAAAAGTGTACAGGGCGACTTTTTCCGTAGGACGCACCTTTTAGAAGTAATAGGCCAACAACTGAAAAAAGTCCGGAAAAAAAGGTTTTTCGAGCACCACGCAGTTAGCACAGGTCTTTCGAAGCTGCAAACTTTGTTTTAGACTATTGGTATCTATCCTAATATTGGTCCTAACAACATCCCAGAACTGCGACCTACGACGTTTTAAATGACTGGCCTACTACTAACTACTACTGCATACAATTACAATAATTACAGGAAGATAAATTAATTTAATATAGATTATAACTAGTGATCGTTCACAAAACAACTGTTAAGACTGTGCTAACCAATGAATTTCTATAAATTCAAAAGTAATGCTCACTAATGCCCAATAAATTATTTATGGAAACAAGTTACGGTGATCCAGAAATTTTAGTGCGTGTACCTAGTTCTTGAGCAGGGCGGGAGAGGGGGGTCCGAAAGCGCCACTGGTTCTAGACGGTCCAAACCAGAAGACCTACAGCTGTTGGTGTAAATCCCCAAACCACATAATTGGTGCCATAAAACAACAAATAAAAACCACAAATCCCAATGTTTATTTATACCATATACAAATGTAGTGCGGATGCTCACTTTCACATGTAAAGTTATTTTACTTTAGGAACCGAGTTTTCAACGCAAAAGGCCTTTTGCGGCCGAATATTTTTACTACACTTCAAACTGTGTACTAGCTGTCCACGATTAGCAAGACAAAGCCTCGCAATATCACAATCGCATACAAGAGTTGTTGTTGAACGTTAAATAACGGAACGCGACCAACATCGCCGAACCAGCAACCACTGCAGAAATACTAAAAACAATTAGAACTACTTCGCCATACATAAGGCAAAATAGTAGCCGGTTTATTCTGCAACGATCTGCCCAGAATTGTACTGCAATCGGTGAGTAACACGCTACGATAAAAGTTTTGTATAGTCGTTGCCTTTTCAACAGAAAATCTACGTGTTTTATACGTTAAAACGACGGTTTATTATGGTTATTGTTTAGTTATGTGTTAACGTTGTATGCACGTTACGTTTCAACTTTTTTTTTACATTGAAACGACGTTTTAATGGATACAAAATTGATATTTTATTTATGTCAAGTATTAACTACAGAAGAACGATACTTTTTTCTGAATAATCTTGAGTGTGCCCAGCACAACTGAATAAAACGGCGGCTTCATTTGATAAACGAAATCTCAAATCAGATCGGGCACCTACTTCAACACTATATAGTTCCACCCAAATTTGACAGCCGTTGTACCTTAAACGGGAAAGAAATTAAGCTTAGTGGAACACGGGAGGTACTACCTACCATGTATTCTTCTAGCGCAATTCTGCTAGCCTTATGTCAAACTGGAATAATAAACACACAACGTTCTGACTCACAGAATTTCCGATATTTTCAGAGACACAAATGGCGACTTAACCAGTAAATCCAGATCACCAGATGGCTTGTCAGCGTACTGTAACATTCCACTGTGGTGTGGTAGCATAACGCATCTCAATTGGTCGGTACTATCATGAGCAATGACCTTACGCGTGATAGGCGCGCTGAGCACATACTATACAGAAGGGTACAACTTACGTGTTTTTGTGAACGTCATTTCAACGTTTAACAGTAACTGCTGGTTTGAAATACACTTTAAATCAACGATTAAGAATGTAATGCAAAAAAGTTATTATCACATTGTTGTAACAACGTTATATCGACGTTATTAGTCGACTACTAATCTAAAAGATGTTTTATATTAACGTTATTTTAACGTAATATGGAAAATGTAAAATTACCGTGTTTTTATAAAGGTAAAATCTACGTTTTACATTAACTACTAGTGTAAATAGTATATTGTATATTAAGAGCTGAAAGTGCATTCTTGCCGCTTGCGCATGAATATTGCTGGTTGAGACGAAGTCGAAACCAGCAATCATGCAAAAGCGGCAAGCGCACTTTTAGCTCGAAACATACATACTATTTTTTCGACGACTGAGCATATTATTAAAGGAAAATATCAAATTTCGTTTTATCGCAAAAATTAATTGACAATCAAGTTAACATTACTCGCGCAGTCTATATGACATGTGACGCGATTATTTCCACAAATGACGGGCGTTGTCAAGGAAACATTCGGACGTGGCTACCTATTTTGTTCACGCGGAAACCCAAAACGCTCGGCGAGCGGCAAAAAGATGAAAACGCACGCTCAGCGGCAAATGTCAACTTTCTGTTGTCAAATGACAGTGACAAAAATCTACTTTCGATGTCAGTCGTCGAAAAAAGCTATTAATATCAACGACATATTGGGGTCATATAAACACGCTCAATAAACGTCATACCAACACGTTTGGTAAATGGAATAATTACGATTACAGTAAAAAGAATGACTAAAAATTAACGTCTAATTCACGTTGAGAAAGTTACGTTAAAATTTGGACTAAAATTTAACGTTACATTTTCAACGAATAACGGCTTTTTATTATGTAAACGTCTGTTCGACGTAGTTGAAACGTACGCATAACTGCTGGGGTATGATCGTAAAAGCGAAAGGCCTTCGGAAGTGGTAATTTTTCTCAGGATATCTGAACGGCACCTCCAAACTAATCATGAATTCTTTCTCAAGGTGTTCCTCGTGAGATGGCATCAGAACCCCAAGACCAAAATACATACACTAAACGGGTGGTACAAAGAAAAAGGCCTGAAATATAACATCGTAAAGGAACTATTAGAGTGAATCTGGGATAACTTACCGGAAGGTGAAAGGTGACCTGAGGTGTGTTTATTTCTGAAATAGTGTTGAATCCTAGAACTTCTAGATAAATTGCAGCAGCTGCGTGTTCCACACATCAATGCTGCTTGAAAAATTCCACAGAATGCATTTCCGAAAACATCTTCACCAAGGCACTAGCAAAAATCACTGATCTGCCTAAGATGAGCACAAGAAACAGCTATATCCCATATAGTAGTGTAGGCAAGCTTTTTAAGAAATTTACCGAAGTTTCCGTAACTTTGGAAATATTGAATTTGACGACAAAAATAGGCCACGGGGCTATGCAATCAAACTTATCTCAACGAGAAAGCAACATGTCAATGCCCAGACATTTTTATTAATTTTATCTTGAGCGTAATTTTTAAACGTAACAGTCAGTTGTTATGAATATGAAAATAGCAACAAATTTCCTTTTTTCCTGAAATGGCAAAAATTCAATCGTTACCACAATTAACAGATCAGCATCGATCACAAACAACTTCAAATCAAATCCCAATGAGCACGCGTTTCTTGTTAAAACGATCAGGATATTCCTTTTAAATCATGAATTAGGCCCTTCACACAGCCCTTCAAGAATCCGGGCAGCTAAGTGGGTATCCCTTCAAAGTGGAAGTCGATTATATAACTTTAATATACAGGCAATTTTACAGCGCATAAATAAATGCACTTTAATTGACGCAAAAAATTAAACAAGTAATTCCTCGTAGCTGACCGCGTGCGCTGGCCATAAGGAACAACATTACAAGAAGCATTTGAAGGCGACTCGAGCACTTTTTGCTTTACAAGCAACGGGCGTGGCCTCCGATTTTTCCAAATTGTAATTTATTGGCCGCAATTTCAATTACTTGGATCGTAATTAAATTTTCGCTGAGCGATGCGCGAAGGGGGGAGGGGGGCAAACCCGGCCGAAACGGGTTCAACTAAAGCGAGAGTTGCGCAAGAAATCAAAAGAATCTACGACAGCTTGCAGCTATTTGGAGCGCGATTTGGAAATTGTATTATTTATATTTTTCGTCGCACTCGTCCGCCCACTTTTGCCGCACGCCACTGCCTCCGTCTCCTTCTGGCTGCCGTTTGGCAAAAGTGCGGCTGGAAACCGCGAGTTCGTGCCTCAAATTAAGAGAGTATAGGGCGTTGTGCAAACGTAATAAATGTTGTGATAGATAAGATTAGTTCGGCGGTCTAGAATAAAATTTCACTTGTCCAGGCAGTGCCAATGATGGATGGAGTAGGCTTTCGCAATTTTATTGTCTCAGGTGTAGCTAAAAGAGAACGTTTAGTGGATGCCATCCAAGGCAATCTCGTGCGCCACTGACACCTTCTCAGGTCGGTAGCCAATTATTATAATTGAGTATTATACAAACTATTACAACAATTAATTTCTAGGAAATTCTACAACTGGACCGCTACCATAAACAACGACCACAACTACATCAAAAATGAGATTTCTTTAATCAACTGCCTCTCGGAGGAAAAAGGAATGGAGAAATAAGAGAAGAACTTCACACATTTAACACTGTAGGCAAAATAAAAGCTTGCAGGCAGAGTGGAAGAACCATTTCGAACGAATGGAAAACGACAGACTACTAAAAATTTACTATTGATTATCGATGTGAAACAAAAACGAAGCTTAGGAATACAACAAAAAAGAGATGGAAGGGGCAAGTTTATAAAATCGTATCAACACAATGGATTGTATCCAAAGCATGATGGATAAGAGGAAAAAGAAGAAGAAAATTCTGGTCGTTCACCATCGGCTACAATATAGGGTGATCAAATAAATTTAAGCTCTAGAGTGCTGTGGCTCCATGTAATTTAAATAGAAACACCTAGATAGAATACGCTACATCATTCTAGAGACGCACTACTTCAACTGGATGCCACAAAAAATGCATTTTTCACCGCCTCACAAACAAATACAGATTCCGATATTCCGAGATTTAAATATTTCGCATATGGGCTGAGAATAGTTAGCACAATGAAAAAATGTTATCAGTTGTAATATAACAAGTGGAATGATTATTATCGATGATTTTTTCCGAGTTAAAACCGGAACCTAAATTTAACGAGTGCGTAGCACGAGTTAAATTTGCTGTTTCGGTTTTAACGAGTAAACAATTATCGATCATTAATCATTACACGAATTATATTTGTAAAGAGAATATATTGAATGGAATGCAAAATATCAAATATTTACTTTTTGTTCTTAGGTTGGCACAGTTAATGTTGGTTACCCTGCTGTCAATTTTAAGTCTATGTCAAATTCGAGGTTAGCAGGTTAGATTTTCCGTCAGTTTTGACACAAACTGACACAAAACCTAACCTGCTAACGTCGAATTTGACACGGACTTAAAATTGACAGCAGGGTAACCAGCATTAACAGTGCCAACCTAAGAAAAAAATCACAACCATTTATGATCACCCGTAAAAACAATTACGAAAATAAATTACTACCGCTGTGATAATGTGTAACTAGGCATTTGCATGCCCCTCATTGGTTGAAATTGCGTCACGTGATACATGAATTATATTCTCAGCTATAATTTACCAAGGGCAGTGATAATCACCCGCAATAATTTTGACAAATAACAACCCGAAAGTGCTTGCCTAGAAATAACCCGAGGCGAAGCCGAGGGTTATTTCTTAAAGGCAACGCACTTGAGGGATGTTATTTGTCAAAATTATAAGGATTTATCACTGGCCGCGGTGAATTCGGAAAGATAAGTTCTTAAATAAATTAGCCATTTTCTGACAAATTAATTTGACACTTCATTATAATAATATTATGTTGGTGGCACTGTATGTCTACGTCAAATTTGAGGTTATCAGGTTAGCTTTTGCGTCAGTTTTGACACAGACTGACGGAAAAGCTAACCTGCTAACCTCGAATTTGACTTAGATTTACAGTGCCACCAACTTGCCATAGGATACTACTGAAATTTAATTAGGTAGTTTCCATAGTGATTGAAAATCACCCTAGGGTCGTTTTCACTTCAAGCATGATCTGATTTGTCAAACTGACTCACGTGATTAAAAATAATCAAATTGGATTGGTCTGCAATATATGTAAGAACTTATCATATATAATGCAACTAGTGGATTCTTGATTATCAAATAATCATTTCTGTTTACACGAGATATATTGTTTGGCAATTACGCGAGTCCGAAGGACGAGCGTGATTGCCTAAAGCAATATATCGAGTGGAAACAGAAATGATTTGATAATCGAGAAGACACGAGTTGCATTCGGCTAGATTATATCACGAGTCAATAAACAACGTTTGAATAGTATATTTTAAATATTAAAAGTACAGTTAATGTGATTGTTATCACAATTGTACTGACAGCAGGTAACGTGATGTTTGTGAAGGCGTGTGATTATCACCTATTAATCAGGAAGGTACTATGTGATTGTCAGTTGCTATGTACATTATCAAAAGTTAGTACATGCGTAACTATGCATTTTGCCGTTTTTCATTGGCTGATGTTAGAGGGAGTGGTATAATCAGGATAATAAAATATGAGGAACTGAATCGAATGTCTCTCCTTAATTTTTCGTTTCAATGTATAATTCCACCAAACAAATATTATTGCTTCGCTACTGTTTGAGATACATAAATTCATACGTGATTGACGTTAAGTACTTATATTATTTCAAGATGTGCGACTATTTACCGGTTAATTATGAGAATAATAAAATAGATCATAGCATAGCTATTAAGTTACTGTGTCCTAGGACGGTATATTGGCAGTTTCCGAATATGCACTGCGGTCGAGGCGTTTGTTCATCAGACACTCTATGTGAGCAATTTATAGGCATCAGTAATCAGAAACTCGACATTCGCCCGTTATGGCAGTGGCCAGGTCAGACTGAGCCTGCTTCAGGCTTGAGCTTACGCAGACGTGGCTCTCATTGAAAGTTAAGGTATCCCTAACTTTCGACCTACGTCTTGCCGCTGAACCACGCGGCGGTCTATCAACTGTCAAAGAAGCTTTGTGCCGCTTCCATGTAGCTCCCATGCGTCCTGAAAGCAAGCAAAGTTTGTCATACAGTTGCCTAATGTTCATGAAATAAAAAGTACTCCTACTAATGATGAACAATAAGTACAAATAATATTTCTTTCAAAATAAAAAAAAATCTTGAATGACCGATTTGTTATAGTAGAGCCATGGCTCCGTGGCTCCTTATTGATATTAATGCGACATCTTCTTTTCTTTCTCTTTCCTCAAAGAAAGTATAAATACCTAGGAAGCAAAATACAAGAAGATAAAAAACCACAAAAGATATAAAAGAAAGAAGCTCACAAAACCTAGGTACATAATACGACTAGCAAAAAATATATCAAAAACTGCATATGGAGCATTTCTCTTTATGGTTAGAAAATCCATTCGAATTAGTGATCAACAACTGCAAGCAAGAGAAACTAGACATATCGATTTCACGAAAGTAATAGAAGCTAAATGAAATTAACCAATCAAAACATCGCATTAAAACAAAAAAAAAAGTTTAATTTCCTAAAGACTTTGGTGTAAAGAAAACAGCTACAACGAACTAAGACGAAGAACCACATATACACTTAATGATGACTGCGGACTAGCTCTGATAAGAATTACCACCGACGTAAACTACCACGGCATGGGTTTACTACCGACTGGAAACACTTCCGAGCGCATCCGATAGCAGTTGCTGTTAACAGATATTTTAACTGATAAATTTGAATATTAGAAAGAAGAATTTAAAGGAACAAAGGATTTTGGGCAACCACATCTTCTTTAACCAAACTTGATTAAAAATACATATAATTCCCAAATCAACAAAACTATGTAGTACAGCACCGTTCCAAAATTTTTTGAAGTTACGTAACCCAAATTCAAACAATTAAACAAGGAAATGAACTAGAACCACCATCTGTACATACTATATAAATTAAAAAGCAGAAAGAGCAATGTCTATTCGCAAGTCAAAGTCAAAAATATGGTCGATATATTAACATGAAGAATTAGAACAACAAAATAATTTTGAAAAAAGAAAGAAAAATTCCTATTCACAAGTCAAGATCAGCGAGATGCTTGATATTATAACAAAAAGAACTACAACCACATTCTGTACATTCAAAATAAATTAAAAAAGTAAAAAAGGTCAAAAAGATATTCGATATATTAAATAGAAGAACAAAAGCCACCACCTGTGCAATCAAAATAATTAAAAAAAGAAAGAAAAATGCCCAACGCATATCAAAATCAAAAAGGTGCTGTATATTTTAACAAGTAACAGAAACACACAAAGCAATCACACAAATATAACAAATTCACCAGGAAAAATCCAACAGTGTGGAACTATAACACAAAACCAAAAAAAAAAAAATATAAATAAATAAAACAAAAATAATGAAAATAATGGAAATATTGTTGAATTTTACTTGTTGTTTCAATAAACGTTGAAGATTTGCTCAATTAACAAATGTGAAGACCCCTTTTGCTTCAAAGAAATTCTACAAAATATTAATAAAAGCAGAGGTGATCCTATAAGAATTTGTCCTATGTGTAGATAATAATTTTAAAGTTCTGATGAAGGAAGCTAACATCGCTTAGCGAAATCTTAACTTTTTTCTTATTTTAAATAAATTTTAAACTGTGCTTTTGACAAAAACTAGTTATTTTTACAAAAATTACTTTTCTCTTAAAAAAAATAAACCGTAGCTGAATTTGTTCTCCTAAATTGAATTGGAAAAATTCTGGAAAAAGTATAAAACCTTTACGGTAACATTACTGAATCCAGTTTATTCTTCTTCCTAATATTAAATAATATAAAAACAGCTGTATATCAAAATTAATTATAAATTTTAATTCTTTCGAAATGATAACTTATGCTTTCTTTGTTTAGGATATGCGTGTTTTGGTGGGGGTATGCGCGTTTGCCAAGCTGTGCCTGTGGGCTGTAGCTTATAATCAAATGGAAATAACACCTATGCTTAGGCAGCTTGTTATGTTTTACAAAGAAAACAGGTCGGTAGTAACGGTTCGATGGTGTTTCAGGTAGGTGACAATCTCTACAAATTCGCTTCAGTCGGTGGTAAATCCATGTGGTGGTAATTCGTATACGGTGTAGTCTACTCTACACATTTACACAAATATTAAAACTACACAACACCGGAAGTAAAACTTGGTGGTATTTCAGGCGTAGCGTTTAACACCGTTGTCCGACTGTCGGTAGTAGTCCACATCGGTGTTGCTGTATACGACCCAGACTTAATAAACAAAGTTTTAATGGGACAACTGACACACCTAGTTGAAACAGATTGACTAAGCGATCCATTGATAATACCTGTGAATAGTTATTTACATTACGAGTGCGGTACATTTTACAGCAAGATTTTAATTTTTGAAGCACGACGCGAAGTGGAGTGCTTTAATAAAACCGCGCGCTGTAAAATACTTAACCCACCGAGTATTTATTAAATGTTTTGGCAGACATTTTTTTAATCTATAAATTTGAGATTTTGCTTTCGAATTTCAAAACCACCGTATTGCCTTCAATAAATTTTGTTGTCACTTTGAAACGTCAAAAATCAAAGTTAATATCAATTTTCTTTATTTTCTGGAAACTTAGCTGAACGAGGAACTACCTAACTAGCTACGGACCTAATTACCTTGTGAGGCCAGGGGTGAATTTCGGCATGGCCAAGTTTAAACCGTTGATTTGCAAAACTATTGGATTTGAATAAAATATCAAATATCAATGTTTTAAATGACAACAAATAGTAAATACGGCTTTGTCTTCTATCGCCTATGTCGATAGTCGGCAAAATCAAAATATATTTTGCCATTTGTCAATCATGCAAATAATGTCATTCGTTCGGTGACGTTTACTGTTCAGGTGCTGCATTTCCTCACTGATTTGTTTTTGTTTGTTTTCTTAGTCTTTATTCTTGACCTGAGAACTAGTTTCGTTTTTTGTTTGTTATTAAAAGTGATACCTAATACATTTTATTTTTCATTTATGTTTGATTTGGTCATGCATACAAAACTTTTTTTCATTATAACTGTATACTTATAAAAGTTTTTATATTCAAGTGCACCAAACAAAATAATAGTAGTTTGTATACCAAGGCACTGAAGTATAACTTTTTATCACGAATGTGGATTTAGTTGCCGAGGCCCGTAGGGCCAAGGCAAATAAACCACATGAGGGATAAAAAGGAACTTCAGTGCCGAGGTGTACACTATGTTTTATTTGAAATCGAGAAATCGTGAAATTACAACATTTTAACCAACTTTTGTAGGTTATGTTCGGTCGATTGACGTTTAGAAAAACGCCTCGCCACCTACAAAAAAGTCGTAAAACAATGGATTACTTCACTGCCGATTTTCTCGTATTTTAATGACGATTTCGGCGTACTTCACTGCCGATTTCAAATAAAAATAATTTTTCCTATTAAAAAAGGTATATACAGTTTTTCGACAAAATGGCGAATGAGTCGCTATAACTAACTCAAACTTGGGTTAGTTCGGTAGGCCCCCAAACAGTGTTAGTCCAGGGCCCCCAAAAGCCTTGTCCGAGGCAACCCCGTGTGCGCCGCTGGCGCCTTCCATGCTTAACAACAGGAATTCTGCTGACGAACGGTGACTCGCAATTGCGATTGAAAGCAATGACCACGCGGAAAAATGACTCGAGTTGCCGGCCGAAGAAGGGAAAACGCAGAGAAAAAAAGCGACTCTCGAGTGGGTTGGGATCCCCACGGCCGCCGTTTCTAATCGGTTGGCTTTCCTAAGCGTTTCCTGGTCCTCCCCGAGGACGATTTTGCTCAAAGGCTCGCCGGCAGGTTCCTGAATTTTTTTCCCAGGCGAGGCGCTACCAGCCGGAAATGGGGGGCGGAAATGTTTTATTTAAGAAGGAAGGGCAGGAGATGTAATCGCGTACAACAGGAAGCAAACAGAATTTTTTTAAAAATCTGGAGCGATCTTGCGGGCTTTTCCATCGCTTGAAGCAGTCGAAAATATAGTCGCTTCCTCGTTTCCAGTAGAGCTAGAAGTTAATAAAGTATCATCATGTTGCCCTGGTACACAAGAAATAGTATAAGCGTTTCTCGTATTAAAAACTGCACCTTACATTACTAAATGATCCTGATTAAATATATATTTTAGGTTACTGTTTTTATTTTAAAAATATGTGGTTTGAATATTTAACTGGAGTATATTTTATAATGCCTACTGATCTTATACAATAATGTCACAGTAGGACCTAGTCTTTAGCAGAATATTGAACTATGAGCGACCATTATAATGTTTTAATTCAAAGCTTTCCAAAAACGAGATCTACTCATTCTTATTAAAGTTATGGATCTTATTCAAGTGCACATTCTATGTCTCTGAAAAGTACAACTTGATTACGTATGACGAATTTAAAAAAACAAACTAAAAAAATTCGCTTTTTTTAATTTTCTCTAATAACAACAGAATATTCTCCCTTCTGTAACAATATGTCCAATACACGATTCACCAGTAAAATGGCCTGCTCAATCTTCTGGCCCAAAAACCATATCTATTTCAATTATGCTAAAAGCAAACAGTGAAACGCCTACTAGAATATCATAGATACTCACTCTAAGTAGTGGTAACAGATGAAAAAGTCCTTATTAACCTAGCCTATCAATCGTGCTCTTAAACATTCGAAGTGAACAAGGTAATTAACTATAACACATTAAAGATATAATAAGAATAACTGTGATTCAATTTTGTTCTTAAATCACATAGTAATCATAATGTTTTTTCAAGTTCGACATTTTTGTGGAAATATCTGTTTTCGTGTTTTCTGATTCAGAAAAACCGGTTTTCGAAGTGATGGTCTGTCTGTCAGTATATGAGTCTATGAGTCTGTCTGAGTCTCCTCTACAGCCTATACCGTTGAATCGATCGACGTGACAATGTATATCTTAGTTTTTAATATAAACTCCGAAATACAATTTTTAGTTAAAATCGTGCAACCGGAAGTGGTACTTTATTCTCATATGTCCAAACATTAGTAATGGGGATAACAAACTATTATATTACACAATTAGCAATAACTTTTGTCAAACAAGTAGAGTATAACTTTTGAAAAACTGTCAAAATTACATTTTTCTAAGCAGTAAAAGAAAATCCTGTAGTAACCACACCTCATTTTTGTAATTTATTTCTTTAATTATACGAATTGTATGTACTAAGCCCAACAAAAGAGTTTGTATTATACATTACCAGTCGATTCTACATAGCAATATGATTAAGGATTTAAGTTGTAATTTTGTAAACTTTGAGCGACCTAGGTAATAGAGTATATATGATAAAGCCGTTTTTATCTGAATTTATTTAAATGTATAGAGTCCGAGGGTATAAAATTTGCAATTGCAGGAATTCCAAATTTTAACAACGGAAAATTGAGATTCTACTTGTTGAATTTCAATAGACAATCGTAAACAATCATTTATATTTGGAGCGTAGAGAGTAATTCAGCCCTCCTTTAATAAGACTCCGTAAAATTTCGGCAGAACCACTTTAGCACAAAAGCAATAGAACAAGACATCATCAGACAAATGATATAAGCAGTATTGAATCAAGTCAATGATAAAAGTCAAAATACAGATAGGAAAGAGGACCCTAACTAATAAAATATTAATTAAATCAAATATAATTGTTATATTAATATGCGCACAATTTTATGACAGTATTTTTTTACTTCAGAATTAGGCACATGGAAAAGTTTAAATTTTAATAATGTATAGCGTGTTGGGTTCCAGAATTTAGTAATAATTTTATACTAAACCATAATACTTAAGCAACTTGACAAAATGACGAACCTATCAAATTTGAAATAAATTGGCATTTTAGTTTCCTCAAAACTGCAAAAGAAAAAAGTAAATATCTGCAATAGTTTAACTAAGTTGCTGTGTTTTTCGGAATCTGAACGTGGCAAGTCTGTATAAGGAAATAAAAACGTTAGTCGAATACAATTTTAAGAAATTCATCGTAACGGAGTCACGTTATCATTGCTTAGGCCTGCCGGTAAATATATGTAGGTCATAGTGCCGCTGAGCTTAATCAGTTCTGTACTTTACGTTACCTTAATAATAACATTTCAAGAAGCCTGCTGCGTAGCGCAGATGGGTAAGCGCTAGGCTTGCATTAAGCAAGTCCTCGGTTCGAATCCCGCTGGGGTCGGAATTTTTCCGCTCAGTGAGACCATTCACAGTTGGGCACCAAATTAACTGTGCTCTACTCAGAACCACAGACCTAAGAGATAGAGTAACAAGGTCAACACATCACCAACAGACACAACTCACACAATGGTTGCTGCGCAAGCACCAAAGGCGCGCTCCAACTCTGTATCCCGAATCCGGGGCAAGTTGAGCCCGATGCCAGCGCATAAAGCACCAGCCTCTACACCGCAAGGTAAATGAGGTTACAGGTTATACATACATACAATAATAACATTTCATTGACGAGATTTTTATATACCCTGCCATGAAAACCAATATAAACAATTGCTATTTTGTACTGTCAAGTAGCCCACACAGGAGTTTATTTCAAATCAAAACTGTTCTGCTACAGGTTTGAAAAAGAATGAGTAAAATTAAAACTTAATTGCAGATGCACTAGAAACAGAAAAATTGACCAAAAGAGAAGTTTTGGTCGAACTAATTTCGAAGAGGCAGGATATAGATTCAAACCTAGAAGCAAAAACAGCGGACTGAAAAATAGAAGTCATTGCATGAATTGGGGATGAACCAAATGTCAGCACGATGGATTTCAATATTGCTTATACATACCAGAGCAACAAATTTGTGAAAACATTTTAACGACTCTTACAACGGTGTTCAACACCAACTGATTTTACTTTCAATTTGTGTGATATTAATATATGTGAAAATGTGGATTACCACCGATACGTATTACTGAAACGAACTTGCAGAATTTTCCACCGCACTGAAATATCACCGATCAGCTTTCTTGCAACAAGTAGCTTAAGTAATAGGTGTTGCTTCTGCTTGCACTGCTGATCATGACCTACAATCCGTGCGTCGCAGGTCGGCGAAAGACACCCCTACAAACTACGGCAAGGCGAGCGAGGAAAGTGTTAGTGTTTTAACGATGACTAAATATGTTTACTGCAACGACTGCAATGCGCCCACTGGTGGTAGTTGTAGTTCAACTCGGATGTAAATGCACATCGGTGGTAATCCAAGTGGATGCCAAACCAAGTCGATGGTATTTCAGTTCGGTGGCGCTTCATATATTGGTCACAAAATTCTTAGTCAGTAGAAAACTAAGTTGTTGGTAATTCACATCGGTGGTAGTTCACGTCGGTGGTAATTTTAGTCGGGTCTAGGGTCGCCAAAAATGGCCAGGATGCAGACAATTTATGGTTGTGGGACGCTGAGGCAATCCTCATACTTGAATATATGCATACAGAAAAGTTTCATTCATAGGAGATGAATGTATTGTAGTAATATTATTCCCCACAATTTGTAGGCGATAAAAGTATGTTATAATATATAAATTGAAATAAATAAAATAAGTTTTGCCACAATTACTAACAGGGCGGGCCACGAAACGTGTAGCTCCTGACGAATTTTGAATGCAACCCAAATTGCAGATGTAATTGCAACCTAGACTGTCTATTTCTTTTATTATCATGCAAAACCAGATCACAGTAATATCATGAACGCTGACACATGACAACTGTCACATAATTAATTAGATGACGTATTTTTATTTTAATACATATAAAAGAAACAAACTGAAATTTACTAACTCTTATAACAAATGTTCTAAATTATTTCCATTAATTTGTAAACATGTGGCGGAGGCCAAGAATGCCAACAGGCAACTGTTTTATTTCCTGCTTTACGAATCCATTTCCGTCCACTGACAAAATGGGATGACGCCAACCTCGTGATTTCCTTCTGGAACGTCTCCCTGTGGCGGCTACGTGCTTCTGGACCACGGACAAAGTCTTCCCTAACTGTTGTACCTAGGACTGCACCTCTCTCGGCTTCCAGCCTTCTCGAATCTGGCTTCAAAAGTTGACCTCGGACCCGGATCACGTTTTCAAGGCATGTCAACCTCGCGATTTCCTCCTCGAACGTCGTCAACTGATGCTACATTCTTGTATGTCACACACAAGGGCCCCTTTATACACTGCTATGTGCTTGCCAAAATAGCGCTTCGAAGTTGAATACAAAGGGCGAAGTTTCAAGATCAATTTCCTCTGAAACTGCACTTTGTAACTTTATGAAATTATGTATAACTGGGCTCTGTACACTGGCGAATAAATAAAATCCGACAACTGGCACAAATAATAACTTTTAATGTAGGAATTCAAATCAAAACTGGGAGCTTGGCTTCCCTAATAAACAATAACAATTGAACATCTAGGTATCATAGCAACAAATTAATATTTGTTTCAAATAAGTTTTTTTCCTTAAATACTCAATTGTTTTTGTTAAATGTCATACTGGAGAACTTTAACCGCACTTTGATTGCTTTTATACTATTTAATTTATAAACACTGGTTCACAAGTTATTTAGCACTGTATTGTAGTCTTCTATAATTTTCAGGTTGCTTTTCACATGCTCTTTAAATTCCTGTGCTTCCTTACACTGCTTTGTAACCCTTCAGCTGCGTTATCGATTTTTGGCATAATGATATGAATACAGAACAGCTGCATAACACTTTTGTAATGCTTCGAAACACCTCTGTACTTAAGCAAATTCATGATTCTGTATTGATGTTACACTATTAACCTGTCAGTCATCATAAATTAGATGCATTTGCCACACCCAGAACAAATCATTGATAAAGAAGCTGAACGCAACCCTGCCGACACTGTCTGTTAATTAAATTACAGTTATTGCTAACCATGTCTTATGTAATTACCGATGTTTACTAGTGACTTATTGTTGCAATAAATAGAATACAAATTCTGGGCCTATTTGAATCATTCTTTAGCCTTCGTACGTTTGCAATGCAACCAGAATTGCGGTTAGCATTATACTATTATAGTATATGGAAAAACACTAACTAGCAAGAGGTCTGCTGGGAGGATATTCTTCTGATGAGAAGCTAAAAGACGGCGTTGATCAGTATTTTGAAGGGATGTCAAAGAAACTCACTGACTATATAAAATTTCCCATCGTATTAACAATAATTGTATCAGAAGCTTAAATAAATCTGATGCATATTTTCCAATAAACTGTTACAGCCAAAAAGTAAAAACCCCGAGCAAACAGATATCGTGTTATAATTTAATTTTCCACTAGAGTATTATTTCACAATTAAACGCTGGCAGGTTCACTGATTTGGCAAATTAAGGCCCAACTTTCAGTTCGATGCCAATTGCACAATTAAACACAATGGACTAATTATGATTCCAACGCATTCAATTACGAGCCGCTAATAGCGAAACTGCCATTTTTCACTTAAACTACTACAGTTTTGTTGCCTCTCGTGAAATTACCCGCGATAGCATCAGCGACGTAAAAATTAGGCACCGACATGCGAAAGTGTTCTGTAGATTTGATCTACCTCGCGCCTCGAGTCGAGATTTGTTAGAATTCACGGGTTAAGCACATCCGCGCCGGGATTTTGTAAATATACATTAAGAAAGCCAATTAACGTCTCTAATTAAATAGCTGAACGCCGTGCAGGTTTGGCGAAAAGAAAAGCTGAAGAAGGAAAGTAGTAACGGTTGTCTTTGGATTAATTGCAGTTGAAATTGAATTTTATTTGAGGAACATTACGTGTCCAGTAGCGAGGAACGAGTTGTTTAAACTGGTTGCTGCCACTTTTACTTATTACCATGTATATTGGACAATAATTAACTGCTGGCTACTGTTGTGGTCGTCGCAATAATCCAGCAGTTGCTTCTTATACACTAGGCACACATCTGCTTAGAAATTGCACAACAGGAAGACTTTTCACCAGAAATTTTTATGGCGATTCCTTTAACGAGCAGAACGAGAAATTATACAAGTGTGAGCAAGGAACACGCAAGGTTTAAAAGCAAACGTTACATGTATGATAATCTCGCAAACTTCTTTGTGACGTTTGACTACGCATGTTTTTAAGAACCGTTTGGCTGGTTATCTATCACCCTTAAATCTCAGTTGTTGCGTTTTTTCTGCACCTTGTGATTTGGCCGATTATTCTTAGCGCACTCGTAGCTTGAGCTTGATAACGTCGTCGCTTTTATCCAGTATTTTCCATTTCACTTCAGTGGGACAAATTTGAGTCAAAATGGCGGTATGGGGTCTGGCATTGTCATAGAATAGTTTTAACGTTTCTTATCGACCGCTTAGTTCAGTAGGTGGACTTCACTTTCTCACGTTATTACGAAACTCAGTGCATTTAACATCAAGAAACGTGGCGATTATCACTCTTTGGAGAAGAATGAGCTACACATGGGACAGCTATTCACCCATCTCGACGGACTTAAATTTATGGACTATGCACTTCACCCAATACAAAAAATACGAATTTTAAAGGTAAATTCTGGTTCATAACGAAACTATTCTCATACGTGCAGGCTCGATGACTCCATTCTGTACAAAATTTGCTATATTCCTGTAGTTCGGGTCCTGACGCAAACCAGGAAGCGTTACCAGAGTGCCTATTATTTAGTTAGCTAATTATGTCCAGGATTCGCACTTCGTAAGCCAGGCGCGTATTCAGGCGTGTGCAACTTGCAATTAGCTGTACATTGTGCCCTTTGACCCTAAAGTCGAATTACAGCGCTTCGGAGAGTCCTTTTAACATAATGAAAATGAGACGGCAGCGCCCGAGGCGTCGGCCAGACAAGGACGGAACGCTTTTGCGGCTCGAATTGGGAACGAAACTGCCAAGTGTGAAAATTAGGGCCTTTGTGCAAGCAAATCATTACGTGCTATTGCTACATGCGGTTAGTTGTTATTTTCGACGGGGGAATAGGCACGGGCAGTGGCGTATTAATTATGAATGAAGCCTAATATTAGCCATGTAGTTACACGGTTCAAGTTCAAAAAGTGCAATAGGAGTATTTTTTGGCGTATCTGTGGAAATGTGTGCTTGTGGCTAGAGGATTTTTAGGTGTATAATTAACTGATGAGTCAATAACATCCACAGGCGTGCTCACTATTGGCAAATGTGGGACCTAAGTCTACACAAAAATTGTTTCATGGTAATTATGCATTTCTTCTTCGGAAGAGTTCCTCCTCGGGCGTGGTTGACACGTTGAGTCGAAGAAGCTCCTTATGGAAGTGGGCGAAACATTGAGTACTTCTATCTCAACAGTGACACGGTCAAATCCTGGAAGTCCTTCGTTACATAATGAGAACGCAGTGTTTGGAGAGTTCCATTTGTAGTTTCTTCAACAAGAATAGTTCTCAAATACTTCGAAAAGTACATGGTGTATGATAATATTTCAGATACACGAAGCCACGTGTTACCAATCGAAGAATGATGGTACCTACTACTAGTCACGTTTCTCTTCTTCTTTGGCGAAGATATTCCACTGCGCGAGAATGTATAAACACTTCTGATGAAAGCTTTCCAGAACACTTAATTTCATGCTGCAGCAATTTCAGCCGACCGGATATTAGCGTTTCAGATTTTTCATCAAAGGATGTGTAGAAAAATAGAGTGCATTTCAGAAACTACGAATTTTGAAATATTCTAGGTATTTGAACTACATTAGGTTTGTAGGGTTTTGAAAAGTTATTTTGCAGTTTCAAGGCTTTGCTAATAAGTCACAAAGCTATTTGCACTATTGCTATTGCCTCTATTTTTGCTAGGTATGAAAGTTATACTTCTACCCTGCTAATTATATGAAATACATACGGTACAACATATTTCGTTCTTATTAGAGTCGCTTTAGGGTTGGGCCGGGTTTTTTCTCCTCTTCCCAAATTACATCTGCCGAATGAGCAGCGAAGGCCTTTTTAATCTGTAGCCGAAAAACTTTGGAGCGCCGGCGTTCGTTTCGCTCATTAAAACAGTCCAGATTAAAACTATCGGCCTAATTGAAAAAATAAACGAAATGAAGCGAAATGGCCGGACGAACAAAAGGCATCAAAATTCAGGGGCTGTCCGGGCAATCGTATAAATTTAAATTTATTCTAATTCATTCAGATATTCCGCGGCTAAAGAAACTCGAGAACTCAGCGCTCCCTTGCTTGTGGCGATGCAGTTCGGGCGTTTTGCTCCCTTTGCAAACGGCGCACGTTTCGATACTTCGTAATGAGATCGTTGTTCTGGAATTTCGAAAGTGGTGCTAATGTCGCGTTCCGTCGACGCTGAAACGCCAACTACTCCTTCGCGATGCCGGATGCACAACTTCAATTTCGAGTTGATGGCTCTTACCCAAAAGCAGTTTCATTCAATTTGCGACAACCAATCTGATTTTATCCAGACTCACATTATCGATGGTTGTACAAATAATACAAAATTCGGAGCAAAATTTGCAATTTGGGTACCTAATTGCTTCTCCTTTTCATCGTATTATTTTTCGTTTAATCAGGGTTCACCACAAAAAAGGTCCACAGTTTACTAGGGCGTTCTTTGGACCATCTAAGTCGAAAGTTTTTGTTAGGAGGATTACTATCCCTTGAAGGTGGGGAAGATAATACCCTTCTGGAAAACAATCAGTACTACCGTTATAAAATACAACAAGATATACGTATAGGGTTGCCATATTTGAAAATAACAATTTCGGGACAAGATTACGAAAATTTGGGAGGGGGGAGGTGCTCGTGGGGCGAGAGGTAATTTTTACTTTAATTTTTCAAGTTAAAAAAAATTAAAATAAACACACTAAACTATTATTCCCAAAGGATACTAATAATAAAATAAATTTAACAGGAACACTAATACGAAGCTCTAATACAAATGTTAATTTTACAAAATGTGATTTTTAGTTGGTATATTAGACACTACCTCTACCATCATTTTTTATTTACATCTGTTTCTGCTGCAGCAATAGTAGTTTTATTTGGATTCTCGTATCAGTCGCATTTCTTGGAATGTTATAATTCTTTTAACTTTTACTTATATTAAATGTGGATCAAGGTGTTACATAAACCCATAGTAAATATTTAAAAAAAAAACATTTGAAACCCAGATTCTAAAATTGCGAATATTGGATACACAATTTTTGTCAAACAACTCGTTGTAAATTATATTTGAGGTATTGAACCAGAAATTGCAGACATCGCTCGAAATCCGTAAAGCGTAAAATTTTCTTGGAAAATCGGGACATTTCCGGACAGTATTTCGTTGCGGGACAACTAGCTCCAAATCGGTACAATCCCGAAAAATCGGGACGTATGGCAACCCTATATAAGTACAGTCAGACCTCGCCGTTCGCGGCTTTGCGGTTCGCTGATTTGATTTTACGCGAGCCACCTTTGTGCTCCCTTTTCTTTGTCGTTCGCGGATATTTGCTTTGCCGTTCGCGGATGGAATTGCCAACGTTAACTGCTTCAACTTTCACACACTAACGGCCGGTCTTATGAAGGCCACTAATCTGACGTTAATTTTAATTCGCTGTTAAAATAAACAAAAGCGCATAAAAATGTGTTTACTAATGAATAATATGTCATAAGCGCCAACGTTTTGATGAGCTTTTGTTTATAAGACCGACCCTAAGTAAATAAAGCAGACGTATGCGGTTTATGTCATGAACACCTAAATAACATTATTTATCACGAACTTGTAAACACACTTATCGAGCCTATTTCTTTGAATCTCTTATTACCAAATCGGACCTGAAATAAATTGAAAAATTATAACTTGAATAAACAAATGGACATTCGAGCTCTAGATTCAAGTGGCAGACTTATGTTACGTATGGAATTTTAGTTCAAGGTTTACTGTCTTCTCGAGGGTTTCTGCCGAAAATTCAATTGAGTTTAATTTTTAAAACACGGAAAACCATGTCGTCAAAGCGTAAAGTTTCTGCTTCAGGTTTGCCAGACAAAAAACGCAGAAAAGTTTTGGTTTTTTGAGATTGCATAATATAAATAAATCCAGTTAATGGAACCTAACCCGGTTTTTATCATTTATGTGTATACTTGCGCATCGCGGTTTTGCGCTTCGCGACATTCTTCTGGAACGTAACCCCCGCGAACGGCGCGGTCTGACTGTAATATGATCTCGAGCTCGCTTAAAACATCGTAAAAGTCTGTCAGCATAACATGAGTTATGTGTAAGCACACTCGCTTGTATCATATACACCAAGCAGCTGGCAGCTAATGTGGGCTCTCCGAAAGGAAGTTTTGAACTTGCATGGGAATTGTGGGCGAAAACGCTGTATCTGTAAACTCGGCTGTATGGCAGTTTCAATCTGATGCGATGGATAACGATAGCGCCGCTGCAGACTCGCGGGCTTATCGTAATATTTACAAATATCGCGCTCTCGAAATGCAATGCAATTCTAGGGTAAAGCCGATCGCGCCCCGATAGTATAACTTCTTGGAAATATTGTAGTGGAAGCCTTGGTATTGAAATAAACTGCAAGCGTACAAGGTGAATTCGAGTGGTTGTGCGTCGTGTTCCGTTAGCTGAAAAAGTTAAAATAAAAAAGGTTGGACGGCCTACACCAGTATTAAATTTCAACCTGCAGAATGAAATTGATACTTGTAGTGTTACAAGATTTTTTCTGTGGGCATTTATAAATACATTTGTTCTGTGCATATATCTCCTTTTAGAGAACTTAGATCAGAACACTCGCCGAATGTAGGTGAGTCATTAATTATTGTTTACTTAGTTATTAAAAATTTAGAGTCACACAAATTTAATTATCACGGGCCGCCACTGGTAGCGTGTAGCATTATGATTAGCAGTAAAGCCCTTGACGGTGGTAAACTGTATTCCGTTAACTTCTGAGTACGGTTGTAAGCTTTAATGTTTAAGACTATTTTATGTTATTTTTGGATTTCTTAATCAACTTCCATTTTTACCCTTCAGTTTTACACGCGAATTTTACGAATACTTTAATTGCTAATTAAAGACCTTATTTTTGAACTTTTACACACAGTGCATGAGCCTTAATTGTATGTAAACATGACCAAAGCTTGAATTACCCAAGTTGTAATAAAAACAAGTGTAATATTCACATATATAAAAAAATTATCTAGGAAAGGTGGTTTACAGCATCTTTGAATAGGAATGTGTAAATTTTTCTTACGTCAAATTAATCATGCAACTAAAACTGTTTTAAAATAGTCACAAATGCACATTAAGGCTTAAAAATGCATGTTAAGAAATCAAGAATGGTCGTCTATATTATCACCACCCCCAAGAACTTTACTCTTAAGGGCAGCCCTCTATTCTGCATTTCAAACAGAGTAGATTTAAAAAGGTTATATTCTCCTATATCAGCACTTTTTTACAAATCCTTTAAACTCAAGTATCTCTAAACGGTTTCCACCATAAGGCAAATCTAACTACAATTTGCTTAAACCGGCATCATGTTAGAATAATTTAAAAATGCAAATATGGGTTCATGTTTCCCGCTTAAGGAAGAAGTAGAGATACATATATTTAGTCTTGCACTCGTCCTCAAGCAGGGAGGTTGGTCGTTGAGTGGGCGTTTTTACACTCGGTTTGCGCCTGCTGGCGTGAGTTGATAATCGAAACTTTCGTTATTTGAACCTTGAACCGAAAATCGATTTTGATTGATACAGAATCAGGGGTCACCCGGAATATTTCCGTTAGCTTTGGTTTCTTCTTAACGCTGGCGGAATTCCAACGCCCGGCCAAACATTTTTAGCACCGAGGAGTGCCCCAGATCTACTGCCGAACTTCGTGGGCCGTTAAAAATTACTGTATTACGCTATAATCACACATTTACGCTATATGAAATTTCTGCAAGTACATCATCTCTCATCATGAATATAATATTTATGCTTCTTGGTTTTGTACGTTAATCGATAATTATGCTATTTACAGAGGAGTTATTAGTAACTGTTTGCTTAAGGAACATAAGGCTTGAGTTTTCCCCTTATGGGAAGCCTAAATGCCATTTGGGTAGGTCGAATGTGTTGCGACCGGTCTAGCAAAATTATTTTCTCGTAGTATGTACCGCCGTAAAGTCAATTATTAGGGACCTTAACAAGGTTATTTCTGCGTGTTCAACATAATACATCAATTTCCATTGTATTTATTTTTATTTGTAAAGAAAATATGCAGCCACCTTTACAGGTAGTATAAGTACCACGCAGATAAAGGTAAGGCGAGTTCATACAGTAAATAGGATTCCAAATTCTCAGCGTCGTAAACATCTTCAGGCTAATACAAACAGCTCAGTGGCTCCTAACAAATAATAATAATAATCTTCCACGTCTCTACCAAACTTTTATATCCCCACGTTGGGCGCCAAATTTGTTATTTGCTACACGGAGAATTTTTCAGTACACAAAAGAAAAAGAAAATAATCTATCATTCACAACACGGCGGTTCAGGAATTGTCTAGTAGTGTAGCAAATTTTCGCCAGCTAGTTCCTGAGCAGGAATGGGGAGGTTGTCCGAAAACGCCACTAGTTTGAAACGGTTCAAACCAGAAAATCTACAGGCGTCCATGTAAGTTCCTAAACCACTTAGCTGTTTCATAAAAATAATAAAAGACAGAAAACACCATAGCTTGAAATAACCTAATTATTTATTTACACTATGTACAGGTAGAAACTCTGCACCATACTCGAAGAAGGCAAAACAAATCTATAATAGAATATTTGTTTGTAATTGGAATAGTAGATGTAATTTTAGTTTGAATAGCAGATATAATTTTAGTTTTACTTATATAATGTACAAGGTTTTAGTGTGAATAAATTTGAAGTGAAAAACAGAACTCTACGATTTTAACTCGCAATTCGCTCAAGTACACGTATCTCAACTGTAAGGGTATAGTGACTTAAAAATCAAGAACTGGGATAACGATAAACTGGAGTTCTCATCAAATCGCTTCAACGATCAATTAATTTATCTAAACGCGATCTATTCGAATTGGTACCATTTCGCCTAGGGGTTTTTACACTTAACACTGCGCATTTTCGGCGCTAATAAGGAGTTAATTTTAATATTTAAGCTCCCGGTAAACCCTCGCAAAATATAATTAAATTTCAAGGTGGTGAGTTACTGAACGCGACCAAAATGCTAAAAGGCAGCATTGCCAATCGAGGAAAATATTAAATACATAAATTGAAAATAACCTATTCCACATAAATAACTGCACGAGGCGACCATCGCAGTTACACAGAATTTCACAACATAAAAACGGTAGGCAAACACGTTTAAAGTTTCATTGTAGTAGCACTGACAATACCTATTTCAGTTTCGAAAAATCAAATGCTGAATTAATCAGACGTTAGCTATACACATAGCAGCCCAGCTTTGTCAAAGCAGTTATACAGGGCAGCTATGCTCGGAGATGCTGTTCACGATTTGAAATATCCTCATGAGTGACAGGCTTTTCTCTAACTTTCATACTGGTGAAAAACCTTGTGGCTCGAACTTCGTAAACCTGTCACACTAGGGGGAAGTCGTGTATTCGAAGTCTATCACATGAGTTGAGGGTGCTCAGAACTGCGTGGGGATTGGTCCTCCAGGTGCTCTAGCAAGCGACATCAATGCCACAGGGGAATCACATGCAGAATTGGATACGAATAATACGGAGACGAAATAGGAGGAATACGAGGAATACGAAGAATACGAAGAGTACGAAGAGACCGAAAATTACACGATATCGAACTCGTTCTTCAAACCGAACTATAAAAAATATACCAGAGCTGGTGAATGGTCTCAGGTGAGTAATTTTGCATACATAAATAAGTATCTCAGTATAACTGGCTTCATTCTAGCAATGTCACACAGAATTTCTTGCGGGTGAACGACTATTTACATCATAATTCTGGAATCGTAGATCTGCATGCAGCAAAATTCCAGGAAAATCAACTACATCACCCACAAACAAGCACACCAAAAATCAGAGGCATAAAATGGCCGCCGGCAATCGTACTCACAATATATTTTGAAAATGTTACTATAATCCCCTAAATATCAAGTTTTTTCAAAATATTCCAAAGATGCCAAATTGAGTATGCAACCAAATACACACCTAGAAACTGCAGGTCACTCTGTATGTATTTAAGCAAAAAATTATACGTAACAATTCTTGACTGCATCGAAATTATTTCAACACTGTAACAAGGTAAACACCTGCGCTTCTACAGTAAAATCTCGCTCATATTCCACTCAAACAAGCCGTGTCCAACTTTTATTTTGTCGTAAATGAGTTTTCAATCGTAACCATCCCTTAAATAAAAGGAGCAGGACACGATTTCTATTCCATAGAAATAGCAATTATTTTATACTTGTCTTGTATTGTTTGCTATATTATACAGTTTTTATAATTGGAAGAGATGCGGTAGCAGTGTATCGTTTCTGTAACGTTAACGCATGTTTTAAACTTGTTTCAAAACATTTTAAACTCTATAGGCACTAGTATTTGAAGTATATTTAACTGTAAAATCCCCAGAAATTCTACGTTATAATTAAACAAATAAATGTATCGAGTCATCAGTTGTTTTCAATTTTCGCAGACGTTTTTAATTGGTTATCAATGTTTCAAATGTTTACCATTTCTATAGTACATACATTTTAAACAAATAAAGATAATCACTCACAGCAATGTAGATTTCCGTTTATTCTTGTGTGTATTTCAATTTTTTTTTATAAAACGAGCAGAATTTTTTCTCTCGGGACGGGATTAAATATAAAGTCATAAATAACCATTACGGAGATGTTGCAGTAATAAAAAGAATGTAAATGATAAAATATAGTATTAAGCTTTGGTACAAGTTAGGTAGGAGGGAAAATATAAAATAATGGTATTGTACTTTTCCAAATCTCCTACTAGAGCAAAGTAATTGAATTTTTAATTTCATAGCCCATGTGCACTATTAGACATCGACTAGCAAACTACTTGGCTCTTTGCAAGACGATCTTCAAAAGTTCATTAGATTTAGATGTAGGCGTAGGTATTCCAAAAAAAGGATCCGAAGAGGAGTTTATTCTCATCCAGCCTCTTTGAAACGCACTTATTTGATAGTATCATTCAGCGTTTGAGAGTCATGTGTTCTGCATGAGATTTAAAAATGTGCTTTTGTTTTTGATACGTCATATTAAATTTTAATTGCTAAAAATATAAACAACATTCGTTCGCCTCTACAACAGCAAAAGTATTGCTTTGATTTGCCAACGTATTTGCGCTTTTCCTGTACAAGTAAGTGAGCGCAGTACTATGTTCACAAGTAATAGAAACTGAAGTAAAATTTACGGGACTATACATAAGGTATACCCCCAAGCACACAGCTGCATATTTTATTAACTTTGTAATATAGTTACAGATTTCCTGGCTTCAAATCAACTTCCACAAACAGGAAGATTGTCATGCAAGATATAGCATTGGCTCGTGAACTCTTACAAGCAACCCATGATTTGGTCTGTGTTATTAGAGTCACCAAATAACATAACCGTTACACAAACCCCTGTATGAGTTCACAAGGTGTTAGGCACATTAAGCCAACAAATGCTGGGTGGTTATCTACAAAGACGACGCGGTCTAAGCCGAAATTTAATTATAATATTGACAATTCGAGTAACTGCGAAATCCTCAAACATTATATGATTAAGTTGTTTACAATAGAAGCATCTAAAATGTACCGACAATTTTGTATGCGTGTCAGAAAGTAACGCCTTCAGCGCAATGCGCTAATTTATCGATATTGTTTTCCCCTGTGGGACCTGCATTAGAAACAACATCTGATAGTTTTCTTTATCACGAGCAGGCAGAAATTCTTTAGACAATGTTTATTTCTCTTTGTTGCAGCCAGAGCTGCAACACTAGCCCGCTTAAATGTATGGTTAGAAATGTTATTTTAATGGAGTTTTTAAATGCACTGTGGGATTTTATTTTGTAAAGCACAAGTAAGCTATTTTATCTACAACTGCTTGGATATGGACTTGTTACGTCATTCATTTGAGACTATTTTCGCTAAGTAATGAAGATCATTACACCACTAGTGGTGTAATGGCTGACTGAAATAGTGTCAAATCAATGACACATTTTCCTATTAATATATTTTTGAAAGTGACAGATCTGACGTTTTTCTTAATGCACTTTTCTCAATTTTGGGCAGATGTAGATAGTTGTAGCATTTGGTACAATACATGTGTTGTAAATAATTATTAATATATTTTTCTACGACTACTACTAAAAGTTGGCTTTTTAGCACTAGTTTGTTTCACTAAAAATGACGCTTTATAAATCAGCGTGTTAAAAGTGAAATCAGCTGGTGTTGAATTTAGAATTTTGAACTGGAAGTGAGGTTATAAAGTTATTCTAGTTACTTCTTTCGTTAGAGGTAAAGTGTTTTTTAAATAATCAAGGCATTATGTAATGAATAAAGTAAACTGTGTACTATTGTAATTACCTTTGATAACTAACTTTGACAGCTATCGGCTGCAGAAACAGTCCTCTGCGCCATCATGGCCTTCTCTTTACTATGACATAAATGATAACTGTCATAAATGCAAACCTTTGTTAAATCGACATTTATGGATTAACAACAGTAAATTTAAGGCGGTAGAAAAAATATTGTGTGCAAACTCGTGCATAAACATCCACTTTTAGCACTTGTTGCACAAATAGCTATTGTGTGCTTACGGAACTCGTGCTACGCGCTCGTTTGTATACACACGTATATTAATGATGCTCTTATCCCACTTGTATATATTATTAGAGGCCTCGCAAGCTAAGTCATAGCTGAATACTGACAGCACACATTTCCCATCGCCGAGGAGGTACATCACTGGCATTCAGCCCACCTAATCGTGGTGCTCTAAAATAACACCAATTTGTCTCCATATCTTTCAGGGTACAGTCATATTGACTATCGCGAGCGAGCCCCATTCTATATCAGTCTACGACCCCTCAACCTCACTAAACTGAGCTACTGAGTAACCTTTGGGCTTGCTACAACTTGTAAACGGGGTTTTGCCGGTAACAACTTGGGATCTTTACTTCTTGAGACTGCAAGCCAACGTACACATCACGGACGTTGAAACTATTGTACTCATTTAATAAAACTGACGGAACGTGTTTTTATATGGTGTTATGCGCAAAGGATATCGTAATGTCTACGCATTCACCCTATACTAATTTAGTAGGTGTTTTCTATACTTGTTATCATCACTTAAATGTTATGATTTACGTCATATTACTGGTACTTAAACTTGCAGCTGTTAGAACTAACTGTCCACTGTTTATAATATATTACATAACAAGTCACGAAAATGACATATATCGTGCGAGTACATTTGAGAAACGAGGTGAAGCGTGATTTATTGTGACAATTGACAATGTCAATAGATTGTCAGTAATTTTTAGGTTAAAATGATTTATTGTTAGTAGTTTTTAGGCTAAAATAACATATTGTCAGCAGTTTTTAGGTTAAAATGACATATTTACCCTACTGTATTATTGTATTACTAGCTGAAACCCGCGGCATTTGCCGCATTTAAAATATACAACGAATTTAATAACTTTTGTTGCACTAAAGAAAGTTTTAAAAGCACGCTAGAGATTGGCAGTAAGGAAAAGTTCAAAAAAAAATTTCAAATGGAAAGTCTCTGGAAAGGAAACGCTTGCCTCTGGAAGGCGTCCTAATTAATACGACGTTGTTGGAACGCAGTAACAAAAATGGCGGAAAGAATTAATGCTCTTATGAGATTATATGTGAGAATTATTTGCGCCACCGAAATAATTTTCAGCTGCCTGCAATCTGTGTTTCTTTTCAGGTTTAAGCCGTTGAGGCGTTGAGCGTCATAAAAATATAAATGTGGTAACTCAAGTCTCCAGTTACGCCGTTACTGTTATTGTTAAATAACTCGATTAATTATTATTTCTTTGTCATTTTAAACTGCCATTATTATTATTATCTCTATAATAGTTTCCATCAGTAACTGTTTATAATGTTTATATGCTAGCAAGTTAATTTTCTTCTTAAATCGCTAGTGAATTAATAGTAGATTGTTCTACAAGTTAAAAAAAGTGAGAATTTTTCAGCGAATGTAAAAGTTTTACGTGAGCATGGAAGAATGACGCTGTAGCCCGCGCGCATATAAAGTTTTGCGTGTTAGATAGATATACTTTATTTGTGACATTACAAAAAAAAATTCTTTTACACACGTCTACTATATGGCAAATGCTACACCAAATACATACAATATATACAGTTCACATTTAATTATATATATTTATTCCTAATTCAGTACGTAAAACATGCTTAGAGGCACATTTTTGATAACGGTGATAAAACTTAGATTAAATTTAGATTTTAGTTTATTGGCATACATGTTTAACGTCAGCGTACAAACAATTTCCAGAATATTTTATACCACATTGAATATTATGTATCATCGGATGAAAATTTTTATTATTTGGCCTGAACGAGATCAGGTGATTAAATCAATGCCAGAATGCTTCAAGGTAGCATTTGGCAACAAGATTTCAGTTATAATCGATTGTTTTGAGATGAGAGTGGAAAAATCAAGTAGCCTTGAAGTACAATGTACTACATGGTCTACGTACAAACAACATAATACGGTAAAGGTACTAATAGGCATCACTCCTCCTGGATCAATATCATTTATATCACATGGATATGGTGGCAGAATAAGCGATAAAGGTCTAACAGAGGATTGTGGGATTTTAAACAATCTCTTGCCAGGAGATTTTGTATTGACAGATCGTGGCTTTTTAATAAAAGACTCCCTAGGACTACATATGGCCACAATGATTACGCCTGCTTTTCTAAAAGGGATACGGCAGCTCGATCCAAGGGATATAGAATCAACCAGGAATATAGCAAGCTTGAGGTAGTGCAAGTATATTATTACAATAATTATCTTAACTACCTATATCTTTTTTTCAGAATACACGTCAAACGCAATATTGGAGTCCTTCGTCAAAAAAATACAGTTCTTCACGAAACGATGCCCATGTTCCTGGCGAAAAAGAAAACTGACGATGTTGCTGTGGTAGATCAGATATTAACAGTTTCTTGTGCCCTCGTAAATTTATGCCCTCCTATAATTGTATAATTATGAAATAAATCTTATTAACAAAGTTAATCTAATTATTTTTACTTTAATAATAATATTAATAATATCTACAAAAGTATTAATAGTTATTTAGACCACAAGTGTTACAAGTGCAACTTTTTTTCACAAGTGTGGAGGGTTATTAAACGAGGCGCAGCCAAGTTTAATATTCCACACGCTTGAAAAATAAGCACGCTAACACGAGTTGTCTATAAGATTTTTTAAAATTTCATTAAACATTCCAATCCAAGCCTATTTTGTATAGAATTGTATTTGCCTTCATTTTAGTCAAGTGCGTTGGTCAGTTCTGGTAACTAAGGAAACGTCGATTGGTAACTAAGGAAACGTCCAATTAGAATCGTTCATTCCTAAATTAAAAGCAAAGTGTCACTTTTTTTCACTGAGTGAAAAAAAGTGGCACTTAACACACCGAAATTAATTAAAAAATGAGTTAATTATCAGTTCTGAGTGTCTTTTCCAAAGTGTGCGAAAAAGTTGTGGCAAATCGAATGGTATCGTTCCTGAATAAATATAGTCAAATTTATATCCATTCGGAGTCACGTGATAATCTAGTAATTTTACGTATGTCGATTCTTAAAAATGCAATTTTAGGGAAATAAATGACGTTCCGTTTTGTAGCTTATCCTGACATATGCCTATTTCTAAAACAAGGTTGCTACGGGTTTATTCTCTTATATGAAATTAATAGCTATTAACATATCTAGGAATGTTATGAGTACAGCGTTGGAGGGTGAAACTGTTGATTTACTTTTATTAATATTGTAGGTACTAATCATAAAAAACAATGCATAATATTCAAATTAATTGTTGTGACTGCTCGTTATACGGCATGTTCGATGGTTTCTTTTAATTTCCAGTTTTCGGCTTGACAATTTTAGGTTTTATTACCCTTATCTCAATAACTTACACGAAAAATATAATCTGACAGATTAGAAACGTAAAATTTTTAAAATTAATTTTATGAATCGACATGCCTCTTTTTCAAATTTCTTCCATTTCATCTATTTTACTAAAGATGAACAGTGACAGACAAAGGTCACGTGACTCCGAATGGGTATAATTTTGACTATACAATCTGTTCTCCGATACACAACACGGCTTCAGACAGCTCAGATCTACAGAAACTGTTCGTTTTAGCCTGCTCCGCTATGTTTATCAGCAACTGGATAATGGTAAATTTGTTGCATCAATATTTTTCGACATATCGCGTGCATTCGACACTGTGAATGTGGAATGCATTAGAAAAAAGTTATGTTCCTTAGGCATTCGGGGCCCACTTCTTATGTGGCTGATATCTTTTCTTACTAACAGAAAACTGTTTGTTAAAATTAATGATGTAACGTCCACCACTGTCCGTATAAACTTAGATGTTGTTCAGGGCTCGGTATTAGGCCCCTTGCTGTATCTATTGTATGTTACCGATTTGCCCTTACATGTTACATGCGCGCAGATCGTTAGCTTCGCTGACGACACAGCCTTCACTGTATCTGCCGATACGGTAAAGGAACTCACTTATAAAATTGAAATTTGTCACCTGGAGTTCAAAACTGGTGCTTAAAAAATCAACTTGTACTCAACATGAACAAAACTGTTTGTGTGAACTTTAATGCCTTGAATAATATAAAGGGTATTCCATATAATTCCCAATTGTGCGCTTATCTAGGCATATGTATCGATTCTAATCTCGACTGGAGGGAACAAATAAACTTAGTTTTCAAATTAGCAGTATTTGCGCAGCAACATATGCATTATTTTTCAACGAGTAACAATACTCATCAATATCCCACCAGACATGGTGACCTGTTAGCCATACCTAGGCGTCGGACTGCTGAATTTAAAAAGTCCCCCATTTATAATTGTATTAAAATCTACAATTCGCTACCGATATATATTAAATCATATAAAATCGATAAATTTAACTTAAATCCATTTTAATTAAAAAGTGTTTTTATGACTACCACAATATTGTACTACATTAGGTATTACTTTTATCTGACAATGTCTATGTCACTTTTGTAGTTGATCTGTTGACAATAAACGATACTTACTTACTTACTTAAGGATCTAACGTTAATACTATCCACCACCATTTATTATGTAGAATTATTTGATTATCTTTTTCTGCATGTGGCCAATTAATAAAAAGCAAAATTAGAATATCACATACCAAATAGTTATTAAGGTACCAAGGGGCAATATGAGTAAAATAAGAGCCCAAGATTGTTAGTGTACTAACCGAGGGCCTTTGGCCCGAGGTGTGTACAACAATCGCGGGCTCTTAGCTCATAATGCCTGTGGTGCCTTCAAGGTTTTATGTCCTACCAATTTTCTTACCTAATTCATATTCATATTCAATTCATATAATTACTAGCTTTTACCCGCGACTTCGTTCGCGCGAGGTTCGTTATTTGTGTATTAAATAATGTTCCGCCCCACCCCGCCCCGTCTCGACCCTTCCCGTCCCGTCCCGCCCCTTTCCCTCCCGTCCAGTCCCGTCCCTTCCCGTCCCGTCCCGCTCCTCCTCTTCCATCCCATCCCCTCCCCTTCCATCCCATCTTTTTCCTTCCCTTTCCGTCCCGTCCGTCCCGCCCCGCCCCGCCCCGTCCCGCTTTGCCCCGTCCCGTCCCGTCCCGTTCCGTCCCTTCCCGTCCAGTCCCGTCCCGCTCAGTCCCGTCCAGTCCGTCCCGTTCCGTCCAGTCTAGTCCCGTCCCGTCCCGTTTCTTCCCTTATGTCATGTTCACCGTCTTGGACTTAAAAATAAATGCCATTTTCGCAATCAACGTCCCAATAAACCTGAATAACGGCACCCATATCGATTTTTAGGCTTACTTACCCCATTTCACCCCCTAAGGGGTTGATTTTCGGAAAATCACGAAATACGTGTTTGATTATTTGTTTTTAGGAGTACTCCTACGAAGTTTCAAGTCGAAATGTCTATTTAATATTATTTTTCCATACAAAATTGGAACCCCCATTTTACCCCTTTAGGGGTTGAATTTCGAAATATCCTTCCTTATTCCTTGTATACATCATAAAGGGAACCTCTGTGCAAAATTTCAGCTTTCTAGGTCCAACGGTTTGGGCTGGGCGTTGATGAGTCAGTCAGTCAGTCAGGACTTTTAGAAATATATATAAGACTATGCTATGGTATTTAAGATTGATCTAGTTAGCTGATCTAAGTTAGATTTGTGACATTAGATGAGCTGTCATTAATTTTCATTGTGACAGTGGTGCATAATTTTTGAAATAAAGGTTGTATCCATGGAAACAAATACTGTTAATTTTTCATAATAACCCTAGTGTTCTTATGAAGAAAATAATTGCCCTGGAGCGTTATTTTGTATCTAAGATACCTTAAAATAGAGTCATTAATTTTAATTAATGTACTGGTAGGACATAACATTATTTTTTGTAATACCTACTTGTTAAATATTTCTTTAAGGACTATTTACTACTGCGTAAGCAACCTCTTTACGGCCCGGCCGTAAAAAGTTTCCGTAAAGACCACGGCCTGCTAAATTGTATGCCGAACGTCAAAGTGACGTTTGTCACATAAATCCAGCAGCAACCAAGCCTTCAACTCCACATAGAAGAAAGCGCAAAAGACTGCTATAACTCCTGAACATACGCTAAAATAACTTGCTCATTCACAATCTTAACGTCTTTAGGAATATCTTCATCATTTTCTACAGATGTCATAAGTTACGAGCTGGTTACAACTTAAAACTGCTTATAGCCATACACAAAATTGGAAATAAATGACATTTATAAACAACAGTTGCAACGTTCTACGCACTCTCAATCATTCTAAAACGTCATTACACAAACCTAGTGTTTTGATGAAAATAAATTAGAAAAATATAGATATGACCGAATTGTATGTAGGTATTACAAAAACTATTGTACAATACGCGTCCGTTAGGGCCTTTACTGCCTCGCCAGTATTATTCGACTCGCTCTTCCCTAAAATACAACATTTTTAGCTGTCGTCGTCGTTGATCACATCGGTCATAAGTTGCCATAACAGCATGATTTACCTGTTGGGTTTAAGGAATTCGCAGGAGCGCACCGTGATTCGATTATCTTCTAGGAATTTCTTAACATCTTCATTACTAACTGTAGGTTAAACTTGAGTCGGAAATATAAAAGAACAATGCTCAATGCACACTATACATGCGTTTTTGTTTATTCAAAGTACGTGTTACTTCTTTCGCCCACTTGCATTCATGGATGGCTTTTTCTGCATGAAGTTTTTTGATTTGCTGCTGTGCCGCTATGATTTACCAGCTTGTTTCATTTTACTGGGCGAAGAGGCCAAGCATAAAAATTTGCAGAAATATAGGTTATGTAGCATTAACGTTGGGGTCGCTTTTACACTATGCTAGAAACGTACGGCTTGGATTTCGTTGCTTGGTTGCTTGGCAGCGTTCAGTAAGCAGATATGAAAATTAACCAAAGTGGACTTGCCTTCGAAGCTGAGTCAATAGTTTTAAAAAACACAAAAATAGGCAAAATAAATAATTATTTTCTCTGATAATATCGCTATTAAAAGTTAAGGAAAGTTTGTTTACAAAAACCCGAAAATAGAAATGGTGGAACGCAACTATGGTACTTTTAGTTGTGTAAACACGGCTTTTAGTCTTCTGCATTATTATAAGTGATTTTCCTAACAAACGTTATGATAACGACCTGGTGAATGATACTGTAATTTTTCGTGGCTACTTGAGTGTATGGAGAGTGCCACTTTCGTATGTGGGCGCGGGAAAATGTCATAAAGGCGCAGCACCGATCAATGTCTTTTAGATAAATACTGTGTATGCGTGTTGCCAGGAAATGTATACCTTTGGTTACAGTCTGAAAGAGTAAGTGGCTCCAAGTAGCGTGGCCCATCCTGTATATTTCTTTAATTTGTAGAGTGTACTACTGAAGAAGTAATGTGATCACTGGTTAGTGAATGGCCGATGTCAGTGCCGTTTTCATATATCACTACCTACTCCTATAGGCATTAGCTAATTGAAATTATTTATTAATGTTTCACTAAAAACATCAAAGAGAAGTATAATCTTCAACAGCAGTAAGATAGTAAAACAAAAGTATCCTTTTTTTATCCAATTCTGCTAATTTCAAATTTCAATTCTTCGAAATTTCGACTAGGGTAACTAGGGAAAGTCTGAAGGGAAAAACCGAATGACAGAGTAAAGTGGATAACGTCAGCAGCTGACATTAAAAAGCTATTAGTCAGTGAACCATCACAATGAGCTCTTCCCCAACATTAATATATTTTTTGCATTTAAAGGCGTTCCACTTTTGTGTGTGTATCTTTTGAGAATACTTTAAGAAGGCACAGCTAATTTATATGATGTTTATAATTTAATTAGCTGAGTATTTTTTCGCGCTTTCAGTAGATTTCTATGAAATTGGGAAAATAATGTATATTTCCAAGTTTATTTTATAATATTAGCTTATAACAATATTTTATTTTAAGAAACCTTCGGTTCGATTTGATAAACAGATTCCATTTATATCTATAAAAGAACGAGTCAGTTTTTGAAGTGCAATAATAATGTACGTGGTTAAAGCTCTCCTTTCAATAGACGCTGGATCAAGAGAATCAAGTGAAAATAACGGAAGCACAACCGTTAATCGTTGTCAACAAAGTATATTTTCATATATTAATATACCCAAACGATTCGGTCACTATTGTTTATTTACAGTTCTGCCAGATGTGACATTAATTTCAGTTTCCCTTAAACGAAGCCGCTGTAACAATTTCCCGACAAATCTAACAGCAGGCAGTGCACAATTAACAAGAAGCGCAATAAAAGCAAAATTCCTGTGTGGAAGGCTTAACGGAACGCTTTGCCTCTAAGCCCAAATATAGTTATTACCATACTGATTATCGAAATATTCAAATATCCTTAAACCTTAAAAATGTACAGTTAAATATCTAAAATTCTTTATTTTATGTTTTAACGGGTATATTTAGAATGTTCTTAAGTAAGTTTCGAGAAACTGCACTTAAAATGGCCCGAAGTAACATGTTGCACCCTGACAGCAAGAGCTGTTTTTGCAACAAATTTAAAACAACTCGTGGCACACCTCTCTAGAGTATATTAACCGTTTGATTAGATCGCATTCTAAATTACTTAAATAGAAACAAATGAAAATGTTTACGCCAAAGCGCCGATGTTTTAATAAATTTATGGCCCTTTATTAAGCAAGCGAACTCCTGCGAGATTGCGTCACCGAAGACCATAGCAAATTGGAATTCCAATATTGATATTTCAATAAACTTGGCCAAACATGCAGGCCAGATAAGTAGCACAATTTTTCATTACGAAAAGCTCGCTCCGGGCGGGATCTCCTTATTTGTCGACTTAGTCACGTACGTTAAAACTAAAAGTGAAACTAGCAATTCCCTGGGCGCCAGGCGGGGAAACCTCTGTGAGATACTAATGGCGACATAACGAGAGTTCATCAGCACATCAATCCTAACAATAACAACTAATGGCCGTTGCGTCACGGCATTCTAATTCGAACAAAATTGCAACTCCTCCGCACACTCCACAACGTGCGGCGATCGGGCTGCGGCAAAAAATTACTTACATAACAGATATTTTGACCCAAATTTGTAGAAACAATACCACCCAGCTGATGTCTATAACATGAGTTGCGTCAAGCAGCAAGTGCACAAAACTAATTTGGAGGAAAAGCGTAAAAACGAGGACGTTACAAAACATCAGGGCTGTGAAATCATAAACTTACAACAGTTTCTTCATGTAGCGTTTCCTCGCAATTAAGGTGTACGATTCGCGATGCCCCGCACTAATGAAGTACTTCATCGTGGCCGTCCTCGTTGTCCGGGCCTCTTGCACTTAGTTTCTGTGTGTCCCGCTTTTTGGCACTAAAAGCACGATAAGATCGGGCGCACAGACGTATCACCGGTCGGCACTGTTAATTAGTTTAATTCATTCCAAGTCATCTGTAAGCGTTTACTGATCTTAATAGTCACTTGCAAATGTCGGCGGCACAGCGTTTGACCATAAAAGTTCGCGCTTCAATCCGCTGAGCGACAATTTGAGAAAGATCAGTAACCTCATTTTGAAAAGGGAAGACAATTGCGCCACGGTTCGCTAATTAATCGGCGTTTTGTAATTCGCCTAGAATGTTTATTTGGGAATTTATGGAGACGTCCCGCTCGGACGACGGCCATAAACTCCAAATACAAGAAAGCACTTGATTATAATTTAATTCGGATCGATAAATTTTTATTAAACCGTTAGCTTCGAGGCCACGGGAGTTCATTAATTATATAAAAAGATAAACATTCAATTTCAGCAACGATATTGTACCAATAAAATTCGCTAACGAACAAGTCGTGAGCGTTTCTTAGTTTATCACTTTTTAAGTGTCTTTCGCAGCAAATTGGATTTCTGCGGATGAAACTCTTCGATCTTCCTCCTTGGCTTATGGATTTCGGCTGGAATAAAATTCAAATTTCACTAATTGGGACAATGCACCACATTATGTCGGTGCATGGTCGCAATTGAAAGTGTAATTTCCTAATTTTTATTTCCTCTTTAAAAAGTGGAAACACATTACTGGAGCAATTGTAGCTGTTTGTCTTGTTTCCTGTTTATTCAAGCAATTAGGGGGTTATTTAAAAAACAGGTTCCTATTAGAAATTAGGAAATCTAAGCAGGCAGTGTGTACTGTTAGATAATGAAACAGGTGCCACTGCCAATGTTTGTCTATTTACCGAAGTCTTTTTATATTAATCTGTTTAATCTCACCTTGTTAAAATATAAAGCATAAATAGCTATCATTTTTTACTTTATAAACCTTAAGTTGAAAGTTTTGATTATGTTTTGACATAGCTATTTTGCAACTGTGATTGTACTACTGACATGTAACGTTTTTTCTTCCGTTAGGGAGAGCAATTTTCTAAAATTTTACTTTAAAAATGCGGCTTGGGTTCCTTCATTTACTTAAAAATTCTGAATTTTTAAACTGGGATGTCTTAGTCAATGTAGAACTAATTTACAAGTAGTTGCATCGATTTCAAAAGACAATTTGTTCGACTTTTAATCGAAACATTTGATATGAAAAATGTGAAAACTTGAAACAATGGGGGACTACGACTATGGCCCAATAAAATTTCTAATTCCCATCTAATAACAAATACACTTTCTAATATATTTATAGTTTACTTAGGAGCGTACTGTTTACATTTTGATAACATTTAGATATTATTTCGTTTAAGGATTTAATAGAAATGTAAAATGTAAGTTAAAAATACCATCGACATGAAATCTTATCTTGTAGTATCTCCAAATGCAGAACTAAGAGCACGTCGATGCTCCCACATCGTCTACCAAAATAAATCGAAGACAAATTTATTGATTCCTAGCTAAGTTCGCCGAGCCTCAATAAAGTCCACATTTAAGTCGTGATCAAAATTAAGCAATTTGTAAGTTGCACGAGTAGGAACCAATTGCACAAGATTTCTAGAATTTACGACTTTCGGCGAACCTACATACAGATGAAGATATAAATTTGAGCGAAGGTGAACTGGTTTTTGTAAAAATGTGTATTAATAAATGTTCCCAATTTTCAAGGCAATGAGGCGCTAAAGTTCAGAAAACGAGACTTAAATTTTCACTTTCCAACAAATTTAAATCTAGGTATGGTATGAATAAAGCAGCTGAACTGTTAGATTCACATAAAATTGCCAGAACGATGGACATAAAAGCGTTAACAGTAATTTTAAGACGCTTAAACTTAGTTGCGAATATCTTTTGTATGCTCGTCGTCTTGTGCGCTAACGCGAATAAAAAATCAAATTCATTTGAATGAATACATTAACTGAGCTAATGATTGATAGTTCTTAACGGTACTATTAGAACTTAAAATCGCAAAAGATAAGTTGAATAAGTTGATAATTGTAAATGCTTCAAACGTAAAGGATAATGTGCTAGTAATGCTGTTAGACTTTTGTTTAATTCTGTCGTCTAAGAGTTTGATTTTCTACACACGTTCTATTCAATCTAATTTCTTTCCTTATTCAAAACATGTATTGTTAAAATTATATTTGCGCTAACATTCTTTTACGTTTTTTAAATGCCACTTGAACTTAGTTTGATATTAATATAAAATGGCTGACTAATTTTATTCTCATTCTACGGTTTGTAGAAGCTTTCCCTACAGCAAATTTCACGCCCCCTGGTTAAAATGCTCCCTATGCCAATGTATAGTTAACTAAGAGAGGAAACATTTTGTATATTCCAAAAATCAATTATTTTCAAGATAAGAGCAACCTGCAGTGACGTAAACAAATTTATTTGTTTATTTACCCACTTCTTCTAAAAAACAGGTTGTTCTATTTTAAATTTTAAAGACGATATTTGTTTTTTTTTCTATAATATTGCCATTAATTAAATCGCACAATATTCTAAAGAGTTACTGTGTTATTCAAATCAAAAAATTACAATTATTCAAACAGAAAATCGCCCATTTCTAGAAAGTAATTGGTTTGTGGACACACATAAATTTATTGATTTATTTTTGATCGTCTGATAGCTATGACACTCTGTATATTCAAAGAGCTTGACATTTTTATTTGTTCTTATGTTTTATATATTGCTACAAACATCTTTATTATGCATATCAAGGTAGGTTTTGACATCGTTGACAGATCTTATTTTAATCTTTTCACGGATATTTATAAATTACATTTTTTATAGTAGGCGGAGGTACAAATTGCATTTTTATTAATTTGTCTGTCGTCTTGTACAATGACTGACATTGGAACCATATGTCATCTGTCATCTGTCATTGTATATTGAACAGAATTCGTGAAGAGCAAAATAATTCGTTTGAAAAACGACCTACAGAAAAACATTCTTCGTTTACATTAAAATTGATAAGATCCAGTTAATTACAAAATCTAATCAATCATTTTCTGCTTCTTCATAATAAAACAGCGCTAGATGTAGATAGAAGCCAAAGATTGGACAAGATGCCGCAATACTAGCGGTAATATTTTGTTTTAGGGTCTGCTAAATTCCAGCTTTTTATGACTTTGACAACTATTCACTCCAACTTAAAAAATTAGGAAATTACACTATCACAGTTTTCGAAATGGCACTAACACAGCCTCAGTCGAATCCAAAATCCAAACTCTCAGGTGCTACATTGAACGTCAGGTCTAGTCACTGATCACCGAAAATTGCTTCAAAAATCACTTTATCACTAAAGGTCCTGGGCACTGTCTCCAACCGGGATAAAACGCATAGAACACAAGCACACCTCGCAAACCCAGCAGAAATCACGGCACTAACGATCTAGCGAAATCGGTTGGCGAAGAAGCATAAAGAAGCGATTGCGAGCACGTGCTTGCCCTTTCGGCCCTAGGTGTCAGCAACGTTCGGAAAAACGCACGTGCAAGAGAGGGCACGCCGCGGAGCCTCCTCTGCAGCAGAGTGTGTGCAGAATACTACATCTCTTCTCTTCGGCACTTCGACAGAGGGTCCTCCACCTCGATGCAGTTCCCCTCCACGCGTCGTCCTGCTCTAACACCCACGTGCTCTCTCTCGGCGATACATCCACGAATTAATCCAGCCCGCGTCAGGTACGTTTTAATTTACTGAATTCATTAATATTGTTCTCGGGAAGGATTTGCGGCATTAATAATTAGTGCGACGGGATTAGAGAATTCCGCGGGGAATCTGAAGAAAGCTCGCGGGCGGCGGTCAGTTGCGACTCGAATTGGTCTAAACCGAGCATTCGGTGAAATTTAATCTAAGATGGCATGTAATTATTCAACGAATTTCCTCTGGCTTCTAATTAAACTCGACTATGGTTTCGCCTGTGCTACTGAACTACTTCGTTTATGTAAACATTAACAAGATGCCCGCTCTTCGTATGGACTACTAATGATTATTTTTTCTTCTAAACCCCCCACCCCGCATACAATAATTTTAACTAACAAACGCTGCACAATCATATTGTAGATAAAAAGGAAACAATATTCTCCCGAAAAAATTTCTTCGTAACTCTTTTATGCTTCACGTACCCCCTCTGGAAATGTGTATGTAATTGTTGTTCCTCTTGTATACATTGATAAAACTATAGTTTTAGTATAACAATGAAAATAAAATAAAAAATACATAAATTATAACAAAATACCCACTTGCGCGTGGAATTTCAAAAACCCTCCTATTTCATTATAAATTGGGCTCACGGCGAAAAAATTAAATACCTTGGCCGCACTTTTAACTCCTTTTTACTTTTACCCCATTTTTACTCCTTTATGAATGAAATTTAAAAAAAAACTTGCGACCACTTTTCAAAGATCTGAAAAAACACATATATACTTAAAAATCATGGTCTGATTTAATAAGCACACGAGACACGAAAGGTTCTATAATTCACCCCTGAATCTAAATTCGCACCTTTAGGAGTTAATCCGTGCGCAATCCTGAATTGCGTTTTTAGGAACTTGTATAGGTAACCTTTCTATGTAAAAACCAAATCGATATACCGTGTGTTCAAAAAGAAATTAAATAAGGGTTGGCCATGGAAACTAAAAATAATGTGAACAGCAAGCTGTAGAATTCATTGACTGTCGTTGTTGTCATAAGTTTATATTATAATCTGCTATTGAAATTCTAAAGTTTGCTGTCTCTAAAGCTTGCTGTTGATATTAGTTTTGCTTTGCATGACTAACCTTTATGAAATTTCTTTTTGAAACATTTTTTTAGGAATTCGTGAAAAGGCATTTTACCCATTTTCTTCCCTTTAGGGGTGGAATTTTCAAAATCCCCTTCCTAGCACTTCTTTACGTAACTAAAGGTCTCTTCTTGCCGACTTTCAAGTTTCTGGTACCACGGATCACTACGGCTCTGCGTTGTTGAGTCGGTATACATATAAGTTATATCAGAATGCCCGTTTCAACCCTTTGTGGGTGGAATTTCGAAAAATATTTTCTGCCTCATTTTATTATAAAATGGACCCATAAGGAAAAAAATAATAATTTTAACCCCCTACAACGTTTTCCCCCTTTTCTCCTTTAGGGGTAATATTTTAAAAACCATTAAATCTATTTCTAAAGATTTTAAAAAGACGTCTAAATGCAAAAAAAAAATTCACGTCAACAAACATAGGAGATACAATGGGTTCCATAATTCATCACAAATGCAAATTCGCACCTTTAGGGGTTGATTAGGCCATAATCCTGAAGTACGTTTTCAGACATTTGTATTGGAAACCTTTACAAGTAAACACTAAGTCGTTGTCTCATTGGGTCTAAGAGATATTGAGGAATTCGTGAAAAAAAATTTTACTTATTTTCACCCCCTTAGGGTAAAATCCTGAAATACGTTTTTAGGAATTTCCATTGACAATCTTTGCAAGTAAATACCAAGTCGATACTTTATTATCGGGACTAAGAGATATTGAGGAATTCGTGAAAACACATTTTACCCCTTTTCATCCCCTTAGGCGTTAAATTTCAAAAAATCTCTTCTTAGCACTACCTTACGTAACAAATTGAACCTTTCACCCAAATTTCAAGTTCCGAATACCAGTGGTCACAGCTCTGCGTTGACTTTCGTTTATACAGTGTGTTCACAGATTCATTCTCAACATGGGGATTTTTCCTTATTACGAGAGATAGAGATTTGGTTAAGTAGGATGAAACATTTCTCAGGTAAAGTTGTACCGAACCCCATAAATAAACTTTGAATATTCAACGTAGTTCAGACGTAGCAAAACGAGTGAATTTTGTACGTTTTGATTTTTTTAAAATAACTCGCCTATTTTAAGAGGAAGTCGAATTTAAATTGCACATCCTTAAGGCACTTTAAAATCTAGTGGTGTATTCCGATTTTCTGTTATCGTAGTTGAACTACAATAGCCAACTTCATTTTTTGTTATAGGAGTCATAATTGGCCATGACGAGAAGTATTTTCACTTTTCAAAAATGTATAATTTGTTATATCTAATATGAAAATTATTGGCAAAAAAATAGAAAAAACTGGTATATTATAGTACAGTGTCCGCCAAAAAGTTGGCATATGGGAAAGAATTTTATTTTTGATTTTTCAATAATTTGTGCTTCTCTAAAAACCTATTTAGCCCATATTATATATACCGAGTGATTTTTACTTCTTTAGAAAATTGAGTTTTTCTAAATTGTCAAAATCCGAAAAGTGCTTTTTTCGGAAACAAAGAAAGATTTCAATGAGATTTTTTTAAAATGTGTTATTTTTAGCGAACTGAACAATCTCAAGGCCAGAAACCCCAATTTTTGTAACTTTAGCTCTAAATTAATTTTTCAATTTTTTAAATATTTTTCAAAATTTCACATATCAAGACTTAATATTAAAATTCAAATATTTGTATGTGAAGACTTTAAAGATTTATAATTGGAAAAAATAATATATAATGTTAATTACTTCTTTATATTCTTTATTATTTACCGAAAAGTAGTATGTTTGCATAATTTTTACGTTTTTTATGCAAGGTGCTTTTTAGGAGAAATATTTTTCAATTCTAATTAATATCTATTTAATGGCTTCAAGAAACTCTAATCTAGCCCTGTAAATTAATTACTGTTACAAAAATCCTGTAAATGTTCTTTTACAGCTGTCTAAATGAGGAGATTTTTTAGAACATGTAATTGGATAAAGAAAAATCTCTTCATTTAGATAAATAACTATAAAAGAACATTTGCAGGATTTTTGTAACTGTAATTCATTTCATCACAAGAAAAGCGACTCTGGATTTGACATGAAAAAACGCCGAACAAAATAAAAAAGACCATATAAAACTGTTCAGCTACTACAGGAGTGGCTAGTGTTAAGCCAGAAGCTGAATAATACAACATCGAGTCCTGCGGGGCTACATTTTTAAATACTATTATACAGTGAAAAAGCTTGGACTTGGACGAAAGACGGTTGCTTCATTCAAACATTTTTCGGTATTCAAAATGTGGTTCTATCGCCTCGTACTCAGAATGAAACGGGTGCAAATGAATTGGAAATACTTACTACAGAAAAAACTAGAAAGTTGGCGTATTTTAGGCATCTGATGGGGAATGAAAAGTATCGCATACTCCAACTAATGACACAGAGCAAAATGGAGGGTACAAGAAGCCCTGGTCACAGAGATAACTCCAGGCAAAGGACTCTGCCACTGCTGAAACATTTTTGAGTACCTACTTATCTTGCCAGTGGCGTATTATGGCAGAAGCCTGAGAAGCCTGGGCTCCTGACTCAAAATTTTAGGGGGCGACAAAATGGAATTACTGACAAAAATGTTGTTTTATATTTGTCATAAAATAGTAATTCCCAGGCATGTATCGACTGAAAATAGCAACCTAAAATAAGCACGGCCAATAATTTCTGGATATTTCGAATATTAAGTTAAATTTGGGTGTAAAATTTTAAGGGACATCTACGGCAAGCGTGGTTATTACTCCACTGCAATGATCAAAACGTTGATAAAACTAAGGAAAACTATAATGGCACAGGCATATTAAGCAGATTTTTAGGAAAACCTCAAGCAAATAATGTAATGCTGATTTTATGGACAGATAGATGTTCCTTAATACCGTAGAAACGACCTTTGAAATCCCCGTCTCTGGGGTGACGGCGTCGGCGTCGTAGTGTTTTGGATGAAGAAGCTTTTTACGGCAATAATTTGTGCTTGTATGACAATCTATTTATCCCGTATTAGATATCTTGAGTGATTTTTACTTAGTGAGAAAATGGGGTTTTTCGAAATTATGTGATTCCAAAAAGTGCTATTTTTCGGAAATTAAACAGGATTTCAATGAGATTTTTTATTGTTTGTTAATTTTAGCTAACTGAACAATCTCAAGGCCAGAAAACAACTTTTTTTCGTAAAATTTGTTTCTATCTTGGCTAGTAAATGCATCTTTCGTAATTATTTTTAAAATATATCTAATTTTACTGATAACGGAAGTCACGTGATAACTTTTGCTTGGCCCATTTGTAATCGTTTTTCAACCACCTCTGGTCGCTAGTGTTTGATTTTCCAAGAAACTCTAAATAAAAAACCAATAGATGCCAGCTTTCTGGCGGTCACTGTGTTTATTATTTGTTTATAATGATTTTCTTAAGTAGTACACACAGTAGTTGGCCAATTTGAATTCGGCGCCGAGATGTTCCTGCGCCGAATTGGCTGGCGCCGAGATGACTGCGCACCGAGTTGTCCCGGCTCCGAGCTGATTCCGTGCCGAGATGGCGGAGTCGAAGTGGCGGCGCCGAGATGGCGGCGCCGAGATGTCATAGACCACCCCATTATTTCATTCTAAGATAACACAGGTTATAAGCTACAATTGTTACGCTGCTTAAAGCTTGTGAAAAATAATAAACTTAAAAACTGCACATACAAGAGAAGACAAATTCTGAAGATGATAAAAAAGGAATTATGTATTATTCTTTTTGCGGAGGTCCTGCATTAAGTTGTGGAAGTGAATAAGATCCAGGCCACCTGTCCTCCAATAACGATACTGGCGGTAATTTTAGAAAACGAATCGGGCAATTACAACAGCATGTTGAGATACAACTTCTGCCACTGCAGCAAATAAACTAGGCTTCTTATTTGCCAACTCAATTAAACAAAACCTTCCACAGATCAGCAATTAAATCTGCATTTCTACAACCGCTTCAGAAAAACCAATCTAAAAACTAATTGAAAACCCGGGGAGAAGCCCGCCAGATGACAGATACGTTTTAATCAGCGCTGCTTGTGAGCTGACGTAATAAAAGTGAGTATTTACGCTCTATGATCGTCGGTCTCTTCTCGCTGCTTTATTTCCATAATTGGCACGCTGTTTACTTTCATTATCGGCAGATATCCGCTGTTTGTCCATTATGCTCGCTGCCGGCATTGTTGGGCGCAAAGTACAGCGAGCAGAATTAATTTGCTCGTGTCCAAATACGTGATTCCCGGAAACTCTGTGCTACTAAGTACGTACTTGCTGCAAATAAACATTAATTACATGCAAACATTGAAGATGAATATATTTCCGACTTCTAAGTAGTATACGAAATATAATACTATTCTCTTTGAGCATAGTACAGATTATCGTTTTCTATTCTGTACTGCTGTTTATCTATAATTTTATTGTGAGCAACAATGTTACAAAGACGTTTAAGATTATTAAGGCACATTCTTTGCGGATTTAGAATCTAAACTGACTGATTGGTATGCCATTAAAGTTTAAATAGTTTGCGTTAACCAAAGAGCGGATATATCCTCCGACTACAAGCCCCTACTATCGACTATAACTATACGCCGGATAAAAATAACACCACGGTTAAAAAGTAGAAGCAACAAGAAATTAAAGGTTGTAACTAGTCAAGGAGAAATGAAAAATAACGGATAACCTTAAGTTCTAAGATTTAAAAGAGGAGGAATTAAAGAGTATACACAACAAATAGAACACCATCAAGCGTGCTACAAACGCCACTACGTCAATATGTAACAAACGACATTCGGGATTGAACAGTGTCATTATTGAGATCGAAGAACTCAACGTTTCACCCACTTTTGTAAGGGGGCTTCGTTAATGTGTAAAGCAAGCCAGAGGCGAACTCTTTTGCAAGGAAAGGGATAGAAGAGCATTGTAACTCAACGTGTGAAAGTTAGCGAAACGTTGAGTTCTTCGATCTCAAAAATGATTCGGTCCAATGCCGGAAGTCGTTCGTTACACAATGACAATAGCCGTGAAAGCCTCAGAAATCACCACCACCTCAAATCTTCAACAGTAAATATGAAAAAGAGTAACTATGGTTCGATCAATGATGCAGTATTTCAAATGATAGAAGAAAGATGAGAATACAAAAAAAAACAGAAACAAAACAATCGGAAATCGAAAACTTCAAGTTAAAGAAGCTGCTGGAATGATTAAAAAAGGAAGTGTGGGAGTATTAATAGACGACAATGGAAATGCAGTTCGGGAAATGGAAAACAAAAGAAGTGAGAAATTCATGCGTGACATACTCCAACATCGAGAAGAGACTAGATCTGAAACGGCTTAATCTATTATTCGAGAAGAACTAATGAAAACACTAAAACAAATCAAACGCCATAAATCTGCAAGTTCAGATGAGGTACATGGAGAACTTTTAAAATTACTAAAGAACACGTTCATGTAATATTGATCGGTTAATATCAACCTTCATTTCAATACCGAAGAAATCTTTATCATCATGATATTGATTAACCACCATGTAAATCTTCATATCTTTAATCCATAAACGAATGTTGGCGCAACATAATTCGGATTTCGAAACAGTTTAGGTATACGTTAGGACTTGTTCAGCATCCAAACCTTAACTGAGAGAGTATGTATATGTATGTATGTATGTATGTATGTATAATCGATAACCTCATTTTACCTTGCGGTGTAGAGACTGGTGATTTATGTGTTTGCATCTGGCGGTACAATGCTCAACTTGCCCCGGATTCGGGATACAAAGTTGGAGCGCGCCTTTTGTGCTTGCACAGCAACCATTGTGTGAGGTGTGTGGGTGTGTGTGTATGTGTGTGTTATGTTACGATTATAAAATTTTGGCCTGTTTTATTGATTTTGAAAAGGCATTCCGAAGAGCAAAACACAAGAAACAAATGGAAATTTTGCACGCGAAGGAATACACGTGGGGCAGAGACGTGTGGTAGCAAATATGTACTGGCAACAAACAGTTTCGGTCGGGGCCTGGACACAACGCCCACTGGTCACAAACCCCAACTCAGAATTTGGTCATAACGCCCAAAATCGATATTGGTCACAACGCCCAACTTGGTCACAACGCCCACCGACGCCTGTTATAGGAGAGAGCTATCTACGCCACTTAAACCACCGTTTTGGTCATAACGCCCAACTTTGATTTTGGTCACAACGCCCAACTTGGTCATAACGCCCAATTTCGATTTTGGTCACAACGCCCAATTTGGTCACAACGCCCAATTTCGATTTTGGTCACAACGCCCAACTTGGTCACAACGCCCAATTTCGATTTTGGTCACAACGCCCAACTTGGTCATAACGCCCAAAATCGATATTGGTCACAACGCCCAACTTGGTCACAACGCCCACCGACGCCTGTTATAGGAGAGAGCTATCTACGCCACTTAAACCACCGTTTTGGTCATAACGCCCAACTTTGATTTTGGTCACAACGCCCAACTTGGTCACAACGCCCAATTTCGATTTTGGTCACAACGCCCAATTTGGTCACAACGCCCAATTTCGATTTTGGTCACAACGCCCAACTTGGTCACAACGCCCAACTTGGTCACAACGCCCAATTTCGATTTTGGTCACAACGCCCAACTTGGTCATAACGCCCAAAATCGATATTGGTCACAACGCCCAACTTGGTCACAACGCCCACCGACGCCTGTTATAGGAGAGAGCTATCTACGCCACTTAAACCACCGTTTTGGTCATAACGCCCAACTTTGATTTTGGTCACAACGCCCAACTTGGTCACAACGCCCAATTTCGATTTTGGTCACAACGCCCAATTTGGTCACAACGCCCAATTTCGATTTTGGTCACAACGCCCAACTTGGTCACAACGCCCAATTTCGATTTTGGTCACAACGCCCAACTTGGTCATAACGCCCAAGTTTGATTTTGGTGACAACGCCCAACTTTGATTTTGGACATATCGCCCAGGCGGCACAGAAAGTAAAATGAATAATAATAAATTAAACTTTTAAGGTGAGGTAATAGGTAGGAACATTTTTCAAGTTCCCGTAAGTAGTATTAATATTATTTATTTTTCATAATAATTGAGTGGCGTAATGCGTTGTCCAAAAAGTTTCTAAATTCGGATTATAACATATAAAGTTGTATTTTTTATATGGAACTGATAGTTAGCTGTGGCATTATGAGACATATGTCTTATGGGATCGATTTATTAATTTTCACTACTTTATAGCAACAATTCACAATTTTTAATATTTCGTCGTTTTCTAGTTGAAAACTTGTGCCATTTAGAATATACGTGATTAAACAAAGTTTTTGCGTTGTTACAATACCACCGTTTGATTGACAGAATTAATCACGTTTGATTGTCGCTTATAATATTATAGTGTCCTTCATATATCCATTTTATCAGAACATTTTATTGTCCATTAAAACCTCTGCAGTTTCTCAAATTAAAAATGCATTTGCAAAAATGTAAATATTCTACTTCTATACGAAGGAGGTTCGAAAATATGAAAATGATTGAAGAAAAAAGTACTCTTATTTTTCAAAATACACAAAAATGTTAATTGGAAGTATTTGTTATAACATATCTATTAATAGTTATTTAACAAACAAGTATGTTCATGAGAACGATTAATAATCGAGACATTTTAATGCGCGAGCGCTAGCGAGCGAGTTAATTGTAGATATTATTAATCGCCGATTAACATACGAGTTAGTTACAATATTTTTCCGTTGATCGTACATTATTAATTTGAAGAGAATCTAATTTTATTCCATGAAAAGAATTTGACACTTAAAGTTTTGACATTAATGGTACCGGGTGACCATAAATGGTTGTGATTTTTTTCTTAGGTTGGCACTGTTTATGTTGGTGACATTGTAAGTCTATGTTAAATATGAGGTTAGCAGGTTAGGTTTTGAGTCAGTTTGTGTCAAAACTGACGCAAAACCTAACCTGTTAACCTCGAATTTGACATACACTTACAGTTCCACCAACATAAACAAATTTTTAAAATCGTTTATTAATAAAAAATCATTCATTAATAAGGGTCATTAATATACGATTCTCTATAGCTCGTTTCACTCTGACTATGCAGTACAGAGAACATACGACAATGTTATTTAAAGGCAAACTTCGCTTGCTGCGTTGCTGCTTGTAGACCGCACTCAGGTATACTGTATGCTGCTCTTTTCAAATTGACGCAGAAGCGACAAAAAGGGTTTACTTCAACAAGGTATTAACAAATAAGCCGATTGCAATACAAAAGGCGGATTTATTATGATTGACGTCTTCGTGTTCAGTTTTAAGCAACTTGCTATCCCTGTACACTGCGTAGTCAGAGTGAAACGAATTACTTAAAAATTTGACACAAAAATGAAATTTGTTTGCACTGATTTCGAATCACGTAGTATCCTGGTTGCTAAGTGAGGGAAAACTCAGATTTGACAATACTCGTTTATCGTATCCCTTGATAAGTTAACTTTGAAGTATTTCATTTGGTAATACACAGCGTGGTAAGAAAAAAATAGGAGAAACCAGAAAAAAAAATGTTTTCGGGGCAAGTAACTGTGACTTTATGTTTGACACTTTCTTTTAACCTCTTTAAATAACATTTTTGTCTATTTTGAAAAATAACGGTACTTTATTCTTGAACCATTTTCATATTTTTGAACCTCCCCTGTAAACGAATATATTTACATTTTGGCAAGTGCATTTTTAGTTTGAGAAGATGTAGAAACTTGTATCAGGAATAAAACACTCTGATAAATGGATGATAAAAAAATCCATGTGTTACAAATTTATGAGGGACAGTATATGTTATATTATACAGATTGGTGGTGGATAGTGTGAACATAGGCAGTCCATTGAGCTAGAATACAGTTTATGGGCTTTGTATGCGTTAGACAGAAGTAGACATATATGATTTAAAATCTAGTATCCTAGAATTCAGTGTTTTCTAAAAACAAAACTTTTTGATTCTGCGAATACTAGATGTTAATCGCATATAGGTCTGTTTATGCCTAACGCATACCAAGTCCGTAAACTGTATTCACACACATTTGATTACTTATGTTCACATTTTCCGCCACCAAAAAAAATCTTCTTACTCATGATACCACCTACAACTATGAATTTCATCTACTGACTACCCACTGCATTCGTATCGAAAAGGTGCCAGAAGAACGTCAAATTACTTTTATCTATTTTTTTCGTTGACCGCTTGTTAATTTCAATTTTAATTAATTATTTTTCCTAAAAAAGGATGGATTAATAGGCGTCATTAATACACCGTTTTTGATTAATACACTCTTTTGCATTAATTAACTGTTTTTTAAAAAAGGATGGATTAATAGATCTATTAATACACTGTTTTTGATTAATACACTCTTTTTCATTAATTAACTGTTTTTGTGATTTTGGCGTTTTGATGATATTTTGCATGGAGGTTAGTTGTATTAATCAAATTTTCCGCCACAAAAAAAGATGTTGCGGTCAACGAAAAAATTTTGTAATCAATTAGTTTGTTAATGGGCGATTAATAATCTCAACTATTAAAGGCACTCACTCGCTATCGCTCGTTCGTGCTTTAAACAGTTTCGATTATTAATCGCCTTCATTAACACACTTGTTGGTTAAATAACTATTATAAATAAGTGAGATATTGTCAAAAAACAAAAATAGACAAAAATATTATTTAAAGAGGTTAAAAGTAGGTGTCAAACATAAAGTCACAGTTACTTGCTCCGAAAACATTTTTTTCTGGTTTCTCCAATTTTTTTTCTTACCACGCTGTGTATTACCAAATGAAATACTTCAAAGTTAACTTATCAACGGATACGATAAACGAGTATTGTCAAACCTGAGTTTTCCCTCACTTAGCAACCAGGATATGACGTGATTCGGAATCAGTGCAAACAAATTTAATTTTTGTGTCAAATTTTTAAATAATTTATTAACAAACGGACCAAATAACAATCAGGTAAAAATCAATTATAATTTTTTCCGTTGATCGTCTATTTATGGGTTTCATTAATGTATAGAGAATCGTCTATTAATGACACTTATTAATGAATGATTTTTTATTAATAAACGATTTTAAAAATCTGTTTATGTTGGTGGCACTGTAAGTCTATGTCAAATTCGAGGTTAGCAGGTTAGATTTTGCGTCAGTTTTGACACAAACTGACTCAAAACCTAACCTGCTAACCTCATATTTGACATAGACTTACAATGTCACCAACATAAACAGTGCCAACCTAAGAAAACAATCACAACCATTTATGGTCACCCGGTACCATTAATGTCAAAACTTTAAATGTCAAATTCTTTTCATGGAATAAAATTAGATTTTCTTCAAATTAATAATGTACGATCAACAGAAAAATATTGTAACTAACTCGTATGTTAATCGGCGATTAATAATATCTACAATTAACTCGCTCGCTAGCGCTCGCGCATTAAAATGTCTCGATTATTAATCGTTCTCATTAACATACTTGTTTGTTAAATAACTATTAATAGATATGTTATAACAAATACTTCCAATTAACATTTTTGTGTATTTTGAAAAATAAGAGTACTTTTTTCTTCAATCATTTTCATATTTTCGAACCTCCTTTGTATAGAAGTAGGATATTTACATTTTTGCAAATGCATTTTTAATTTGGGAAACTGCAGAGGTTTTAATGGACAATAAAATGTTCTGATGAATGGATATATGAAGGACACTATAATATTATAAGCAACAATCATACGTGATTAATTCTGTCAATCAAACGTTGTTATTAAAACAACGCAAAAACTTTGTTTAATCACGTATATTCTAAATAGCACAAGTTTTCAACTAGAAAACTACGAAATATTAAAAATTGTGAATTGTTGCTATAAAGTAGTGAAAATTAATAATTCGATCCCATACGACATATGTCACTGAAATGGGAGAAAATCCGTTTTCTCATAATGCCACAGCTAACTATGAGTTCTATATAAAAAATACAACTTTATATATGTTATAATCCGAATTTAGAAACTTTTTGGACAACGCATTACGCCACTGAATTATGAAAAATAAATAATATTAATACTACTTACGGGAACTTGAAAATTTTCCTACCTATTACCTCATATTAAAAGTTTAATTTATTATTATTCATTTTAGATACACATTTTTCTTACTTTCTGTGCCGCCTGGCCGATATGTCCAAAATCAAAGTTGGGCGTTGTGACCAAAATCAAACTTGGACGTTATGACCAAGTTGGGCGTTGTGACCAGAATCAAAAGTGGGCGTTGTGACCAGAATCAAAGTTGGGCGTTGTGACCAAGTTGGGCGTTGTGACCAAGTTGGGCGTTGTGACCAAGTTGGGCGTTGTGACCAGAATCAAAAGTGGGCGTTGTGACCAGAATCAAAGTTGGGCGTTGTGACCAAGTTGGGCGTTGTGACCAAAATCGAAATTGGGCGTTGTGACCAAGTTGGGCGTTGTGACCAAAATCGAAATTGGGCGTTGTGACCAAGTTGGGCGTTGTGACCAAAATCTAAATTGGGCTTTGTGACCAAGTTGGGCGTTGTGACCAAAATCGAAATTGGGCGTTGTGACCAAATTGGGCATTGTGACCAAAATCGAAATTGGGCGTTGTGACCAAGTTGGGCGTTGTGACCAAAATCGAAGTTGGGCGTTATGACCAAAACGGTGGTTTAAGTGGCGTCGATAGCTCTCTCCTATAACAGGCGTCGGTGGGCGTTGTGACCAAGTTGGGCGTTGTGACCAATATCGCTTTTGGGCGTTATGACCAAGTTGGGCGTTGTGACCAAAATCAAAATTGGGCGTTGTGACCAAGTTGGGCGTTGTGACCAGAATCGAAGTTGGGCGTTATGACCAAATTCTGAGTTGGGGTTTGTGACCAGTGGGCGTTGTGTCATAGCCCCGAACGAGTTAGTCGATCGATTAAAGTTACTGTATGCCTCTCAAGCATATGGCCACACAAATCATAGAAATGAAATTGTTAGTATAATAGAAGAGCTAAAAGAGGCAAGAATAATTGAATAAATGTGCCCCTTTTTTATAACTTACCTTGGATGGCTCACACATCTCCGACTGGTTCAATGTACGGTTTTTATTAGGGTTTAACAATGTGGGCTTTTTAGTTCGCTTCACTTTCACATAAAGATAATAGTTCATTAATCAACAGAAATGGGCGCCATAACTTTATTATAAAGTGTTAATTTTAAGATGTTTACAATAATTGAGTATTCTTTCTTACAATTCACTGATTATATGTTATTGGTTAAGGTTTATGCCTTTTTAATTTTGACAAATGTTATGCAATTCCTTACTAATCCTAATTTACCCTGACAAGTTAGAATTTGTTCTAATTAAACGTCTGCATTAATTAATCTATAAGTATCCAGGAGATTTCTTATACATATTTAACTACTAACCTCTGAGTAGTAAGATGAAAATATAAAGAGCTCTCTATACCCTCGTATTTCTCATTCGAATTCCTTAATCATAATTAATGATCGGTGTTTAGTTTAGCTGATATCATTCCAGGGAGTATAAGAAAAATCCCGTATGATCAAAAGCTTGTTATTTGACAAGTGATTGAAATACTAACTTGACAGCTGCAAACCAATTCAAGTCCCATTCAGGATCAACACTAGGTAAGTAACAATTCTTTTACTTTGAAACTAATCTGTTATCGATTATCATTAAGGCTTATGCACTTATTTAACTATATTCAAGCTATGACGTTGGTCTAATTCTAATTAACAATATCTAATTCTTTCAGGATTAACATACGGTTAATGCAGAGAACCATTGAATTCGGACCTCTTCATCTTCCAATATCAACAGAGAAGAACCCCTCATCTAATCAAAGAAATGGTCTTTGACTGGTGAGTGATTTCCTAACTTGTTAGCAGTTTCTAACTAAGTTCTCCTTTCTCTCCTTATCAACTTGGAGCACATCAATACCCTCTTCCATGGTGAAGATATAATCAACCAGGAGATGCGAACTAGTGAAAAAGCCTAAGAGCTGGTAGCTATAGAGGAGTCTCTAAGAGCTGAATAAAGGAAAACCCTCTATTATGATTTGTATGTATTAGCTTGTTAGTTACCTACCAGTTAAGTAATAACTGCCCTTTTCAGAAAGAAAATGTTTGTGTGATTTATCCTATCTGCCTGAAAAATTATTGTTTTAATAATATGCTGGATTGAGTAAATAAAGCCTTACTATTGTCTGCGTGTATCCTTTTTAAGCTAGGACTTTTAATTTGCTTCGCTTCTACACAGAGAAGCGTCCTTTTGCTTTTTCAACCAAAAAGGAAGTAGCAAATTTTGTTTTATTGTTTTTAATAATTTAACCATGAGCCTTCTATTACGTCTGCTTTAGATTTATAAAAAGAGTAGGCAACCCCTTATACTGTTAATGCACTTTAAGTTGCCTATCTATTAAGTTTAACTAATACCGAACGGTATCATTGTAGAAGCTAAGATATGTACTGCTACATAATGCCAGTTCGACAATATCGGAAACAGCACGAAACCTGTCTCGGAGTAGATCGTTACACCCCAGACAGAGATGGCAACAACACCTCTACCACAATAATTGAATGGCGCATAACATATTGCGATGGAATGCTCTAATGGGGTCTCTAATATTATTATTTAGTTAATTAAATTGTAAGTTAGAGCAAAATCCACATGCACAATCCTCGGTTTAATATTTTACTGTGATCGACATTTTGCCTGTTATCAAATTATTTGGATGGTTAAAATGTGACCTGTACTTAATTACTTCACAAATTAAATGGTTGTATGCCCTTTTAATATTTTATTTACCTGCAATTAATTATAATAAAAAGCTAGCTCTAATGGTAGAACATAAGCTTCTTCTCAGGTGGGTTCCTAAGCCGATTGTAAATTAAAATTGATCTTAAACGGTACTGTACACCAGAATTAGTTCAAATACGCGGTAGTTAATTGTTAGCAATACTTTCAAAATATACCTACAACAAATCTTCGCGCTTTGGCGGTAATTAACAGCTTTTGTTTCAGGCACTTATTTATTTCATGACGTCAGATGGACGCGACCGGAAATTTTGCAATTGTTACTGGACGCTTCCTCTTCTGGAAAACCTTCGCATAACCTCAAAATTTGGGACACCTTCAATATTTTTCGAACTGCGCCTTCGGTGGAGCCCTTAACAAGCTGGTATCTTCTTCAGTAAGGCCGAATCTCATATGCCCATCGAATTCCAAACGCTAACACTAATATTTTTAGGCAAAATTGGTACCTTATAATCGGTGGTGGCTGCCGGATCCTCGGAAATGCCCCTCGTGGAAATTTTTATTTTTATGTGGCGGAAAGCCTCACATTCACACACGAACTTTAACACGTGCAGAATAAAATGGTATACTTTTTAGTTTATAAAATGCTCGTTTATTGTATAAAATTTGTAATTAAAGTGGAGCACAAATCTAACACTGTCAATTCAATTAATTTTTCATTTTTTCTCCCCCGTTATTAAAACAAATTAGAATCGATGTTACTTAGTTACAATGCTAACGGAAATACGTTTTCATGAAAATTTGTACATAATAGAAATAAGTTTGATTACATAGTTTTAAATATTCAAATTTCTTACAAACTAAATATTGTCTTTTTCTTATATTTAAAATCGTCTCTTTGCGCCACACACACAAACGCGTTTTTATTATTTGCTCTGCTTTCTCACTCACGTTAAATGCCTGATTATTTATAGAGTTCATTGCTTCTCAATTGCTTTTCCATGTTCTTCTGCCAGCTTTTCAAGATTGCTTTTCCATGTCCTACTGCCTGCTTTCTTCAGATTGCTCTATTGCAATGTACTGTTATTTTATTCTGGCTTCTTTACCTTTTATATTACAAATTTCACTGCTTCTTTTACCTGCACATAGCAAACCTTTTTGTGACTATTAATTTCTTTCGGTTCGGCAATTTATTACGCACAAACCTATTATTTAATTTATTTGAAAGTCAACTTTGACCCCTGTGAAAAACAAGCTTGCCTTTTGCGTTCCTTATTTAATTACTTTATTATTACTGGCATATCTTTACCAATGCATTTATTGTTTGAATTTTAAACTTATCATTGCAGTTACATAAAACACCCCAACTCTGTGCTTATTGAATTGTTAATAAGGTTGCACTGATAGCATAGCCGAGTCGTGGGCCTAATATTACAATATTTGTAATAATTTTATACATGTACGTTTTAGACAAATAAGTACAATTATATTTACAATTGTCATTTTATTACACCGTTGTGCTCATAAAACCGTTACAGGAACATTTCAAGTTGTCCGAGTGAGCTAAGGCGCCAGTGGTATATTTATTCCTCGTCGCAAATTCCCAGACACTGATACTGGAGGTCATTGACCCCCTCATTAACCACATTCAACACAAATTCCCAGACCCATACATCCGGCGCAACTGTTAACTTGATTCACATAGAAGCAATTGGCACAGAATAAAACGGTGCATCTTGTAAATACTGCTTGTTACTGACCAGTACACTTAAACAGTCCTCCAGAGGGTCGAACACATTACCTATCTTGTAATTGTATATTGCTGCTTCCAATCTTGTAATTCCGTGCTCTCTAGCCAAAGAAGACGTAAATGTTTCTTTTAATCGTGCATCTCGACATTTGATAGTCAATAATATGGTTTCCTATTTTCTTGTTAACTCTTTGACTTGTAACTTGACAAATAAATTTGTTATATATTGTAATGATATGGATACAAGGCCGCTGGTCCCGACGGCTGCAACGTCGTGCATGTCAGGAAACTATGCTTCTCGCGTCTCCTATTCCTTCTTAATGGGTGTCTTTTTACTGGCCACACGCCCGAAATCTTAAGAGGCTGCCGGACGATACTCATCCCCAAAAAAGGAGATCTTTCCCTTGCGTCCAATTGGCGCCCCATTACGATTGGCTCCCTATTTCTCAGGCTATTACACAAGGTTCTTGCTGAACGTCTGGGCCATCTTCCACTCTGCCCCTTACAAACAGGTTTTACTAAGATAGACGCCTGTATGAATAACAGTGTTATTCTGCAGGCTCTTATCAAATCACTTCGCCGTGTTAGCAAACCGTTCCACCTCGTCTCACTCGACATCAGCAAGTCCTTCAATACCATTGCCCACTCTTCCATCTTACGGGCACTGAATCGTTTCAACATTCATCCGGCAATGCAAAAATATATTTTGGGGTCATATAACAAAAGTTACACTACCATATCCTGTTTCAAACAAGAAACAAATAAAATCTTCTTGAAACGCGGTGTCAAGCAGGGCGACCCGCTTTCCCCAATTATTTTCAATATGATTATGGACGAACTATTAGAGACTCTCGCCAACACCCCCGCTGGTCTCTCGTTTCCCAGCTGCGATAGTAGAATCGCCTACGCTGATGACTTAATCATTCTTGGCTCTACGATTTCCGAAACTGACCGACTTCTAAAAATCTGCAAAAACTTTTTGGACAAACGTGGCTTAATCCTTAATACAAAGAAATGCAATGCTTTGTCCTTCGGTCTTGTCCCCAAGAAGAATTAGTTGTTTACGATTACCAAGGACACTTTCCTTATCAATCAAGAACCCATTAAACAGGTGGGAGTCGATGGATATTTTATTTACCTTGGCCTGCGATACGGCTCGTTAGGCGTCCGCATAACCGACTACAACACTATCAAATCTTATCTCTCGCGAGTCGAGAAAGCTCCTTTGAAACCCCAACAGAAGCTGAACGTCATCAGATTCTACCTTATTCCGAGACTGTTACACGTATTACAGGCCCCAACTATCTTTAAGCATGTCTTGGGGGCCGTTGATAAGTTCATTAGGCGCTCCGTTAAGAAAATCTTCAATCTCCATCCCACTATCCCCTCTGCTCTCCTGTATGCCCACTGTCGCAACGGTGGTGTCGGCATTCCCTGCCTTGCAGACCTTATACCATCGATCGTGCTGGGACGCCTGCAGAGACTGAGCGACGCGGGAGGCAGTATCTTTATCAACGTCCTGAGATCTCAATGGAGCCAAAAATTCATCTCAAACCTGGAACGAAGACTAACATCGCACGGGAAGAACAAGGAGAGGATTCGCGCCTGGTGGAGCGACGCCCTTCAAAGGTCCACATCTGGCAACGGCCTTCATCAAGGGAACCATTCCGCCTGCAGCTCATCGTGGATCTATAAACCACCCTCGTTTTGGAACTGGCGCGACTACACAAAGGCTATCGCTCTCCGTGGCAACGTCTTACCAACGGTCGGCACACCCTACAATCGGGGCCTTGCCGCCAAATGCCGCGCGAGGTGTAATCGCTCCGAAACACTCTGCCACGTCCTGCAGGCTTGCCCTATTACCCATTGGCCCCGAATACGCCGCCACAATTTTATCGCCTCGTCGCTAGCCAAAGCCGCTAGAAAGAATGGCTGGTTGGTCGATGAGGAACCCAACATATGGGGCTGTGATCGTATGAGAAGGAAGCCGGACCTAATACTTATTAAAGACGGATCGCTTTACATCTGCGACGTCGCGATTGTATGGGAAGGCCCTCGATCTTTGGACGACGCTTTCTGGGGGAAAATCAATACTTACAATACTCCCCCATGTATTGAAGCACTACGAGAGAAGGCGGTACATCTGTCAAAGAATAACGCAAGTGTCCTAAGGCCAGCTCAGCGAGGACAGAAACCTCGCGTAGAGCAAAAGGGCAAAAGCTGGCTTGATCCCAATGTTCAGTACGCATAGGGACTGCGAAAGTACGGCCTATCGATCCTTTTGGCTTGAAGAGTTTTCAGCAAGAGGTGACATAAAAGTTACCACAGGGATAACTGGCTTGTGGCGGTCAAGCGTTCATAGCGACGTCGCTTTTTGATCCTTCGATGTCGGCTCTTCCTATCATTGCGAAGCAGAATTCGCCAAGCGTCGGATTGTTCACCCGCCTATAGGGAACGTGAGCTGGGTTTAGACTGTCGTGAGACAGGTTAGTTTTACCCTACTGATGACTCGTCGTTGCGATAGTAATCCTGCTCAGTACGAGAGGAACCGCAGGTTCGGACATTTGGTTCACGCACTCGCTCGAGCGGGCGGTGGTGCGAAGCTACCATCCGTGGGATTATGCCTGAACGCCTCTAAGGCCGTATCCTTTCTAGACGAAGGAAGCAAGGATACGTCTAGGAGTTTCGAGAAACGAAAGGCACACAACGACTATCTTTTATTCTTGCCTCCAAAAGCACGCGTAGCCACGAAATGCACATCTGAAATGTGTCGATAATGAACACTCGCTTGTCTGGCACGCAGACTGGATCGATAGCACCGAATGCGTGCAGCTAGAAACAACTGAATGCAGTCCCATGCTTCAAAATACTTATATACAGGCTGAATCTTAAATTTTAAATCGAGAAAATAATGCCAATTGGCGGTAGGTTCCTAACCATTAAAAATGTCCTCACAGCGCCCTGAACTTTATTTTACTATTCGGTGCACCTTTAGTCACAACAGGGGATGCAAAGTTGTTTTGAGGCTTAGCACTGATTATTGCTACAGCCGATCCTACTGATACATATTTTCTAAACATGTTAAATGAAGAGGCGCGTATCATTGAGGCAAGTAGTTCAATTGTTAGGACAGGCAGATTGATTGCCAAGCCAAACACTAGTTTATCGAGTTCTCTTCAGTGATCAAAGTCACCTTATAAAAGTCATCTATATATTTAAAACGTGAAGCGTTTTCTTTCGACATCTATTTTGAGGCTTCCACGGGGCCGATTTCGATAATTCTTTTTTTAAATGAAAGCTGTCACCGTGTAGATGTGCACAAAAGTCCTAAATTGAAAATAAATTGATAATATTTAGAGAAAAACCACTATATTGTAGCCCTCAAGTGGTTGCTGCCGGCCATGCAGTAACAGTAAACCAAGTATATTCTCGAAGTCAACCTGCGGCCTTCTGCTGATTTTTTACAATGCACTACTGTAACTACTAAATGTTTATTTGAAATCAACGGTCTGCTGATTCGCGAGACAAACGTCAAAATACATGTAAAATGACAGTTAAAGAAAATCGGTATTGCTCAGATGCTGTAAGGTGTTTTTTCTGCTTATTATAATTATGTGAATGTGCTTATTTACACACTGGTTCATTGCTGTCCCTATTGGTACAAGCATACGCATATTGTTAAAACGTCTTTCGACGTTATCCGACACCTGTTTTTCATACTCTTCCATCGTCACAGTTTTCTTCGTTTAAGTTGCATTCAGTCATCGCTTTTGTAATCTATTATTTCAAAATTCTATTCGGCCTTCTCCTAGCTCTTCTCTGTGGTATCCTTCCTATTTTTGCTGTACGCCTAGCACGTGCGATAACAATTAATAAACCACAAAGACAAACTCTGGATAAAGTAAGAATATATAATATTCGTCACAACCAGTATTTAGCTATGGTCAAGTGTATGTAGCAATGTCAAGTGCGAGTAGTTTTGAAAACCTAAAAATTCAAATTTTACCTGATGGATAGTGCCATACGTTAAACATTGTCTACAAAGAAGTTTTGTAAATTGCAAAATATTTTTCAACGGGTCCCATTAGTTTTTTTTTTATTTACTGTAGTTTTATCAGCTCGACGATGATATTTAAATGGCAGTTGCTCTCCAGACAAATACGTGTCATAATAGTGATTTTAAAAAATGCAATATATGTCAAGCCGTGGCAGATATCTCCAGCCTCACTAACATAATATATTCCGCCATCAAGAACGTAGCAGCAAAACCTGCGTCCTGGCTTCGAAGAAGGGCGGGTATCACTCTGAAGAATGATAAGGCACTAAAAATCAACAACACACACCTCGGAACCTTTCATTCGGAGGAAAAGATCTATCAATCGATTAACAGTGTGGTGGAGGCAGATGACACAGTGCACTACGACGTTGAGTTTCTCCACACTCTGTACCCTCCCGGACCTCTTCCAAATCGCCTTTCTTTGAAAGTTAGAGCACTTATACTACTGAGAAACGCATCGTAACGTCACTGAGGTCAAAATTTTCATAGGCTTTAGAGAAGGGGAGACAGTCTTCATTCCTTGAATAGCATTTAATCTTTCAGACGATTCTTTTCAATTTAAGAGACTGCAATTTCCCGTAAAAACCTGCTTTGCCATGACGATCAATAAGGTGCAGAGACAGTCGCTGAATCAGGCTGGGGTCGACCTGAGGGAAGAATGTTTTTTTCTCGATCAACTTTTTCTAGACTGTTAATGTTTAGGGGTCAGTTCTCCAAACAACTTAGTGGTGTTCAAACCAAAAGGGAAAACATCCAATATCGTCTACAAAGAAGTGCTTTTACCCTCTATTCGACGGGATTGACGTCTACTTTACAGATCGTTACATAATAGAATCTGGGGAGGGTAAGAAGTTATAATTCACCATATTAGTTCTTTTTACAAGTAGGGTCAAACCATTTTCAGGGCTTTTCAAAATTCATTCCTCTAAAGGAGCTAAATGTTGTAGACCTGTTTTTGTAAAGATCTACAACAAGGAAACTACTACAGGTGGGAAACTGAAATTCGGCATATTAGTTCGTTTTACAAATCAGATCAAGTAAATGACAAGGTTTTGCAGAATTCATCCCCGAAAAAGGTTAAATGGGTCAAATCTGTTTTTCTAAATATCGCTCCAAGGAAACTACCACAAGTATAGGAAGTTAAAATTGAGCATATTAGAAAATTTTTCAAATCGGGTCTAATCAGTTTTAGGGTTTTGGAAAGTTCATTCCCGAAAGGGGTTAAATGAAACAAATCTGTTTGTCAAAATATCGCCACGGGAAAACTACTACAGGCAGTAAGTTGAAATTACGCATTTTAGATCGTTTTACTAATCGGAAATAATTTTTAGAGTTTTTCGAAAAATAGCCACAAAGTAATTATTACAGGCAGAAAATTGAAATTCGACATATTAAATTGTTTTACAAATTAGGTCAAATCAATTTCAGGCTTTTCGAAATTAACTCCCGAAAGGATTAAATGGGGAAGATGTGTTTTTCTAAAGATCGCCATAATATGGTAACTAATGCAAGTAGAAAGTATATTTACAACGAAGCTAGAAGCTTGCACGGTTATTCTATAATCCGATGGGGAGTTAGTCTGCTTTTGATTCATTGTGTGCCCCATGTCGTTTGGCGGAGTTTTGGTGTACAAGCGAATATTTGGACATTTAAGTCCGCGCCGATTGGCGGACTTAGTTGCAAACAAGCTTCTGAAAAAAAATTCCTGCACATGGCCCATATTCTTGGGGCGAGTTAATTTGAATTTTTGTCCGCTCTCGCGTGAAGCGCAACAATATTATATCTCTCTTGCCTGGATATGAAAAGCAATATTTGAGTGTAGATACATATGTATCACATAATGACAACATTTTATAATTTTCTATGGAATTAATAGATTCCTTAAATTTCAATTGAATATATCCATATTGCTTAAACTAAAAATAGGATCAATAGATATTCCTTTGAAAAGTAGACATACGGGTTTAATAGATGAGATAAGATTAATGGTACGCAATTTATTTATAACTGCTTAGATTTCGTATTAAATGCACAAGCCACAAGCCTGGCAGAAGAGTATTATTACTGTGTATAGATCAACACATTCTAATATTGCACTACCTTTTTGCCTTCGAAAAAGGAATTGTCCTGTACGCCTATCATTTGCGATAAAAGTTAATAAATCACAAGAACAAACTATGGATAAAGTGGGAATATATCGTATTTGACACAACCAGTATTTAGCCATGGTCAAGTATATGTAGCAATATCACGGGTGAGTAGTTTTAAAAACTAAAAAATTTAAATTGTATCTAATGGATCCTGCCACACGTTACAAAGAAGTTTTCTAACTTGCAAAATATTTTGCAACGGGTTCACTAGTACCTCTTTATTACTTGCCACGCAACCTCAACGGCAATGTCTATTGTGCAAGGATCGTCATGACTTGCAAAAATGTTCACAATTTTGTCAAAACACTGATCGGGATTGTTTCAAAGCCGTCAAATCGTTAAAATTGTATCTAAATAGTTAGGACCAGGGCGCTTCTTCAGGCAATGTCCTATACCTATACCAAGAGCTTGTGAGCAGTGTAATTTGAAACAGCTTACTGCAATATGCATATGAATGCTCGTATCAATCATAAAGTTCATCAGTTGATTTCTTAAATATTGAAGTAGTAAAAATCGCCTTCAATGGAGTAGTAGTTCACAACCAGTACCTCAGGTCGCAGGATCATCCGTTTCGTCCCTTCGGGCATTCACAAAGCCTCAATGTACAGTTCTTCTTGCCACAGCTCAAGTGTATGTTCTTAATAGCAATGTTACCGAACAGTGGGCCAGAGCAGTCATTGATTGTGGCAGTTGGGGCACCTTCATCAGCAAATCGTTTGCCCAACGTTTGAATCTTCCGGCTCTGTCCACTGTGGTTCCAGTGTTTGGTATAGCTCAAATGGCATCCACGGTGGTAAAAGAAATCATTGTTTCACACTGAAGAGGCTTTCATTACAATTCAAGCTTATTTATTTTCATGTTAATTGTTATAAGAAATTAGTAAAAAAGTTATGATGAAACTAGAAAAAACATGTTTTTGTGGGGCCAGGCCCCTCTGAAATTTATTTGTGGGGGCTCTCACGGCTCCTACGTGCCTGTAAGCCTTTGTTTTACTGTAATAAAATAAAAGAGCATCTGAAGTTGTTGATTTTGAATCGTCGTCTGCGTTGATTATAACAATCAACGCAGACGCCGTTTTGAGTAGTCTTACTTTTTCTGAAATATGTTGTCAATATCATTGTCAAATAAATTTTCAACCTGCTAAAATAGCGTATTTTTCATTTTAATTTCGGAAGTTGTAAAAGTTATGGCTTATAAGTTAAATCCACAGAAGATTACCGGTAATGTATTTGATTTTTTTCTCGAAGGATCTGGAGAATGGAAATTCTGTGACTGCCACAAAATGCATGACCGCGGAAGCTGCGGGCGTATCTTTAGCCACTGAACCGTGTGCTTAGAGATGAAAAGAAATGTAAATAAAACACACTCCAAAACCAAGCTCAGTTAGAAGCAAATGATAATAGTTCAATTTCGGAATTGGGAAAAGACGAGCGCTAACGAAAATTTACAAAAACCGATATTGATAACTTTGACCAGAAAGCAATAAAACACATCATATATAATTTTCATAAAACTAATTTAGAACAACCTACTTTTAGTAGAGAGGCCAAACTATATTAACTCGTCAAATAACGATTTTCGTGGAACTGAGTAGGTTTATACCGACAAGTGGTATCTTCTTATTCGGTGGTGTTTCCTGAGTATGAAAAATCATGTTGTCGCTTTCTCAGCCTGTGGAGTGAGGAGCTATGACGTCACAAAGATGGCCATTCTTGGTTCCAGGTTTTAGTAGAGAAAACCAGGGTTTAACCCAAACATCCAAAAAGAAAGTTGTACTCAGCAGCAAACTGTTTAGAACCCTCCTCTTAGTAAGTGGTAAAAAGTTACACAACATTGCGCGTCGGGTTTAGGCGAGAGGGGGGTGGAAAGCTAGAAATGTGGTAAAATGGTAGGTTTCAACAGTTTTTCGCGAATATCTCGTTAACTATGAGGTTTAGCCCAAACTTTATCTTATACAAAATTAATCTATATTTAATTTACAATAAAAATGGTCGTATGCATTTTTGACTTCTAGACAAGAGTTATGGAGATATTGAGGGGGCAATGATGTCATTATTTTCTAGTTAGCTTTGGATTCATCGTAATCACTTGAAAATGAGTATGTTTCATTATAAAGAGTATGTTTCGTTATAAAAAGTACTTAGTAACGCATCATTAACATAGGAAAATTTGTATGTGTGTATGTATGTATGTACGCCTATGTGTATGAATCTGACAATATATCTACATTGCTCCCCTCCTTTGTCGTTTTAATCTTCATTTTGCCTATTTTTCCTTTTAGATAATTCATCATATCGTTTTTCTCTTTCCCAATTAAAGTTACTTAAATTACCTCCATCTTTTGTCATATTTTCCTAAAAATATAAAATCATGTGGATCGCATTGAAACAAGGTTGACTACAAACTTTATCTAATAAGCTTTAATACAAAAAGTAATGGATTTTTTTTCTTCACAATACGTGCTTTTCAATAATTCAATGATCTTCAATGGAAAGTGGTATGTACAACGTACATGGTAGTTGCATAATAATAAATTACAGCAATCAGTAACCTAAAAATCGTTAAGCTCTTTTTCATGTTGAAGATTATCTTCATCGATGCCGTCGTCAATAATTAGTGCATCTCTGTTGGTGCACCTATGTCCGGAGCAATTCTTGCACATATTTGAGCATTTCTAGCCACTCTGACGACGCTCACAGTTTCTGACACACCCCGTATTACAAGTGCAAACAATGAGGGAGAGCAATTTTTCAGGATCAGTTGCCTTTGTGGTTGCAACTGGACCTAAATAACCACCAATCCTTTTCCAACCCCATTTTAGTTAATCTTTATTGACATTGAGCCATTGCTGCACTTGATGGTAAACTCTATAAGAGTGTTGTTGTCCAGCTGCTAAAGTGGGGGAAAGTACAGCCAACCTCAAATTTGTGTGTACAGGCTCCTCTGCGATGGTTTGCAAGTAACAGTGAAGGCGTAGAGTATCCAAATTAGCTGCATTTGTTGATGCAAATATCGAAAGGAAGAAATGGTTCCAGCATCAGCTAGCGCATCTGGGTCTGCATTTGGGTTGTTAAAAGTCAACAGCTTTGTGTAAAGCTCCTTGTCACTTTGCACTTTTTTAGAAGGCGTTATTTTCCCTTTCTATAAATTGAAGAAACGGTATCACATCCGGCGAAAGTGTAAGCTGTCAAAAGAACATCCTTCATTTCGTCGATACCACGCTGTATGCACCAGTGCAGTAAACTTTTTCTTCTTGGTTACCTTTCTTCGGTACAATCATCTTCAACTATTTGTTGGCTGGGGCATGAACAACCAACAAGACCTATAAATCGGTGTCATTGCCAATTAAGATAGCCCCTGTTTCCTTCTTTGATTCGTCAATTGCTGTAAAAACGATCTTGATGTCAGCACCACCGTCTGCCTGAATCACTTTGCGGCCAGCTTGCTGTTGTATACAGTGATTAGAGCAATCAGTTGCATCTTGTTTTTAGTATTAGCTAGAAATTTTTGCTTCCCCAAGAGTGACATTAATTCCATCTTCCACTTTCACCTCAACATGTGTAGTAGTGGATGATCTGCGCAAATGTACGAGTATGTTGTCTTTGGTGCTGGGTGCTTCACCATAACCATCTCGCCTCCCCACTTCCTTGAACCCTTTATATAATACACTTGGAGCGAATATTACGAGTTCATATGCGTAATTTTTGAATTTTTGCCAAACAGAAAAAGTTACATTTTTACCCCCTCCATATCTCCGTAATCCTTTACTGGACTGCAAAAATGCATAAGACCATTTTTATTGTAAATTAAATGTAGATTAATTTTGTATAAGGTAAAGTTCACAGTAAACTTCACAGGTGACGAGATATTTGCAAAAAACTGTTAAAACCTACCATTTTACCACCTTTGTGACGTCATAGCTCCTCACTCCACAGGCTAAGAAAGCGACAACAGGAGTTTTTCTACTGAGGAAACACCGCTAATTACGATGGTATCACTTGTCGGTATAAACCTACTCAGTCCCACGAAAATAATTATTAATTCTCTTGGCCTCCCTACTATTTGGGAGAAATGCAGAATCCGGGGCTATCCGGGGCCAATTCTCCCCTCCTATTGTTAATATTAATTATTATTAACCATGTTTCTCTAGTAACCATAACTAAATTTACAAGGGAAGCAAATAAAAGGAGGAGAATGTGCCCCAGATTCAGCATTCTAGCTACTACTTTAAACAAAATTAAGGAAAAATAGAATCAGATTTAGGACATTCTCTTTCATGAAGCAGGACTTGAAGAATTGCGATGAACCTGGGATTTAGATAGAAGAAGTCTGAAGACAACAGAAAAATTCTAATGAAAAGGCGTGATCTCAGAGCTTTTCGTATAAAATATTTACGAGGTGCAGCTATAATATTAGCAAAAGACAAAATTGGTTCGTTAACTAAAAGTGACTGGCTTCCTTTATGTGATCATGCCAAAAAAGGAAAAAACGTACATAGAGCGACAATATTCTGGATTCTGTATCCGATTTAATTATAAATTTGAACAGTGATAATGATTCTTTGGATTTTGAAGATGAAAATCTACCTTTTTACGGAAATATAAAACCTAAAGTGTCTGTATTTTATAACGCTTTACTCCAAATTTATAGTAATGCTTTTCTTTCTCTATGAACCTACATTTATTATATTATTTAGCAATTAAAGAATACAATTACAGAAGAATGTGACAATACTTAGTTACTGCAAGATACTGCTTATAAAGTTGTCAATACAGCAATTGGAATGCAATAACAACCTATAGTGTGGACTGTGGAGTTCCTGTGTTCACTGTTCACTGCAATAACCTTCAGTGTACACTAAAAGTGAAAGAAACGATTCTGGTTCGAACCACAAATACAGTGTAAGTAAGAATTCTAATAAATGGTCTATCCTTTTGAAACAAATCTTTAGCTCCGGCTATTTGTTTCGTCGTTTATTCTTTTCCGGGCCAGCCTGTATATTCCCACTTGAATTATTATTCACTGTATTTCAAACGATATCAAATCTTGTCCGCGCAAAAGTGCTGGATTTGGTTTTTCCGAAATTTACTTGTTATCGCTTTGCGCCAGCGAGCAGCTATTCCGTTGTTTTGCGGGCATTTGATTTTTGCATTCGGTTGAAGTAACTTGCTTCTACGAAGGCTTTCCGCGTGCTACCGCACCAATTTTTAATTAACTTCGTTTGTGAGCTGATGACTAAAATCAGCTCTTTGACGTCATTTTTCAACGTCACTTTTAAACGCCATTCTTTGATGCCGTTGTTAGACGACTCCTTATTTGGGTTTCCTAATCAATAACTTGGACCCGCAACTCCTTTCTGGAATGTCATCTTGAGCTTGCCAAATGGTACAAGGAACGTCCGTTCCATTATCAAATTCGGCCACGAGTTCGATGTTACTGTCGGCTGTAGGCTAAGCTAATCCTGGACCAATTCAGTGCCTGCCGGCAACGTTTTTTTATCACCACCCAGGTTAGTCTTGTTTCAACTTTTGTTGATAACCACGTCCGCCTATGAAATGTTGGCTGAATCGATTGTAACGACGCTTCCGATTTACAATTTACAAATTTAAACTACGCTTTACAAATTTAAAACGTAATGTATTAATTATTCACAAATCTACGCTTTACACATTTAAAACGTAATGTATTAATTGTTCATAAATCTATGCTTTACAAATTTAAAACATAATGTATTAATTGTTCCCAAATTTACAAATCACAAATTTAAAGTTTTGCTAAATGAATACGTATTAAGAATTTTGTAAAAAGTGCTCTCACGCCATTTTACTATCATTACCGAGGTAACGGTTAAAACATATGACAGTGGTAAGCATTCAATCCAAGAGCCCAAAAGAGGTTCGCATATTTTTGTGCGTGCTGCATTTTCAGCATTAGTAGTATACTGTATCATATACTGTATTTAAACCTTGTGATAAACAATTTACAGACCTAATTACGATGTTGCGAGCAACTATTAATTATTAATTAAATAAACCTAATTGTTGCTGTAATTTTATTTATTTCTCGAAATCTATGATTTCTGGCGCCTTGTGTTTTTACTATTTAGTACAGTAAAATTGTCCTTTTACCTTAAAAAAATTGGCCGCGGCGATTCCTCTTGCCCAGTGGTTTAGGGTCATTAGACAAGTGTAAAACCAAAAAGGCGTCACCCCACCCCTTGCCAAACAGCCGCCATCTTGATAACAATTGAATTTGTTTTTTCTCGCGATACATTGGTCGCACAAAAAAAGTTATTGAACAAAAAATATTGGAAATAAAATTCTACACATTTTTTATCATTGCCGTGATACCGAGAAGTTGGTATTTAAAACGGTAGAGGGCGACAAAGTTACCAAAAATCTGTTTCCGCCATTCTAACGCGGTGGGGGTGATTTTTTCCGAAAATTGCAAATGTGAAAGTTGTAGTGCTGGAAAAAATATACACGAATCTCTTTTAATAATGTGATTGATTTAAATAGTCTCTGAGTGACAGCCCTTCAAAGTCCGCGCAGCGCGGATTTGTGGAGAGATGTAAATTATTTATATCCCGCCGTTATTATAACTAACGACATGCCATGTCTGCCATTTGGTTAACATAAAGAAAACCATTATCGCTCGTACTATTATCCATTTTTAATCAGAATACAATCACGAAACATCACTCGCAATCGTATTCACGGATTTTTTCCAAGAATTTTTCAGATTGCGTTTATAACAAGTTGTGAGCTCTTTTTTCAATAAAAGTTTTAGCAACATTTCTATCGTGGTCGATAATGACTCGGTTGTGTCCGAGGCTCCGAACCAAGACGAAGAAACAGCTCCAAAAAAAGAAAACGTGTCTGAGTACACTACAATATATCTTATGGTTTATGCAAAAAGAAAATACTTTCAATATACGAGCCCAGAATCAAATCATTTGGCACAGTTAAGATTTTTCAGGTATCTTTATTTTGTACCCACAAAAGAAAATCTTCTTGTCAATATCCTTACATCGTAATTGTAGACGTTTTTAGCAGTATTATAACAGCTTTAACAATAACAAATTACAAAAAGTAGTCGGGAAACACTAACTTTAATAAATATTATACACCAAGTGAATTAAACATATGTTTATTCACGAAAAGATGTTGAGCTCACGAGCACGTAGTGCGAGTGAGATCATATCTTTGAGTTAATAAATGTTTAATTCACGTGACGTATATATGTTTTTATTCAATTTTGACGAAATTTTGAATAAGAAATTTATAAAATATTCAAACTAAGATATAAATTTGCCCATTCATCTTCGATTTGATCTAAATTTTAGTAATTATATATTACACACTACAAACAGAAAGAATAATTGGATGTAAATATTTGTAGATAATAAAAATATGTTGTTCTTCATTGAAACTTTTTTCCTTCTCTAGTGAATTAAACTTTTTAAATTCTCTGGTGAATTAAAACACTTTTATTTTACTTGTGAATTATAGACTGTTTATGAAGGTTATGGAGTTAATAATGTCACTTTAAACTGTCAAAATTGAATAAAATAAATTACCGATTCATTTCATTTGGCTCAAACGATCAAAATATAATTTAGTTCATCTTAGCATGTTTTAGATGAAGTGAAATAAGCTGTTTGTTGTTTAATAACATATAGACAGTCGGGTGTCTGTATTATTTTTGCAGAAATGGCACGTCGTAAAGCAATTGTCAATTTGTTGAATTTTGGTCATTCCTGTGGCAAAATTTACAAAAAATTGCAATTATCATATTATATAATAAATATTACACCAGCAAATTTAAGAGCTTTACGGATCTGAGCCAAATGATATCATTCTGGGCTCATATACTCCTTTCCCATCATTTTCATTACTTTTACCTATACCAATTTCTCGGTATCGCGGCAATGACCAAAAATGTGTAGAATTTCTGTAGGTTGTGAAAACCTATTCACATTGAAACTACTTGAGTGACATGACGATTTTATCTCGCAAAAGAGCAATGGTTACTTCGCTGCGCCGGAATATATCGTACATTTCCCACGCTGCGCGGACTTTGAAGGGCTGTCACTCGGAGACTATTTAAATCAATCCCATTATTAAAAGAGATTCGTGTATAATTTTTCAAGCACTACAACTTTCACATTTGCAATTTTCGGAAAAAACCACCCCCACAGAGCTAGAATGGCGGAAACAGATTTTTGGTAACTTTGTTGCCCTCTACCGATTGAAATACCAACTTCTCGGTATCGCGACAAAGATCAAAAATGTGTACAATTTTATTACCAACATTTTTTGTTGAACAACTTTTTCTGTGCGACCAATGGATCGCGAGAAAAAACAAATTCAATTGTTATCAATATGGCGGCTGTTTGGCAAGGGGTGGGGTGACGCCTTTTTGGTTTTACACTTGTCTAATGTCCGTAAACCACTGGGCAAGAAAAATCGCCGCGGCCAATTTTTTTAAGGTAACGGAGTATTTTCCGACATTTTTACTGTACTAATTATTAAAAGAGCTTGCAGCAGTTCAGCTGATGATAGAAATCTGCGACCCAAGGCCATCGAATTTGAAGCTAGCTAGGTCATTGCGGTGAGTAAGAACATTTCAGAGCTACCGTGGTGTATAAATGATAAGGGGGTTGATCTGCGATTATACTACCATAGATTATTGTTAGTAGTCGATCGCAGGTTGGCTTCTTTATTGTTTTACTTTTATTTACGATATCGTCACCAGTTATTTAACCTTAAATTAGAACGTAACCATTATTCCACACATCATGACATTTACAAGTGCTTGACAGTTTATAATTTGACAACTAAAATCAATAGTTTTTGTTTGTTTATTTGTTAATGGACAAGGTCTAGGCATGCAGAGTACCTGGTACCTTAGACACAGACTGCTTTGGTCATATGGTCAACGTCCTACTTAGAATTTTGCCGAGACTAAGGAGTTCCAACCCTAGCAAGGGATCGTTTACATGCTACACATAGTAGTAACATGGGACCCACGGCTATACATCACCATGATGGCATTCTGTAGAAGCTTTCATCAGCATTTTTTTATTTTTGAAAACCTCACCGGGACCGGGAATTGAACTCGCGACCCTTAGATCAGTAGTCAGGATGCTTACCACTGAGCTACCAACTCCGGCTCAAGAGTTTTTAAAAATGTGGAATTGTTTAAAATCAAGAGCTCTAGATACACTTTTTTTCTCGCAGTAAAAGAATTGTACTCTAACTCACAGAATCTGTACAGTGCCATCAACCACACAAAAACCCCGGGTAGGGGAGGCTGGCACTAGCTCCGTTTGACAATTACACTCCATAGAAAAATTATAAACATTTGTAAACATGGGAAATTTTAAATTTTTATATTAAAAATCATCGGAGTTCTTTTACATATAACAGTGTTTAAGTTACTAAACCGCTACTTATTACATAAATTCATTGTAACAAAAATAATAGTACATAGAACAACCAAGAATGCAATACATATTTTTATGATAATAAATTACTGAGAAATTATATAAAATAAATATAATAGATTGCCTGATTATAAATTATCCCAAAGGCTAATGCAAAAAATAAAAAATTTTTAACTAAAGGAAATGGACATTAAGATTGCCAGAGCAAAGAAAAGCTGAAGAATTAAAGAATTCTAACCCAAATTCTTCTTATAATGGACTTGTTTGTAATCGATTCTCGTTTGCAATGGATCGATTACCACAGTCATTACCAGAATCATTTAAATGTAACTTTTGTAAACACATGGTTCATCATCTAATTGCCAGCATTTTATTACTTCGCAATTAGGAAAATATATATTTTGTCTGGAAACGTTACAGGTTTTTTTGTTCGCACCTAGTTCTTCATTTTCTTTTATTTTTCTTAAATATCTACAATGTCGCTTCTTTCCATGAGCAATTTTCTTTTGTCACAATATTTTTTTATATTTCTTTTAGATGCTTTCTCAAAGTTTCTCGACTGCCTGTATAGTTAATCATTCGTTCTGTTTACTGATACATTTAGACTCGGTACTTTATGTTCCACAGTGAACATTTCATGAACTCATATATGTATTACTTCTATAGTGCTAGTAGGGTCTGGGAACGGGCAAAAACATTACGGCGCCGACATAGTCTCACTCTGAGTTCTACGCGTCTCGTGCGCAGTCCTGAGAATTCGAACTCCGCCTTTAGAAGCGAATTTTAAACTTGACGTGAGGTTCACTTCCCCACCGTGCGGACGACGCTTGCGTAGAACTCACCAAGTACGTAGAAGAGTTGGTTGTGTGTCTCACTTACGCTGTGACCTTTCCACTTACAGGCGATAGAAATATAGAAGTAATACATATATGCATAAGCTGTTCTTCTCAAAACTCCCAATCAAAATCGTCACAAAAGATCTTAGAGTCTCCCTTGAGTTTCTTCTTCTTCGGAGATGTTAAAAAAGCAGAGCCTGGAAGAAGTAAGGGGTCAAGTTTAATACAGAGAATACGAGAATACGAGAAGAGAGTATGTTCAACATTACATTTTTATGTTCACTGTTACATTTTTGTGCATGCGCAATTTACCGAACCGTATATTAAACTTTTTCCGAAGTAAGGGCTAAAGTATTACCTGATCTAAGTATTTTACTGACAATGCTGAGAAATAATATTGTTATTTTTTAAGTATTACCTGCTGTAGCGTACTCCTTACAAACTTTCTCTATCAGAGTTGCTGCGTCTGCTAGTTCTGTAGATTGCTCTACCGGAAATATCAACGTCCCAGAAGTCTTCTGCTCATCAAAAAACTTTATGGCATTTGCAATGATACTTCTTGTTTGTGAATGCACAAGCTTTCTTGCTTTATAGCTCATTGTAATTCTATGTAAAAAGGAATTTAGCAATACATAAATATATAACTGCAACTTAAGGTAGCAATTTAGAAAGCATTTAATACTTACGATTTGATGTTATATAACCTCAAATCGTTGTTATATAACCGGTATCTCCACCTTGACGAAGGCATCTTTTGCCGGGTGGTGGGGCTTGCGTGCTTCGAGGACCCCAAGAGCTATGCCAGCGATAGTCTAGCTACTGGTAGGGTCTCCCTTGCTGGACAGGTCTTGGGTGAGTAGCCTGACTAAGAGAGATACCCTGGTCCTCCAAGTTGGGGGTTGGGGATGGGCCAGCACCCCGTCACCCATAAAAAAGTTAATAAAAAGCTAACAAACCCAGATTTAAACCTCGGATGAAGGATGGAACAAACGAAAGACGAAAGCGGCAACGGAAATGGACTTTGAATATAGGAATATGGAATGTGAGAGGAATAAGAAACAAACAACAAGAAATCCTCACAGAATTTAAAGAAAGAAAAATCGACATAGCAATCCTCTCGGAAACAAAAAAAAAGGAAAGCGAAGTGAAACCACATCACAATACATACACTATTATACTGGTGTGGAAAAGAGTGAAAGAGCGAAGGCAGGAATATCCATAATGATAAATAAAAGCTCAAAAAATGTATACGATCATGGGAACCCATAAATGAACGTTTTATAAAAATGACGCTTCAAATGAGAGGAAGAACGATAACAATTCTTGGAGTATATGCACCGACCGACGACGCTACAGTACAGATAAAAGACAACTTCGAAAATGATTGGCGAACCATTATAGAACAAATTCCGAACCACCACGAAATTACGTATACAACACCCATCTATAAAAAGGGACCTAAAGATAAGCCAGCTAATTACCGCGGAATAGCGGTCATACCTACTATAGGAAGAATATACTCTAGGATATTAAAAAATCTGATTGAAAAAGAGATAGAAAACAAACAGCCAGAAGAACAAGCAGGGTTCCGGGCAAGTCGGTCCACGGTCGACAATATATTTACATTAAAAATAGCCCTAGAGAAACGAGTTCAGAGAAACAGAGAAACGCATGTAGCATTAATAGATTTAGAAAAAGCATATGACAGCGTTCCATTATCACAACTGTGGAAAGAAATGCAAAATTTAGGGATAAAGGAAACTCTGATTTTAGCTTCCCAACAGTATTATAATGAAACCTCAACAAGAATAAAGATAGGAAACGAACTAACGAGGCCAATGAACACTACAAAAGGTCTCAGACAAGGGTGTTGTCTGTCTCCCACACTTTTTAAAATATACCTAGACAGAGCCTTGCAAGGGTGGACAAGAAAATGTAAAAACATGGGACTAAGAGTGGGAGACGATACATTATATAGTCTATATTTTGCGGACGACCAAGTGGTGATAGCAGAAGATGAAAATGACTTAAGCTACATGATTAGAAAACTGAAGGAGGAATATCAACGATCTGGTCTAACTATGAATATGAATAAATGCGAATATCTTGTGGTGGGAAGCCAGGAGAAAAACAATCTACCCTTAGAAAATGATTCTATAAAAGGGGTAGAAAAATGCAAATATCTAGGAGTAATTATAAACAAAGACGGAAACAGCAAAGACGAAGTACAAGAAAGAATAACTAAAGGCAGAAAAGTGATAAGAGCTCTGAACTCGATTTTATGGGATAAGAACATCAGAAAGAATACAAAAAAACAAATCTACAAAAGCATGGTCCAAAGTGTAATAACATACGGTGCGGAAGTGTGGGATATGAGCAAGGCAAATAAGAATAAATTGATGGCCACAGAAATGGATTATCTTAGAAGAAGTTGTAGAATATCACGATTAGAAAGAGTCAGAAACGAAGATATACGGAATTGTATGGAAATAGGCCGAAATATCACAGAAGAAATCGAAAAACGTCAACTAACTTGGTTCGGGCATACAAAAAGGATGGACGAAGCCAGATGGCCGAGAAAAATATTAGAGTGGGTGCCTCCGGAAAGAAGGAAAAAATGAAGGCCTAGGAAAAGTTGGAGATATGAGATAGACGAAGCAATGAGAGCTAGAGATATAAATGAAGAGGATTGCTATAATAGAAGAACCTGGAAACTGGGGACGGAGAAACGGCGACAGCTGTAAAAAATTCCGTATATATATACTTTATATATATATATATATTACGAAGGTTTTCGCGGCTGATATGTATTAAAGGTAAACATTTCAGGGTGTCATACCGCTTAATAAATTTGAAGATTTCTTCAACTGGTTGAAGAACATCTTGAAGGGTGTTTGGGGTTGGACGACGTTTCGACGAAATCACATTCGTCATTTTCAAGTCCTTATAGTCCTGGTTTGGCTTCTAGTTATGCGGCAACACGACGGACTGTCAACTTGATGTACAGCTGACTGAATGGGTTGTTTATCAATTACTGTGGCAAGTAGCATCGAGGGAGCTGTACTGCTAGAACGGATGGCTGGTGTTCGTAGAGAATGGCCGGCCGTTGCTTGTATTAACGTTGGTAACCACGATGCAGGTAATCGGCTTGTGTCGTCGCGGGTGTTCATACAATTCGGACGTTTCACGATTTCGATGGCTTCTCGTATGATGCATGCGTCTTTGTGTTCGACGCTGGCAATGCTCTTGGTGTTGTCGAAATCAATCTTGTGCGAAGTATCCCATATATGATGCACTAGCGATGAAGTGTGTTCCATCTTCTTAACATAATTCTGATGTTCCTCCTTGCGTGCCTTTATTCTCCGGTTGGTGTGGCCTATGTAGCTGCTATCGCAATCCCGACACGGTATCTCGTAGACTCCTTGGTTTTCCAAAGGGATGTACTCTTTAGGATTCCTCAGTATGGACTGGATTATTCTATCCGTGGTAAAGGTTGTCCTGATGTTAGATTTTCTAAGGATTCTTCCGATTTTCTCCGTCGTGCCTCGGATATAAGGCAGGTACGCCGTGCCACAAGGTCTCTCCTCTTCTGCGTCTTGCGTTTTGGTCTTCGGTGGTCGGAACGCTTTCTTAATCGCTGCTCTGCCATAACCATTTTGTTCGAATACTCGAGCAAGGGTTGCTAATTCTTGTCTTGTATTCTCCTTGTCGGCTATCCTTCTTGATCTACAAACCAGTGTTGTCAGGACTGATTGTAGTTGAGCAGGGTGGTGGTGTGAATTAGCATTTAGGTAGCGATTGGTGTGCGTGGTCTTCCTATAAACCGTGTGCCCCAATTTTCCATTTTTCTTGGTGATGAGAACGTCTAGGAATGGAAGGTGGTTGTTCTTCTCCAATTCCATCGTAAACTGGATCTTATTATGGATGCTATTGAGATGGGTAAGGAAATCAGCAAGTCGATTCTTACCATGACCCCATATGGCAAAGACATCATCGACATACCGAAGCCAAAGCTTCGGTTTGTAAATGGTGCTGTCCAGTGCTTTCGATTCGAAGTCCTCCATGAAGAGATTCGCAATGACGGGAGACAAAGGTGAACCCATCGGCGCTCCTTCTACTTGCTTGTAGCGTTGACCATTATAGATGAAATATGTATTCTGGAGACAATGATCGGCAAGTTTGATGATGTGTTGAGGTGGATCATACTTCTGTTTAATGACGTTTAGAGCTTCGGCAACTGGCACTTTAGTAAACAGAGAGACGACGTCAAAGCTCACGAGGATATCGGTCGGTGTAATTTTCTCCTTTTGCAGCATCTCGATGAAATGGGTAGAATTCATAACGTATGAAGCCGCATCTGCCACATGCGGCTGCAGATGTTTGGCTACGAACGCTGCAAGTCGTTGGATAGGTGATCCTATGGAACTAACGATAGGCCTAAGCGGTGTTCCATCCTTATGAATTTTTGGGAGACCGTATATCTTGGGACATTTAGACGACTTTTCTCTAGGTATAAGTTGATTTTGCACTTCAGTTTCGATGTTACTCTCCTTTATCTTCGACTTGGTGGTCTTCTCCAAATACGTTGTTGGATCTGTGGAGATACATTTGTAAGCACTGTCCTGCAGTAAAGAAATCATTTTAGAGTGGTAGTCATCGTTGTTCATGATAACGGTGACATTTCCTTTGTCTGCAGGAAGAATAATGATGTTGTTGTTCTGACGAAGATTCTTGAGTGCCAAAGATTCATCACGGGATAGATTCGATTTGGGTGGTTTAGCCAATCGTAAGATTCGAGAGGTATCTTGTCGGATGAGATCGGCGGTATTCTTATCCAGTCTCGAAATCGCAGTTTCTACTCCGCAGATGATAGATTCCACTGGAATACGTTTTGGAGCTATGGCGTAGTTGAAACCTTTAGCAAGTGCAGATATCGCAGATTCATCCAACGTAATATCAGAAATATTACGGACAACTTTAGACATATCCAGATTAGTAGTACGATACCCTCTTTGCGTTGAATAAAGATGGTCGAATTTCTTCCTTTGCTTTATCGTGTAGATCTCATCCGACAAGATACCTCTCGAATCTTACGATTGGCTAAACCACCCAAATCGAATCTATCCCGTGATGAATCTTTGGCACTCAAGAATCTTCGTCAGAACAACAACATCATTATTCTTCCTGCAGACAAAGGAAATGTCACCGTTATCATGAACAACGATGACTACCACTCTAAAATGATTTCTTTACTGCAGGACAGTGCTTACAAATGTATCTCCACAGATCCAACAACGTATTTGGAGAAGACCACCAAGTCGAAGATAAAGGAGAGTAACATCGAAACTGAAGTGCAAAATCAACTTATACCTAGAGAAAAGTCGTCTAAATGTCCCAAGATATACGGTCTCCCAAAAATTCATAAGGATGGAACACCGGTTAGGCCTATCGTTAGTTCCATAGGATCACCTATCCAACGACTTGCAGCGTTCGTAGCCAAACATCTGCAGCCGCATGTGGCAGATGCGGCTTCATACGTTATGAATTCTACCCACTTCATCGAGATGCTGCAAAAGGAGAAAATTACACCGACCGATATCCTCGTGAGCTTTGACGTCGTCTCTCTGTTTACTAAAGTGCCAGTTGCCGAAGCTCTAAACGTCATTAAACAGAAGTATGATCCACCTCAACACATCATCAAACTTGCCGATCATTGTCTCCAGAATACATATTTCATCTATAATGGTCAACGCTACAAGCAAGTAGAAGGAGCGCCGATGGGTTCACCTTTGTCTCCCGTCATTGCGAATCTCTTCATGGAGGACTTCGAATCGAAAGCACTGGACAGCACCATTTACAAACCGAAGCTTTGGCTTCGGTATGTCGATGATGTCTTTGCCATATGGGGTCATGGTAAGAATCGACTTGCTGATTTCCTTACCCATCTCAATAGCATCCATAATAAGATCCAGTTTACGATGGAATTGGAGAAGAACAACCACCTTCCATTCCTAGACGTTCTCATCACCAAGAAGAATGGAAAATTGGGGCACACGGTTTATAGGAAGACCACGCACACCAATCGCTACCTAAATGCTAATTCACACCACCACCCTGCTCAACTACAATCAGTCCTGACAACACTGGTTTGTAGATCAAGAAGGATAGCCGACAAGGAGAATACAAGACAAGAATTAGCAACCCTTGCTCGAGTATTCGAACAAAATGGTTATGGCAGAGCAGCGATTAGGAAAGCGTTCCGACCACCGAAGACCAAAACGCAAGACGCAGAAGAGGAGAGACCTTGTGGCACGGCGTACCTGCCTTACATCCGAGGCACGACAGAGAAAATCGGAAGAATCCTTAGAAAATGTAACATCAGGACAACCTTTACCACGGATAGAATAATCCAGTCCATACTGAGGAATCCTAAAGAGTACATCCCTTTGGAAAACCAAGGAGTCTACGAGATACCGTGTCGGGATTGCGATAGCAGCTACATAGGCCACACCAACCGGAGAATAAAGGCACGCAAGGAGGAACATCAGAATTATGTTAAGAAGATGGAACACACTTCATCGCTAGTGCATCATATATGGGATACTTCGCACAAGATTGATTTCGACAACACCAAGAGCATTGCCAGCGTCGAACACAAAGACGCATGCATCATACGAGAAGCCATCGAAATCGTGAAACGTCCGAATTGTATGAACACCCGCGACGACACAAGCCGATTACCTGCATCGTGGTTACCAACGTTACTACAAGCAACGGCCGGCCATTCTCTGCGAACACCAGCCATCCGTCCTAGCAGTACAGCTCCCTCGATGCTAGTTGCCACAGTAATTGATAAACAACCTATTCAGTCAGCTGTACATCAAGTTGACAGTCCGTCGTGTTGCCGCATAACTAGAAGCCAAACCAGGACTAAAAGGACTTGAAAATGACGAATGTGATTTCGTCGAAACGTCGTCCAACCCCAAACGCCATTCAAGATGTTCTTCAACCAGTTGAAGAAATCTTCAAATTTATTAAGCGGTATGACACCCTGAAATGTTTACCTTTAATATATATATATATATATATATATATATTGTTATGATATCATAAGAGTGGATATAGTTTGATGATAGAAGTTATTTACTACTAATATCAGATACGACAGACCAAATTAAAATATTAAGAGATAACAAAGTATGTAGGTATCAAATGTATATTTTAATGTAGTAAGCATCAATAATGAAAATACGGTAGTTAAGAGAGTTGTTTTGAATGGAGAATAACAAATTTTAAAAAATGTAACATAATATTTTGGCTATTAACAAAATGTTGAAAATTTTACTGTTTTATGTATAATAATCATACTGGCATAATAAGAACAGTGAGTAAATAAATCTACGAAGTTTAAATAATGTGAAATATAATTATAACGGTGTACGAGTAACAGATGTCTCAATTAAAGAAGATCTTTGATAATAACAATTTTAATTGGATGAAGAGTATTTTATAATAACTAAAAATATAAGATTTGGATTGGGCTGCTTTATTGGAGTTGATACAGTTTTAAAAAAAGAAATAGAAGGGATTCGACTGGTGCGGAATATTGCAGGTGTAGGAGTCATCTATGGAGGACTGATGTATCTACTTGGGAATCATTATGAGTGATTGGCTATATTGGGGTGCTTCGTCTTCATGCAGAGGACAGATCATCGGGACGTTGAGCCTGCAAGGAAATGGTATTAATTTTGAATATAACAAGAATAGTTTACTGGTAGAAGAGGATTGTGATGGAGTGATATGTGGGTCGACGGGTGCAGTTTTTGGTTGAACAGAGGTTGGATTCTTCTACTACTTTGAGATTTTTATAGAAGATTTGACGGCTATAAATTAGTTGGACAGTTACTTGCAGTTGGACGTGTTCGTGTGGTGACTGATTGTACAAAGGGGTCTGTGGTGCTGTATGTGCAATTAATGTCGTCAATAAGGTTGGTTATTAGTTTAGCCTAGAATAAAACTGAAGTATATGAACCATATTTATTACTTGCAATAATTAAAATAGTTAATACTTACTATAAAAGATAGAGAATGGCATACATCATAATAATATTGAAAACAGTGTACGTTGGTCGTATCTGATTACAAGTAGAAGAATGATTTTGAATTTAGTCAAGATCAGTGACATTTTAGGTCATTTGACAATTGAGAGTTATATTCTAAATATTTGACAAATTAAAAAAAAAGACAACTAGATAAATGAACCTAACCCTGATTGAGTTTTCATGGCAATAGTATTTTTCAAGTAGAAATTATTTGAAATTAATTGATAAATAAGAAATAAATACTTACAGCTAGCAGAGCAGGGCAATCGAATTAAATACTTATGGTATCGAAACATTAAGCCATTGCAATATATATAAAGATAGTCACTCTCACAGCTTGTGTGGTTACATACACAGTAAAATATTTTTCTTTGACTGGGATAGGGGTTGAAATAACTCCAATCTCGTTACTACGCACAGGTACCAAGCTTTAATGGTTAGATTAAAATAAAACCACTTGTATGTAATCGCCGACCAGGGCCGTAGCTACAGGCTTGGGGGCCCTGGGGCAACTAATAATTATGGGGCCCCCACGTTATTTTCCCCTTTCACTCTATACCACTTTCATTTAGTAAGCCTTTTTGAATAGGATTGCTATTTGGTGTTTTTTCTTTTAAGATGGAAAAATGAGCATTTAAAACAGACAAATCACATATTTTCTTATCACATTCAGTTTAATATAAAAGGTGTTAGCTTTATACTGCAGCGGTCTCGGATATTATTATTAATTTAGTAGTAGTCGTTAGGACACGCAGAAGGCGCCTATCGCGATGTAAAAACCACCAGGCGGAGTACCACCCGTTGTATGACATGCAAGCATGTTTATAGAACTTAGAAAGTTACAATATCCTAAGTCTACACAGGTAGAGTTTTAAATGAAATCTTCTTCTCTTTCGGTCCCGTGGATTAGCTGGGGAACATAGGGCGTACAAATCGGAGTCTAAATGGAAGTCGAAAAGGGCATTTAGATGTGTGAAAAATAGTATAAGGTTGTCGGCCTTATACTATTTAAATGAAATCAAGATCACATTAAATTCTGTTTTTAACTTTTCTACAAGCAGTCATTGGTTACTTTATCAAAGTTAATTTGTTGAGCTGTATCATTTTCAATTAAAAGCAAAGCTAGATTGCTGGACCTTTCCTGTCCCATAGTGCTTCGTATGTAATTCTTGATCAATTTCAGTTTTGGAACTGTCAAGAACATAATACATGCTGTAGACACATCAGAATAAGTTGGCGAAAGTGAGTTGTGATCAATTACTAACAGATGTGCAAAATCCTTGACGCTGTTCATTTTCTCAAGTTTGGCAGTTTGGTTCAATAATTTTTTAAGACAATTTCGTAAAAAAACTTCCTCTTCTTTCGGGGGGCCCCTACGTTCGGGGGCCCCGGGGCGCTGCCCCGGCTGCCCCGGTGGTAGCTACGGCCCTGTCGCCGACGTTTCGTATTTATTTTAATACTTTTTCAACGCTAAGGACAAAAATTTACAAATAAGCAACGTTGTTATAAAAGTTATTTTTAGTGAAGGTCTTACCTAACAACTTGTGGAACAAACACATGTTTTTAAGGACATGTGACGATATTCAAATTTGAACAAAATCATTGGAAAAGGCAGTAGGCCACCAAAATTACAGAGCTAGGCTGCACATAACATAACTACACTTAATCCTGTATCTAGCAGGTTACAAATTAAAAGTTCACTGACACATTTATAATTTGATTTACAATAATTTTATTAGCTTTTGGCCAAAATGGCCGTCAATTAGATAAAAATCGTGGTATTGAAAATTATTTCTAAGCAGGCAGCGTCTGAAAGTTGTTAGAACCGCGCATGCGCGGAGGCGCAAGGCGTCTAAATATTAAGAGGGACGTTCAAAATGGAAATGACCAATTAGCTTGTGCAATGCAATCTAATAAGAGACCCTTATACTATATGTATATACGTTTATTTGTTGTAAACTGTTTTAAACGGTACGAAACCACGCCATGCACCGATAACGAAGTTATTGCATCAGTAGTTGCAATATGAATATGCGGTTATTTGTCCAGAATTGCAACTAAATATCTCGGAGTCACTCTAGACCGAAGCCTTACCTATAAGACGCATTTGCAAAAGGTTGCTGCCAAACTTAAAACACGAACAAACATCATTCAAAAGCTAGCTAATTCGTCATGGGGAGCCAGTGCAGAAGTCCTCCGAACATCAGCCATTGCTTTAGTTTACTCAACTGCAGAATATTGTGCCGCAGTTTGGCTCAATAGCAAACATACGAATCTGGTAGATGTTCAGCTAAATCAGACAATGAGGATAATTACAGGAACACTAAAGTCAACACCGCTACCTTGGCTACCAGTTCTAAGTAACATAGCCCCAGCAAACATCAGACGATTAGCAGCCCTCAGGAACCAGTACCAAAAATGCGTTCATATGCCGACACTACCCATCCATTCCAATGCTGATTCTATCATCAGAGGACGTCTTCGTCTTAAATCTAGACATCCGCCTTATACACTAGCTACCGAAGAACTGGCCACCGATTTTAATGCTCAAGAAATATGGACAACAGCCTGGGAAGAAGCAGAAGTTAACAATGGTCACCTAGTACACAATCCTACTGAAAGCGTACCAGGATTTTCTCTTCCACGCAAGCAATGGTGCAGCTTAAACAGGATTCGCACAGGACAAGGAAGAACCAACAAAAATCTGCACAAGTGGGGCTTCATCGATTCTCCCAGTTGCAACCATTGCGGTGCCCCAGAACAGTCCATGGAGCACATAATAAGACACTGCCCAGAAACAGCATTCGAGGGCACTCTAGAAGACCTGCATGCACTGACAACGTCCGCAATAGAGTGGCTGCAACGCGGCCTGTCACTGTAGTTGTCAGCCCATTGTCGGCTTTACTAGTGGTTTTGTTTGTATATTGTTTATGTTAAATATTGTTTATTTATTTATTTATACTTGTAGTTTATAGCATTTCTATTAATAATACTCCCGATGTACTCATACGAAATATATATACTAAAACAACAACGCGCAAAGGATTCACGAACGCGTTTTAAGTGACTTGTCAATTCAAACACTGTTAATTAAATGCAATAATTGTCTTCAAACGTCGAACTACAATGTTGCCAACTCACACGCGGCCATTACACCACCTGATATAACAACGTTGCAGGCTCATAGCGTCAAAGGTAACTAGCCTTGGTTCTAGGTGGCGTTGGTTTTACTCGAAGCTATGGTTTTAAAATATGCTAATATAGTGTTTAAGTTTTGTTAATAAACTCATTGTGCAGCTTGCATAATGTTGTGTGTCTTTAACGCTATGTATAGAACAGTTTATCTTGATGTGACGTCATCTGGAATTTCTTACGTTACCGAACCTTTGATGATTGTCGATTAATCTTTGTATGTTTGTATGTTTGAATTTATTGTTTGCTACGAAACTATGCTGTACAGATCACTCTTTGCCTTGCCGTCATTGAGAACGGTTGGTATCGTGAGATCGTGCTAATAAGGTTGCCTTGCAAAATATCGTTATTTATGTATTTAATTCTTTGTTCTGCAGAACTTGTTCTCCGTGGACTTCGAAAAAGAATCCATCATGGATTGTTCTCTAGAGAAATATATTAAAAAGCTGACTTTTTCGAAGATCGTTGAGCCATGAATGAAGGAGCTGTACGTAAATTTTTAAAAAACGGTTTCCTTTTACCAGTATGTTACATTAAATTGATATTTGGGGCTTGCGATTGTCGACGTTACAAGTTCAGCGACGTGTGGTTAACATAACAGCCTGGACAAAGAGGATTACCTAAATTTTCCGACGAGGAAAGGAAACAGTGCAAGGTTTGTGGCTTTAAAAATCACAGTAAAGTGAATTGCTATTATTGTGATTTAAAGTCCATTCTTGCAATCAAACTTATACTTACTTAGATAAACGGGGCTGCGCGCGCTATTGCGCGGTCTATTCTATTCAATTTACCACCATTTTTAGGCTTATTACGTTGGGCCATTCCAAGGAAGTTCAATGGGCTCCGCCCCTCTCCAAGGGGCCCTAGGTGGTCCGTCCCTCTCCAAGGGGGCCTTCGCGGCTCCAGGGGTTTTGCCCTTCTCTAAAGGAACCCTCGGGGCTCCAGGGGTTTCGCCCCTCTCTAAGGGGGCCTTCGGGGTTTCGAGGACTCCGCCCCTCTCCAAAGGGGCCCTTGGGACTCCGCTTCTCTTCAAGGGGGGCCTCGGGACTTCTCCCCTCTCCAAGGGCGCCCCGGGACTTCGCCCTTCTCCAAGGGAGCCATCGGGGCTCCGCCCCTTTCCAAGGGGCCCTTGGGACTCCGCTTCTCTTCAAGGGGGCCCTTGGGACTTCGCCCCTTTCCAAGGGGGCCCTTGGGACTCCGCCCCTCTCCAAGGGGGCCCTCGGGATTCGGCCCCTCTCCAAGGGGGCGCTCGGGGCTTCGCCCCTCTCCAAGGGGGCCCTTGGGACTCCGCCCCTCTCGAAGGGGGCCCTTGGCGCTCGGCACCTCTCCAAGGGGGCCCCCGGGACTTTGCCCTTTTCCAAGAGAGTCATTGGGGCTCCGCTCCTCTCCAGTGGGACACTCGGGGCTCCCCCCCGGTCGCGAAATCGAGGCGACGCGACGGTGAGAGCCATCGGGGCTCCGCCCCTCTCCAAGGGGCCCTTGGGACTCCGCTTCTCTTCAAGGGGGCCCTTGGGACTTCGCCCCTTTCCAAGGGGGCCCTTGGGACTCCGCCCCTCTCCAAGGGGGCCCTCGGGACTCGGCCCCTCTCCAAGGGGGCGCTCGGGACTTCGCCCTTTTCCAAGGGAGCCATCGGGGCTCCGCCCCTCTCCAAGGGGCCCTTGGGACTCCGCTTCTCTTCAAGGGGGCCTTCGGGACTTCGCCCCTCTCCAAGGGGGCCCTCGGGACTTCGCCCCTCTCCAAGGGGGCCCTTGGGACTCCGCCCCTCTCCAAGGGGGCCCTTGGCGCTCGGCACCTCTCCAAGAGGGCCCCCGGGACTTCGCCCTTTTCCAAGAGAGCCATTGGGGCTCCGCTCCTCTCCAGTGGGACACTCGGGGCTCCTCCCCGGTCGCGAAATCGAGGCGACGCGACGGTGAGAGCCATCGGGGCTCCGCTCCTCTCCAAGGGGCCCTTGGGACTCCGCTTCTCTTCAAGGGGGCCCTTGGGACTTCTCCCCTTTCCAAGGGGGCCCTTGGGACTCCGCCCCTCTCCAAGGGGCCCTCGGGACTCGGCCCCTCACCAAGGGGGCGCTCGGGACTTCGCCCTTCTCCAAGGGAGCCATCGGGGCTCCGCCCCTCTCCAAGGGGCCCTTGGGACTCCGCTTCTCTTCAAGGGGGCCTTCGGGACTTCGCCCCTCTCCAAGGGGGCCATCGGGACTTCGCCCCTCTCCAAGGGGGCCCTTGGGACTCCGCCCCTCTCCAAGGGGGCCCTTGGGACTCCGCCCCTCTCCAAGGGGGCCCTTGGCGCTCGGCACCTCTCCAAGGGGGCCCCCGGGACTTCGCCCTTTTCCAAGAGAGCCATTGGGGCTCCGCTCCTCTCCAGTGGGACACTCGGGGCTCCTCCCCGGTCGCGAAATCGAGGCGACGCGACGGTGAGAGCCATCGGGGCTCCGCCCCTCTCCAAGGGGCCCTTGGGACTCCGCTTCTCTTCAAGGGGGCCCTTGGGACTTCGCCCCTTTCCAAGGGGGCCCTTGGGACTCCGCCCCTCTCCAAGGGGGCCCTCGGGACTCGGCCCCTCTCCAAGGGGGCGTTCGGGACTTCGCCCTTCTCCAAGGGAGCCATCGGGGCTCCGCCCCTCTCCAAGGGGCCCTGGGGACTCCGCTTCTCTTCAAGGGGGCCTTCGGGACTTCGCCCCTCTCCAAGGGGGCCCTCGGGACTTCGCCCCTCTCCAAGGGGGCCCTTGGGATTCCGCCCCTCTCCAAGGGGGCCCTTGGCGCTCGGCACCTCTCCAAGAGGGCCCCCGGGACTTCGCCCTTTTCCAAGAGAGCCATTGGGGCTCCGCTCCTCTCCAGTGGGACACTCGGGGCTCCTCCCCGGTCGCGAAATCGAGGCGACGCGACGGTGAGATGCATGTAAATACAAATGGGGGACATCGCGTCTGCAATTGTCGTGACACACACGTTTGGATCGTTCTCCTTTATTTATATGATGTACAAAATATGTTGAAAATTGAAAAAAAAAATTCAAACCTCATTTGTGAAACATATTCGCATAAAAATTGAAATTGACGCAGAAGGTAATGTGTCGGCAATATTTAAAAAACAAAGGAAAATATTTTTAGGCACCCGTCCTGAAAGTTATACATTACTGTACAAGTTTCAGGCTGGAAAGTATTTCCTTGCAGGACGATTTTAGAATTTTTTTAACAGACTTATATTGGAATTTTGACGTTTTGATTGGTTTGTAATATTTGTTGACTGTGGTTACTAAGGAAATTAACTACAAATATCTCTAGATGTTTACGAAGGTATAATGCTTGTTTGTTATTGTAATGTTTCAATATTTAGGTAAAATTAAGAAGAAACGCAGGTGCCTAAAAAGTGTTGTAGGTAACTCATCCGGAAACGCCCTTTATAGGACTTGTAGGCTTCAAGGCCTGTAAAGATGGTCTTTCCGGATTTTTTACGTAAACTACTATTACCTCATATTAAATTATATCTTGGATTACCGTTTAGAAGATTGTTCTTTTGGTCAGTACCACAGTACACCAAGACTTCGCTAAGATGCTTTGCTTTTCTCCCAGTACTTGGGTTTTTACAAGGTTCCGTCTACGTTACGATGTGCTGATTATGGTTAGCTATTCTATTCTTTTAACCCCTGAAATCCGAAGATCAAATAATGTATACCTACATTCCCAAGGTGGGAGTGTGCGTTAATGAGACACTAGTACAGAATAATACAACATGCTACATACAGTAATAACATTGTTCAAGTTTATTAAAGTATTTTCTTTATTATGTAAACATTAAATAAAGCGTTAATGAAATATCAGAACCACATTTAATCACTCGAACTGTATGAATTATAATTTGTACAAATAATAGTGTTTTCCATATGTATGGTACAAATGTTGTGACCGAATTTTGAACAAATTATTTTAATTTCTGTAAAAATTTTAAAAATCAAAATAAGAAGCACCCACCCTTAGTGATAATTTTATAAGATGAAAAAGTCAAAATAATTGAGAATTAACTAAAACGTTTTAAAGTACAATTACTGACAAATAATTAAAATAGTATATTGTATGTTAAGAGCTGAAAGTGCATTCTTGCCGCTTGCGCATGAATATTGCTGGTTGAGGCAAAGCCGAAACCAGCAATCATGCAAAAGCGGCAAGCGCACTTTTAGCTCGAAATATACATACTATTTTTTCGACGACTGAGCATATTATTAATGGAAAATATCATATTTCATTTTATTGCAAATATTAATTGACAATCAAGTTAACATTACTCGCGCAGTCTATGACATGTGACGCGATTATATCAACAAATGACGGGCGCTGTCAAGGAAACATTCGGATGTGGCTACCTATTTTGTTCACGCTGAAACCCAAAACGCTCGGCGAGCTGCAAAGTGATGAAAACGCACGCTCAGCGGCAAATGTCAACTCTCTGTTGTCAAATGACAGTGAGAAAAATCTACTTTCAATGTCAGTCGTCGAAAAAATATATTTATTCGAATTTATAACTAAAGAAATTGTAACCAAAAACAAAAACAGCAGGCAATATTTGCCTCCCCCCCCACCCTCATCTCACTTTGCGACATCTAGGATTAATTTGTATCACGAACTGTACATATAACCATTGTTGCTTTGTTTTTTCGTAAGTATTAGATACATTTACTGTATGTTTGCACACGCGATTCTCTACCATTTTCATTTCACTACTAGGTTACGACATCGATATTGGGAATTTTATTTCCGTCACTTGATTTTAACTTAATATTATTGTAACTGGCTGTCAAAGTTTATGTAAGCTGAATATAGTAGAGATGCAAACTTTGCAACCATCCAAGGTCGACTTCTTCTTGGTTTGTTAAATGTCCCGTGGTTCAAACTTCTGTTTGCACATAAAATAGACAATTGATTGAAATTGTGCCGAAACAAATTGGACTGCAAAACTAGTTTACGATATGTAACAATTACACCAGACGTGTGCCACTCTTAGTATTAATATGGTATAATTATGTCAAATTTAAATACACATTGTTTACAAGCAACGAGTTCTTGCAAGCGTTCTGTTTTGCATTTATTCAACTAATAGATTATTAGCAAAGCACGACACAATTTAATTGTATATAAAGCTCTGCACTTTATTTGATTTTTTAATGTACGTTTGAACGCTGACGTGAACCGACAAAAGTGTCTTAAAGGGTAGTTAATCTTGAGCCAAGTTACCAAGGCGAGCGATGTAAACAAAGATTCTGACAGTTCTCCTGCACGCTAAACCAGTTTCACACGGTGCGCATTTTAAGTAAACTTCTGTCGCATGTTGCCGTAAAATAAATTACAGCACAACAAAACAACGCTCATTTCTCCTCTAGTGTAACGACGCGTATAAACGGTGTTCAACTTTCTCTTCGAAACGGCCAACCACAGAACGCCTTTCTATCACGTGATATTCACCGACCACGTGCCTTCGTATCTTGGCTGACATTTAGGCCTGGCTACTAAATTCACATCTTATCCTACAACTTTCATCCCTTCACCAAGTGTAAATCCTTTCAGTAAAATAACCTGGTCTAGTAACTATACAATTTTTGTTCCGAAATGGGTCCTGAACAAATGCAAGAAATAATCCACGAAACTATACAAATCGAAGGCTTGTATAAATTCAAGGAGCATCGCGGACACTCTTAATGAGTAAGATTGTCCTTCAAACCTCGAAAAATAGATTTATTAGGTTGTCTTTTTCCGGGTAACCATTAAAATATGTTTCACTTGCATTATTAATTCTACTACCAATTAAACTATCGGGAAGCAATGACGGATACTTTGTTTAATCAGGTAGATTCTAAATGACACCAGCTTATTAGCAAACGATTGAATATTAAAAAATACGTTGAAAATTACGAGTTTTTGCTATAATGTGATGAAAATTTATAATTTGATGTTGCATGATATACGAGTATATCATTGAAATAAGAAACAATTGTCTTTATTTTGATGCCAGACCGACCTATACGTTCTATATATTAAAAAAAATACAACTTCATGTTGTAACTCGAATTTCTAAAATATTTTTGAAAAATTGACTACGCCGCTGCATTGTTATCAGAAAAGTGCCTAAAGAATGCAAATATTACTTTTATTTGAAATCGGCAGTGAAGTACGCCGAAATCGTCATTAAAATACGAGAAATCGGCAGTGAAGTAATCCATTGTTTTACTACTTTTTTGTAGGTGGCGAGGCGACAGATAAACGTCAATCGACCGAACATAACCTACAAAAGTTGGTTAAAATGTTGTAATTTCACGATTCCTCGATTTCAAATAAAACATAGTGTACACCTCGGCACTGAAGTTTCTTTTTATCCCTCATGTGGTTTATTTGCCTTGGCCCTACGGGCCTCGGCAACTAAATCCACATTCGTGATAAAAAGTTATACTTCAGTGCCTTGGTATACAAACTACTATTTTTCTATTTTCATAAATACGTGAGATATAGCCTTAGAACGAAAAGTAAAACAGTCTAACTTTTGCTTATAAGTCGAAAACCAAAGACGATAGCTAATTTTGAATTTAACCATTAATCTTTTGTCGAAGAGATCGAGAATGGTAGTTCATTTTTCCATATCTCATATAGTTACCAAGATTCCTTATAAAAACGTCGAAGTTTGCCCACCCTGTATAGTTACAGAATTAAAAGAAAAAATTACGCTGACAGTGTGGAAGTCAAATAAATGAACTATAGGCTTCGCAATAATTAGTTTCCAGGTCTTTTCTGAATTCTGTTTAGCTGAAGTTGTTGCACATGCGGCTCGATCATGTATATAGCTGCCATACCACGTTGAAAGAACCGTTGCAAAAGATTACAAAAACTGAATGTGTCTTAAGAAGTGTGCGCTTCAAAGAGTGCATGGAAAATACCCATCCATGCCAACAGTGTGCCGAAGTATCGAAAATGGGCTGGTATGGTCTCATCTTGTTTTATTTCATATTATAATGGTGTCACTTTAAATGAAATTACTTATAAGTTCTCAAAAGCATTTGAATGAAATGGCGTGAAGGAATTAGTGATGGGCATAACCAAACAATTTTCATAACCGAATTATTTGCATTCGAATGATATTAATAACCGAATGATTATTTGAATAATTATTCGAATAAATTTTGGCTCTCGATTCGTTTCAGTTTCGCCGTTTGCCGGTTACGCGGTTCAGCGTCATCTGCAGCGGCATCGTAACTTGCAGATAGCAGCGGAACTCAGTTAATCGTTAATTATAATAATTGTATAATAGCTATTAACATATCTAGGAATGTTATGAATATCATAACTGCCGCAGATGTTGTATTGAAATCCGAGCTCGCAGAGCGAGGCTTTTAAAACATCTGAGGCTGTTATGATTCATAACATCCGTGATTTGTTCAATAGTTTATCGGTTGCTGTATGGTTATGGTTGCCATGTAAGGTAATGGACTATTACCGTACAGATCAGTTATGATTTAGTTACCAGCCTACTTTTGTATATGTAAACAAGGGATTAATATCCTGCAACCGATAAATGATTTTTATTTGATTTCTAAGGAGTTTGTGCAATAAGTAATTGTGGAAATGAATGAAATATATCTGGATACACCTTTATTGTTTTCGATTGCTGGCGATTTATAATAATAATTAATAATATATTGTTGTATTTGTATGAGTTTTACCACTCGCTATTCTGCATTAGCTCGATTACTCCTACATTCTTCCGATCTATAACCAAAACATAATATGTACATTATGTGTTATGTATTGAAAATTAAGAGGTATTTATTAAGAAGTGTAGAAAGAAAGAAATGTGCGGGACTGCTTGCTAATCGCAATAAAAAACAGTGGTAAAACGTTTGTTTATCGATTGGCCGGGTTAAAAGCGGCAAAAAATTGATTTATGTTCATATCATATGACGACGGATCGACCGCGAGCTCAAATGTGTTTTGAGTACAATCTGCCTTGCTTATGGTTATGAGTTATGAATGACGTATTATTTACAGAATTTCGATCACTCGCAGGTCGCTGAGATACGGCACGTAGTACGTATCAGGATGAGGTTATTTTTCATTTGAATACTTGGAACGAAAACCGAGTTACAGAGGTTATTTCAGTAACCGGTTATTTTTCATTAGAATAAGCCCATCACTAGCAGGAATAGCTATGCACGCAGTGACGCCGTTCGCTCCCTGCCCACGAGCGATCGAGGCGGACTGTGCTACTAAAATAGTGAGAGAGCTAAATATTAGTTACGCCACTGCGGAAATACAATTAACACTAGGCAACAAATGTGAAATTTTTTGGTTTTCTTTGGAAACTATGTATAATTTCTTTTATAGTTCTAATAATAGTATAAAAACAAATTTATTCTGGCACGTCAGGTTTTGGAAAATAAAATTATTGAAAAGTAAATGAAATAATATTAATTATGTACCTATGTACATTACATGGAGCTGTATGCTATCGTCTTGTTAAAATGTTTTTCTTTTTACGGTTCTTCTATACTGTTCTTCGCCACTTTCTGAAATAAATGTTTAACAATAATCAGCAAGCATTTCACTGTTCGCTTGTCTTGATAACGTTTTTCAATAACAGAAATGTCTTGATGAAACCTTTCGCCGTGTTCATCACTGACGTCGCCGAGGTTCGGGGGAAAGAAATCCAGGTGCGAGTGCAAAAAATGTATTTTAAAGTTACAGCCCAATTTATGGTAACTTCTAAAAAGTTAATTAACAAGTGTTATATAATTGTCAGATTTTGTGTTTCCTAGAAAATGTAGGGTCACACTTTTAAAAGCATTCCAAGCAACACGCTCCAGGTCACTGAAGGTTTCTTCAAATATTGTATCTTGTAGTAGAAGTTTAATTTGGGGTCCTACAAAAATTCCCTCTTTAAGTTTAGCATCTGAGGTATGGGAAATTTTTGTTTTAGGTATTGGAATTCACGGCCATATTTATTCATTGCTTTGACGAAATTTTTCATCCAACCTAATTTTATGTGTAATGGCGTAGATATATTTTATCAGGTTCCACTAGTGGCTTATGAAGTATATTCTTTTGTCCAGGAATATACTGAGCCTGACTGGCCAGTCTTTAACAATTTAGTGGGAATTTCTTGATCGGCTGTGCACTAACAAAAAAAACAGCAGTACTTTGTATACCCTAGTTAGTTGTAAACCGAGTAGAATTGCTAAAACTTTGAGGTCTGCGCTGATATGCCATTTGTACATTGTGTAATTAATTCGGTAGAGAAGACGAGTCATATTTTCATATGTTTCCTTCATGTGGATTGCGTGGCCAACGGGGATGGATGGATAAACGTTTCCTATGTGAAGAAAGACAGCTTTCAAACGCAATTTCGAAGCATCGATAAAAAGACGCCATTCTTCTGGATGGTGTTGGTGACCCTCATAGGTTGAAAAATACTGCGATAGATTTTACTGACGATTACGATAAGCAGAAATATGTGTGCCTGGAACTAACATTTTCCATCCTTGGAGTCTAGATCCTAGTATTTCTGCTTTAGTTTTTGACAAATTCAGATCTCGAATAAGATCCTTTAATTCCAACTGATTATTAGGTGTGTTCCGTCCTCTTGAAATGGCAAATATTCATAATCGCTGGTCTATAATAATACTGACTCGACACTTGGTTCTTCTGGTTAGGTAATAGCATATTCTTCACTAGAAACACCTATGGGTCTTGGTACTGCCAATGCTTTCGAATGAGGTACTCGACGAGTAGCAGAGGGTAGACTAGCATAACTAATAGTTTTCTTGTTTTTGTTGGAAAACTCGAATGTTTTCGTGTAGCAAGTAGCAATCAGTCGAATAACCCGTTTGTTCACGCCACATCATAGGTTTTGCAAATGGCATAGCGATGTTCTCACCATTTGACCAGCCTCTCAGAGTAACAGCATAACGTGCGCAGCAAATGCTGGAAGCCCATGGCTTGTCTTGATGTTTAATGGTTAAGCCAAAATAGTGAAAATAGCAAATTTCTATTAAAGGCGTAATATTCGGCTTATGCTAGTGGGTAGTGAATTCTCCACATACATAACAGGAGTTGTTTGGATTATTTATACACGTACGGGACATTATGAAATAAAAAGACTTTCAGCTATCACAAACTGATTTACATTGAATCGAAAAAGCCGGTGTAGCTCTTTATATACCCACATAGCCAGAACTAAACCAATTCTTAATTTGATTAGTTCCAGAGCAAAAAAAGGCGTAGTTTAAGTGCTCTGACGTAGGAAACATGCAAGGACATATTCAGACATGTCCACTCAATGTTCGGCAGAACAATATTAATTGTACTATCTTTATTATACAGATAGTCCGGATTGTATTCGAGACATAGGAAATTAATGAGTGCGACAGGGATAAACAGATAAAATGAGAAGGTATGACAGAGATAAAACATATCAAAATTTATCAGTATACCAATGGACACTTACACAACTTTTCATGGATGCTCATATTTTAAATAAATTGTATCTACTCCGGTGTGATAAGTAACTCATTACGTCACTCATTTGACACTATTTCAGTTAGGTAATGAAGCTCATTACACCACTCAGTTAGGTAATGGTTTCATTACGCAACTGAGTTGTATAATGACTTCATTACCTAATTGAAATAGTGTCAAATAAATGACATAATGACATTTGCCTACCAAAATATTTTTGAAAATGACAGATCTGACATTTCCCTTAATGCACTTTTCTCAATTTTAGGCAGTCGTAGATAAAATTTTGTACAATACATGTGTGATAATGCATCATTAATATACTTGTGTGCTTACATAACTCGTGCTACGCACTCGTTTGTAACTTACACACACGTATATTAATGATGCTGTTATCCCACTTGTATAGTAAATAACTAAAACGCATCTGTCATTAGAAATTTCAATATGCAGTACCCGGTAACAGAAAAGGTTCAAATTATTAAATGGATTTAAGCTGGGAATTCAATTAATGAAACTATAATAGTATATTAAAGTATGAGTGGATAACAAGGTCTTTAAAACACGCTTTAATCGCCTGTTTTCGCAAGCTCAGGCGTGCTTTAAACGGCGATTCTGATGCCGGTATAATAAAAATTTATTTATAACTGCTTTTAAAAATCGTCCCATTCCTTCACGTTCAGGCATATTCAAATTTTTTTGTAATTTTGAAGAAACCGGTGCTTAACTTTTAATGACACTAATGACAGCTGAGCTTAATTTATTTTGAAAACTTGTACCGGGTGGCCATAACTATCTGATATCACATTACCTTTGGAATCACCACCGCTTTATTAAAGTGATGAATCCAACTAAACTAAATGTCATTAATGTCATCATCACTAAAATTCCTATCTGTCAAAAATTATTACAGATTGCAATAAGCAATGGAGTTAGAACAGGAGATTTTTATAATCGAATCGTAGGCTAAACTGCAGAATCCGGGGCACATTCCCCTCTTCTTATTGCATTTTATTACATTATATAGGTACCAATACTTATTGTAATTGAAATATAATGCTAACCACCATTTATAAGTAGCTAATTCCATGGCTACCGGGATTTCGGATATTTATGGCCACCCGGTATATACATGAAAAGTTTTGAAGGTGTCCATTGATATATTGATAAATTTGGATACGTTTTTTCTCTGTCATACGTACTCATTTTATCTGTTTCTCCCTGTTGCACTCATTAATTTCCCATGTCTCGTGTACAATCCGGACAATCGGTATAAAAGTAACATTGAAATTGTGTAAAATTTAATGCGTTTTTTGAAAAAACTACGTATTTAAGAACATTTCTCAAAATTCTGACGTGATGGAGCAAATTTGAAATCAGATTCAGAATCAGCATGACAAAAGACATAAGCGACACGTATTGATGTATAAGAAAACCAAAGTGTGTTGACCAGTGTAATAATTTTATGTTTTAATGTCTTATGATGTAGAATCACCTGGATCATTATCCGTAGTTGCATACTTAGTATGCATTTGTTTTAGGACCTACAGCATCATTACCTTAAACAGCTTTTCCCCAGGCCCACACATATTCACCCGGTCGTTATCATAACGTGTTTGTTATGAAAAAATGCACAATTCACAGTTATACACACAGTATGACAAATATGTCATTTTAATATAAAAACTACTGAAAGTATGGCATTTTCACCTAAAACTTACGGGCAATCTACTGACTTGTCAGATGCCGCAATGAAGCTGTCATTCATAAAGTTACAAAATGTGTATTTTTCCGGCCGTGGAAAAAGTAGCGTACATAACTCGCTTGAAAATGTATCGTACGGTCGTATTTTAAGTCACTCGGCTCTGCAATGCTACGCGTCGCCTCGTTTTTCAAATATACTCTCACGATATATTCCACTTTCGCAGCTTGTTATGTAATATACTATTTTCCACGCCCACATAGTCAAGACAATATCGTTCACCCGGTCGTTATCATAACGAACGTGTTTGTTTGTTAATGGACAAGGTCTAGGGATGCAGAGTACCAGGACCTTAGACACCGACTGCTGTGGTCATATGGTCAAAGATTTAGAATTTTGCCGAGACTAAGAAGTTATAACCCTAGCAAGGGATCTTTTACGTGTTATCCATCGTAGTAACATGAGAACCACTGCCTTACATCACTTCCGAGTGATTGCATTCTGTACAGGCTTTCATTTGCATTTTTCTTATTTTTAAAAACCTTACCGGAACCGGGAATCGAACTCGCGAACTTAGATCAGCAGTCAGAATGTTTAACCACTGAGCTACTGAGACCGGCAACGAACGTGTTTGTTATGAAAAAAATGCACAAGTCACAGTTATACGGTGGGCGAAATATGTAATTTTAATCTGCTGGCATTGTCAGTTGTTACAATAAAGCTGTCATTCATTAAATTGCAAGAATGTGTCCTTTTTGTGGCCGTGGAAAAAATAACGTACAGTCATGTTCAAACATGTGTTGTACACCCACAGTTGTAAGTTTATCAATGGTTGTGTTATTACTCAACACAGTCCCACACTGTATCATTAACATTAACTAGGTAAACCTAAATGTACACTTTCAAAATATTTGTATATAAAACACTGTTTTGAACTTTGTGCAATGAATTTATATTTACAAAGCACAAATGCTGTATAACACTTTAATGAACACGACTGTACATAACTCGAACGAAAGTGTATCGTACGCTTCGCTACGCTCGCCTCGTTTTTCACTTTCGAAGCTTGTTATGTAATATATTATTTTCCACCACCTTGCATGTGAGCATGTCATTAATGACAATAGTATTTGAACAGTAAGTTAGGATTACTGTTTTTTATGAATTCAACGGTGCTGTAAGGTGGTAAGCGGGGCCGATAAGCATATTACTGACCTCCTACTGACTCTATTTTCGTCGCAGTAACGTTCCATATACCACTGTACTAATACTAACTATTGTATTTATTTCTTATGCCAAATACTTTGTTTTAAAAATTAATATATGGACCACAATGTGTAAGAATTTTTCATGGTCTCGAAGGCCTGAGAAATCTCGAAAAGCCTCGGTTTCCCAATCTTAATCCTCGACCACGAAAAACTGAGCTTACGGACTTATAGTTCTAATATACAACATGTTCATTAAAAAGTCCATAAGAGGCGGCTGTGGAAATTCAAACGTATGAATAATATGTTGGTGGCACTGTAAGTCTATGTCAAATTCGAGGTTATCAGGTTAAGTTTCGCCTCAGTTTTGACACAAACTGGCACAAAACATAACCTGCTAACCTCGAATTTGACATAGACTTACAGTGTCACCAACATATTATTCATACGTTTGAATTATCCACAGCCGCACTTTATGAACTTTTTTAATGAGCATGTATGAAAGGATCGCCGACTAAAGCTGTTTCTGTATACGCTTATATCGTTAATTAAGTGAGAATATTTCACTTTGAATTAAAAGTTTAGGCTTCAGTAATTCACACCACTACAAATAACATCCACCATCTCTTTTAAATGATGGGTTAAGGGAGTATAGCAGCTATGTACAACTTCAAAGTAAAGCCGCACAAAGGCCGAATGAATTGTTGTGTACAACCACGCAGTACCAACGGAGTGATTACTTAAACGTCGGGACTCGGTACGGTGTAATTATCAATGGTTAATCAATAGGCTACAGAGAAACCCAAGTTTTCTTTAAAAAACTAAGACAACACTTTTTATTATTTTTTTTAAATTAAAGAACATTATATACTTCCCTAATGATAAATATAACACTTCAATTGGATTTATGTGATCCTCGCAGAACAATGTCTTTGCCTATCGTTGCAATTGTCATTATTACATTTTGTTACTGGGGCAAGTGTTGCTCGTTTTAAGTTATATAAAAAAATAAGTAAATAAAAGAACATTTGTTATTTCCGAAACTATTTGCAAACAGTGTATCGTTATCACCGATGCCTACTAATTAGAAATGAGTCAATTAAGGCACTAACCGACGCATTTTTTGTAGATAAAACGTCAACGTTAGTGGCTATCATCGAAGATAGTTTGCTACTTTTGTCTTCCATTGATTTAGATGAATGTCTTACAATTTTCCGAATAAGATTAAAAATGTCACATATATAAATTATTACTTATAGAGGTATATTCTAATATCTCGGTGTTCTCAAGTGCGATGGAACCCATGACTGCTAGGTACACTGCGCGGTCTGCCCTTGCCCGCATATGTCGGAATATCAGCAGCGTAAATAAATGAACTCAAAACGAAGTAACAATAACCTCCTTAAGACAAGTGATACATATAATAAAGGCCATAAATACAGACTGATATCATACTGATAGAATGGTAGAAAATGTAGAAATATGAAGATGTATATGCATGTGAATATGCACTATCGGTCCCGGGTGGTGTAGCTTGAACAAGCGTCCACGTTCGATCACTAGAGTTAAGCAACGCTGTTTCTGGTCTAAACTTGGATGGGAGTTCCACGGCTGCTTCTCCCGTCTCCTTGTAGTACGGCTGCCACGGAAATAGTTGGTCCCGGATGTCATAATAACAACATGACAGTCGTTAGTGGGGGGAAGTACCCATAAAATGTAAAATGTACAGCGACGCCTATAATTGGCCTAACGGCTGTTGGCTGAATACAAAAATAAAAATTAAAAAACAAATCGTATCTATATACATTTTTACCTGCAGCTGACCAGGTAATAACGACGAACGATACATTTTACATACAGTATGTGATGGAAAAGTGTAAAAAATACTATGATAACAATACGCTGAAATTAAAACGGGAAATAGAAATTTACGATACAAGTGCATAAAGCTACTCTTTAGGCACGAGTGGGGTAGAGTTAAAATGCGTTTTAAGCCCCGCGAGTGACTAAAGATGCTTTATATATGTGTATCGTACAATATTTTATCTACGATAGAATCTAGAAAACACGGTAAATAAAAAAAAATGTAAATTAGGATTACCAGCAACCGGTCGTAATTTTGCGTGTTTTAAAAATTTTAAAACACGTTGCTACTTATTTATTTAGCGTATGGCTTGTTTGGCCGGGAGTCCCGAGTCTGCGACCCAAGATGTTCGGCCGCCGAATGTATGATATATATGATATATCATGTGTATATTGTATGTAGCATGTGTTGTGTGCGGTCAGGTTACTCTTTCCCATAGACCAGTCTTCCGGGAAGAGCGCCGTTAGTTCTATCCCAACGGCGAAAGGTGACCGAGCCCGATACCGATCCAATGGACTGCGGAAAATTTCCGCCTATCCATGGATTCGAACCGAGGACTTGCTTAGTGCAAGTCTGATGCTCTACCACTGCGCCACGCGGTCGTACGTTGCTACTGATAACGTGCCTAACGAAGTCTTTTAAACACGTTAGTACCTACTAACGACGTAAACTAATGAAAACATGTTATTAAACAGTCGTTTTACAAACTTAAAGCTGCCAACTAAAAGGCAATTTTAGGCACTGTCGTAGATAAGTGTAATATGCAGTGGTGTTGTATAATATTTAAGGCTTTCATGGTTACTCGAATTGTCAATATTCGAATTAAATTTTGGCTCAGACCACACCCTTTTGTAGATAAACGCCCAGCATATTTTTTGCTTAATGTCTCTTTTCATACCTTTGTGTCAAGGATTTGTTTAAATATTAGTTTGAGTTGTTTATTTATTTATTTTTTATACTTTAATAGCTTATTTACAGGGCATGATATTGAAGATATTAAGGAGATTTTGAAAACACCTTTTAAAATCACGCAAGAATTTGTGTGATGGTTATGTTCTTTAGTGACTCGTGAAGCATCTATGATTTGGTACATGTTGTTAGAGTATCTTGTAACCAACTATACTTGACAGCGTCATTCACAGTATAAAGTATCAAAACCACTTCTCGTTAGCTGGTCACGCGCCGCTAACTCAAAATGTAAGGAACTTGAACTACGAAACAGGGTTAATTCGTTCCGCATGGTTGACATAGAGACCATATATACCTTCACATTGATTTCCAGTTCATAGAGCAATTTTGACTCTGATGTTGCAAGCTGCAATGTCTTGCGAAACGTTAGTGCATGTGGACGCACAAACCGTAAAAAGGACAAATATGCCTAAGTAAGTTGTTCACAGGGTATTCTAATAAGGCGGACCAAATCATGGGTGGCTGGTAAGAGTTCACGAGCCAACAAAGAAGATATCCAGCACACAAATCCTTGCTTGAGTTCACAAGGTGTTAGCCACATTAAGCCGAAAAACGCTGGATGTAGAGTGTTGTAGAATTAACGACTTCAATTTTGAATTTTTGTGGGTGTTCAGACTGCTTCATTATTTTGGCTTTTTTGTGTGTTTCGAAAAACTCAAATAGTGCACCTCGTGTTTTGATAAATGCATGTGCACAAACCTATCTGCTCTTAACCACGATGCTGACTGCACGCTAAAATACTGTGTGATAAGATTTTTTTCATGTTTCGGCGCAAAATCGGCACACCCAAGATGCTTCAGTATCTCGTATAATTGTTCGATAACCTGTTACAGCATAAAAGCGCCTTTAAGGCAAAGCGTCAGTTTGTTACAACATAAACGAGACTTTACAACACGTCATTAATTAGCTAAATGACTAGCGCGTAAAATGATTGAAAATGGGGAAAAAATTACACAAGACCGCTGCCCCAACCTGTAATAAAAAGGGGTTCCGGCTTCACTCAGTGGAGATGGGGAGGGGGTCCATTATGAGACTAAACAGGGCAGCTGCATGTTAAAAGAAAATCAGGTGTTAGATGCCAAAGCGCGACAACCTTCTTAATAGGGGAAATACACAGGTGAGTCCACTGGGAAAAGTGGAAGCAAATGGTTACACCTTCTAATTTCAACCTTATTAGTGCTTAGTCGACGGAACCACGAACAGCGTTAAACTTACCTTGCGGGAAAACTGCTTTGCAGCTTTCTAGACCTTAAAAAACACACACAAACTCACATGCAAATCTGACAAACAACAAAGGGAAAAACCCTGCTAATTAAAAATGAACTATACACTATACAAGGTGTTCCTAAAATAATGGGACACCGACTAGTCATATATTTCTTACGTCATAATAAATCGATTAAACGTAATATACCTTAATACAAAGTCCTTTCAGTAAGAAGTTATAGGGCCTCAAAGTTTGATTTTTAATTTTTAATTTTTTTGTTAATTTCCACAAATGTAGAGATATCGATTTGAATTTTGGTATACATGCTTACTATTTTGTAGAGCTTGATTAACTCGGACTTCGCCCTCGTTATCAAACTGCAAATTCATGAAAAAAAAGTATGACTTTCAAAACTAGTTGTACAAATTACTATTTCGTTATTTGGCATTTAGAAATTTGCCGTGTAAAGTAATTGTCAGATTGGTAATGACATCTTGAAATTTTGTTTGAAAAACAGAAACTGATCAATTTAGCGTTGGAAACTGGTTCCACCTCCCCCATCTCGTATCTTATTTAATATACAGAGTTTCTACATTAAGCTAGAGTCCCTGTATATAGGTTACTAAGAGTTGGGCAAACAACGCGATACATTTTGATTGGTACGGATCACTTTTTGCAAGGCATGTGTGATAAAAGTGCCTTTTTTACGTAGTTTGTAACATGTTGCAACTGATAGATTCACACATGCAAATCTAAAGGTTAACTAAATTAGCCGTATATTCCTAATAGTCGATTCTAGAGATCCTAAGAATGATCAATATTCTGAAAACTCTCTCACCAAAAGCAAGTTAGCAAGATTGGTTCCATAACCTCTTTGTTCGACGTATGTCAAATATCTAATTTAAATTAAAAATGTATGTCAAATCAGGCTGTTTGCCCAACTCTTAGTAAACTATACAGTGAATTTATTTTAATGCGCAATGTGGTATTCCCGTTTTCATGAGGACTTGATTGTTACTATTGGTTTCTAAGGATTCCCCATTCCATGTGTAAATGCGTTTATTTTAAAATGAAATATATGAATATATGAACCGTAATTTTATTGAAAAAGATTTAGCGCTTTTATTCCTGCAACAAAAATTACTCTCTCATAGAATACTTCCCTGTTTTTCAATTTGAATACAATTTTGTGATCATGATTTCAGAAAAATGGAACAAAAGTGTCAATCAAATTGTGTTGCAGAATAAACTGTGCTAAATCAGATACTACTCGTGAATGACCCTGTATATAACGCTAACTTTAGAAACTACAGACTATTTTCAATTGAATCGTGAGCTATTCTATCTCAGCTTGTGTTCTATTTACTTACTTTTCCTACGTCGACTCTACGTAAATTCAACAATTGTACAAGAGGCAGGGGAAAGATGATGTGGGAGTGAAAAGACTGCCGAAGGGAGAATGAATAAGAAAATCTATTACGGATATATTATAATGTAGAATAAATAGATTTAGGAGGAGAAATGTAGCTGCAGATTTTTTTAAACTACTATGTTGACATTCCTGACTTCTGCTATAACTTAGAAATAATAGTTGTAGTGAGATATTTTTTTATGGTTAATCTACTACAATTTAGAAGTTCTCCTGCTGCAAGGGCTGTAAATAACGTCAGATGGCAACTTGACGAAAAGCGTGCAATAATCCAATCGCTTTATCTTTCATTTAATGCTCCTTGGAACTCTTTTGACAACTTTGAACACTTATTTAAGTACACTTCAGCGCCGAGGTTATTGTTACGCTTTGCAGCGCATTGTTTGGCAATACAATCAATACCTTACAAGTTTTTCTAGCTATTCACGATGTACAACTAAAATTCTGCACTATTAATTCTTATATCAATTACCTCAAGTCTCACTCTTGATTCACAGAATAAGATCAAAGCAAGTACATAATTGATTTTAATAACCGTAAATACTGTAATATTCAATTAGCATTAAATTTTTTGATTGCGAATAAAATTCACAGATTAACCGAATACCTGCTTGGTTTTACTAATTTACTGCATATTATTTCCTTATACTTAGGGTTGAATTGCAACAAATATTTGTATCTAAGACAGTGTGTAAAATTGACTTTTACTTTACAGTTTTAAGTTAGTTAATAACATTTTTTCATTAGCTCACGTCGTCGGTAGCAATGTTTTTAAAATGATCTTTGTCCATGCAAAACTAGGACCGGTTGCTAGTAATCCTAATTTACATTTAAATATATATTTTTTATATTTACCGTGTTTTCTAGATTCTATCGTAGATAAAATATTGTACGATACACATGCGTAAAGCATCTTTAGTCACTCGTGAGGCTTAAAATTCTCGCTCACTTGCGTTTGAAATCTACCCCACTCGTGACTAAAGACTAGCTTTACGCACTTATATCGTAAATTATTATTATCCACCTGTGATGTTACAATATAGGGATTGTAACACTTAAAACATTGCTACAATAGAGTCAATTACAACACTGTTTTTGCTCTGCTATTTTCATATGAAAAACGTTGAAATAGCCTACTTTGTTTCAGACACTGACAGATTGTTACTTTTATGAAATGTCAAAATTCAAAGGTTTTGATTATTTTCATGCAAAGTAGATAAAATAGTATATTATACTCGTTTAATGAGAGGCGTTGCAACATTCGTGCTATAATACGCCTTCTAATTAAATTAGTATAATAATACACTATAAGTAAGCTCACAATCTAAACTTTAATAGTTACGGGAAAATGCAGCATCGTGGATCACTCTAAAACATCTTGAAATTGTTTGCGCAGTTCTCTTTGTAACAGTAGCAGTAGCAATTTAAACTGCCATTCCTGGCGGTAGTAATATACGTGTGTACTAAGTACACACTTATCTTAAACTGCAGCGAACCTAAAACGATAGCTCCTGCGCATGAGGCAGAAGTGGTCTAGGATACTGCATTTTAGCCAAAGGTTAAAAGGTACGTACAATTCAAATCGATAATTAATTGCTGAATTTAGATTACGCATTCCGCTTACAATGGCTTTTGAGTTACAAAGAAGCTCTTCTTTTTGGTATGAAGAAGAGTTGGAGCAAGATAAAATATTGGTTTCGATTATCTTATATTCTTGTACTTACCTATAAAAAGTTTGTCTAAGTTTAGTTATTTTACCCCAGTTTTAAAGATAGCTTACTAGGGATATCAGTTTTTGTATATTTTATGCAGAATATAATTCACAACATTTGATTGCTTCTCTTCAACTTAAGGATTTATTGCTTTCTCAAAAGTTAATTATTAATAGAAATTTGAGATAACGAATGGTGACTTTGAGCAATACTTCTCAAGCATGAAGCTAAATAAATCTATCATTTACCTATGAATTATTGCTAAAATACAGTAAAGTGTTTCGTCGAAATGAGGTTAAAAAATGCGTCTAATTTAAAATAGAAAAATCTAGTGTGATACACGCACACAACTTCCTTTTACAGTGATCTTATAATTAGCCAAATATTTGATTTTTAATTTTTCAGCATTTATCAAAAATTTGCAAATTCTACAAAAACGGCACAAGCTTTATTTCAAGAGACAAATTTTCTCTAAAATTTTAAGCTGAATTCAAAAATGTAATAAATACCGGGTGTTCTATTTAAAATAGGTGTTAATAAAAAAATAGAAAAAAAACAAAAGAAACCCATTTTAGAAGTATTCAACTGGAAAATCACCTATCTTATATCAATGTACATTCAAAATGTAATAAAAATGTAAAGTTTGAAACAAATCGTTAGAGCCGTTTTTGAAGAAATCGAAAAAAACTGAAAAATAACAAGAGTAAACACCTACTTCTGGTTATGCTATTTTCTTCAAAAGCTATATAGAACACAAAAATTATATATGAAGTTTCAACGCCATACCTCTCTTCGTTTTTGAGATATTCTGTTCACAGACAGACACACAGACAGACAGACAGACACACAGACAGACAGACCAATTAACAAAATTATGTTTTTTGGGTTCAGGGGACTCTAAAACGTGAAGATCTGTTGAAAACTCAATTTCGAATTTTTGGGGTAAATACAATACTTTTTTTATGGTAAAAGAAAGTAAAAAGTAGAGATCTGTATCACCGACACGATATATTTAAATTTCAAATTTAAAGTAGATATTAGATTAAAAAATTATAATGTAGACATGACCCTATCTGATATGAGTCAATTGAGTCTAAAATTAAATAGAGTGAGCTAGTTACAAAACGTAATGTAATTGCACAGTAAGGGCCGGTTGCAGAAAGCAACGTTAAGTCTGATGTTAGCTAACGCGACGTCAAAGTGAACAAAAACGAATCAAATCTCAAATGTTTATGGTAACTAATGCATTAGTAAACAAAATTTGCTGCGTTTTTGTTCACTTTGACGTCGCGTTAGCTAACACCAGACTTAACATTGCTTTCTGCAACCGGCCCTTAGTAATTTATGGGCACAAAAAGATATCATTGTTAGCAATAGTATCCTGAATCCTGAAATACGTTTTTAGACATTAAATTTGTATTGAAAACCTTTGCAAGCAAACACCAAATCGATATCTTATCGGGTTTAAGGATATTGAGGAATGAATGAAAACACAGTTTACCTCTTTACACCTCCTTATGGGTGAAATTTAACAATTTTTTTCTACCTCATTTTATTCTGAAATGGACCCACAGCAAAAAAAAAAATTAAAAATGTTATCTCCCTACCATTTTTGAGTTTTCCATTGTTTTGTCTTTTTAAGGGTGAAATTTCAAAAAACCTTTAAAACCCGTTGTAAATCTTTTAAAAAGACATATATATGCCGAAAAAGAATATTATAACTCAACAAACACAAGAGATGCAATAGGTTCCATAATTCACATCCAATGCATATTCGCACCTTTAGGGGTTGAGCAAAATCCTGAAATATGGTTTTAGATGTTTTTATTGAAAACCCTTGCAAGCAAAGACCAAATCGGTTTGTTATCAGATTTAAGAGATAATAAGAAATTTATCAAAACACAGTTTACCCCCTTTTACCTTCTTCGGGATAGAATTTCACAAAATCAGTTCTACCTTATTTTATTCTGAAACAGACCCACAGCGAAAAAAATAAAAAAATTTAACCACCTACTCTTTTCCAGTTTCCCTATTTTAGCCTTTTATGGGTGAAATAAAAAAACCCTTAAACTTCTTTTTAAATGTTTTAAAGAGACATCTATATGTAAAAAAAAACTTACAGAAGTTGCAATTTACCAACCTTCGTTAATGCATTGAAAATTAATTTTGCTAATTTTAAAGTCTGGCATAAAATTTTCAAAATCTGAAAAAATTACAAGGGATGGAACTAAAAGAAGTTTTAAAATTATTCACGTCCGTATTATTATTGTTTATTATACGCCCCGCGAAACGTTACTGGGAAGTTCTACTGCATAGCAAATCATTAATCTATATACAGTGTGTCCCCGGATAGGTGAAACGACTCTTGCGAAAGGTAAAAAATTTTCGATTTAAATTTTCACTTTTTGGGATTCAGCCCTGCTTGGTTAAAGGCGAATTTCTAACATCATTTTAGTTTTGAAAAATCAAGTATGCCTTGGGAATTTTCAAAAAATCTATTTTTTTGTAAGGTAAAGTACCCTTTATGTGGCAAATACGACAAAAAGTTATAAAGAAAAGTTGTTTATAATCAACATCTAGGCCCCTATACCAAATTTCAAAATCCGCGGCCAACTTTGATTTCTCACATTTTCTTTCAAGTTTATTTCCCAAATCAAAGAATTTTATTTTTAACAAAGTTTTTTATTATGAAATAAAAAACTTTGTTAAAAGTATTTGTTTTTCTAATAAAAATCTTTGTTAAAAGTAAAATTCTTTGATTTGGGACCTAAACATAAAAAGAAATTGTGAGAGATCAAAGTCGGCTGAGGATTTTGAAATTTAGTATAGGGGCCTATGTGTTGATTCTAAAGAACTTTCTTTAATAACTTTTTGTCGTATTTGACACATAAAAGGTACTTTACCTTACAGAAAAATAGGTTTTTTTAATTTTTCCAAGGCATACTTGATTTCTCAGAACTGAAATTATGTTGGAAATTCGCCTTTAACCAAGCAGGGCTAAACCCCAAAAAATGAAAATTTAAATCAAGAATTTTTTACCTTTCACAAGAGTCGCTTCACCTATCCGGGGACACACTGTATATAAAAATTAAAGTCCTGACTCACTCATCAACGCCCAGCCCAAATCCTTGGACCTAGAAAGCTGAAATTTTGCACAGAGGTTCCCTTTATGATGTATACAAGGAATAAGGAAGGGTATTTCGAAATTCAACCCCTAAAGGGGTAAAATGCGGCTTCCAATTTTGCATGGAAAAATTATATTAAGTAGACATTTCGACTTGAAACATCGTAGGAGTACTCCTAAAAACAAATAAGCAAACACGTATTTCGTGATTTTCCGAAAATCAATTCCTTATGGGGTGAAATGGGGTAAATAAGCCTAAAACTCGATATGGGTGCCGTTATTGAGGTTTTTTGGGACGTTGATTGCGAAAATGGCATTTGAAATTTGGCAGGCAGATTTCTCATATGAAGTAGGGATCCGCAAAGAAAAGATTTTTGAAATTTCAACCCCTAAAGGGGTAAAAAAGAGATTGGAATTTTGTAAGATCAAATTTTAAACTGTCATTCAAAGTTTTTGAAAATTTGTCACGTAAAGGTGAAAATAGGGATTGACGTAACGGGACGGTACGGGACAAGAAGGGACGGGACTGGACTGGACGGGATGGTATGGGGGAGGAAGGAACGGGGCGGGACGGGAAGGTATGGAATGGGAGAGGAGGTGGAAACGGGGTAGGACGGGACGGGACGGTCTTATATGTATATAAGAATAGAAGTCCTGACTCACTCACTGACTCATCAACGCCTAGCCGAAACCCGCCATCGGCGGCTCCACGTATAATAATTGTTCATAGTTTATTTTGTTTACTCATGAAACGTGCTTTAATAGCAAACATAAAAACTGAAGCGTAGATGATTTTAATAGGAGGAACAGGGCAGTGTGAAAAAGGGATTAGATGAGATTAGACCTTGGAGTTGTTTAGTCGACATGTATCTTTAGTTTGTTTTAATTTTTCAATAAATATATTTTAAAAGGATTTGTTGTTTGGAGAGCTTTTACATCGTATAAACTAATAAATTTTACAATTTCCGTACATATACATATGTATATGTATATATATTTTTAAAGTCCCCATCAATTTTTTCTACTACAATCGCGCATTAAGTTTTAGTACAAACAGCTGACAGTGGCCACTACCATTCTTCGAACAAGTGCAGCGCGGCAATGACCTTAGGCTAAGAAATATCATTCATGTTAGAGTAAAATGCAATCCGACACGCCATTTACTATTTACTGGAAAATTTACAGTTTCACAAAGGGCCAGAGTAAATAAATTGCACATTTTCCTTATTTAAAAATTGAGAAAGTAAGGTAATTCTCCCCTCACAACGGCATCACGAAACCCGTTTAAAAAATACAATCGGCCAGTAGAAAATCTTCAAACGGCGAATTTAACACAAATATTGATTTTAAGGTTATTCTTTAAATTTTAACGTTTTTCCCATTTTGCATCCCTCAAATGCAATTAGGCCGCAAAACCCCACATCCTGAATATCGACCCGTAGAAAGTCTCCAAACAGCGAATTTGACAAAAATATTGATTTTAAGGTCTTTCTGAGATAACTACATCGTTTTCCCCAGTTTGCAACCCCGAACTCCACCTGGGCCGCAAACTTCCTACATCCCGAATTCTCTTAAAAATACAATCGACCAGTACAAAGACTCCAAACAGCAAATTTCACAGAAATATTGATTTACAGGTTTTTTTGCGAATTATAACGTTTTCCTCATTTTAAAACCCCAAATCTACTTGGGCTGCAAAATTCCCACGTTTTGAATTCTCTTAAAAATACAATCGAACAGAAAATCTCCAAACAGCGAATTTTACACAAATAGTAATTTTAAGATTTTTTCGATAATTATATCGTTTTTCCATTTTCCAACCCTCAAATTCAACTGGACCGCAAAGTTCCCACATCCCGAATTCTCTTAAAAATACAATAGCCTAGTAGAAAGTCTCCAAACAGCGAATTTCACACAAATACTCATTTTAAAGTTTTTCTGATAATTATACGTTTTCCCCATTTTACAACTCCCAAATCCACACCCCGACTCTAAAAAAATACACACGATCCGTAGAAAGTCTCCAAACAGCGAATTTTACACAAATTTTGATTTTAAGGTTTTTTACAATCGAAGAGTAGAAAGTCTCCAAACAACGAATTTTTCACCAATATTAATTTTAAGGTTTTTCTGATAATTGTAGCGGTTTCCGCATTTCACAACCCTCAAATCCGGCTGGGCTGCAAAATTCCCACTTTCCGATTTCCTTTAAAAAATACAATCGAACAGTAGAAAGTCTCCAAACACCGAATTTCACACAAATATTAATATTAAGGTTTTTCTGATACTGTAAATTTCCCACATTCCAAATTTTCTTAAAAAATACAATCAAACAGTAGAAAGTCTTCAAACGGCCAATTTTTTACAAATATTAATTGTAAGGTTTTTCTGATACTGTAAATTTCCCACATTCCAAATGTTCTTAAAAAATACAATCAAACAGTAGAAAGTCTTCAAACGGCCAATTTTTTGCAAATATTATTTTAAGGTTTTTCTGATAATCATAGGGGCTTCCTTATTTTGCAACCCTCAAATCCGCCTAGGCTGCTAAATTCCTAAATCCCGAATTTTCTTAAAAATGCAATTGAAGAGTAGAAAGTCTCCAAACGGCGAATTTCACACAAATATTAATTTTAAGGTATTTCTAATAATTATAACAGTTTCCCCATTTTTAAACCCCAAATCCATCTAGGCCGCAACATTCGCACAAATTCTCTTAAAAAAATACATTCTACCAGTAGAAAGAAAGTCTCCAAACAGCGCATTTCACACAAATATTAATTTTACAGTTTTCTGATAATTACAAAGTTTTCCCCATTTGCAACCCCCAAATCCACTTGGGCTGCCAAATTCCCACCTTCCAAATTCTCTTAAAAAATAAAATCGACCAGTAGAAAGTCTCCAAACAGCGCATTTCACACAAATATTAATTGTACAATTCTTCTTATTCTCTAATTATAACGGTTTCCCCATTTTGCAACCCCTAAATCAACCTGAGCCGAAAAATTCTTAAAAACCCACAGATTCATCCACATACTGCCAAAACCAAAATTGGATTTTTTTTCTCTCCCCATGTTTATGCGAACATGCAATTTGCTAGAAATGCACCTCAGCTTTCTACCCCCTGTAACTTCACCCCCATGTATCTCAGACTCCAAAAACCAGCCAATACCATGAGCGTTGGTGCATTCTCTTTCTAACTAGCTCCAAATCACATTTCAATCTTCCAAAAAGAGTGCGATGTAACAGCACCGAACGCTTTTATGTGCAAAAAATCGTTTAAACCCCCGTGCTGTCGCCCCCTCGAATGTTACCTTTTCACAACCTCTCCATAAAGTTCGCTCTTGACGAAATCTTCAAAATGACACAACAACATTTACCTGCAATACGTACAACTTTCAAAAATTAGCGAAAGCTGCGCATCTTCCAAGCGTCACACAAATCGCTAAAAGAGCACCGTACTAGAGTCACATCTCCAATTCGTTAAACATTTTCAATGTTAAAAGAATGTTCTAACTTAAAAAAACAGAGAAAATATTACGGGTTCTATAATTCACCCCTAATTCAGATTCGCATCTTTAGGGTCTGATTAAGGAAAAGTTCTGGAATACATTTATATGTATTGAAAACTCCTTAGCAAGCAAACACCAAATCGATATATTCTCGTTCTATAACATAAAATCGTTGGTCTCTTTGTATGTTTCTTTGTTCGTTATCTCCTCCGAAGATACAGGACCGACTAAGTTGTATGATGGCTTAAAATGTTGCTAATTTTTAGACTTAGATCGAAGGCCGGTTTTAATTTTCAAAAGAAGTACGAAAAGATAAAGTAAAATTAAATTATGTTTAAGGTTAGATTCTAGGCAAATTTTATTAAAGACGAATGCGAACGGTAGCTTGCTACCAACAATTACGTCATATACGTACGTACCGGGCAAAATATAGAGCAACGAAAAATACGACATAAAGCACCCTTTCCCACCGGAGCGTGGCTCGGGTGATTCACTAGTTTTTAAATATATGTATTGACCACCCCTTAGCAAGCAAACACCAAATAGATAAATTCTCAAGTTTAGGTGATATTCAATAATTCAAGAAAACAAATGTTCTCCCTATTTACCCTCTTACGGGTAAAATTGCGAAAAGTTCTGTCTACCTTATTTTGCTTTAAAGCGGACCTACAGCGAAAAAAATCACAATTTGTAACTTTCTTCATTTTTTAATTTATTCCTTTTTACCACTTTAAAATACATGCATACATAGATACAGGGTGAAATTTCAAAAATTCTTCGAACCCGTCTCTAAATATTTTCAAAATGCATCTATGTTCCAAGAAAGAATGATTTAACTCAGCAAACAGAAGATTGATCGTTTCACCCAAATTTCAAGTTCCTAGCACCAGTGGTTACGACTCTGCGTTGATTAGTCAGAGTTTTGACTTTCGTTTATATACCATGTGTTCAAAAAGAAATTACATAAGAGTTGGCCATGGAAAGCAAACCTAATGTCAACAGCAAGCGATAGAGACAGAAAACTTTAGAATTTCCACAATAGATTATAGTATAAATTTATGACAACAATGAATTCTAAAGCTTGCTGTTTACATTATTTTTAGTTTCCATTGCCAACCCCATGTAATTTATTTTTGAACGCATTTAATTATTATTTTATTTATTAGTTTAGTAATAAGTATTTTTTTTTAATTAAAATAAAAGCACAAGGACCACAACTCAGTTCTGATATTTGAGTTGCCGCTTCGCTCAGGACAAATTAAAAATTATAATTGTTTAATTAAACAGGATGCAATTGTAAAGGTATGTTGCCTCCAAAATTTTATCCATTGGCAACTTATTTAAACTTTTGCGGCGGCAAGCTATTGAGACTCGAGTATCCACAAGGTTAGTTTGTTACACTGTATAAATTTTACCATTGTATAGCAAACGTTCGACTTTAACGAATGACAAATAACGTCAAATGTTTGACTGTAAACAAAACTGTTCGAATCACAGAAATCCAGCGTATTTTAAACACAAATAATAATAATAGTTAATTGTCTTAATGACTAATTACATATTTGGCGTAGACGGGTCGAAACTAATACTAGATTACTAGCACATTAAAAAAACAAAATTACATAACAAAACTACTGGAACAGTTGGCCTATACCATAATAACATTTTTTTTTGTTAAGCTATAGCGCAGTTTTTGCTTAAATTCTTTAACATTCCTAGTTTTGGTAATGAAATCCGGAAGCGAGTTGAAAATTTTGATGCAGGTGTATTTGGGTGATCGCTCATAACTAGCCGTGCGATGCTGCGGGATCGTTAGCATCGAATTACTTCTGGTAGGGTATTGGTGGAAGTCTCTGTTTTTTATAAACATGCTATAGTTGTGGAATACATACTGCGCAGATTTATATATCAGAATGCAGGAAAAGGTCAATATAGCTTTATCCACAAAAGTTCGCCGGCATGATGTTCTGGGTGTCAGGTTGTAGATTAGAGCCACAATGCGTTTTTGCAATATAAAAATGCGCTTAGCTGATTTTCACCTTTTCCACAATAATACATTGTATGACATATGCTAATAGACGTGTGCGTAGTAAAGAGATAATAATTGTTAGAAATTTAAGATTGATCTCAATTGAAGTAGCAGGTAGAATGCAGAATTTAATCCACATGCTTACTCCAGCCGAGGTCACTATCTAAGTAACTACCTAAAAATTTTACATGATAAGTATTGTAAGATGCTAACATACCACGGGCCCTTCCAAGCAATACGCAGACTGTTTTGTTGTTGTTTAAAATGAGTCTGTTGGTGTTGCACCAGGTGTCAACATCTTTTTGTACGGCATCTATTTTATTGTTAAGATCATCCAAATTATCACTAGTAACAATTACAGAAGTGTCATCCGCATAAATTACTACATGGCCAGACTTAATATACCGGTTGGCCATAAATATCTGAGATCCCGGTAGCCATGGAACTAGCTACTTATAAATGTTGGTTAGCATTATATTTAAATTATTATATTAAGTATTGGTATGAAATGTAATAAAATGCAAATAAGGGGAAGGGAATGTGCCCCGGATTCTGCAGGTTAGCCTACGACTCGATTATAAAAATATTCTGTTCTAATTTCAATACTTATTGCAATCTGTAATAATTTTTGACAAATAGGAATTTTAGTTATGATGACATTAATGACATTTATTTTAGTTGGATTCATCACTTTAATAAAGCGGTGTTGATTCCAAAGGTAATGTGATATTAGATATATATGGCCACCCGGTACAATGATAATTCATTTATAAATATTGAAAAAATTAAAGGTCAGTGATGGAACCCTGCACGACTCCTAAATTAACATTTCGTGCCTGTGTATATTGGCCGTTTAATTTAACTTTTAATTTATGATTGCTTAAGGAAGATAGCAACCATGTTAAGACTGGGCCCCTTATGCGCAGATTATATAATTTCGTGCTCAGCACGTCGTTATTAATAGTGTCGAAGGCACGAGTAAAGTAAAAAAATAAGGCCTCCACAAACTTATTGTAATCAACCTCAGCATAGATGCGGTCTAAAAAACGGCAACATGCTGATTCAATAGATCGTTCTTCCCGAAAGCCGTGCTGAGCTTCTGCGATGAGATTATATTTATCGAGAAATGCTGTTAGCCTTGTAACCCAACAATTAATCAGTTCACCTCAGGTAAATAATAACAATGCAATGCAAATAATCAAGTTGTTTGGCTAACCTGGAATTTGTTTCTTTCAAGTGAAAAGGGACGCCAACCCGCATTTGCTTCTTGCTTACTCGCCAAATCGACTTCCGGTTTCCGCAAAAAGGTGAAGCCAAGCTCGTAATTCCCTCCTGGAACGCTTTCAGCGGCCGCTACCTGTGTCTGGATCGCGAACGACGCTTTTCCCCGGTGTTACACCTTGTTGTCCGCTTCTCGTAGCTCCCAGCTTTGTTGAATCGGGCTCGAAAGTTGACCTCGCACTGGCCCACCGTTGAAAGCGACGCCAAGCTTATACCTGCTTTTCGGTGATATTTTAGTTGCTGCTGCTCTTTTGTATACCACAAATAAGGGCTTCTCTAGACGCTGCACTCTGTTTTTTGCTTCCCGCAGCTCCAAAATTGCCAAAGCTTACCTTCGAAAACAATAACAAATAGGGGAAGCTCCAGGTTTAATTTTATCTGGGACTGTACTAAGCAACACTACCAAATTAAGCACAACTGGCCTCGGCACACTGGCGAATATATAAAATTCAACAATTGGCACAAACAATATGCTTTTATCAACGAAATTAATTAAAAACGGGGAGCCAAAACTACAAAAAAGCTTATTTGCTTGGCTTTTCCAGTAAAAGGCCATAATTGACCATCTAGGTCACCATGGCAAAATGTTATTACATTGTTTTTGTAAGTTTTTACAATAGTTCATCCTTAACTTTTTAAATGTCATTCAGAAACACTTTAACCGCACGTTGGCTGCATTTTTTCAATTTTAGTTAAATAAACACTGATTCACATGCTATCAGCATTTTCTTGAAGTTTTCTTGAATTCTTAGGTGGCTTTCCAAATGCTCTTTATATCATGGTGTCTTCTTACATTGATTAACCACCCTTTAGCTGCGTTATCGATTGTTGGCATCATGATATGAATACTAAACGCTGCATAAGACTTCTGTCACGCTTCGAAACACCGTTGTATTTAAACGAATCCGTTATCGTGCCTTAACGTTACACAATTAATATGTCAGTCATCATAAATTAGTTACATTTGCCATACCGAGAACAAATATTGAATACAAGCTGAACGCAACCCTGACGATACTTCTTTATTAAATTACCAACCTCTGTTAGTTAACTTACAGTTATTGCTAATTATCTTGTATGTAGTTATATTACTAATGACTTGTTTTGTTGCAATAAATACAATACCAATTCTGGGCCTATTTGAATCTTCCTTTAGTCTTCGTACGTTAGCAATGCAACTAGAACTGCTGTAAGTGTCATACCATTAATATAATTTTATGTTTTTTTTTGTTAATATCTCATGTATTTATGTATTTCCTGTAATTGGGGTTGTTCTGTTGGAAAATAAAGTCAAATAAAAAAATAAAGTCGCGGCATCCGTTCTAATTTAAATACCTTTTCAGCATTCCCCCAAATGGGGATACATATTGTAACGACATAAGCGGATTAGCAACAATAGTTTAAAATCAAACCTGGTTGATAAAATTCGACTTCCGACGGTGAGCATAAATTTTTATTTAACTACGAAAACGCGAATCGACATATATTAGTATTTTACACCTGCTATTAGATTAATTTAAAATATTACAATTTAGAAGGCGCATTTTCTTCTTACCTGTTGGCACTGTTACAAACGTATAATTTGGTTTTAATAGAATCAATAAAACTTAGTTTTTATATTTGTGCGGCGATAAATAAAAGTCGTTGTACTGTTTAAATCACGTTTATTACAAAAATGCACTAACTGAGCTATAAGGATATGTAGTCTAATGCAAAAACTGCGAGCGGTCGATCCCGTCTTCACGTTCATCCAACAGGGATGCCCAGAGTAGGGGCACCTGTTACCAACTGTTAAAATTTAATTCTCTACTCCTTAAGGGCAATACATAATACTTAAGAGTCAATTCACAACATTTCCTCCCTCTTTTGAAATATAGATATATAACAACGTGCTTGGATGTGCAAGGGTGTTTATTGAGGTGAAAATCTTAATGGGGGAATTCGACGACGTGTTGATCTGCGTGGGTTTTGTGGAGCAGGTCCTTGTTGAGGTGCCGCATCCCTGCGGTTCCGGGGTGTTCTTGGAGTTCTAGGCGCCGGCGCCGCTGGTGCTGCAGGTGTTGCAACTGCTGCTGGGTTACGTGTATTTTCCGCTCTAGTCTCATAAAAACAAAGTCTTCTTGGTCATCATGTCTCTCTTGAACTGTGTCTTCGGATTCTCGTATCTCTGGTTGATCTAAAAAAGATCTAATTTGATCTGTGTGATGTTTTACCTTCTTTCCTGCGTACTCGATTTCATAATGGAGATCTCCCAAGCGAGTAGCAATAGTACCTGGGATCCATTTATCCATCTTCAGGTTGCCGGAGAGAAAGTAGACAGATTGTCGCGGGTTGAACGTTCGAGCTGTTGAGTCCATCTGTACTTGCTGTTTTTGTGTGATCTTGGTGTGCACATCGTCTGGTCTAACCAGGTTCAGTCAAGTGCGCAAATCACGTCCTAGAAAGAGTCGTGTCGGTGGAAGTCCTGTAATGGTGTGCGGTGCCTTGCGGTATTGTCGAAGGAACTCGTTCAAGTCGTGTTGCAAGGATCCTTTGGTCGAGTTCATGGTATGTATGGCGTCTTTCACGGTCTGTACGTATCTTTCGGCTTGGCCATTGGTCGATGTGTGATATGGGGCTGTTCGTTTATGATATTTAACTCCGCTATCTCCCAGGAAGTTCTGGAATTTCTCTGATGTAAACTGCGTTCCATTGTTAGATACAACAGTAAGGGGAGCACCGTAGACGGCGAATACTTCGTCGAGGATTGTAATTGTTGCAGTGGCCGTTGTTGAGGTTGTTATTTTAACTTCCAGCCACTTGCTGTAAGCGTCCACGATTACGAGCAGCATTGTGTCTGCAACTGTACCTGCGTAGTCGATGTGGACTCGTTCTCAGGGTGCCTTCGGATACTCCCAATGATGTTCTCAAAACTTCGGCGGGGCATGTGCGTGTGCTGCACAGTTTGGACATGATTTAGCAACGCGCTAGATATCTGCGTCTATTCCAGCCAGAAAACGAAAGAACGTGCCATTCCTTTCATTTTCAGAATTCCTATGTGTGCTGAGTGTAGGTCCTTCAGTACCGATTCTCTCAGTGCAGATGGTATAACGACTTAGTGCTCGAACATCAGGCAGTCAGCAGCTAGGGTGTATTTGACTTGGCGCTTTGAATTCGTATCGCGTGAGATCCTGCCCGGATTTCAGTAGTTGAACTATCGCGCCAAGATGCGCGTATTTCTGTGTTTCCCGTGCGATGGCTTCTGCTCGAACGGGTAACTGGTTTATTTGGTTAGTTACAAAAAGATCAAAATCGTCGTGGTCGTTGTGCTCCTCTCTATTTTGTGCGGAGTGTTGACGAATTGCATTGACCGTTGACGGTAGGAGTGCTCGCAAACAGTAATTAGCATTGGCATTTGCTTTCGCTCCGGGTGTAGTATTTGGGTTAGTGGTTTGTGGTCTGTAATCAGGGTGGCGAGCGTAGAGGTAGTGGAAAAATTTCTGTACGGCCCAAACGATGGATAGTGCTTCCTTGTCGATTTGAGGGTATCTCTGTTCTGTGTCTGTTATCGTTCGGCTTGTCTAAGCGATCGGACGTTCTTGCCCATTACTAAGCCGGTGTGACAACACTGCACCCAGTCCGGTTTTACTGGCGTCCGTGGCCAGCAACAGTGGGAGTGATGGGTCATATTGGGTTAGGACTTGTGGAGAGGTTAGTGCGTCTTTGATTTCTGTGTACGTTTTTTCTCCTGCTGTTGTACATGTGAAGGGGTCCTGCAGCAACATCTACAGGAGCGGTCGATCCTTTGTTGATAGGTCCGGAATAAATGAGCTATAGTAGGTTGCTTTACCCAAAAATAACTGTAGTTCTTCGGGCGTTGTTGGCTTTGGGGCATCCCGAACTGCTCGTATATGTGTGTCAGATTTGTGCACACCTTCAGCATCCACTTTGTGACCTAGGACCTCTAAAACGGGCTCTGCAAATGTGCACTTCGAGCGGTTGAGTTTCAATCCATGTGTTCCGAACCGTTCTAAAGCTGATCCTAGTGCCTGTAGTGGGTTATCGAATTGGTCTGCAAACACGATTATGTCGTCGAAGAAGTTGACTACATTGGGGAGGTCTTGCAGCACTGTGTCCATTCGCCGTTGCCAAATAGCGGGTATGTTGGTTGCTCCATAAACGGCTCGTGTTGGGCGAATCAGGCCATGTGTGGGTGTGTTAAGTGTCAGAGCTTGGCCGAATGTTTCGTCCACCTCCAAGTGGGTATACGCATTCGTGATGTCTAGGTGGCAAAATAGAGTAGCTCCTCTCATTCTGTTAAATAACTGTTCTACTTTAGGAATTGGTTGCTCATCGATTATCAGTCGGGGGGGTTCAGTGTTGGTTTGTAGTTGCCGGTGATCCTCAGTTTGCCGTTTTTCTTGACGACTATATGTGTCGTCGAGGCCCATTCGGAGTAGTCGACTCTCTTGTAGACACCCGAAGCTATCTTCGCCTCGATTTCTTTAGCATAAGCGTCTCGAAGCGCAAGTGGAATATCCCGGGCTCGAGAAGAAACTGGTGCGGTTTGTGGTTTCAAATGCATCTTTGCTGGTGGGCTGTTAACTTTCCTGGGACGTTACTAAATAGGTCAAAATAGCGTGACAAAAGTCCGTCTAATAGATTTTGTTGCTGTGACGTTAAGTGTTTGTCGGTTGGGGGTGATACCTGGGCGGGTTCAAGAAGAGTTTATTGAAATCGATTTCCTTTGCGAACTCCGTGATCCATTCGCGCCCCAAAAGCGTGTCGAACTCGCCATCGACCACGTAGAGGTTGAGCTTCCTGGTCGTCATTCCAATAGTGGCATTTACTTCGATGCATCCGATGCAGTTAATGGGGTGGCCCTTGTAGCTGGCGAAGATTTTGTCTGTCTTCTGTAGCTCAAAATTTCGTTTAACTATACTTGGCTTTTTCTTGCTGATGATTGAGCAGGCGGCTCCAGTGTCAAGCTTCATCTCGACTGGGGTTCCTTCTAACTGTACGTCGAGCAACTTCCGTCCAGGAGATGGAATGGTGCTGATGATCTCTATCTTGCTGAGTTGCTGCGTGGTGGGGATCTGCTCCGAGCGTTCTTCAAATTCGACATTTTCGACTTCGGCAACTAGGTTAGTATTTCTCGTTCGTATGCGTGCTTTGCACACTCTGCTGATGTGTCCCATTTTACAACATTTATTGCAATTGGCGTCAAGAAATCGGCACTGGCTGCGACAGTGTGTTCCACCGCATCCTCCACAACGGTTTTGGCTCCCTTGTCGAGCCGGGTTGTTTGTTGCGGTGAGACAGAGGGGTTTTCTTGGGCCTGGCTGTTTTCGAAATGCTGTGGCTGTGGGTTGTTCACTGCTCGCTGTGTCCCATTCCTTCGAGCTCGAGGTATCTCGTAGCCGATTTTGCGAGTCGGCTCGGTTCCTGCGGTTTGCACTTGGTCCGTGGTGTTCCGGGTCACCTCAAGTGCGTGTGCTATCTCATAGGCGGAGGTGAATGTCGTGGGCTTTTTCGCGATAATTTCGTCGCATATGTCTCGAGCTTCCAGACCCAGTAGCAGTTGTTCGATTAACATGCAGTCGAGAAATTTGCCATATTCGCAAAATGTTGCGCCCTGCCTCAATCTCAGGGAGAAATTGGCGACGGTCTCACATTTGTGTTGCTTGATCTGCCGAAATTTGATACTCTCTGCATATTTGTTGCGTGCGGAATCAAAATGCGCAGTTAGTTTCATGCGGATTTCGTTATAGGAGAGGTCTTCTCGCTTGTCTGGACTGGCGAGGAACTTCAGGGCGTCACTGAGTTCTACACCCATGTATACACGCGCGTAATCTGCATGCTGCTCTTCCGGAATTTTACTCACTTGCAGTGCCCATGTGAAGCGTGTAAAATAGTCGTTAATCGTCAGACGTTTTGTATGCACTTACGGTGTAGGTAGGTGGTCGTTGCTGCATCGTTGCCGTCGCGGCATTTGAACCCGTTTGTGCTGCAGACATTTGGATTGCGTTGACCAACATGCTGGAAATTGCTTGGAGGAGTTCCGGTGACATATCTGCCATTGTTTGTCACGTTGCGGACAATCTTCCGGTTATACGTGGTCGGTGTGGAAATTACGTTGCACGACGAACTCCCGTTAATTTTATTTATCAATGCCACTACTGACACCACTTTTATATTTGTGCTGCGTTAAATAAAAGTCGTTGTACGGTTTAAATCACGTTTATTACAAAAATGCACTAACTGAGCTAGGAGATTATGTAGTCTAATCCAAAAACTGCCAGCGGTCGATCGCGTCTTCACGTTCATCCAACAGGGATGCCCAGAGTAGGGGCACCTGTTACCAACTGTTAGTTTAATTCTCTACTCCTTAAAGGCAATACATAATACTTTTGAGTCAATACACAACATTAGTATAATTCCATTTTTAATAAGAAGCGCTCTTTACAGAAACGCGCTGAAATACTAGCCGCTGTTGCGAGTTATGTCGTAAATCGGTTAATCCGAAGAATTCCTCGCGATTCAAAATTCTATTGATTCATCTATTTCTTGCATTCAAAGAATTCGCGTAAGAATTTGTTTGATTTTGCTCTTTATGCATGTCTCACGAGAAGAGTTTCTACTTTGCAAGATTGCAAATACTGAGTAAGAATACTGGTTTCGCAGATTCCTGTTAGGAGCCTATCGAGTTGCTATTTTTAGATTGGTGCCCAACAGTACATTTAAAGTGTCAATTTATCGCTTTGATATCTTCCGCCGAGGGGGCCTTCTATCAAGTTTTTTTCCATGTCACTAGTCTCTGAACATGTGCCCAAAACACTTGAGTAGTTAGACTAGGGTGGACAGCCCTTACTTGCGCTTCATAACTTGAAGAACTAAAGCATGTCCTTGAAACACGTCACATCGATTCTTCTTCTGTAAGCCGCTTTGTCGAAGCGAAGATTTGAAATACGATAACCGTCAATGGAGACCTTATCTTGCCAGTCGTCGAGTACTTTCTGCATCACTGTCTTGCTATGTATAGTCAACTTGAGCATCAGTGGAAAGAACATTTAAAATTTGCAGGTAAAGTAAATGTAATTTTGTTGTAATGCACAGTTGTCACCTGCACTAAAGACGACCTGGTGTAGGTTCGACCATTCAAAGAGCCGTGAATGAACTGGGCACGTTGTTTATCCTTAATTCTCTGATGTTTACCTGTAAACGACCGATGAACTGGGCACTATACGTTCTAATCACCCGACATGAACCCTTCTGTATTGGTTATTAACTGGCAACCTTTGCACCTATAAAAAGCGGCAAAGGTGTTTTGTTCTTAGAGGACCGGCAGCTTTTAAGTCTTAACGAAACCGTTACAACTAAAGATCTCAAAACAAGACGCCAGCATCAATTTTTAAAGACTAAAATTAATCAGTATAGTGAAATAGGTTGATGACATTATGTTAACTGCCTGGGATATTTTTACAAACAACAAATAATACATATTATATTTTTCCCGCTGCTGATCATGTAAGTCAGTAATACAGCCTTAGTAACAAAACGTGTAAGTCGGTGTACTTGCCTACCTGAAATGTTAATAGGGCATTACATTCCTTGTTACTTAAATAACTATTAATTACCGACTAATTATTAACTGTTTTGACGAGCATTGAAATGTTGTCCCTGTCAGTACAAAAAGATCTTTTTTCTGCAACCGTCTTAAAAAAGTCATTACTTTTAATACCAAAATCTGTCTTTAAAGTGGACGTTTCTCTTACTGACACAAAAAGTGTATGTTGCTATGCAACACTTTTAGTTCCTGGGATTAAATAGATATTTATGCATTAAGGGAGATATGAATATGTTTTTCCCTGAGATTGACATGTGTTACAGACCTCGGGACAGAGCCCTCGGTAAGTCAAGCGAAGGTAAAAAACATGAATATCTCCCGTGGTGCATACAATATTTTATTTACTAGCATATTAGTAAGAATAGTATGAAATTTAGAAATTTCATAATGACATTTAAAATTAGAATATGTAAGTAACATCAAGGATTGCCTCATTGTATGGTTGCTAAGACGTTATTTGTAGTTGCATGGTTACCATGAGTTTGAGGGAGAAATAATTTGACAAGTCCCTTGAGAGTTATGAGTAGCTTTTCATATTTTGTTTCTATGACGAAAATGTACAATATCAGGTTGCCTGTAAATAAAATACCTTTTTCTACGACTACTACTAAAAGTAGGCCTTTTAGGGCTAGCTTTTTTCACTAAACGTGACGTTTTATAATTTAGCGTGTTAAAAGTGAATTCAGCTGTTTACTTTTAGCCCATGTGCTAAAAGTGAAGTGAGGTTATAAAACTACAATTTCGAAATGGAAGTGAGGTTGTAAAGTTATTCTAGTTACTTCTTGCGTTAGAGCTAAAGTGTTTTTTAAATAATTAAAGCGTTATGTAATTTATAAAGTGAAATGTGTACATTTATAATTACCTTTGATAACTGCCTTTGACAGCTACTGGCTCCAGAAACATTCATTCACCTGCGCTTTAAGGCCATCTCTTTATTATGACATAAATTATAACTGTCATAAATGTAAACCTTTGTTAAATCGACATCTATGGATTAATAACAGTAAATTAAAGGCCGTAGAAAAAATATTGTGTGCAAACTCGTGCATAAACGGCCACTTTTAGCACTTGTTGCACAAATAGTTATTATTTACTAGCAACATGATATTGTTCATTTTCGTCAACGATACAAAATATGACGAGCTACTCATAAGGCCCAAGGGATTTTTCGAATTATTTCTTCCTCAACTTCATGGTAACCATGCAACTACAATTAACGTTTTAGCAACCACACATTCAGGCAATCCTTGATGTTACTTACAGATTCTTATTTTAAATATGACACAAGACACTTTTGAAATTTTGAAATTTCATACCATTTTTACTAATATGCTAGTACAAAAATATTGCATGCGTCACAGGAGATATTCATGTTTTGTCTTCGGTTGACTTACAGACCTAGGGCCAGAGGCCGTGGTCTTTAACCATGTCAACCTCAGAACAGAAACATATTCATATCTCCGTTAATGCATAAATATCTATTACTTCCTAAGAACTAAAAATAACTTCCACTTAATCGGCTGTGTATGTAGTTGTCATAATGATGTTTAAATGTGAAACGTCAAACGTAATCAATCATCTCAAATTTTGAATATTTTATATTATTCCGATTAAAAGTGACTATGTTTGACTTGCAACTTTTGCGTTTGCTGGGCTATGCTGCGCTTCGTCTTAGAAATGCAAACTTAATTGCTCGTCAAACAAAGTGCCACTTTTATTCTAATAAAACAATATATTATTGTTTGACGTATAAGATAACAAATAATTTAATCATGCTTTTATTTAAGGTGCCCAGTTCAGTTGTAAACAAAATGTGTAATTCAAAGTCTAGTGCCCAATTGAGGTAGTAGAATTAAGGTCCAGGTGAACGGTGTCCAATTCGAGGCCGGCCATTCAAACAGTTACGATCGTACATGAAGATAAGCATATTATCTTGATTAAAATTATTAATACAGATAACATTTAGGGATTCGGTTTCTTCAATCGATTTCCAAGTGTACTATAGGGGAGAGCGGGGCACAGTGGTCACTTTTTTCGTATTTAATTTTTTTTTAAGAAACTATAAGCATTTCCCCAATTTTGTAACTGCAGGCGCAAAGTATCATGCATTGGTACTTAATTTCTAAAATACCACTTCACTGAATCAAACCTACTACATATGATAAGACAATATACTTTCTTAGAAAATATGACCAGTGTGCCCCCAAATCGGGGTACACTGGTCACGTTGGTGGGGTCCACTGGTCACCGCTCAAATAATAAAAATAAATGAAACCCATGTGGAAGGTATTGCTATTTTAATCAAAAGGTATATACAAAAATACATTTATGTTTACAAAAATACATTTCTGATACAAGAAGATCGCAATTTCCAGTTATTTATGAGCAAGCCTTATCCCATGATGAAATTTGACAAGTTAATGTTAAAAGTAAACATATTTTGAGTACGGCTGGTTCCACCAGAATGCATGGGTTTGTTTAGGTGACAAACAATGTTGGATTTTTCAACAACTGCTATATCGTCAAGAGGTGGAAAAACAAAATGATTTTGTTTTCGTCTCAAAAATGTGACAACAAACTCATCAGTACTTCGAATCGACAACACTTTTCCAACGAAATGTTTTATATTTTTTTTTCCTGCAAACTTCACTAATATGAAACTGCCTTCATCAATTGTCTCTAAATCTAAATATAAATCATTCTGTTCCTCTTCGGGATCTATGTCATCTTCTGAGTCGATAAATTCTATAGTTCCTTCACGTTCACTGCTACTGTCGTTGACAATGTTTTTCATTCTCTTTCTCTTAGTTATTTTGACTGTGTCATCTAGAATTATTGACCTTTTTGTTTTTTCAACTTGTGATTTATTTTTTCTATCAAAGTCTTTTTCAAGTTGTTTAAGATTTGGAGTGTCTGTCAAAATTGACGTAGTCTTTTTCTTTCTAGTTTGACGGTTTTTGGACAAACCTGAAGATTTTGGGTAAGGCCTAATCATGGCTGGCGTTATAACAGCCTTCATTATCGCATCTGTAGGAGTTTTACACTCACGTTCATAGTCTGATTCTTGACTGGTGCTTCCGTGACTGGTGTTTGATTCACCAATCAAGAATGCTTGATTTATTCTTGGTACATCATGACTGGTGCTTGTTACATCATGACTGGTGCTTGGTACACCTACTGGTAGTATTTTTACTAGCCTCTGCTATTGGATTATCAGTGTCAGTGATGGAAGCGGCTAAAAACTCGTGGTCACCAAAAACGTGGCGATTAAATGGAAAAATGCCAGTGACTTTGAAACCGGAAATTATATTTTTTGTTGTGAATGCCAGCGGATAGGCTTCACCAAATATTTCAGCGATTTCATAAATAGTAATCCTTTTACCTGGATTAGCTAGAAGCCAAGATCTGCAGCTATTATTGTAATACCGTTTCAGTGGTCCGTATAAGCACCTATCCAATGGCTGCAAACGGTGACTGGTGTGTGGAGGCAGAGTTAATAGTATAACATGGTGTTCTTTAGCCAGTTTTATTACAGGATAGGATATGTGGGCTTCGTGATTGTCCATAAGTAGAAGTATTGGCAAATCTTTAGTTGGTTTGCTGAAGCGGATAAAATGTTCCATCCATTCAACGAACGTTTCATTTGAAATCCACCCTGAGGAGGTGGCTCTACCTTCAGTTCCTGGAGGTGCACCTTTAATCATGTGCTGTTTAAAATGAACTCTTGGGAAGACCATAAATGGCGGAATGGCATTCCCAACTGCATTGATAGCACAACACACAGTTACGACACAACCTCTTTCGGCCGATGTAATTTGTCCAATCTGTTTTGTACCCTTTTCCCCTACAATTTTTGTGGGTTGTTGAACAGTTGTCAAACCTGTTTCATCCATATTATAGATCTGCGCAGGACCTAAGTTGCGTTTTTCTAACATTTCTTCTAGGTTGTTGTAGAATTTCTCGACGACAACTTTATTGAAGCCCATTGCTCTTGCCAATGAAGTTGCCTCTGGCGTTCGTAAGGATAAAATCTTATTCCTCTTCATAAAGGAAGTGAACCAATCTCTGCCTGCGCTTTTGTTTTCGTCCCAACCTGTTGGAAAAACCTTTTTGTTGGCTACAGCATATTCGTACGCAATTTTACGAGCCTCTGTGGGTGGTAAACCATGATGCAGTCGTGAACACTGTCGCAAATAATCAGCTAATATGGCTTCTTCGTTTTCGCTAAACACTTGACGAACATTATAGTTTGACGACATTCCTGGAACGTCAGCCAAAGTTACATTTTCCCACTCAATGTCTAGGTCTTTGCATTTTTTGATATATCTTGTCAAAGTTGTTCTGGATATATTGTAGCGAATAGCTGCTTGTTTAACCGAAAGTCCACCATCTAAATGGCTCCGGACAGCTGACAACATTGTGTCTTGATCTGTAAGACCAATTGTGGTCTTCCTTTTCCTATTACGGACCATTGTTTATTGCTATAATATAAACAAAACACAATAATAATATCTAATATATTCTAAAAAGCAATGGGGGCACAGTGGTCACACCTTCCTTTCTCTAGTAACTAGTGACCACTGTACCCCCAAGCGTTACTGACCAGTGTGCCCCCAATGCCATAACCAAAAAAAATATGTTTTAACTAATTCAAATTAATGTTACAAAGTTTACAAACTTGATAGAAATGTTCTGAAAACTCTAAAGATTAGAACTATAGCTTGAAAAAATAACTTACCTCTTAAATAATCACTATTTATCAATGTTTTAACGCACTAAATAATTTACAATGCACTATCAACATGCAGGTTGCACTGTTGGTGTAGAACTGAATGCATAAAATGGCCACTACTATAGATTCACTTGATGGTCTCAACGTTAAGCACGTTCTGCGGTAGATGGCGCCCTGATGCTGGTAAATGATTATTTTATTTTAAAATATGACCATTGTGCCCCTATGACCACTGTGCCCCGCGCTCCCCTACCTATATTAAATGACAGAGGAGACGGAACTTCACCGGGTGATCCCCATTTTAATATTAAAAGTACCCGAGAGATTTCTGGGGATGTTAAGCTAATAAGATCCTTTATTGAAAAGTTGTTTAATTATAATTAAGGGGTTATTTTTTTGGGCAATTAGCCAACATCACCTAAATATAAATATCTATTCAATTATCTCAATATTTCGCTATGCATTGAGCGCTTCATCATCATCAGGAACAAACTACACATATATGCACCAGTTCACAACTATATTGTAAATAATTCTGTAAATAATATATTAAAATATATAGAAATATTAAAATATACTTATAAAAATATTAAAATATATAGAAATAGTAAAATATATTAAAATATATATTACTTACAATCTGAAGCAAATATCACAGTTGGAGTTCATATCAAAATGTTGTCGTGAACGGTCGTATTTTTGTGCGCAGTGACAATATCAATAAACACACTTGTGAACTTTAACCTTACAGTGCTCCGCATTTTAATAAACTATTGCTCGATCCGACACGAATCATCTGACGGGTAGAGATTATGTCTCTGCTCAATAACCCGGCAGCTTGTCTGCAGACATCTACAGAAGACAATATGATGATTGAAGGGGGGCCCTGTACTGATAGAAATCTCAACAATTCGTCATCAAATAACTTACCAAACCCACATCAAACTTACTCGAGTAAATTACAATTCCCAAAGAAAGAACAAGCAATTATTCTTAGTGCAGCTGAGGGAATTTCCTTGAGAGATTACATTACCGCAACGGGAACCATAGTCAACCCAAATAATATTATTTTTGCATCAAGAGTGTCTAACAACAGGATATGCATATACCTCTCTTCAAGCCAAGTAGCAGATTAGTTTGTACAGAAATACCCAACGCTAAATATCCAAGGTAACGTTATAACTATAAGAAAACTAATTAACCCTGCCCAAAGAATAGTTTTATCAAATGTATGTCCTTCAATCCCTCACAGTGTCATACTTGGTTCCTTATCTTCTCTAGGCTTAAAACACGTATCCCCGGTGACTTATCTAAAAGCAGGAATAGAACAAGCGGAATACTCCCATATCTTAAGCTTCAGACGACAAGTATACGTAGAACCTTCTGAACTATGCCAAATATTAACATCAACTTTAATCAATTTTGAAGATACAAATTACCGAATCTTCTTATAAACCTATATGCTATAGGTGCCAAAAAGAAGGTCATTTATCAACTAACTGTCCCTATCAGCCCAATCCCATAGATATTACAAAAAGCACGTCAAACGTCGACATTGCATCCCAAACTCCATCGACAACAACACAACCCATTACGGCACCTGTCAATCCACCAACAGCCAACACAACGACGACCACCAACAAATCAGTTCAACCCGCATACTGCAAGAGACCAAAAAGTCAACTAACTAGCGAACCGGACTCTGATTCGCCAAATATCAGCTCACAACTACAATCTATAAGAAACACAGTAGAATCTTCTGCAAACAAGTACCCTATAAATTACACCAATCTTCAAGACTTTCTGGAAAATGTATACGGCAACCCCGACCCATTATACATCTCAATACCCAAGCGCTAATACAAATGCTGGAAAATTTATACCCACATTTGAAAGATAGATCCATTAAAACCCGATTTACACAACTCATAAAAAAAATAAAAGTTCAACTGTCACAAGCCGTCAAATTCCACAGACGACAACTCAGACTTGGAATATTAAAATCGATTATATTACTTAAAACCCACCCAAAACACACAACAAAATAATATAATCTATATAAAAATGGCTTCTTCAATTATCCAATGAAATTGTAACGGATTCCATCAACGTATAGAGTTCTTACAAAAATTAATATCTGAAAAAAGTACTATTTGTCTTTGTATACAAGAAACCCACTTCAAGAATGTTCAGTGAGCTACTCTAACTGGATATACAACCTACCGCAAAGACAGCTTAAATAGACATGCCAGCGGGGGAGTAATACTTTTCATCAGAGTCCCATCGCGTGAACTCACCATACAAACAGAATTAGAAGTAATTACAGCCGAAATCTACTTTCCAAGCAAATTTTCAATTTGTAATATCTACATCCCCCCTGACCACAACGTAGACTGCAGAGAAATCGAGAAAATTATAAGACAACTTGCAACATCCTACATCGTAGCCAGGGACTTCAACAGGCGCAACACTTTATGGGGCTCACAATCAACTGACACAAGGAGGAAAAGAACTAGTAAAACTTTTAGAAAATTACATTATCAATTTGCTCAATAACGACCAACCCACCCATTTTTCAATATTTACTGGAAAGTTTTCTACCCTTGATCTCTCCTTTTGCCGCTGTAATCTAACCCCGCTGCTTAAATTTGAAGTACTCCAAGATTTATTTGACAGTGACCATTTTCCAATCAAACTATCGTTTTTAAACAGCCACTCACCTTATCGCAACCCACCTAAATGGAACCTGAAATCAGCAGACTGGAAAAAATACGAAGAAGTTATGATGGAAAAGGCACCCTTAATAAATCTGGCCAGCGAAATCAACAAACTAATAGAAGACTTCAACAGAGCGATTCTTCTCGCTGCGCAAGAAACAATACCAAAAAAACATGCTAGCAGGAGGAAAACTGTACCATGGTGGACTGACGAATACGGACTGACGAATACGCCAAAGCAACTAAAGATAAGATAACGGCATTTAATAAATACAAAAAACACGACAATACTGATAACCTAATTGAATTCAAAAAGAAAAGGGCACTATCGAAAAGAATGTTAAAGAAAAGGAAAAAGCAATGTTGGGAATACTACGTTTCCACTATCAACCAAGATACGCCAACGCAAGAAGCTTGGAATAAGGTGAAACGAATCCAAGGCAAAGATAATATATATATTATCTTTGGTTGTAGTGAGTGCTGTTTACAGACCACATGCAACATGTGTTCATGAATTTAATAAAAATTTACAAAAGTATCTAAATGATATTACTAAGATTAATGCAGATTTTGACTTTTTTGTGGGTGATATAAATATCATATTGTTCAGGGTGGAGCTTGTAGTGGACTGTATGAATTTAATTTGGACAGTTGCAGGAATATCTTAGGGGTGCAGGAATTAAAAAGGGGTGCAAACCAACGGTCTCGTGCGGTCTCACACGAGATGATGTACCAAAAAAGACCTGGGGCCGTTGGTCAGCGTGACACAGTGAAACAAAACTTCAAACTGTATGTTTATTGACTAGAATATTTTTCTGTTTATACATATAAAAATACTGACTTAGCTTACAAAGTTTAATATTTGCCCTAGTTTCAGCTCGCATATGCACTTGCGTATTCAATTTCATAACAAACAAACTTGCAGAGTGCAAAATTGCAGGCTGTTCACCGGTCATTCGAGCACTGATTACATTACTGCTGACGCTTTGTTAAGCATTTACCGTATGCAATATGTGTTTGTGAAATATTCGCCTAATTAAATTAAAAGGATTAAAATTTATGTTTGGTTCCTAAACACATATCAAGTCTAAACATGATTATTGTCAAAACTGCCTTAATATAATGGGGGAAGAAGGATTCATTTCATTGATAAATGCATACACGCGAGTGCAACACGATTCAAAAACTTGCATAGATCATATATTTTTAAAAAACAGTAAGCCCTCCAAAATTAATGCTTTTACTATGAAAATTGACATTACCGATCATTTTCCCATAATTTCATCTATTAACTTAAAAAAAGCAGGAGCCCTCTTGAAACAAAAAAAAATAAAATTGTTAAATTAGACAAAACCAAACTAATTAATAACTTAAAAACAGAAGCGTGGTTTGAGATTTATGAAAGAGAGGATGTGGATAATTTAGTGAATATATTCATTAATAGACTAAAACATGCCGTTAATGCAGCAACAAACATACGATTTATATAATCTAACCAGCGAAAGCGCAACTCATGGATAACAAATGGAATCTTGAAATCGGTAAATACAAAGAATGAATTATAGAAGCAATCTGTAGCGCAACCAAATAATTTAGAAATTCTTAACGAATATAAAAAATTTAAAAACATTTTATGTAAACTAATTACAGAAACAAAAATCAAGTATTATAAGGACAAAATTGATGAAAACAAAAACTCAAATAAAGCCTTATGGAATACTGTTAATAATATTGTAAATAAAAAAAAAGGATGTCTAGATATAAAAAAAATTTAAGTGGGCAATTCAATGATGACACATAAAAAAGATTTGGCTAATGGATTTAATAAGTTTGTAGAACTTGGGGAAAAAATGGCTGGAGATGTACTTAAACCACTTAACAAAGTAGGGAAAAGAAACGCTGCAAACAATACAATTTATATGCATCCCGCAGATTCCTACGAAATAGAAAAATGTATTAATAATTTGAAACTTGGTAAATCACCTGGACTAGATAATATCACGTCAGAAATCTTAAAGTTAATTGTTCAGTATATAAAAGAACCCTTTGCTTACATAATGAATAGAATGTTAGAAAGAGGTATTTATCCATCTGCCTTTAAGGTGGGAGTAGTTAAACCCTTATTTAAGAAAGGTGATAAATTAGTCATTGGCAACTAGCGGCCAATTTCTCTTATTTCAAATTCAGCTAAAATAGCAGAAAAAATAATAAAGCAGAGAATTCTAAAATATTTCGATAAATATAAATTACTATCAAACCGACAATTCGGGTTTAAACAGGGTATATCAACAGAAAATGCTATTGCTCATCTACGAGATAATATTTATAGGGCTTTAGACGCAAAAAGATGTGTTTTAGGTGTGTTCTTGGACTTGGACGAATTAATATCAACATTGGAATCTATGGGTTTTCGGGAATTTCTTTAACCTTAATGGAAAACTATTTAAAAAACAGAACACAGTATGTAAAAATTGCTGATGAACTGAGCAACCCTCTAGAAGTTAAATTGTGGTGTTCCACAAGGCACAGTTCTCGGTCCAATTTTATTCTCTATTTATATTAATTATCTGTTGTGTTTAGATACCGTGGATAATATTTCTGCAATTGCGACTCATTAAAAACCTTAGCTGAAGAGGATTTGCAATCATTAAAAAACTGGTTTGATCAAAAAGAATTATCGGTGAATTTTAAGATAACTAAATTTATAGCTTTTAGATGCTGTGTAAATATAAAGATAACATTTGATAAATTAATTATTCGAGGTGGTAAAACAATTTACGAGATTGAGGAAGTAAAAAATATAAATTATTTAGGAATAATAATAGACCAAAATCTTAAATGGGATGCACATGTAAATTTAATTTAAAAAAAATTGAGATTTCATTTCAGAAAGCTAAAGCAAATATTGGATATTAAATTCTTAAAAATTATTTATCGTTCCTTGGTCGAATCCCGCTTACAGTATGGAATTGTTGGCTGTGGGGACATTTTAAATTCTCATCTGATTCATTTAGTAGTCCTTCAAAAATGTTTTTAAAAAGTTATATTTAATAAAGACCGTGCATTTTCAAGTGATGTGTTATTTAAAGAATGTAATTTGCTAGATATCCGTCAGTTATATTGCTATAAAATACTTGTTTTACAACACAAAACGAGATATAGCTTAAAAGATATCGAACACGAGTATAATACAAGATATAAATTGCATGCTCAAACACAGGTTGAAAATGTCAGCAAAACTATTGGACAGCGTTCCTACAACTCTATTGCGCCACGAATCTACTCTATGCTACCTCATTCAATTAAAAATTGCAGTAACAATAATACATTTAAAGCAAAAGTTAAGGCCTGGATACAAAATATGCCTAGAAATACTATACATGACCTTATTGACATAGAAAATACATAGACTAAGCACCAATCATGATACTAAAATGGAAAAAAAAACAAACTACATTTTTCATTACTACCACCGATCTCCATACAATATTTAGATATTGAAACAATAGCTCACGCACAAATTTGAACTTCTGTGAGCTTATTCGGTTATGTCGTTTATTTCTGAAGTTTTAGGGGGTGGGGGGGTTACATTACATACTTTTGCATTTTACGTTTGTTTATTGTTCAGTTTGTGGAAATAATGTAATTTTCTTTAGAAATAAATAAATTATTATTATTATTATTATTATTATTATTATTATTTCTTACATCCCTCAAATCAGACAGTGTAAAGATCACTTGCAAGGTAGGTGTTGAAAAAATAATTTTGTTGCAGTTTCCGAAAGAAAGCACGTTGCTTGGAAACAGCCCGATGTCAGCGGCGCAGGGTGGTTGCCTAAAAGCCACGTGCTTGAGGAAGTTGTAATAAAATTATAAGTATTTATCAATGGTCGAGGGATATTCGGCTAGACAATGTTTTGCCATTGAAACTATTTATTTTCATTTATTTAGTGAAAGTGCAATTATTATGAAAAGAATATGACATCTTAAAATATTTCATTGCGAACTGTCAAAAACTTGACGTAACTTAGCAACCTGAAACTGACTGTTGTACACAAAGTGATAACAACCCATGGGTAGTTTGCAATGTAAGGGTAATCTAATTGGTTGATTTTGCCCACATGACTAGAAAAGAGTTAATTTCATTGGATCACTAATTTCACAAAAAATTGTCAGTAATAATGTATTAAGGGCAAATGCTTTTGCCGGCAAAAATGTTTTACGAAAGTATTTTGTTTTGGCAATGTCACAAGACAAACTAACTTTATCAAATTTCCAAGAAAAATCATGAGCCCGAAATACATTTTGTGGAGTATTTCTCAAATATCGGTTCATTTCGACATTTATACTGAGCCACAATGACAGTTTAAATGACGTTTTTCTACGGTCACCTTTAAAACTGACTATTAAGCGCTCACTGTCAATGCGAAAAGTTAGCGATTCACACATTTTTCCCTAGTAACCATTTTAGCATCGCAACCACGTAAACAATGTCTTAATGAAATAATCGCGTCACTTCATTTTACTTTACGCATAGCCATGGCTAACCTGATTATTAATTTAATTCGTCATTTTTCTGGAACTGGCTAAAATTATTGACAATTGCATCACGGTGCCTCCATCATCACGCAACAGATTTATTGAGTTTTTGAGTTTTTGTGAAGTTGAAGATGGAATCTGAAGGTAATTGCACCCCGCCTGAAGTATTTGAAGCGACCCAGACAGCAACCAACGATTGTTGTTGCCGGCCAAATCGCGCGGCCTTTATGAACGGCGGTACAACGACTTCATCAAGTGGTGTGTATCGAAATTTCAATTATTTAACAATTTTGTTATTTATTTAGGACCGTAGAAAAAATTTTGTATGTATTTCGAGTGTAAAGAGCCATTTTGGTATTCGGTTGCTTTTTCGCGCCTCGCTACCGCTCGGCACGAAACTCGCATCCTCATACCAAAATGGCTCTCTTTACACACTAAATACATAAATATCTATTTTGAAATACCACCTTCATTAAAACAACAGATTTGGTGGCTGCCATGGATACAAGTGGTAAAAGAAACTCATAAAATCCCAAGGCAAAAATTTGATTTTTTGCCACATAAAAACAAGTGATGGTTGAATTTTGAAAAATCATAGCATTTGATTGGACTATTTCCCGCATCTCTGATTATCCAATCAAATGCGATGATTTTTTAAAATTCAACCAATCACGTGCTTTGGACCATGGAGTTTTCAATTTCCCCGACTCTCCTAGAGAGTTCCTATTCCTACCCTCCACTGCTGATTATAGGCAGATGCTAACAGACCTAAAAAATTATTATTTCGGAGATGTTCAAAAAAATTGTAATGCACTCACACATACGCTTTAAAAAGTAGATACCGAAACCACAGTTGTGTTAGTATGGAACTAACACAGTCGAAGAAAGCGCGTAGCTAACCAGATCGCTCAGTAAGCCGTTAGCGGTGTAGCAGACTACTAAGTTTCATAAGAGAGAATTGGCAGCCTCGGCCTCCAAGGCTCACACCAAACGCCCAAACGCATTAAACGTTACTTTCTACTATATAACGGTCATTAATTCTTAATCATTGAACTACCCTTGTCCATAATTATAAGAACAGATTTTTACATCAAATGTTGTAATAATTTAAGAAACTTATTTTTTTCCAAGCAATTACAATCAAACAGTCTCTAGATGTTGCCAATTCATTCAGACCTTTTAGATTTAGTAACTTAAGTTGGAACAAGTTTTCTTAATATTAATAATAAATAATAATAAATTATCTTTATTCTCCCACAATAATCAACAAATAACAATAGAAAAAAAAACACATCAATCATGTATAGAACCCTAGACATCGCTAATTAAAATGAGAGAACCAGAGGATGAGGTTCAGATGAGCAATTGCTATTCCTCCCTGATCTACCACCTAAACCCTCATTTTATTAATTTAATTTTTAAAAGTATCTGCCACTCTAACTTACAAACTAATTTCTGTGATATCTATATACACTCAATGTTTACAATTTAGTGATGCATCTCTATCAAACTCGATATGCATATATAAAACGCAAACAATAATGAAAATCTAGTTATTACACTGTTTCTGAAACAATTCCAAGCGCAATTTAGCCCTAAATTTTGTTAAGTGAAGATTCTTATACGTATTCGAAAGTCTGTTATACATAATATATATTTGAAAAGAAAATGATCGCTCATATAGAACCGAAGAGTGGAGAGGTGGCGAGATAAGACCTCTAAATCTCGTTGAGATATTATGTACATCAGTTCGGAAAGTAATTTTATTGTACAAATAGGCAGGAGTTTTAGTTGTCAAAATTCGATGAAAAAGACTTTGACATTGTAATAATATACGGTTTTTCATAGTCAGCCAACCAGCATCAGCAAGTTTATGAGATATATGCTCATATTTTCTGATACCATATATAAATCTTAAGCAAGCGTTTTGCATTTTTTGAATACGTTCAGTTGTTACACTATCAATGGCAGCATGGTAAATAGCTGAACAAAAATTAAACTGGGACAAAACAAAGGCTTCGCAAAGTCTTTTTTTAATTGGTTGGCTCAAGTAGGATCGGTGAGGATAAAGTTGTTTTAAATGTTGGTAACCTTGACAAATATATTTGGAAATCTGTTCACGATAGCGAAATGTATTATCAAGTAACAAACCCAAACTCTTAGCTTTGGTAATGATTGGAATTCTTACGTTATTAATGTGAATGTTCAATAGAGGATATAAATAACTACACATATTTTTATTACCAAACAATAATACTGCTGATTTGTCGGGATTGATTTTAAGTGAATGCTGAACAGAAGCTTCATATATATAATTAAGATCATAATTAATTTTTTCCATAGCTTCTACCCAGTTTGAAGCACTGAACGACAGGTATAACTGAGTATCATCAGCATATATGTGAACTTTAGAAAATTTTACGCAATTCATAAAAACTGAGGTATACAATGAATATAACAGAGGACCCAAGATCGATCCCTGTGGGACACCCTGCGATAAATGCATCGAACCAGAGGTACTGCTGTCTAATATAACAGTTTGGGATCTATTATTCAAGTAACTGGTCATCAATGATAGCGCATCTGGTCCAATACCAATATATACCAGAATTGAAATCAAAGTATAATGATGAACTGTATCAAGAGCTTTGCTATAATCCAACAAAACAGAACAGTAATGTTACCTTGGTCAGTTGCAGCCAAAATATCGTCCGTTACCTTTAATAGAGCTGTTGTGCAGCTATACCCTGGCCTAAAACCGGATTGTACTGGAGGCAGAAAATTATGTTCATTGATATGAACGCTTAATTGATTGTGAATTGTTCTTTCGAGAACCTTCGACAGTGCTGGAAGAACGCTTATAGGGCGTAGGTCTTTAATTTCAACTGGTTGTTTAATTTTAGGAAATGGTTTAACCAGAGCATGCTTCCAACACTGTGGAAATTTGTTTTCCAAGATACATGAATTTATAATATGAATAATGTATGGCAAAAGTGTAGGACCACATAACTTGATCATAGTAATATTGATATTATCACTACCAGTAGCATTAGATTTAAATGAGTTTAAGATTTTGACTAAGGTGGGGTAATCAATAAGCGTAAAATTAAAATTTAAATGGTGATTTTCATTGCTGCCATACGTTTCTAAAATGTCAATTTGTCGATTTTGAGTTAAAGTTGCATCAACCTTAGGAATACTATTTGTAAAATAATCATTTAGAACATCAGGATTAGATAGATGGTCTGGTATAGAAATTTGTTTTCTTGCACCTATTCCTAAAGCATTTAATCTTTTCCACAAGGTTTTATGTTCATTATTTATTGATATAAAATTAAAATAAGCCTTTTTTTCATTGTTTATAGTGCGTGTTGTTAAGTTTCTCAAAGATTTATAATAGTCCCAGTGCTGAGGCAGTCTCGTTTGTCTATATTTAGCTTTTGCTTTATTCCTTAATGACATGAGATATTTCAAATTGTCCGTCAACCAGGGGGCATACGGCTTTCGAAAGCTGCATCTGACCAAGGGAGCATGTTTGTCAAACAGTTGCAATATTTTTTCATTAAAAAACAGCAATTTCTCATCAATGTTATTAATTGCATAAATTTGATGCAGAGATAATGATTCTAAATCTTTATGAAACCCATCTATGTCTATTTTATCAAAATTTCGAAAATTTCGAGTAACAGGATTTACCTGAGGCTGTTTTAGAAGTATATCACAAAACACAAGATCATGATCTGCTAAGTAACAATCAATCACACCGCTGTCGCCAATCAACAAACTGTCAGTAACCAGGATCAGATCTATAAGGGAAGCCGAAGTTTTAGTAACTCTGGTTGGCTGATTAATAATTTGATTTAATTCAAAAGATGTTAATACGTCCTGCAGGTAAATTGTAGATGGATTATCAGGCTTCAGAAAATCTATATTAAAATCACCAATACATATTACATTTTCAGAGTAAAATAAAGAGGAATATAAAGAATTTTCAAATTCATTTAAAAATAATAGGTAATTACGTTCAAGTGGATTATAAACAGTACCCACAACTATATTAATATTAGGTAACTTCAGAAGAATCCAAAGCTGCTCAATAATATTATTTGGCATACTGATAACTGAAAAATTAAGTGTATTACGTACATATATCGCTAATCCTCCACCTCGACTAGATCGATCATTTCTTACAAAATCATAACCGTCAACACAAACAAATTCATCCGTAATGTTATCAGTGAGCCATGTTTCAGAAACAGTTAGTATGCCAATTTGGTGTTCATATATAAATAGTCTTAAATCTTCAATTTTTGCTTGTATTGATCTTACATTTACGTGCGCTGTCCTGATATTGCCTGTCATAGGTTTAACACAATTTCATGAACATTAAACCAAAATTTCGATAGCCATGCATCTCAAAAATAAAAATCGTTGTCACAACAAACCAAACAAAACAGAATACTTATCACTCAACTTTGAATAATTCAAGCGAATGAAATAAATGATACATAAACTCAATCTGCTGCTGATAAAGTAAATAATAATTAAATAATTAGTTAATAGTTGTTAATAATAATAATAGTATTAAAATTAATTTAACAAGATCTCTGTATGGCATGCTTTGAATATTGCTGAAGGGTGCACCTCGCTTAAACGCTATAGGTTTCTAAGGCTTTTACTTTTATTACATTTCTCTAAATTGCCCATTTATTGAAAACTTAAGAACGCAAAGGGATAATTTAAAGTAAGAGCTCTTCTATGGATTCTTCCTAATTGATGCGCCTATAAAGCGAAATTAATTTGGGTTCGGAATGCGCTTTATTTGCAACAGCTGTGAGGAGCCTTTAATTAAAACGGATTCGTCAAGATTGTCTAAATATGCAAAAAATAAAGAAACTGGGTCGCATAGTTGCTAATTGGGGTGTTAAGTAAGCAGCATTTGTGCAAATCTGGCCGAGTATTTGCTTTTGTAATATCTAATAGTGCTTATAAGTTAGCTGAACATATTCATTTTATTTTTTAAAAAGCAGCATATTAAAATTTGAATAAATGAAAATAGTAGTAACAAACGCCAAGCTAACATGAATAATTTTGCTAAAGCGCGTCCTTCTATGCTGTATTAGTGTTTTGCTGCACACAGAATTTAAATTAGTCTACCCCACGTTACAAGGTTTTCAGCAAAAAGCTTGTAATTAAGTAGAGGGATTTCCTGCTAGGTACACAGAATTTGATATGTCATTAACTTCGAAGCAAAGGCGTAAATAGCAAGCATTACTGCAAAACGTTTAAAAGGATTACCTGTCAGATTATACATCAGCAACATGGTACACCACACACCACTATTACACATATTGTATATCTTTTAATCTAGCGAACTGCTCGAACAAATCGCAATTTCCCAGGTTTAAAATTTGAGGAGCGTAGACGAGGGCCTAAACCTTTATATGCCAAGAAGTTGAAAATACAGGATCCTGCAAAATAAACTACCCTTCTTAAACATGTTATAACATTTTATTAACTTGAATAACAAAACTAATAAATACATATTTGTAAACTAGAAGGATGGGAGTTTTTATGTTTTAAATATGGTGTCTCGCAAATGACCGCCGTCCTCGACAATGCATTCTTCTACACGGCTGTGAAGGACGTGCTATTGAGTAGCAGTGATTTCATTTCTTATTTCAGTTTTCAACTCTTCTAGGTTTCTGGGATTATTTGCACACACCTTAATTTCTAAAAACCCCAGAGAAAAAAATCTGGAGCTGAAAGATCCGGGGACCTTGCTGGTCAAGAAATGGTACCATTCCTTGAAATCAATTTATTTGAAAAAACTCCCACAAAAGACTCGTTGTTCTGTTATATTTTGACAACTTTCAACAATTGTAACAACTCTCCAAGGCCTACTCTTTCAGTTAAAACTGTTGCCGTAAATAGTTGATAAGGTTTTCTATTAGTAAGGAAATAAAATAACTAATACATTTGCCGGACCTTGTGCAAAAAATGTTGAGTAGATTTGTAGAAAATATAAGCTTATTTTTATTACTATGGCAACGGAATAGAGTTTTTGAACCCAGATTTTTGGCTTATTATTTGTAAACTAGCTTTCTAGCGCACGACATAGATACCCTTATGCCAATTATAATGATTACATTTTTAAAATTGAATTATGAATACAAAAGTTACCAACGATTTTTTTAACGTATTTAATAAAGAATGCGCACGTACAAACAACTGCTATTTCGAATAATGGTTGAAGAGTGATCAAAATTATGTACAAAATAGATAAAAATATTTTAATACTTCGAATAGTAAGGAAACAACAAAAGGAGATACCTAGCAATGCAAATTGCATTAATTTGAACCTGCGTCTCTAGCAGAATCTGATTGCGAATAAAACAAGTTACGAGCTCGGATACGAATGTTACAAAACATATGGGCTTATCGTTATATTATACAGTGCTCTCAGTAACAATACAAACGTGACAGACGCAGACACACAGGCACAATACACGTTTATTAAAGACCAACGCGGCCGCTAAAGACTTTCATAAGTCGTCGTTTAAGTGTATAGATTGTACGAATACAAGGTATGAGTAATATGGTTTCCTTAACACCAACTTGTTTAATTGATTTACAAAGATCAGAAACCTAAACTTCGGACAATTACACATATTATTTTGTTCATTTATATTACATCCCTGGCAGTAGTTGGTATTAAAAAGACATAATATATAACTATTGCAAATTTATATTGAAAGAAAGGCAGTTCCCGAATGTTTTTTTTTAATATCTTGTCGTCATTAAAACTTTTAAACAAACTTATTTGAGACAAATGAGCGTTTAAAGTTAAGGAACATACAATCAAAATAATCATACCGAAAAAGTAATTAGGTGGAATTAGGCTAATTAAGAAGATTTCCTATATAAACACTTTAATACTAAGCCTCTCTAATAGTTATGCAGATATTTTAAACAGTGACAGTACACATTAAATGATTAAAAAACCCCAAAATTACCTTATACAATTGTTTATCGTCTTTGAGAAACACAATAAAGTAAATTTTGAGAGCCGCTGGAATTTTTCATATTGACGAAGCAGCGATTGAAATATGATTAGTTGAGTCATATTATTTTAAATGGAGACCAAGACGATAATGAAGAAGCAGTACATTCTGTTAAAAAGGGTGATATGTCTCTCCGCATTGGTAAGATTCATTTTAACGTATTTTTCAAAAGATGACGTTAATATGACATTAATATAAAAAACTTAAATTACGAATTGCCATAAGGTCCTTTTTAAAAAACAACTATATTTGACAAAGATTACAAATTACATAAAGCACATCTTTCTGTTACGTGTTCTAACGGCAGACATCACAACTCGGGTCAGCTCGAAGATTACGCTGACATAACAAGGTGATATAAGGCGCCAGGTTCAGGGGCACTGGAATTATGTGAGAACTGCCTGTAATATAACGCATCCCTAGAAGAAAGCTTCCTCAGGAAGTTTGACTTTTGTTTTTGAATATTGGGCTTCTAATTCTTGATTTTTTGATGAGCTTTCTTTTCTTCAGATGTTTTTCCATTTCTTGGTTAAAATGTGGATTACGACGATAATTAATATTACGTACAGAATAATCGTCCAGCTACTGGGAATAAGATATGTTTTCAGATAAGTTTCCTAAATCGGAATTATTAGGTTTATAGGTAATTCCTGGAGATGTAAATTATTCAATTTAATTTCAAATTTTGGTAGAAGGTTATTCACCAATTTAAAATGTGGCTTGTCTATTACCAACGGTTTTCCGTAACTGGTTTCTTGAAAACGTAGTTCTCGTCCTCGGAAAAACAAGTTGCAATGAGTATTTTCTTTAATTATCCCGTAAGATTCCATATACCATAGGATTGAGTTGAGTTGCCTTATATAAGTTCTAGTTAGCGCAAGTCTCCTTTTAATTTCTTCCTCTGTCGTTGCCTCTCTTGTTACTGTAAACTCTAAGTCATTAAATTTGCCTGTTTCTTTAATTTTTAAGTTTTCTTCTATTTCTAGATCTTTTATATTTTCTTCTATTGTCGCTATATACTCTATTTTCCCAAAATGAATTTTTAACCCCACTTTAGTATACTCTTCTTTAAGCTTTCATACCATCAGCATTAATGTGTTGTGTATGCAGTCATTGAATTCATTTAGTAATACTAGGCTTCAAACACGTTTCAGAAGTAAAACTCACCTCTGGGTCGACCTCCAATCTCGGTATGCCACTGTGTTTGTGCTCGTGCTAGTAGCTGGACGATTTGGTGATATTGCAGTCCTCTTACCACCCCGCTTAACGTTTTTCTCTTTTTGGATTTTTATGCCACCACGAGAAATACGTGGAAAAAATATTTGTAAGTGATTTTGGGTGTACTGTACACTGTACAGCTACGCTACGCATATCTCTCCAAAGTGTTCGAGATCTTTTCCTCTTACGATTGCACACTGTCAACTGGGTAAAAGCCTGCAGTCTTCAACCCCGCAGTTTTTGGGACAGCTTCATCACAGAACCTAGGACAGCAACAAACTCTCCGTGGTTTCTTCATGGTAGCCGGCGTATAGGCTTGTGCATGTCTAGGTACCCGCTTTACGATGCCCAACGCGGTCCATCCGTTTCTAGCATATAACAAATCTTTATTGTAGTGTATTACTTACGATTTGCAGTTACGATTCTACGCAGATCGTTGAGAAATAAATCGGCTGCATCTTTATTTATTGTATGTCTCGTAGACGTTGAGTTAGTTGTTACATACGAAGACTTTTTAGTATTTTTATAGTGACTGTCAGATACGACACTTTTGATTGCTATCACTTTAGCAGGACACATTCAACGACATTTGTGCGAGATAATGTTAGTTGTGAGGGAAGACTGAAGCGTTTGAAGCCCTTGTAATCGGTTTCACGCGAATCGAAGTGTGCCATAATTCACTCGCAAGGGGCCTATTGCGCACATTCCGGTTTATAATAACGGGTGGATAAAAAAACGACCTCTGTTTGAGGCCCGCTACTCATGTTATAGTAGAGATTCAGGTTTGAGATTTTCAGAACTAGTAAAGGAAGAATGAAAAATTATGTACGCAACATTTAAATAATTTACTTAAAAAAAAAACAACAACACCATAACTTTTGAAAAATTACATTGAAAAAATGCTTTTACAAGCGTACTTATTTAGCTAGTTAAAATCTAGGTATAGAAACTACTTCAACTTATTTAAAAATATACTGTATTGGCCTTCCATTTTGCATATGCACTGCTCTTAACATTTTCCTAAATTGTAAAATTTTCCAATTAAATCTAAAAGTATTTCGTCGCAAGATTTTTCTATCTTTTCACGCAATTCGTCCAGTGTTTCAAATGGTGTTCTACACTGGAAATAAACCAGTTCCTGAAGCGCTTTCCAGCTACAGTAATTCAATGGAGTTACATTAAGTAAATTTGGTGGCCATTCATCAACTACTAGAATTAGTGTGTTCAAAACCAAACGTAAGATTCCGTGTAAAAAACATTTTCGAAAACTAAACTTGTTAAGTTTCTTGTTCCGGTATTTTTCAAAAAACTTTTGTGAGACTTGGCATCCATATTTTACAAATTTTCTTCCACAATTATCCGGAGATTCACTTCATTAGCTGATTTAGCAGCGAAGCTGTACGTTGCCCAACTTTGACACCTTTTTATCCACCCGGAATAGCTCTCGTACTGCGTTTTCGCACGGTTTCTATTAACGATCGTGTGGTCGTGTAGGGTATTGCAAAGAAAATCGTACAACAATATGCTATTAATGCAATTTTGCTAATAGAACTGTGTATATTTAAAAGCCATTGTTTTACATTTATAACTAGGAAGTTAAAATAAAACTTAAATAATAATAATAAAATCAATATCATAATAAAAATGTGCATGTATTTTAAAATATTACATTAACTAACTATTTACGTATACACTTTTTCTAATCGCTTCAATAGAGAAGTAGGTAATAATGTAGTAAACATTGCTGCAGGCAATATCACTGGTTCTGGTTGCTATATTTGCAGTGAGGTTAGGTTTTATGTTGACTGGTTGACATCTTTATTATAAATTGTAATTCTGACTACTATGAACTGAACATTTTCTCAATTTAATGCCTACCTAGTTACAACCAATTATAAATAATGCCAAGTTTATAATAACGAGAATTGCAATTTTAAGTTATCATGATGTCAACTAGTCAGCATGAAACCTACCTCACTATAAAAATAATAGCCAGAAGCCTAAAACCAACACAATTCAATCTAGCGGTAATAATTTATCCCACTGGTTTTCCTAGAATTTCGTCATTTATAAGCCATTCACGACCTTTTTGGGACAGGGTTGTCTTTGATTTTTTCTTTTCATGTTGGACTAACTGATTCGGTGATGTAGCAGATGCAACATTTTCCTTCTGCCAGTGTCTGTTCGACATTTTCTTGCTACCGCATTGCCAGATTTATTATTTTAATCACGGCCTGCTGAATTGTGTGACAAACGTCACATTATACGGCTTGGGCATTTTTTTAAAATTCATTATTGTTTCCACTTATGAGAAATTGCTAATTTTGGCCGTTTTGGCCACGATGACATTTAAATTAGAGTTGGTGTCAAAAATAATACGTTTTTTAACAATTATTTTTTAACATCCAGTATCAGTACAATAAGAACCTATTGTCTGGACTTTAATATAATATGAATCGTATAATCTAGGTATAGTATCTGGATTCTGGATTCTGAATTAAAAATGGAGGGTGAGTTACCTCACACGCACTTAGGCCGCATTAGGTGGGCCCATTGTGCTACCTCCCAGCAGCTCTCCAAGTTGGGTATCACTCAAGCCATATAATCTAGGTATAGTATCGTGTACGTACATTTCAGAGATTTACAGTTTTAATTTTTTTTTTGAGAGGTTTTGAAGTCCAAAGAATTCGTAGTAACTGAATCTGTCCGTGTAGCTCCTATGTTTGCTAGAATTGGTCTGAGTTACTTATCAGGGATTATTATAGAAGTTTTCTCTCTGTGATTCATACAAATGAAATACTTCGATGAGGCAAATGGTTCAAGAAGTAGCGTAGTTATAATTTTAGATGAATTGCATTGTCCAGATAAATACAGAGGTAGATATATTTAAAATTAGATCAACCAATTGATTTATTAAAGCTGTGAATCTTCTAGTAGGGTATTTCAACGCTCCCTTATCTTGTAAACGTATAAGAGCTAACAGTGAATTTGAGGAAGACGTTGTTAAACAAGATTCTAAGCAAATATTACAGTTAACTCTTTCTTCAACTGTTCGTGCTACCTATCCACTCAAAAATGCCACTGAAGCAGAATCAATTCCATATTCGAGGTGTGTGGACACATTTTTAAAGTCATCTATTGCTTCTTTAGTATTTTCAGAAGAGATTACATGGGCTTTGACCCAGAAAAAACATTAGTCGCCGACTTATGACCTTTTTACAAGAAATTCGTTTTTCCCTGCGTGCGTCGGTCATTATGACGTTTAGTTTGTATTCTGTGATTCTTGCTGATAGCAGTTGTTGTGGATCTTCGAGTGTATTGTAATAGTGTCAGTGTCTACCTTGAGTTAAAAATAAATGATATTCCTAGAAGTGTTAGCGGAAATGCATATCCCAGAGAAGCAAGATTGTGTATGAGAGAACATATTTAATCATTCTCTTAAAAAGTCATTATTCTGGTAGTGAAGTATATTACCTGGGTAACAACTTAAATATTAAAAAAATGCACCAGCTCTTTAAAACTAGATATTCTGAATTCCAAAGTATATCCTATGCTACCTACTAGAAATTTTTTTTTGAAAATTTCAAACTTTCTTTCGGGAGACTACAGGTTGATGTCTGCGCGGTTTGCGAAACACGGAATTAAAATAAATGGTGAATTTAAACGAAACTGCCAAGCGGGTAGCTGTTGCAGAGTCTATAGTCCATAGGAGAAGAAGCAAACATTTTTACTCAAAACTTTCTAATGAGGTGGAATTAAAAAAGCAAGAACTTCACCTACTTTCTCTTTGTTTTAATTACATGCAGAACACCCAACTTCCAATTACGAAAGTACGAGATGTTTTTTATTACAGTTGCTCTACTACATTTATTTAGCATCAGTTTGTGATGTCTTTATCCTTCCACACCACCAAGCGAGCAAGCATTTAGCAAGCATGTAAAATAAAGTGGCATATTCATATCATGTACACAATTCGTATCCAAATTGCAATAAACATTAATATTGAATGCTTTTCTTATAAATTATTTCTCATTTTTGTTTCTCTCGTTAATTGTCAAATCATTTCAATTTTTCATCCTTAATTTAAACAGAGATCCGGCAACAATGTACCTATTCAGAAAATATAACCTTAAACTGAAAACAACCTAACCTAACACAAAAAGTGTCAATTTCCATTAGGGAGTTTAGTTGCCACAGAGGTACTGCCAACAAAATTACTAGATGGTCATAGCCTCACCTGATCCAAAAAGATCGTGAACGGCATATAGTAGACTCTGTATTACTATAACGCTGCCTACGTCACTACGAATGATCGTTTCCCCGCCGAAATGATTAATTATAGATTGATTAGAATTGCCATTTTATGGAACAAAAACTCTAGCATGTGAAATATATAGAAGCCGCCATCTCGGCGCCGCCACTTCGGCGCCGCCACTTCGGCGCCGCCACTTCGGCGCCGCCATCTCGGCGCGGGGTCAGCTCGGCGCCGGGACGAGTCGGCGCGGAGCCAGCTCGGCGCCAGCCAACTCGGCCAAGGAATTCAAATTCGCAAACTACTGTGTGCACTACGTAAGAAAATTATTATAAACAAATACTAAATAAAGTGATCGCCAAAAAGCTGGCATCAAATTAAAAAAAACATTATTTAGAATTTCTTGGAAAATCAAACTCTGACGACCAGAGGTGGTTGCAAAATGGGCCAAACAAAAGTTGTCACGTGACTTCCGTTATCAGTAAAATTTTACATTTTTTTTAAATAATTACGAAACATGCATTTACTAGTCAAGATAGAGACACATTTTACGAAAAAAAGTTTTCTGACCTTGAGATTGTTCAGTCATCTAAAACTAATCTATATACAGGGTGTTAATTAAGTACGTAGACAAACTTTAAGTGGTGATTCCTTGATCAATTCTAAGATAAAAAGTTCATACAAACATGGAACCTAAACGGCTTCGTTCACCAGATACAGGGTGTTGAAGTTTAAACAAAAAATATTTATTTTTCAAAAATCTGGACAACGCCTAGAGGTATTCTAATGAAACTTGGTGTATGATAGTATTTCATAAAGTGGCATTGTTTAGTCAAAACAAATTTAATTTATTTCCACCAGTGGCGTGCATCGGGACCACCTCAGTTACTTTATTTTAGAAAAATCTGGTACGCCACTGTTTTTTAGTCAATACGATAAGTTTTTTAGCTTTATCCATTGAAACTATACAAAAGATGTATCGTTAATTTTTTTTAAAGAATAAACCCTTATGGAAAAAACTGAAAAATCTGTAACAACAATTTCGTTCATTGGACTGTAATGGGATTTAAACGGCTTCGTTTTCAAGATATAGCTTAAAGAAGTCTTAAAAAATATTATTTAATAACAAATAATCTTATAATAGCTACAAAACTTTTGGCTAAAAAACAGTGGCTTACCAAAGGGGACATTGGTAGTGATTATACAGGGAGTTAAAAAAATATGGATGGATAATTTATTATGACAACGTTTTTAAACACCCTGTAATTTTCGAAATTAGGATTTATTCTTCAAAAAGCTGTCGTTTACTGGTACAAACACATGGCCGAAAAATTAATAAGATCTATCAGATTTTTCGACTTACTTGAAAAATTTAAAGAAGCTAATAAATTTTGAACACTAAGCAACTTTGTACATGGGTAAGTTGAGTTAAATCATAATATTTTGGGTCAAGGAACTTGTGGTCTTCCGTTGTACACGTATTTTCCGAACACCCTGTATACAGTGTGTTTCCGGATAGGTGTCGTTTCACCTTGTAAAATGTAAACAATTCTCGATTTAAATTTAAATTTTTTGGGGTTCAGCCTGCTTGGTTAAAGGCGAATTTTTAACAGAATTTCAGTTTTGAAAAATTAAGTATGCCTTGGAAGTTTTCAAAAAACTTATTTTACTGTAGAGCAGCGTGCTTTTTATGTAGGAAATACGACAAAAAGTTATTAAGAAAAGTTGTTTAGAATCAACATATAGGCCCCTATACCAAATTTCAAAATCCCGGCCAACTTTGATCTCTCACATTTTCTTCTACGTTTAGGTCCCATATCAAAGAATTTTACTTTTAACAAAGACTGCTATGGAAAAACAAAGTTTTTTATTTCATAATAAAAAAACTTTGTTAAAAATAAAACTCGTTGATTTGGGAAATAAACATTAAAAAAGTATTTGTCACAGAAAAGGCACTTTACTTAGAAAATGGCGTTTTTCGAAATTGTGTAAATCCAAAAAGTACTATTTTTCGGAAATTAAGCAAGATTTCGATGATATTTTTATGTGTGTTAGTTTTAGCTGACTGAACAATCTCAAGGCCAGAAAACTTTTTTTCGTAAAATGTGTTTCTATCTTGACTAGTAAATGCATGTTTCGTAATTATTTTTAAAAATTTCAAATTTTATTGATAACGAAAGTCACGTGACAACTTTTGTTTGGCTCATCTGTAATCACTTTGCAACCACCTCTGGTCGTCAGTGTTTGATTTTCGAAGAAATTCTAAATATATATTTTTTAAATTTGATGCCAGCTTTTTAGCGATCACTTTATTCATTATTTGTTTATAATAATTTTCTTACGTAGTGCACACTGTAGTTTGCGAATTTGAATTCGGCGCCGAGATGGCCTTGCGTCTAGTTGGCTTGCGCCGAGATGGCTCCGCGCCGAGTTGTCCCGGCGCCGAGGTGTCCCCGCGCCGAGATGTCCTAGACCCGAAATAAATACACGTATTCTTCAAAATAAAAGGTATTTAGGGGAAATACGCACATATCCTATTACTACAATTACATCCAAATAAAAATTGATATTAAAATAACGTCACTATAAATACATTAAAATATATAAAATTTGGTATGTAAAATTATGTATAAATTAAGCTTATACATTTTACAATTTTATTTGAATTCAGCCTATCTAAGAATTCGCCACTTTTTCATGGCCCTTTTGAATATATCCGTTGATGAAATATATTACGTTATGATTTAAAGCTGATTATATATATTGTGATAGTTGCAGATCAGGACTGCCGATTTATTGTTACACAAATTAATTACTATAAACCGTTCAATAGTTATTTTCCCGATAGGAGGCCATGTTAGGGTGATAATTTTCACCCTGTAAATATGCTGTCAGTCATTAACAAAAGTTAGGTTATACCCATTTTATAAAAAATTATAATTTTATGTCAATATACAAAACGTGGTTGCCATATTTGGTTTTGGATTTTGTGCCACTTTTATTATTAAGCCTGTATGACACGACGCTAAATTTTGTGCAAAATTTACTTGTAAATTTTCAAATAAATTTACTGATAATTTTTTTTTCGAAAACACAATTTCCTGTTTGCAACGTGTGCTAAATTTTATGTTAAATTTGGCATGCGCACATGCGTAGTGGCAAATATTTTAAGTGGAAACCGTAACCTCTAGAGAGTATTGGTTGAAGTATGCGTTCGTTTTCATGTTATTTGTCGTTTGTTAGCTATTTTCTGAGGTTGGGTTAAGGCATTTATCTTAGAGACTCTTAAATGTATCTTAGATAGGAGCGCCAACATTAACACGTGGTTAAACAATGCTAATAAAATGCAGGTTATGTTTATGTTTACATTCCGCGTCATGCACTGCAGTTTAGTCTGATTACGATACTTCTGCGCATTTTTACACGCATATTTACCAAGAAATTTAGAACAAGTTTTAAATAATTTACATGAAAATTCAGCGTAAAATTTAGCAGCCAATTTTCTGTATGCAACGGTGCATTTTTATGAAAATTTACAAGTAAATTTTGCATAAAATTTAGCGTCGTGTCATACAGGCTTTAGTTATGATAAATGTTATGGACTTGCTGATTCTGAATACGTTTCATACTTTATTGAGTAGGCATAATGGTATAATGGAAGTCTTTTTTTTATTGTAATTATAAATTGTATACAAAAATATTTACATATTACAATTTATATATTTTTTCAGTATAAATAAATAAAGCTTTTACATGCCACTTTAGGCCCATTGCTTAACAATCTGTCTCCATTGTCCCTTATCCATGATTTTATTTCTCCAGTCTTTTATTCTTTTCCTTGCTATGTCTTCCATTACTGTCTCCTTCCACCTATTCCTTGGCCGCCCTCTTCTTCTAGTTTCTTGCGCTCTGACTTCCAATACTATCTTAGTAGTTCTACCATCTGGCATTCTCCATATATGCCCAAATCATCTTTACCTTTGAGCTTTAATGAAGTCTACTATACTTGGCTCCCCATACTTCTCTTGTACCTCTTCGTTTGTAAATCTTCTCCAACCATCTTCCGTCCGAGTCCCTCCAAATATTTTTCTCTCCCACCTACTTATCATGTCTTGATCTGCCACATTCATCGCCCATGTTTCACATGCATACGTAGATGTGGGTCGAATAACAGTCTTATAAGTCGTAGTTTTGCATTTCGCGACATTTGTTTTGAGGACATTAAACTATTTAACTCCGCACATCTCGATGCTTTTATTAATCTTTTAATTTCTTGTGTGTAATTTAAGTTTTCAGTGATTAATGTTCCTAAGAAAGTAAACTCGTTAACTCGTTCTATTCTCAAATCTTAATATTACGGCATTATTATTGATTTCTTCAATTTTTCTACTACTTCTTTGTTGAAGTTGCTGAATATTATCCAGTGGAAGTTGAAAAAATCGCAGGGACTTAAGTCACAAGACCTCGAGGGCCACACTGTAGGCATATGTTTTGACTAATAACTCTGTTTTCGTAAAACTCTCCAAGTAAATTTAAATTTTCTTGTGTTGCGTGAAGTCTTGCCCCATCTTATTGAAAGTAACCTCTTTGTAATTCATTGTCATGTAACTCTTCAAAAAACGACGACAAAATTTCAGTACGATACCGTTGTACATTTAGCGAACCTAAAATTTTAATTGTTAAAATAAGATTGAATCGTTTTGCTGAAATTAATTACCTTAAAAAAATATAGAACCTATAACTCTTCTTTCACGCGCGTCCTTTAATAGTCTAGCTAACGTAAAGTACTCATTTTTTGAGTGATAATTTCAAATCTGTCGTTGCAAATCTTCCCGAGATGCAACATTTTTATAGTATGTAACATTTTTAGGTCGTGGGCCAAAAGGTTTAATTTCAAAATTGTCCCGCCCAATAATATTTCTAATAGTTCTTTCAGATACCTAAAACAGTACAAAGCCCAAAATTAAACCAACAGTTAAGTTTTATGCATAAATACTTACGTCCCAAATATCACTAAGCCGGGCAAAGATTTCAGTTTCAATGAGGTCTGGCCTGTCGGCTTTATAATGCCTGTAGGCTTTTGTAATTGGTAGTTTTGTGTCACCTTTAATGACTTTCAGCATATTTGAATTAGCATTACAATTTGTTGACAGATAGGTATCCATGACGCCGATGTCCATAAATATTATGCCTAGTGGCAAACAAAGTATGAAAGCACTGGCAACATTGCACGTTTAACCTCAAAATGTCAAATTAGACACTTTCATGAGCCTCCTGTACATAACAGCTGATTCTGACAAAGTGTCAGAAAGAGATTCTAAGGAGTTTTAATTTTATTAAACATAAAAACAAAATTCCATGTCTACCTACCGGGAAAATAACTATTGAACGGTTTATAGATAGGAAGGTATTTTGGGTAGAAAAACTATTTAATTATTAAATGTACAAGGGTGAAATCAATCAGAAAATAAAACAGAATAGCTGTACAAAAATAATGTTCTAAAAAATAAATTAAAATTATTATCTTTGGATTAAGATGAATGGGTATTGAAGTTAACAGAGCAATTTATAATTAAGGGGTAAATAATTAGAATCAACTATAAGTTAGTCTGCAATAATATGAAAGTTCTAAGCTGAATTAATATTAGAATAAGTTACTTGGATTTGTCAGATTCATTAAGAAAATATACTGTATGTAGTTAAAAGTAATCCAGGATGTTCATTTTAAAACATTGTATTAAAATTGAGAATTGCTATAATGAATTTTATTATTAAAGATAACAAATTATTTTGATTTCTAAAATGTGAACATAATTATTTTGTATCGATTTAAATTAACAAAATAAACCCTGCACAATTAAAAGTCTATTATTGGATGGATATACAAGGGTGCAAAGGACAAAATTAACTAAAATAAATAGAATAAAAGCGAATTTTAAACTGAAACAAACTTTGATGTGAAGAAGGGGACCCTTTATGTGATTAAGGAAGAATAACAAATATTGCAACTGGTGAAAGGTGTCCGTTCCAGCAGGGATGATTGTAGGAGCTGTAATAAACATTTTCTGTCAATATGCAGATTAACTAATTTGAATGGGTATGCTGGCAGAAAGTTATTAATGGAGTAATTATAAGCTGAACTTGGGGTTGCTGGTTCGAGTTTATACAAGTCGCAGTTAAGTCGAGAACATCTGGGAATTGGATTTTAATTGAGCTTGCTGTCACAAACTCATCATTTGGGTCTGTGTTTGTAGAATAGAATTAAAGGATTGGATTCCATGCTGGTTGCTGTAAAGAGGACGACATCCTGTAATTGCAGTTGTATGCAATACAAAGGGTCTACTATTTAGGAGAGCTGGGTGGCTGTTGGGGTTGTAGCATGTCACTTTAACAGTATTTAATTCATTGTTAGACCGTGGATTCTAATTGAAGTGGTGTTCCTGGTTGAAGATGCAAATACATGTGACAAAATAGGTTGTTTATATTTGTGTTGTTTTCTACAGGAGAATTGGATCCATTCAAGAAGGGGAAGATAACCAGGTATATGTAATTAATAAACATTAATTAATATTAACAGTGGAATAATGAGTTGCATACATAAATACTTACTCTTGCTAACATGTTGGAACTAATATGAGTTGATTAAATATAAATTGAGCTTAAGTGTCATATTAGTAATTTGACAGTGACAGTTGAAAGATCTAAAATTATTTTGAAATTACTTGTCAATAACCAAGCATTTTGTACAATTATTTTGCTAGATTTTTTTTACGCAAGTACCCACCTCAAATAAGATGTTTGTAATAAACTGAGCTGGTGAAAGAAATAAATTATTTGGTTAAATAAATTGGATTTAGGGCAAATATTGTATTTAAAGTATTTTGAAGTGAATGGATATGAGTAGTTTAGCAGTCTAGTAGCTATTATTATAATATTGGCTTAGAAAGTAGAGTCAATACTATAACAATATTGTAAATAAACATGAGGTTACAGCAGTTTAGGATTTTTATTTATTGCTTTATAGAAACGGGGATGTGGTTTAGGGATTTACACCAACATGCAAATATCTTCACTAAATAAGATATGAATGAAATCGAATAATACTCATTCCTGTCTGTTTTGACTAATAGAAAAATGGTTTTTCGTTTATAACTTCGAAATATTTTTACGGGACAGAGTTTCCGGGTAGTCGATTAGGTATTTCCGAATTTACAGTGTCGCGATTTTTCGCTCGACTGTGATGGCAAACACGAAAATGTTCCGCCGGTCATAGCTTGCTAATTTCGTTCTTTGGCTTCCCGATTTTTGAATAGGTAAAACGAATTGAACCGTCATTTGCATGGTTTTTACGTGTCTGGTGCAAAATTGAGTTGGGGATTTTATTGCACTCACTGTTACGTACGTTTGGTTTGAATCCGACGCCACGTTATTGGAATATTATTTGCACGATATGATGACCGATGGTCAATCATAACGGTTCTTTCGCTTTGGCGCTTATATTACTTAACGTTCCCGAAATGTTTAGCTGTGTTTTGTTGGCCATGATTCGGTAATATAACCTCACTCCTCTTGGCACCACGTTGGAGTTTCACTTCATCTGAGCCGTTCGAGCCTGCTGGATACCAATACGTTTGCGTCCGTCTCATGTTCTCTGACGCCGTTTTGCTCCTGTGTTTAAGAGTTCCGGGTTCCGTTCTTTTTTGTGGAAAGTTGTAGTTGCTTTACGACCAGTTACCTTAGGTAATCTAGCTTTTTAGCTTCCGAGTCAAGTTCGATTGCTGTTAATTGTAAACAATATTAAATTTTAAGAAAGTTTCTCTGGATCTTAACGACCAACGTAACTTTATCGAATAATTTTGCCACCCCCCTCGAGTTGTTATTAGCCTGGGTGAACGTAATTTATTGTTATTTAACTTTAAATTTCAGTGCGTTTTAAGTAGATTTTCCATAAATTTTAAACAAACAATTAAATTATTTGTAGGAAACTTTTAGTTCTTCTTCTTTTTTCTCCCGTGTACCTTGCACAGTGTCGGGGTGTTTAGGCAGTTTTTATACTGTTTTCTGTTTTTAGCCAGGATTTTTGTTTGCTCCATGGTTTTTCCTCTCTTTTGTGCTGCTTTCTTTACATTTTCTTCCCATTTTGTTCTTGGGTGTTCTCTCGGTCTTTTTTCCACATCTCCCATATCGTATACTTGTTTTGGGTATGTCTCATTTCCCATTCTTGTTAGGTGTCCATACCATTGGAGTTGTTTTTCTTTCAATGTCTCCCACTATCGGGTTAAGTTCTAAATCTTTCCTTATACTTCTGTTACGGACCTTATCTTCCCTTGAATTTTCCACTACTCTCCTAAGATACTTCATTTCGGTAGCTGTGATCTTCGATCTATGTTTATTTGTTATATTCCATGATTCTGCCGAGTATAGTAGGGTAGGAGTGTATATTGTCTCATATAAATGCATTTTGCTTTTTCGGCTCAGTTCTCTTTTGCTGATCAATGTATTGTTTATTTGAAAATATACTCTACTTCCTTCGTCCGTCTCTGCTGATATGGGTGCCAAGGTATCCATAGGTATCGACCATCTCAGCGTTTTCCCATCTACTCTTATTGTTGCTTCTTGCCTTGTTACCGTGGTTATCATTACTCTGGTGGTAAGGGGGCAGTAAGCAAGAGCGGCCGGCTTCTCAGCCAGAGGAGGGCGTGGGTCATATACGAGACTCAAAGCTTCAGCTAAGATTTAAAAAAAATAATACGGGCGCCAGGTAGCAGGTGACCCAGCTCTTGGCTAATCGCACATAAAGGTACACGATAAGATGCGCTACCAAACACTTCCTGAAAAGAGATACGGCAAGGGGGCATAAATAAAACTCACTGACCTAGGTAACGATTCAATATAATGAGCAAATAGTGTAACGAGGTTCCACAAATATTTTACACAACAACTAATACCGAGTAATCTACACAAAATCTCAATAGGGAGATCATATATCACAGTTTAATCAATACCATACAAAGCACAAGGCTAAACTCACCGCAAAACTACCAATTACATTTATAAGGGCATAATGCGTATTTGACAAGCAAGCCCAAATTAAATAAATAATTATAAGCGGTATGTATCTGTTACAAATTAGTATTATTAAAATAGGATACAAGATTGGTGTTAGATTTGGCCAAATGCACTACTGAATAAACACTTAGCAAAAGTTCGAAAGCATCTTGGCTTCGACATAGCTATTAAAATTAAAAGCGAAATTTAGATTGCACGTTGAATGTAACCGAACACCCAGTATGCAAGGCTTAGCCTTTGTTTAATTAATAATTAATTTATTTCGACGCTATCACGGGCCTACAAGATCTTGTTTTGGTTCCGTAAGGGCGAATTCGCGATATTGCAAGGCAAATTGCATTTACAACGGACGTGACACGAGCATTATAATTTCTCTTGCACAACAGGGCGCAGATAGAGATATTATTCAACGGTGTAATAGGTGACATTTCAAAATGTAAAAAAAATGCTTTCATGCACTTGACTGCACAACTAACTTACAATACCGTCAAAAATTATTCCGAGGTCGGAGACCATACAATACCGGTAAAACATAGTCCGTACATATGACCTAAATATCGATCAAAAGAGCTACCGCTAAAATTTTGTTTACAATGCAGGATCAAATAAGGTTCCACAGGTGAGTTTACCGCTTAAGAATACACGTTAAAAACATTCATAAGTTTATCGAGCACATTGCAGCACCGTCACGCAATTGAGCCGAAGATTCGGGAGTTCGAAACGGATATAGTAATCTGACAGACCTTTGCGATGGGCTACACTTCGGCCGCAGTGGCTGCAAGCAGGGGGGAGGGGCAAAGGGCAATGAGGAGGTCAAAAGTGGGTGACCACCAAGTAGCTGTCGCAGGAGGTTTGCTGGTGTTATCCTGTCATGTAACGCAGGCTCGAAGGATCCACAATCAGCGACTTCGACTGGCCACTGGCGAAGCAATGCTCGATTCGCCACCAAGTAGAAAGGGGGCTGCTGGCACGTTGCCAAGCGAAGGGAGTACTGCAGGTACGTAGCCACACGGCAATACTGTAGATATGTTCCCAGCGGGGAAAAGAAAAAGCTGAAAGGACAACTAACAATAGAATCGAACTGAACGAACCTAGAAAAACCACATACCCGTTTCAGATCTTCACGGCTGAGTTTCGCCAAGAAAGTGGACCATGTGCTGCTAAAGCAAAATCCCCAAACAAAGTCTGGGCTAGGAGATCACCGCAAATAACATCCTCGGGGCCTAATCCAGACCACCTCGGAATCCAAAATTACACCAAAAGCGATTTCCTACACAGGATGCGCTTGAATAAATCCAATAAAGTTACGTCTCCAAGACGCGAATTTTCAAAGCACCTGTCTTTAACAGCACAAAAATGGCGAATGCCAAAATGGTTTCCAAAACTGATAAAACCAAAAATCAAGTCTTGGGGGGGTTCAGATATGCATAAAGTGAAGCCTACACACCAGGGGCTCTCAGACCTGTAATTCTTATCATATGGTTTACTTAGATTGAAATGTAATTTTCAGAAGATCTAAATGCTCAGTAATGCTGTAAGAAAAATTAAACTTGAAGGAAAATATGGCAAAAGTTAGTTTTAACCAAGATTAGGGCAAATAATTAGCTAAATAGTTGTAAATGACTTTTGAACCGTAACAAACTCTCCCCTCACTTAAAAATAGGTAAATTCCCCGAATTTACCGACGTAGAACCTATGCATGCACGATAATGAAACCTCAAAAATTTTCCAGATACACGAAAAGAACTATTGCGGATACCCAGCACATTCAAGCCAATGTCAACGAATTTAGAAGCGGATACGTAGCCAAAAAAAAGTACGTTAATGTCGGAAGACGAAAGGAAATAGGGGAATCACACTGGGTCTTAAAAGATTGATGGTTGAGAAAAAGAGTGAAGGGATAAACAGCTCTCCACATGAATGTCATGCAGAAAAGGACATCGGAACATCCGTCGCTGCTGGGTGGATGAACCGATCCAGGCCCAAGTCTACACAACACCCACTGAGACACTGTCCACCAAGAAGAGGAAAATGAAAGGTGAGAGTGGTGGAAAAAAAAGGGGTAAGGGATTAAGGAGCTCTAGAAAAGAAGATAGCGGACGACACAGAAGAAGGATAGGAAGGATTGTCCGTTGTCACGTCAGTCAGTCATCGTAGGGTGGAATTAAGTGAACTACCAGAAATTTCAAAATTGGAAAAAGGCCGAAAAACGTTTGAAGTCATCACAGACAATGGGTACCAGGAGCGGGACCCCGTAGGATGCACCGCGATCATAGGCAACCATCCTCTGTGACGACAAAAAAAATAACCCTACACCCTACTAGTCTAGGAAAAGTGGGCAGCCCAGGACCGACTGCACACTGAAACACTATCCTCCGTGACCGGATAGCGGAACACCGGAGATGAGACCTCAAAGGTGGCCCACTCCTGAATGAACGACAAGATGCAATGTCTCAGTCTACCTTACAAGTAAGGAATAGACGGAAAAGTAACCGACCGTTCAAGTCCCCAAACTCCCAAAAGGACAAAAAGAAAACTTCCACGAAGCTTTCTACAACGCCGATTAAAAAAACGAACGCAAGAAAATAACCTATAGCTACATTTGAAGACCAAAGATACGACAAACAAAAGCAGACCTAACAATAGACTACACCTCGTTAGGTGGTTGATCGCGATTGTCGTCATAATGGGGTTTAAGGTCTTTGGCGTGCCAAGTCTCACGCAGCACATTACCTTCAGGAGTCTTGAGCTCATAAACCCATCTTGATAGTCGACGATGGATAATAAAAGGACCAACATATTTAGAAGCAAGCTTAGCTGAAAAGTGATTTGCAGCGTCAGAGAGGACATAGTTTCTGCGCCAGACAGATTGATACACCTGATATTCAACAGGGCGACCTCTAAGATCATAATGTGTCTTTGATTTCTGATACGCTTTATCCAGGCGGCGACGTACGTCAGCATACAAGCGTTGGATTGCATCAGAGCGATGGTTATTATTATTGGTGCGATCGAATCGAAATTCTGGCTCGACATTCGCATCCTGGTCATCAGCTTCTCCAGGTCGCCTTAGAATAATCTCTCGACCAAAGTTGATGAAGTATGGACTTTGTCCAGTTACTTCGTGTTTAGCAGTTCTGATGGCACACGCCACATGAGGTAAATACTTGTCCCATTTGCGTTGGTTATCTTGAACGTAAGCTGTCAACAGGACACGATTTATACGTTCGGTAGGGTTTGCTTGTGGATGGTAGTAAGCAGTAAACGACATTTTACAATTGTAGGTGTTCATGAGGGTAGTAAACTCACGACTGCGAAATTGCACACCATTGTCGCAGATTATTCGACGAGGTGCACCGTACATGAGGAACACATCTTCTTCAAGATGTTGGACTATGTTAGAAGCGGTAGCTGAGCGTAATGGGAAGAATAAAGGAAACTTGCTAAAGCAATCAGCGACGACAAGTATATAGGCATAGCCTTTCTTGGATCGAGGTAAGGGGCCAACAATGTCAGTGCAAATGACTTCCCATGGTTTGTTTATAATAGAATGACCACCCGTGAAACCGACAGGAGGTCGTTGTTCAGGCTTGGTTCTTCCACAAGTGTTACAGCGGCGTATGTAAGCTGCGACGTCAGCGCGCATTTTAGGCCAGTAGTAATGTTGTGTTATACGATTTAAAGTTTTAGAAACACCAGCGTGTCCAGCGGTGGGCAGATCGTGATTTTGGCAAATCAAGTCTTTACGCCTTTCCTTCGGAACTACCAATCTCCATTCTTCATGGTCTTCCCGTAAATCCGAATAAGTGATGTTGACATGCTTATAAAGCTTGTCGCCTTCAAGGCGCCACAAGGGGAAGCGACGAGGATTATCTTGCACATTATTCCGCATGCGAATGTACCAGCGGTCTTTAACGGCTTCGTTAATGATGGGTTGGTCTCCTATAGCATCAACTACGGGTACGGCGCGAGACAATGTATCAGGTACAACATGGTCTTTACCCTTACGGTGAATGATATCAAAGTCGTATTGTTGCAGACGCACTGCCCAACGAGCAATTCGGCCAGTGGGATCTTTGATGTTGTTCAGCCATTTTAAGCTGTAGTGGTCCGTGATCACAGTGAACTTCGTTCCCTCGATGTATGGTCAAAGTTTTTCAATCGCGAAAAGAACTGCCAGGCATTCGCGTTCTGTGGTGCTGAAGTTCCTCTCATTTTTGGTTAAGGAGCGGCTGATGTAGCATATGACTTTCTCACCATCTTCTTGGTTTTGGGTAAGAACGGCACCAAGACCATAAGCGGAGGCGTCTGTTTGAATCGAGAATGGTAAACTGAAATTAGGGCACGCAAGTATAGGTGCAGAGACTAGATCTTCCTTAATTGAGCGAAATGCGTTTTCACAGTCTGGGGTCCAATTAAATTTGGCGTTCTTTCGAAGCAACGAGGTTAAAGGAGCTAGCAATGTAGAGAAATTTGGTACGAAGCGTCGGTACCATGATGCCATGCCCACTATGCGGCGGATCTCGGAAACACAAGTTGGAGTGGGTATTTCCATAATAGCCCAAACTTTATCGGGGTCGACTAACAGACCTCTGGAGTTAACTACGTAACCAAGGTAGCGAAGTTCAGGTTTACAGAAATGACATTTCTTTTTGCTTAAGGTTAAGCCAGCATCGGAAAGGCGTTTAACGACTTCCCGTAGGACGTCTAAATGTTGCTCGAAAGTCTGCGTACAAATAATTACGTCGTCGAGGTAGGTGAAGACAAAAGGTTCTAGGTCAGCCCCTATCACACGGTCTATCAACCGTTGCCAAGTGGCCGAGGCCGTATGGTAGGCGACAAAATTGAAACAAGCCTCGGTTAGGCACTGTAAAGGCAGTATATTCCCGAGAGGACTCGGCAACAGGTATCTGCCAATAAGCGGACTTGATATCTAAGGTTGTAAGATAACGTGCGTCTCTAAGTTTGTCGAGGGTGCTACTAATATAAGGAAGGGGGTAAGCGTCAGGCTGACTAACCTTATTCAACTTGCGATAATCGACACAGAACCTATAGGTATTATCGCGCTTTTTAACCATGAGGATCGGAGACGACCAAGCAGAGGTAGAACGTTCCACAATGCCATCTTGAAGCATTCTGTCTAACTCCTTATCGACATGATGTTGAAGGGCCGGAGAAATGGGGTAGTAACGCTGTTTTATAGGAGGCGACTGCGTTTTAATCTCGTGTTGGACCAGGTGAGTACAACCAATTTTATCACGCATAGCCTTGAAAGTACTATCAATAAACTCTTGCAGCTGAAAGCTCTGTTCACTCGAAAGATGTTCAACAGATTGAATGGCATCGACAGATATGTTAGGATTGTCTACGGCAAAACTCCATTCATCTCGGCGAAGGTTAGGTATAATGTTCATCTTGCGCCAGAAATCAATACCTAAGATAAGTGAATGAGGTAACGAAGGAACAACTAAAACGTCCATGACACAGATTCTATCTCGGAGAGTTATAGGAATGATAGCAGTACCTATACTAAGGCATTCGTCACCATTGGCAACTACACAAGAAGAAAGGAGTTTAGTGTCGAGACGGCAATAGCCCTGTAGCATCTCCCAGCCTTGTTTACCTAAAAGAGTTCGAGAAGCTCCGGAATCTAAAAGACCTAGAATGACATTTCCAAAGATAGAAACCTTAAGGTAGGGTCTTTGATCTTTATCAGCATGACTAAGTATAAAGTCGAGTACGGCTTGATGTTTGAAATTAGAACTTTCAGACTTTTTATTCGGATCAACAATCGGTTCGTTGGCCTTGTTGTGCTTGCAGCGTGCTAATCGGCCTCTTAACGACGTGGACGGCGTTTTCCGAACACGACGGGCATGTCCTAGTTGTATAATCTGGTTTTCCACATCTGTAGCAATGTATTCTTTTGGACTGAGGGCAATCAACAGATCGATGGTTGGGTTGATTGCAATTCCAGCAAACCATAGATTTAACAGCATCAATTTGAGTCGGACCGGCACAAGTTGAAGGAGTGGAAACAGTAGCTGAATTTTCCACAGAGGCTATATTAAATTTCGAATGAGATCGACGGTACGCTAAGTCTGGTTCCAACGAATTCTTTCCATTAGTTGGAGGATTTCGAAAGCGTGAGGTTCATACTTGAGTGTCTTCGATTATCTTGCATGTACGAGTGAGATCTGAGATAGTGATTACAACTTGTAAGGCGAGTTGAGATTGAAGATAAGGTTGCAGGTTTCTCCTTATCAAAGTGAGACGTGTGGTTTCCAACGGCACTGAAGGTAGGCGTCGGAAAAGATTTTCCATGACCGCGATGTAGACGGACACTGGCTCATCAACACCCTGGGTACGGTGTCTTATCTCATCCCATAAAGTTGCTTCGTAGTCACACGGCAAGAAGGTTTCTCGAAGAGCTTTGGTCAAGTCATCCCAACTACGAATGGTATCACGAATAGATCTGTACCAGATTAAGGCGTTGCCAGTAAAAAGTTCTACGGCTGCAGTAAACAGATGCTCTTTAGGTACTCCTCTAGCCACTCGGAGTTCTTCAATACGTTCCAAGAAGCTTGATACGCCACTTTCACCATCATATTGTATCTTCCATTTATTGACAGGAATAAAATTATGTTCAGAGGATGCACGACTCGATGTAACCATACCAGTGCTATGAAAAAGTGAAGATCTTCGCTGTGAGGCATTGAGGTTGAAGTTTACGTTGGAGCTACGCCTAGGTTCAACGTCTGGTGGAGATGGTTGTTCCTGATAATCGTGATAAGTATCGGGAGCTCGAGGTAGAGAGGTAGCAGCATCAGGTTCGTCTAATGAAATTAAATCTTGATCTCGTTGATTTTCAATCCTGCTCTCAAGATCGTCAAGTAATTGAAGGCATTGATTCACTGCTTCATTTTTCAGATTAGCCAAAGATTCGATAGAAGCGATTCTCTCAAGGCGGCCATACACATGTAGGAGACGAGTATGTAATCTTTTAAAGTTGTTATCCTTTGCGGTGGAAAAACAAATGCCGACTTCTCCAGCAAGGATTGCTAATTTAGCTGTGCATGCTTCCAATTCTTGAGCATTATCAATGTGGACTTCGGGGAAACTAACGTTGCCACTGCGTTCCATTCTAAGTCGAGGCCTAAGTAATTTGCGTTTTTCCATGACATTACCTTGGCAAGAAATACCCCTAACTAATAATTCATAATCGAGTTCATCGACAAGTAGGCGATCAACGTCCATCTTCGGGTATTCAAAAGAGCGAGAAAAAAAAGGGAAGAAAAATAATCTGACAGCTAACAGCTAACACTACTATTCAAAACTAATTAATGTGTTGTATAAACACTCGAATAAAATTACTACAACTATCAAAATCTAATATTAGAATATTAGCCTATCACTAACCCTGCAAAAAAAAATCATCAGCAAGTAGCTAAACGATATCACAGGATACCCAATTATCTAAATTACATGTACCTGGAAACTCATGCAACCCAATAAATCTATCTAACTAACATGCAGTATAAACACCATACCACCAAGACTAATTCTAAATGTATAAATAAATATATCGAGAGCACAACTAAGAGGAACAAATTTGCTCAAATAACGGAAATCGAAACCAGGGGAAAATTTATCGAAATCAAGTGAACTTTAGTCAAGCGAAAATGAAGTCAGATCAGGCAAAATCGGGCCCCACGTTGGGCGCCAATTAACCTCTTGTTACCGTGGTTATCATTACTCTGGTGGTAAGGGGGCAGTAAGCAAGAGCGGCCGGCTTCTCAGCCAGAGGAGAGCGTGGGTCATATACGAGACTCAAAGCTTCAGCTAAGATCTAATAAAAAATAATACGGGCGCCAGGTAGCAGGTGACCCAGCTCTTGGCTAATCGCACATAAAGGTACACGATAAGATGCGCTACCAAACACTTCCTGAAAAGAGATACGGCAAGGGGGCATAAATAAAATTCACTGACCTAGGTAACGATTCAATATAATGAGCAAATAGTGTAACGAGGTTCCACAAATATTTTACACAACAACTAATACCGAGTAATCTACACAAAATCTCAATAGGGAGATCATATATCACAGTTTAATCAATACCATACAAAGCACAAGGCTAAACTCACCGCAAAACTACCAATTACATTTATAAGGGCATAATGCGTATTTGACAAGCAAGCCCAAATTAAATAAATAATTATAAACGGTATGTATCTGTTACAAATTAGTATTATTAAAATAGGATACAAGATTGGTGTTAGATTTGGCCAAATGCACTACTGAATAAACACTTAGCAAAAGTTCGAAAGCATCTTGGCTTCGACATAGCTATTAAAATTAAAAGCTAAATTTAGATTGCACGTTGAATGTAACCGAACACCCAGTATGCAAGGCTTGGCCTTTGTTTAATTAATAATTTATTTATTTCGACGCTATCACGGGCCTACAAGATCTTGTTTTGGTTCCGTAAGGGCGAATTCGCGATATTGCAAGGCAAATTGCATTTACAACGGACGTGACGCGAGCATTATAATTTCTCTTGCACAACAGGGCGCAGATAGAGATATTATTCAACGGTGTAATAGGTGACATTGTAACGTTTCGCCCCGCGCGAACGCGTTTTTAAATTAAAAATTAATTAGCGCGTTCTCCCTCAGCGATTTTTGATGATCAGGGGCTGTAGATCTGGAACGCCAGTCCAGCGATAACGGCGCGTCATCAACGGATTCCCCGCTCCACGTTTGCGCATCTCTGCGCCGGTCCCACTCTTAAACCCTCCGAGGAAGTTGTTCGCTGCACGAAGCCCGAAGGCGAACACTTATAAGCAGTTCCACGACCGCTCCTCAGGGCATTCATCCACTTGTACACCGACACCTTCACCAGCATCCATTCCCCTCCTAGATCCCGATCCCGTTCCGTCCTGGCTAGTTATTTAATTACGAATTAGATTCATTTTCCTGACCTGACCCGTAGTCGGCGATAGGCGAAGACTTCTTCAAGGAGAAGGCCGCCTTCACGATTATAACCTGAAACCTGTCCCATATCCTATAGAATTGGTACGGGACGAAGTTCGCTTGAGAGCCGCTCCGCCGTTCTGCCCTTATTTTAACTTGTATCCCCGAGATCCAAATTAAGTAAAGGAATCCGAATTCGTTAATAATTTAATGTAACAAATCCTTGAGACGTGTTAGCCGACGAAGACTCAATTTAGAGACCGTCAGGCCCGTCTATGTAAATTAATTTAAATAATTCCAAATCTGTTGATAATTTAATTTGACAAATCCTTAAGACGTGTTTGCCGGCGACGACTCTTTTTTAGATACCGCCAGGCCCGTCTATTGGAATAACTTGCTTAGCAAACAACCTAAATTTCACTTTGGAAATAACTATTTCACCAAAGTGCTGGCAATTAAGATATGACAATAGCGTCTCGTAATATCTAGTTCAAAAGCCCGTATAAAGACTAAATTGCTCCCCTCGAAAGAATTGGTTAATGTTTTTATTAGCTACAGAATCCTACTTACCAGAGAAGCCCGAGATCACCTCCTACGCACCAACAGCTAGCTCAAGGACGTTCACCAGGTGAATCTCTCCACCGAATCCTCGTGGCACCGCTCTTCACCAAACATCACACCGCGAATTCTCCGACTAAGTGCCAATCCCTTAGGAAACCGCCGTCACGTAAGCAAGAATCTGATATCTAGTTAATTAACTTGACATTACAGCAACATGTGCCCGAAACTCTTTCGCTGAGGGCCAAGTGAAGAACGCGCGCCTATCTCGAAGTCGGTCCAGAAGTTACCAGAGGCGTCTCCGCAAGAATTCCCGAGGGGGCTATCCAGAGACCACCGTTTACACGGCTGTACGACGGGTTGCAGCGACAAGGGGCAAGAAGCGACGGAAGATAGATTACTTTTATTTTCGAAATAAATGTTCATTTTCAATTATACAATTATGATTACGTTTGTAAATAGTTCTGAGTACCAATATTAAATTGTTTAAAGCTATCCTGTGTTTGGTTTGCTACGCTTCTTATGTATATCTGGGAAATCTTGACCCTGTCTCCGACTCGACTAGTTACCAGAAAGTTAATTAGTAATTATCTTTGTACTCTTAATGAGCACAAGGGTGGAATATTATGAAAATGTAAAAAAAAATGCTTTCATGCACTTGACTGCACAACTAACTTACAATACCGTCAAAAATTATTCCGAGGTCGGAGACCATACAATACCGGTAAAACATAGTCCGTACATATGACCTAAATATCGATCAAAAGAGCTACCTCTAAAATTTTGTTTACAATGCAGGATCAAATAAGGTTCCACAGGTGAGTTTACCGCTTAAGAATACACGTTAAAAACATTCATAAGTTTATCGAGCACATTGCAGCACCGTCACGCAGTTGAGCCGAAGATTCGGGAGTTCGAAACGGATATAGTAATCTGACAGACCTTTGCGATGGGCTACACTTCGGCCACAGTGGCTGCAAGCAGGGGGGGCCGAAGGGCAATGAGGAGGTCAAAAGTGGGTGACCACCGAGTAGCTGTCGCAGGAGGTTTGCTGGTGTTATCCTGTCATGTAACGCAGGCTCGAAGGATCCACAATCAGCGACTTCGACTGGCCACTGGCGGAGCAATGCTCGATTCGCCACCAAGTAGAAAGGGGGCTGCTGGCACGTTGCCAAGCGAAGGGAGTACTGCAGGTACGTAGCCACACGGCAATACTGTAGATATGTTCCCAGCGGGGAAAAGAAAAAGCTGAATGGACAACTAACAATAGAATCGAACTGAACGAACCTAGAAAAACCACATACCCGTTTCAGATCTTCACGGCTGAGTTTCGCCAAGGAAGTGGACCATGTGCTGCTAAAGCAAAATCCCCAAACAAAGTCTGGGCTAGGAGATATCCGCAAATAACATCCTACACAGGATGCGCTTGAATAAATCCAATAAAGTTACGTCTCCAAGACGCGAATTTTCAAAGCACCTGTCTTTAACAGCACAAAAATGGCGAATGCCGAAATGGTTTCCAAAACTGATAAAACCAAAAATCAAGTCTTGGGGGGGGGGTTCAGATATGCATAAAGTAAAGCCTACACACCAGGGGCTCTCAGACCTGTAATTCTTATCATATGGTTTACTTAGATTGAAATGTAATTTTCAGAAGATCTAAATGCTCAGTAATGCTGTAAGAAAAATTAAACTTGAAGGAAAATATGGCAAAAGTTAGTTTTAACCAAGATTAGGGCAAATAATTAGCTAAATAGTTGTAAATGACTTTTGAACCGTAACAGCCTTTCTTCTTTTTTTGTTATTTGCATTATTTTGTTTTTTTGGATGTTTATTATCATGCCCTTTCGTTCTGGGTGTGATTTCCATATTTCTATATTTCTTTGTATTTGTTGTGAACATACCATAACTTTTAGTTCATTCTTGGTACATTTGTAATAGATTTTTTACACAGTTTCAATAATTTTGAACAAATTGTTAGCACATTTTCAATAAACTTGTCGACAGTTTGGAAGTCAAAAACATAGTTTTTATATATAAAAACTGGAACCAAGATGTGAAGCAGCTATTATATGGTTTTGGCTAGATATGTGAAAGCATTGATCTGCATTAATTTATGTTTGTCTATGTGGCTTATTTTTTTATTTATTTATTCAACCAGATCAGCATACTTAACGCTACACATGGTCTTGTGAAATGTAATAAAAATATTGCACAGATTAATTAGAAGGAGGACATCTCGCTATGAGGTTCCTGTGTGGCTTGTTCTAGTTGTTGTCGGATTCGTCTGGTGACCAAATATCCTGAGGGAGTTGCCGTTTTAATCGTGTATGTAGATGTCTTTCACCAAGAGAATAGTTGACAGCACTCACGCACTTATCAATGTTTGCAAAAAAAACTATTGTTGTCTTCCGTATGAAGATCTTCTACAGTGGGCACTTCTAGATCACGGTGAATTTGTGAGTTACGAACAAACCGTGGCGCGTTCACTGACATTCGCAAGATCTTGTTCTGTAGCACTTGTAGTTTATGTATGTTAGTTTTGCTGGTGGCACTCCACACCGGGCACTCATAAGTGATTATTGGTCTCAGTACCGACTGATACATTAAGATCGCGCACTTTGTTTTTAGTGTTAATTTCCGATTAATGAGAGGGTACAACATGCCTAGACGGGCATAGCATTCATTTAGCTTTTTGTTTATGTGTAGGCCTCATGTTAAACGTCTATCGAGGTATACTCCGAGATATTTGATGGCTAAGTTTGGTGGATTCCACTTTATTGCACTATTATTTATTATTAGCGGAGCTGGGTCCGTTGGTCTCCGAAGAGTGAAAATTTTTGCTTGGCACTTCTCGTGGTTAATCGTAATACACCATTTGTTGTACTATCCCAGAGTTTAATCAACAGTGATTTGCATTTGTATTGTAGCAAAATTTATACCACTGTGGTGCACAATTAAAGCTGCGTCATCTGCAAACGTTGATATAGATGAGCTGGACAGTTGTGGGATGTCATGAACAAAGATATTGAATAGAGCTAGACCTAGTACAGAACCCTGTGGTACGCCTGCATTAATTTCCGATGCATCCGATAGTGTTGAGTTAATTCTTAGAGAAAATGTTCTGTTACTTAGAAATGATGATAGAATTTTCACACTGTATGTGGGTAGTTCTAGCTGAAGTAGCTTAAAGATAAGGCCTTTGGTCCAGACTTTATCAAATGCCTTAGTGATATGCATGAAGGTTACAATTGTGTGAAACTTATTTTCGTAGCCCTGCTCTATTACTTGTGTTGGCCGCAAGAGCTGGTGATTAGTTGAATAGTTTTCCCTGAACCTGAATAATGTGTTTACCCTTTAGCTGCTTGTTAAGCCTGTAATAAATAATTGGTTCAAAAAGTTTGGCCAAAGTGGGAAGCAAGCTTATTAGCCTGTAGCTGTCAGGAGCGTGTGCATTCTTTCTTGGCTTATGGAATAATAAAATGTGTGCATGTTTCTATTGGTTTGGGAAGTAGCCGAGTCGTAGCCGTTTATTGATCAGCGTGGCCAGGTATGATAGGGCTTTCTTAGTTAGGTTTTTGAGCACAATTTTCGATATCAAGTCGTGACCAGGGGATTTTCTGATGGGCAGCTTAAGGATTATATTTTGTATTTCTTTGGGGGATCTAGGGTTTGAAGTGAGTGGTGTGTGGTAGATTAATGGAGTTCACGTAGTTTTCTACATCTTCAAGACATCTTTGATTATTGTCATGGCACGTAGTTGTAAAGATATCTTTGAGGTGGCTCGCAAATAGCCTGCATTTTTCCTCATCTGTGTTATATTCGCAACCATTATCATTAATTACAGGCATGACAGTGTTTTGTTTAAGAATGCTCCTTGTGGCCTGCTACATTGATTGATCGTCCGGCTGTAGGTCTTCTATGAATTTTTTGTATGTTGTGATTCTATAGTTGTCCAGTTCCCACTTGTGCCAACGTGTGAGTTGATTGAGGCGAGCTTTTGCTTGTGGATCTCTGGTATTTTGCCAAATCCTACGCATTCTGTGTTTTCCGTTAGTATTTCCAATATATATGAAGGTGGATGCATATAAGTTGGTGTTTTCCTTTTGTTCTGACTTACTGTTGATTGTTCAACTGCATCTTTGATGTTATCAGTGAAGCTGCTTAAGTAGCTTTCTATATCTTGATCAGTAAGGAGTAGTTGAGGACATTCTAGTTTATTATCTAGTTGTATTTGAAATACTTCCCAGTCAATTCGGCGTTGATTAACCTTGGCGGACTAGAGTGATGTGCCGGTGTTCTAGAAAGTAAATCAACACAGGAAGATGGTCCGAGTCTAGTTCGACAATTACATCTTGAAATATTGGCCTCCTAAAGTTTTTCTACAGTATTATATCCAATATGTCAGGCTGTCGGTTGACTTGATAAGGGTGATATGTTGGCTGTATAGGGGCAGTGACTTGTATTCCATGATGGGTGGTGTAAGTTAAAAGCTGTGGTCCATTCGAGTTATTTACACGACATCCCCATGCTGTGTTTTTCCAGTTAAGATCTCCTACAACTACAGTAGGCTCGTTAGGAAAGAGAAAGGCAATATCTTGCTCCAATAATCTTTTGTTAAGCTGTTTATAAACAAAAATTATGGTTACCGTGCTCATGTCGTTCAGTATTAGCTTGGCAGCTGTAGCTTCAATACTGGTTAACTGCAAAGGCTGAAGTTCTGTTACCAGCAACTGTCGTTTAGCTATTATTTCCACGCCACCAGAGGCGATCTGTCCCTCTTTATCTCTTCTAATAACTTGGTACCCCGGAATGAGAAAAGCATCATTATTAAGTGGATGTGTTTCCGATACACAGGCAATATCAATGGAGTATCTTGCTAGAAAGGCAATAAATGTTGATCTCTGTTGTTTAATACCATTGGCATTCCAGTTTACTATTGTTAGGTTCTGCATATTATGTAACTTATTTGGTGCCATTGAGGAGCAGAGTTGGCAGTAGTGTTGCAAAAAATGTTTTTCTCCAACCACACGAATAAGACGCCATATTGTCGAATAATTTTGTATAAAAAGTAAGTCATTTCGGGATGTTCACCAATTACCTTGGCAACTGTACACTTTTCGATTCATATTTGCACTAGTACAATAATAGACGCAAAATAAGGTTTTACATGGCAAATTTTAAATAAAAAACAAACGCTTCGTCAATATTCGGCAATCGCCGCCGTTGTTTAATTTTCCCGTATAGTGATAGTTTATTTGTGCCATGACAGTTTTATAATATAACCTACAATGTTTGATTGTAAATAATAAGTCATATTACCGAATTTACAAGAAGTTGGAGAAAAAATAGTGTGTTTCATTCACACAAAAAATGCGTTTTCGGGACGCGTAAGACTCGCCGGACTCCGCTGCGCGTCATCCGGCGATCTGTCTTACTTGTCCCGAAATCATGCATTTTTTGTACTAATGAAACAAATAACTATTTTATTTGATCCATGTAGGGTGTTATTATGTCTATTATCACATATAATCTCAGAAGAGCATTAATTCTTTCCGGATTTTTTTTGAGTGCCTTCCAACAACGTCTTATTAATTTGCCCAAGCGGGACGCGAGGGCAAATTAGGACGCTGTTGGAATGCACGAAAAATAATTTTCGGATATGAATTAATGCTCTAATGCAGATTCGGTAAGAAAATCGTAACGACACAAACCCTCACAGTTAGGTTGTTATCTGTGTTGTTTTCTACATTACCTTGGGGGGTAATATGTTGAATGTTGCTGGATTGTAGTGCGATGCTTGCATAAAGGGTACGATTATTGTTGGCAATTTTGTTTCGTTGAAGTTTAGGAGCGTCTGAGTTAGTGGGATGTTGACTTGATGTTTGCTTGCGTTCATTAATCGAAGCAGGCACATTTCGGTAGTAAGAGCATCCTTAATAACTCGCGGGATGTTCGGCACAGCAGTTGACACATTGTGGTTTGGGCACTGTTTTAAATGATGGTTACCCGTACACTTTACACAGCGGGGGTCCAACGGCAATAGTTCTTCGTATGGCAGTAGTGCTGGCAGCGAGTGCACTGTATAATATTTCGGGATTTGTAACGTGGTTCTACTGTTACCACACAGTGGTTCAGTCTAGTTAGTTTGAAAATATCAGATTCTGTTCCATCCTTTTTTAGTTCAATAACATTAAGTGGCATGGGTTTTTTGTCTTTGTTTAGCATGCGTACTACTTGCAAAATCGGATATTTCTGTTTTTATTTCCTTCTCTGTTATAGAAAGTGGGAGGCCTCTGATAACTACTGATAAACTTGCGTTTTCAGGATATTTAAATGTGTGATGTTTCATTTTTTCTTTATCGTAATATTCTGTTAGGAGTCGATAATCGTCTGATGAGGTGAAATTGACTCTAAGGAACGTAGCTTTGTAAGCTGTAGTGAATTCGTCTTTAGTGATGTTTTTTATTTCTTTCATTACCTCCTGGTAATTGTTGGCGTTGTGTAGGTATATTGATGGAATTTTTAGTTTAGCTGCAGTAGCAGGTTAGGTTGCAAGTTCATCGTCTTTGTTTTTTCCATTAGAGGAGTTATTTGCATTAGGGTTGTAATATTTGTTTTGCGATAGAAGTTCTTCACTGCATAGAAAGTATTTTTTGCTTGTAATGGCTTGAGGCGATTGATTTCCTCGTTTTTTGTTGTTGTTTGAACTGTTTGTAGCATCGGTAAAATCCATTGCTGTATGTAGAAGTCGGTTCTTGTTATTATTATCTGTTGTCATTTTGGTTTTTATTCGTTCTAATCTCTCGGCCGAGAGATTGGACTTGCAAATGTGTTTAACGGATGAAATAGGTCTGTTTTGTTCACTTATAGTCACTGATAAATTAATCGCACGTACACTGGTTTTAGACTGACTTCACGAAAACGCTGCGTTACACGCCCATCCACACATGATGGCAGTTCACACGCGACTCTAGGTTGCTTATAAAAATAGCACTTTTGTATTGGTAATAACATTTTAGTTCATGTAATACTCTAATACCTACGTCAACAGCAAAAAGGCTTGTGGTTGCCATAGTAACTCTCAAAATTGTGACACAAGAAAGAAATGATAGCGTATGAGTCCTCAATCAAGTGATACCCTAGAATGGTACCACTATAACTCTATATTCGCTATAGGTAGCTAAAAACTTTCCGCGTCTATATTACCTATATTATCAGTGGCTTAGTTGCCGCATAGTGTATGTGGAAAACGTGCCAAATTATACCATGTGTTCGAAAACAAATTGCATAAAGGATGGTTATGCAAAGCAAAACTAATGTCAACAATAAGCTTTAGAGACAGCAAACTTTAAAATTTCTATAGCAGATTATAATATAAACTTATGCCAATAACAACAATGACAGTTAATTAATTCTAAAACTTACTGTTTACATTACTTTTGATTTCCATGGCCAATCCTTATGTAATTTCTTTTTTAACATGTTATAATATACCGGGTGTCCACTTTCAAACTGGAGCATTGTAATTTTACATTATTTTTACAGTTTTATGGATTCCTGCTCGCCAATTGAAGCCACAGAAAATATTTTGGTATCAATAGAAAGAGAAAATTATTGCGCATCTATGGATATCAAAAATTAAATTATTTTTGCCAATTGCCATTGAAAAATATCTCTTACTCTACGCAAACTAACGTAACTGTAATATGTTTTAACGATAACAACTCTCTCTTCGTTCGAGTAATCGTTCATTTAAAAAGTAAAAACTTTTGAACTAACTCGGAACGTCATCAAATAACAAATTAATTTTGAGTATTTTATATTTGTACGAGATGTTTGGCTGGTTCAGAGAAATAAAACTTCTGTAGGAAATTGTTAGCCAAAATGTTGAATTAAAATGGTTGTGTTGTTGTTTCTTTTGGTTCAAACGTCACATATTAATTGTTAACAAGTTATTTACGTTTCGCCATTTCGTTATAACTTTAATATTCCAGACTCTATAACTCAAAACAAATATATATCAATTTCAGAAAAATGGAAAGAGAATTAAAGAAATATAACATCAATACAGCCTATAAACATTACAATACAATAGGAAAGCAAATATACTCAAACCTCAAAGACAAAACATCTATCAACATGCAATCAGTTTTAGTCTATCAAATTGATTGTAATAATTGTAAATCTGCATACATAGGCCAAACAAAACAGCTGTTAAAAACCGAATATACCAATATAAATACTCTATTAAAAAAAACCCTATTTCACCATCCAATAACAAAACTGCACTCACAGATCATGCTATAGAAACACTCCATAATTTCAATTTTACAACACCTAAAATATTACATAAAGAGGCTAACACTCGAAAAAGAAAGTGCTTAGGAACGACCGAAATTAGAAAAAGCCTAAATGCAATTATAAAACAAACATTGAAAATCTAAGCACTATTTATCATAATTTATTTAAATAACAAATTCAAATACTAACTTAACAATTAAATAAGGATGTAAAACTGTTAGAATTTTTCTTTTTAATTTTTGTTCCCCTAAATTTAGAAATAAAAGTAATTTTTTTTAAATTTTCCGAAATACGGACCTGACCACAAGCAAAATATGCGTACGCATACACTACTATGACATCTTGCTTTTTTTTTAATCTAGCTGCTTGCTTCATTAAAGAAAGTTGCTCTTTACTTGTTTTAAAACAAATGTTATAATTTTATTAACTGATTTATCGTTGTATATAAACCTCAATCACTAATGATTGTTTAAAAACACTTCTGGAATATGTATCTCACATGCAAATTTTTATAATTTAGTATATTAAACCTTTTTGGAAGCCATCTTGGTAAGCTTTGAAAAATTTATGAATGTTCACCTGATCTAACTTTTAACCCTTATATTTTAGTTTAAAATTGTAATTTCTACCTATTCTGAAGAAACCACTTAAAATGGCGAAACGTAAATAACTTGCTAATAATTAATATGTGACGTTTGAACCAAAAGGAACAACAACACAACCATTTTAATGAAATATTCTGGCAAACAATCTCCTACAGTTTTGTTAATTTGAGTATAGCTGTAAACCTTTTTCAAGTCAAAGCAATTCATATTTAAAAATCATGAAAGCTTTTGATTAATAATTTTCAATGAAAATTGACAAAAATAGTTTTGCTACCATTAAATGCGCAATTTAATTTCCATTGATACTAAAACATTTCCTGTAAGTGGAATTGGCGAGCAAAAATCCACGAAACTGTTAAAAACATCAATGCATCCGACTCGTTCAAATGAAAATATCGTAAAACTTGGGCTCGTACTAATTTCTAGATTGTGCTGCGTTTCTAAAGAAAGACGTAACTTGCAGAAATGCTGCACTCGCTGTCAACCCCTACGCGTCCAACGACGTCGTCTGAAAAGTTCTTGTTAATTAAATCTTAACCACAGACCTGTCAGGTTTAGCTAACTGGCTGATGCTTGTATTGCGACGCTCGTCAAACGTTTAGTAAACGAGGTTAAATTATAACGAGTTAGTGCTAACTACTCTCACAGGAATGCCGGAATTAGGTAATCTTTGCTTCGCGAGTATATGAAAACTGAGATTACAGTACTTGCGTTATTAATAACAACTTTGGAGATTATTATTGGAGAAAAAGCTTAAGTTGTGTAGAATAATATTTATGTGGTTAGTTTAGATCAGGAGTCGGCAAACTACGGCCCGCGGGCCATATCCGGCCCGCCGTCTGTTTTTAATCTGGCCCGCGCGTTAATACTGTTTTTACATAAAAAAATTAAAAATAAATCAAATTACGCGCTGTAACCACTAACATATATAAATGGATTTGTTTCGATCTGTCAGTATTTCGGCGAGAACAACTGTTAGAAGAGTTGAGGACGGAAGCCACATCAAGAGTCAATTGAAAGAAAAGGCAAAAAAAATCAAGTGGTTTTCATTGGCACTTGATGTGTCGACAAACATTACTGATACTGCCAATACTGAGTTTGAGGTTAGTGAAAAATGATAAATGGTCTCTATGCAACAACAATAGGCAACACAGTACAATTTGCAATGGAATCAGTTAAAATGTGTTACAACTGATGGTGGTAAAAATATGTGCGACACGAGGAAAGGATTAGTTGGACAAATTTTTAAGGCTTGTGAAGAAGCTAAATGTTCAAAACCTCTGCTAATCCATTGTATTATTCACCAGCAGGCTCTTTGTGGGAAGCACCTCAATCTGTCATGTGTTATTGAACCAGTTGTTTCAACTGTTAACTTTATTCGCTCTCGTGGACTTAACCATCGTCAGTTTCGTGATTTTTTATTGGAGATTGAAGCCGAAAATCCTGACTTGCCCTACCATACAGCAGTTCGATGGCTCGCAATAGAAACGTTTTATTGAGATTTTTTGAACTCAGAGAAGTAATAGAAATTTTTCTAAATGAGAAAAACTGACCACAACCACTATTATCTAACAATGAATGGCTATGGAAATTAGCATTTGCTGCAAACATCATGGAAAATCTTAACGATTTTAACTTAAAATTACAGGGAAAGACAGTGCTCATATGTGAAATGTATTCTATTGTAGTCATATCGCCAAAATTTTCCAATGTTTGAAACACAAATCACATTAACCAAGTTTGACCATTTTCCATGCTGTAAAAATTTGAAATATTAGGGAAATTTTCTGAACTTAAACTACAGTTACAACAGCGTTTTTCGGATCTTGATGCAAGTGCAAAATACATTTATATATTTCAAAATCCATTTGGCTGTACAATTGAGGAACTTCCATTAGACGGTCAATTGGAAGTTGAACTGCAAAATAATGATATGCTGAAAATGATGTTTAAAGAAATGGATCTAACCCAATTCTATAAATATCTTTCTGAAAATCAATATACGGCCAATTAAAATCATATGCTCGGGGAGTTATATCTGTATTTGAGAAA